>CM076583.1:1220410634-1221012728 GCA_034641835.2 Pinus albicaulis | reverse complement strand
TAGGAAGAGCTTCAAACCTTGCAGATAAAGACAGACATGCTACAGACCAAAGTAGTTTAGGGACAGATTCCCTTGGCATCTAGTAGTACAGCGCTAGCCATGAAAGAAAGTCGTCTCTGTCCCTTAACTAGCGCCGCCATTGTGATCAGTTCGCTGGACCAGGAAATTCAACTCCCAGCAGGTGTAGGGGTGCAGTTGAACCTTGCCAAGCTAGAATATGAAGCATTACAGGGTCTCCAAAGCACTGTGTTTTAGGAGATTCACCATCAGGACCTACAAGTACACCAACAACTTGGTATGGCCGAACAGACCATCTCACAGCAGAATGCAGAAGTCCTCTTTGCTGTCGCACAACAAGGAGAGCTAGAAAATTTGATCCACCAGCTCTGCACAGAGGTTACAGATAAGATCCTGACCACAGCCACACCCCGGGCTAAAGTGGAAGGATTGGTCGGAGCGTTGAAGGCCTCTAGGAGGGAAATGAAGGTCATTAAGACACAGTTGGAGCAGAAAATCACTGACTTAAAGGCCAAATTGCAGTCCAAAACACCCCCGGAGGTACTAACCCAACATGCTGTGCTAGTAACCGCGGCTACAAACACCATTACAGGATAGATTTCTTAGGGTGCCCAGTTACTCGAGGCCACCATGCAGCTCTGGACCAAGGTCCAACGTGATCCCGTCCTCCGACAAATAAATTAGGAGTTGCGATAGAAGGAGGAAGCTTTCGAGAAGATCGAGGCTACATTACCCACCTTGGTTCCTGCACAGTGATTGGTGCGATTGAGGACCAACAATACCCTCCAAGATGAGATCGAGGCACTCTGTCATAAGAAGCATGTTATTAGAGAACGCTTGAAGCCTTGGGCTGCCGCAGCCCTCCAGCTCTCACAGGATGTTGATGTTGCTGTGAAGCGACTAAACCAGACACTGGAGAGTGTCACGGCTGCGACAGAGGGACCGACATTACAAACACTTGTAGATATTGCGCAAAGCGCTGCTGCTCAGAGTCAAGAAGTGCTGCCCCCACTGGTCGCAGTCGTCAATGCATTGCGCGCGCAGGTGGAGACTCCACCACCACAGTGAATCGAGATGAGTCACAAGATTGTGTTGGGGGACTATTGGAACAGGGCCTCCTAAAAAGCTGTGAATCTGGTCCATTTTGTATATTTTTGATTATATTTAGTCTAACATAGGGGTTTTTGGGTGGGTCAAAGCCCCTAATGCATTGTAAGTGGGTCAAGGGTAGACCAAGAGTCCGCAAACCACGGTTTGCAGACCATTAGATGCGTAGGCTAAAGTAGTATAAGTAGTTGAACCTTTTTGAGTTGTAGGGAAGAGAATGAACTAAGATTGGTGCAAAACATGAATTAGTAAGATCTGTTTTGGGTTTTTGGGGAAAGGACTCCTGCTGGCTGTGTGCGCGGAGATCCTCAATTCTGTTGTGTGTGGACCCTGCTGTTGTGTGCACAGTTTGGGTTTTGGGTATTGTAAAAGGATCTGAAGGATTAATGAAAGCGGAAGGTTGTTGGAATATCTGAATCTGTTTAGGCGACTCTATGATATCTGTTATGTTATGCATGATTTTATATTGAGCTCCGAAAGTAACTGTGTTATTTGCGTATGCTGTGTTGACAATTGATTTGAATCTGTTTGTTATAATTTATTCAAGAATAGCTGCGAAATTTGCTTTATTGTCTTGTATCTGTTGTTTAATGTGATTATAAGTGTTATTGCACAAGTGGATGCGAAGGGATCGATAGATCTGGGCTATGTAATACGCGATCTGATATTTGTGAAATCGAACGTAGCTCTTCCTAACTTACCTGCCCTCTCCTAGGGTGCGGAAACCTAGTTCCATCACCCTCCCATACTGCTTCGGGTGAGACTTTGGCTTGCGCAAGTAGGTCACTGCCGAAAGGGCCAGTAGTATAGGGGTTTCTCGAAAAACCTCAACCTCCGAACTTGGGTCAGGACCCCTCGAGCTAACAACATCCCCTAACCAACAACGATGTAATTCTAACCTATGTAGATACAGCCACAGATGTTCTTTCACGGTACCAAGAATATGGGCCTGGAAAATTCAAACCGTCATCCGTCCTAGGGTCATTCCTAGGAGATCCTCCCGTTATCCTTGAGGCATCACCCGATGCCGCAAGGGCCCCGGTGTGCATGATTTCCACATCAAGCACCTATTTTAGTTAGGACACGGACTAAAGCAATAACGACAGTGAGACATCGACCACGACAGCCTCTCTAGCCTACTCTTCCTCCCAAACCATTTTCCTCTACCCCCCAGCTGGCTTCGTCTCCCAACAGGGTTTTGCAACACTGGTGTTACCCAACATATAGTTGGCATTCCTAGTTTGTTACCTCGCTCCCCCTTCTGGAACAGGAGCCACCAATGTTACTGCCATAGGGTTAAAGCCCCTCAGTCCTGAGGAGCTCCAACAAACCCAAGAAATGGTTGAAACCACCCCCGCAAAGGAAGTTCCCATTACGAAACCAGTAATCACGACCAAGAAAACCACAAATAGAGAAAAGAATATGGTGACCCTATCCATTCAAAGGGAATCACCAGTTTGCACCATATACGATCTTATAGGCCACCCTACCCACATATGTCTGGATTTGGACGAGTTAAAACCACTCCTTGGCTTCGAAGCAAACATCTCAACGCCGCGTTCCCATAAAAAGGAACCTACCACCAAAGGTAAAGGCAAACTGCTGTGTACCAATCACGCATGCGCTCTCTATGGCACCTATGGGCACTATACCCACCATTTTCCAGAGATACCATGATATAGGGACACCTTACATGTGGTCGAGCGATCCTACCAAGAGGATCCCTCCATCTAGACTATCAATGATGAACCTCATACCATCCTATATTACTTACAAGAGGAACATAGGATTGTAGAAAGGTCCCCAGTAATGCCCATTATACGTTGTACGTTATGCGATGAATGTGGCCACTACCTTGAAGAGTGCGTAGCCCTAGAGCTCATTCACAGATGGTATCCAATCGATAGGGTTTACTACGTGGGGATACAGGCAGCACAATTCACATTCCCGTTATGGGTTGACAATCACCTTTTGGAGGATTGTCACTACATACCTCGCTTCCGGTTAGCCCTTGCTAGCCTTTTCTCAGCCATAGTCCGCCTTTCCCAAGAGGATGATATGGACGCCGAGTCCACCGGCAGCTCAATGACCCAAGAAGATGAGATGAGCGGGTCCATCATGTTCTTGATAGCCGAAGAACAACCCAACAGGGAACCCCTAGTTACCCACAACGGCACTTTGCAGCAACAACCAACATGTACGTTATGCAAAAAGAAGAACCATGCAATCATCCATTGCCATGATTTAGTAGCCTTCCGACGCTAGTTCCCCATTAGACCTCGAACTGAACTAGACGGAACCTTCATATCAAGGATATTTTTCCTGATATGTCAGGCTAATCATTACGAGTGACATTGTACTTATGCCTCACAAATTGATCCCACTATCGACATGATTAATTCCAAAGAGAAGAGACAGGACGATCTCTGAGAATGGCATAAAAGTACATCGCCGGATCAATGTCCCCACCTCTGCAATGGTGTATCAAGCCTGATGAGACAACACACCACCAAAGAGTAACCTCGGCCAAGCCTAGGATAACATGTGGCCTATGTGATCAGAATGATCACTGAGTCAACCAATGCAGAGAACTCAAGCCCCTTGCAAATAGTCTCTGCATAGTCTCTTCTCTCCCTCAGAAACTTCTCTCCAATCAAGGGAAGATCACATGAAATTATTGCCGAATTTTCTCACACTTTCATCATACATTTAAGTGTATACATCTCCCCAAGCTGAGAGCGGCACAAGCTGCTTTAAGTCTACACTCCACTAAAGAGGAAGACAAGTCTAAGCCAATGATACAGAAATGGAGATAGAAGACAACCTCGTCTACATCTGACCCTTCCCAAGCATCCACATTAGGAACAACGAGTAGCATAGAATCACACACGATCTACTTCGTTGGCTCAGTAATACCATGCACCATTTTCACTGACTTGAATCACGCACCAGATACATGCCCACTAATGGAAATATTTAGGCACCTCTGTGGCAGGCACAATTTACACCTACCAGAAATTGACTATCCTAGTGGGGAACCTAACTTTGCGCCCATACAAAATCCCATTATGGAGAATATTCCCCCTCCAAATGCCGATGATACAATTCACCATATACGATTTTTATCAGCACATATTGGCGATAGGATTACTGCCTCACCCCCGTCCCAGGATTTCCATCACATTCTTGTCACAAAAAACCAAGGTACCTTTCCCTTTGCGTTGATTTCCACAATATCCCCAATTTGCATACTGTCATCGAACTCCTTAATGACACTCAGCCTCTGGAGCAATGCCTAGTACAACTAGAGCTTGTCGACGAAAATCGACGACAGTCGCTGCAGCATAATGAGGCCCATAAGAAAAGGGTTAAAGTGTCATTTGACTGCCACATCACCCCTTGCTCGTTCACCGAGGGAGAATTAGTCCTCTGCTATGATGTCGCAAAAGAGGCCTTAGGGCCAGGAAAGTTCGAAACCTTGTGGAAAGGACCCTACATCATCAAACATTGCCTCCAACAGGGGGCATAAATCTTGAAAGAACTGGACGGGACTTGCCTCACTAACCCCATCAACAGCCTTTACCTCAAGAAGTTCTAACCATAAAGGCCCTGATGGCCCTTCCCCTAGAGTGAGAGTGCACAAAAAACCACCCACTCAAAAATTTTTAACCCAAAGACTTAGATAAAAGCGCTCAAAGTATCAACATGGATCACCAAAACGAACCATATTTCGGATTTGATGATGGAGCATCAAGATGTTCCCAAAATTTAGCCGCCGTTGCCTGGGTCATTTACCGCCCTAACTGATCACCACTATGTTCAAATGGCGTGTGTATCGGTTCAACAACAAAAAATCACGCAGAATATGACACCGTCATTGGACTTATGTGCAACGCCCTCCATCGGGGAATTCACTGTATGTATATCTACCTCGATTCCCAGTTAGTAGTATCATAGCTAAACCAAACATTTGAGACCAGAGACACACACCTATTTAGAAAATATTTGCATGCCAAAAGATTAAGCAGACAATTTGATTACATTACATTTTCACATGTATCAAGTAATCAAAACCAAGTAGCCGATCACATATCTAACAATATCCTAGGCTGGAATGCATATTGAATAAAAAATCATACATAAAAACCAAAAATATAGACATCCATCAGCATAACACAATGCATAAACCGAAACAGGTGATACATCATGTAGAGCCGCAAAAACATCACTCATATATATATATAAAATATATGTATCTTAGTACAAAAATAGTGTTGCTGGCCCTCTGGCCAGCCCAAAGATACAAAATTCGTCAAAAAATAAGGGAAGAATCCTCATAATGGGTGCTTTCCCTGTGTACAAAACTACTCTAGGGGGGTGCCCCCTCAAGAGGAGCACTTGGACCCACCAATGCTCCTGGTACCACCATTGAAGCTGCTGTCGCCACTGCTATCGCCATCACGATCGCCACCCGACGTAGAGTGGGCCGATAATCCCTTTCGCGGGCCATCACCGTCTCTAACCAAACCTCCTCGAAGTGTTCCATGAAACCTCTAGTAGGCATACCCTGGGTCAAGCGGTCCACTCGACCTCAGAAGTCCTCCAGAGCGGCCACCTGAGCTATCAGTACTGCATTGCGAGCCTCAACCACATAAACACGAGTTCACTCAACAGCAACCTCTACTGCACTCGAGCTACTGCCCTCATGAGAAGGGCCAACACCATCCCCACTTGGTCCACATGCATCACCTCCCCCCTGACCACCTTGAGGTCATAGAGGAGGGTTTTGATCGACCAATTGGGCCATGGGGCGACCTACCTCACCAACATCTGCACGAGTAACCGAAATAATTTTAGTGTCAATAAAAAAACACATAAGTACATAAATACTCAAGCAAATGCAGAAGAAATATAACACATACCTGCAGGTCCCCAAACATAACCAAAAGGGAGACCCATGTCTCGGTCACCTCGAAAGTCCATCCCCGCATACAAGTATGGAAAGAAAATCTGTGGAATGGCCTCAAACCAGGCCTCTGTCGTGTCGTTCCAATAACTTAGATCCACGTTGGACCTTGTTCAATTGCGACACCATGCCATAAAAAAAAAAGCGGGTGAAATCAAAAAAATGCCCACCCCTCAATTGGCGTAAAACTCCAACCTGCGGGCCGATGCCCGATGTGGAGCAACCGACCCCGCTAGTTGCACAATAATCGCCAGAGCACACCGCTCAGCCACATCTGTCACTAATGCAATGTTGATGCACCCCTTAGTAAGAGGCACACCACCGCAATGCTACCTCCAGAATCTGTCAAGGTTCACTCTCCCAGCAGGGAGTGGGTACCTCAGAGCCTCACCCTGAGGCAGTAACTCCATCACAAAGTAAATATCCTTGTCAGGACGGATCACCAGGTTTGTCCCATGCAGCACGAACATGTTGTGCCACCTGCGCCAATGCTGTGTATTGTAACGTAACAAATGGTCTTGTGACCGTAGGAACTCATTCTCAACAAATTTCAGAAGGCCCCATGCGGCCAACTGACGACGTGCCCCAGCATCAACAGCTAGAGCAGTTCGGATCTCGGGTCAATCCTACTCTCTCCACACCAACCTGCCAGCAACACAGGTACCCATCAGTATAGAGAAAAACATCAAAAATAGACAAAAATTCAAAATTTTCTGTCATCATGGCCTCTGCGCGCCCGTCCCTCAGACAGGCATGCCCTCGCGCGCTTGTATTCTTCATAGGAACGCCCTTGCACACAAAAATAAGGGAACATCGTGCCCTCGTGCGCCTGTCCCTCAGAATTGCGCGCAAAGGAGGCGCTCTTTTTCCTATATCGCCTGCACAATCTAGGGAAAAAAATTCACTCAGAGGCCATACAAACCTAATTTGTACGGCCCCCAACACCCTCAAACTGAAGAAATTACAATGTAGGACGTCATGAAAGTTACCTCGGCATAATATCGCTAGTCCCTGGTACATGGGATGAGCACAACGACAAGAAAGGCTCTGCAAGCACCTCTGATCTCCCAAAACTTAGCAAGTACAATTGAATAGGATTAGGGCCATAATCCCATATTTATTGCCCTTTTCTATAACTTCGGAGGTCCATAACAGGAGATCAGAAGGTCCATTCCGCAAACCGTAAGCTGCAGCATCATCAGTATGCCATGAAGAACAAAAGCGGTGCCACACATTCGCTTTCTAGGAAAAATAATTTTTCAGTGCCTGCAGGTATGCACCCTCCCATCTTCCTTTTTTAAAGCTCACGCCTTTCAATAATGTTGGATGAAAAGAAGATGCTTTCACTTGAGGTAGTTGTTTTTGCAGGAAGAACCCACAAACTACTTACAACACCAACTACTAGAGGTTCTGGAGCAGGTATCATTCTACCCCCAGCATGATAGAGTCCCAAAAAACTTTGCATATCCTGACATCATTTCTCCATTAGAAATAAACCATAGGGTCCTCATACCTGACCGCGTTTATCAACACCTCACCCTGCACATGATAAACGTTCGCGTTGGTCGGTAGAGCCTCCCCTCCATGGCACTCGTCACCCAAAGTAGACCATATATGACAGCACAAGTGAGGCCATGGCCATACCATTTCAGTCTGGGAAGCACCTCGTGCCCATCCAGTCATCATGCATAAGGTCAAGTTTACCATTCAAACTCAAACCCCCTTCCTGGACGACCAGGTTGCACAAGCAGATTGAAAGCGCACCTTCGCGCATCGCATTTGGCCCACCATACCTCCATCAACATAATCCCATCTGCGACACTTCTTCATCCGCTTCACAACCCCGCACATGAGATCAATAGATGGGACCCCCACCCCCAACAAAACAACATCCTCATACCTTCAGTGAGTGAACCCTTTCATGTTTTGGGGTACCCGTCTCTATGTTTTGTACAAACCAAGCATCATTAACAAAGACCGCAAACGATGCACTTCGTCGCTTCGCCCTCATATTTCATATTTTCTCCCATGGCAGTAGTCCCTCATTCCCCTTGTTTGGAGTATTTCACCCCCACACACTCACCATCACGACATTCATAGCCGGTTCACACCCGCCCTGGAAGTCCTACCGAATCTAGGGATTATTCCTTCAGAAATAACTATGACTGTCGCCAAGCTGCTAAAGTATACTCCGACCTCGGGCCACTGAATCCCCATCATCCGCTTTCAGTCACCTCTCACCAACATGCCTATGTTAAACCCATCACATCTAGGTCCTCGACCCCTCAGGTCAGCGACCCATGGTTCGGTTAAGGCTTCCTTTTTGTCAACGTCAACACCAGCTCTTTTCCAAAAAGGAAGTGGTACCTTGGATCACCCCTCCCCATGCAAAGGGGTACCCTCAGGTGGCACTGCGAGAGACATCATTGTCCATAGATGTCATCGATCCTCCTAACATTCGACTACGACAAAAGCTTTCATGTCAAGATGGTATTGTACCTTACAACAATTGCACTTTGATTAAGATCCGTCGAAGACCCGTGCCTCCATAAGTGTTTCTGTTAATAATGCTTACACAAGAAGGTCCCAGCCAGTACATATGCATACATTGCGCATCTAGATGCCATACCAAGTTTACACATATGAGTAGCACATTCCAGCTATCTTCAAAGAAAAAACGCCCGTGAGGGCGTCAACAGTTGTCGTCAACAACCGCCAACATCACTACCATGGTAGTGACACAAAAAGCACATGTATCTGTCAATTTTGTTTAACTAGCCATAGAATCATGAGCATGGGACATGCCCACCTCGTTGAAATTTTGTATATATGTTTTATATTTTTTTTGCTTGCAGGGGTGCCTTAGGCCATGGTCGTCTAGGAAACGGTGTAAGGTGTTGTCAATTCCAAGATTCACGCAAGCGTCTCTCTCTCTCTGCGCACGATACAAAAAAAAAACTATAATGTATTTCGGCTATACAGTCCTTCCTAGACCTCACACATTAGGGGGCAACTGTTAACACTGGAAAATCGTACAACAAAAGATGACATTAATTAATGTCAAGCCTAAGGATTTACAGTGCAGGAACACATTATGGAATCAAGAAGTATTTAAAATCTCTAAGGTTTTGAGAAAATCAGATTTTAACTAGTCTTAAATGCTAAATTGCGCGTTTAATCCTTCGATAAGAGTGCCTTCTGCGCGCCTTTTTTCTCGATAAGCACGCATTCCTGGAAATTGAAAAATGTCACTTTCAAGACCACACAAAGCAAAGGACAGTTACTCCTTATATGAAGCTGCCTAAGGACAACCAACATCGCCTCCTTAGACACTATGTGAGCACACAAAGGAATATTTGGAGCACACAATGGAATCATACCTCTCCCTTGGGTCACAATCCATCATGTACCAAGGGAGGGAAAGAGGATTTTGAAATCCCCTATATAAAGCCACCAAGAGATGAAGAAATGGTGATCACATTGTTATGCTGGCCAGAATTGCCCAAGCAATACCAGCAGTGTGTGACTCAGAGTTGGAGATAGAGGGGACTCGATTGTTGGCCACCCAACAATCCTAGTCCATCACAGCTGAGAGAGAGGGAGACTACATCAGAGGCAGAGCTTGGAAATCAACAACCTTGCATCGGGACCTAGAGCCATTTCCTAGGGGCCCTTTGGCAAGTGGGTAAAATTTCTTCTCCATTTCAAACGTTTAATAAGAAGAGGCCTTTGAGCCATCGTTTGCATTATTATCATTTTTCTCTCTTCAATAGATTCTGTATATTTGTGTTTTAGTTTTTAGTTTACTTTGAGCATACATTCACATATTTTTTCCTCTAGATTATATGCTTTTGAGCTCCACCACTTTCTGCCTGTGACCAATAGGGGTAGACCACACCCCTTAAACTGGTGCAATTTCATACACCCGTGCGTCAAATCCACCACCACATACACCATCACTTGGTTGAGCCAATTATTATATATAAATGCCATAAAACAATGAAATCCATAATATGGCATCAATCTTATAAATAAGAGGATATGGGTGACATTACCCCACTAATATAAATGTGATGATATTTTAGGATAAACATGTATGTGGAAGTGTCATGCTGTTTACCAATATATTCCCCCATAATGTCATTGTTACCCTGGGATATGATCTCTATATGATACTAGAGTTAGCCCTAACCATAATAGTTTCTTTCATCATAGCTAAGTGGTGTGGGAAGATAATCTCCTAGACTAGGATATTTATCCTCTTTGTGGTCCAGTTAGAAGAAGCAAAGAAAATCCTCATAATTTCCAAGGCTCTGTAAGAGGTCCTCTTTTCTAGTAGAGACAAGTGGATCATTTGGTTCAAGAATATAAATAAACATTCATCTCACCTATAGGAGTACCTTTTCACTTTCAAGGAAGCATGTTATTGATGTGATTGTAGGCCCCCCTCTACAAAATAGGCATTTAAACAAACTCTTCTAGAGAATGAGAAGTTAAACATCAAGTTCAACAACTAGTATAAAAGGGCTGCATTTTACCATGATCCTCACCCCATGAGAGTCCTATCATGTTGATTTTAAATAAGGAAAAGACATGGTGACTTTGTATCGACTATATATACTAGAAAATATCCATTATAAAAAACTAATACCCCATCACAAATTTGAATGTTTGCTCACTTAATTGAATATAAACCGCCAAGATTTTAAACAATATTAATCTTGAGATAAGCTATCACTTGGTACCATCAAGCTAACTAAGACATAATGGACAACGTTCAAGTCTAAGGAGGGTCTATTTGAGTGGTTTATTATGCCCTTTATATGATTAATTCATTAACAATGTTCATTTGGAGGATGGACAATATTTTTTGATCATTCACCAATTATTTTGTGGTCATATACTTAGATGACGTTCTTATCTTTAGCGAAACCCAAGAAGATCCTTTGAATAACATGCACTAAACACCCTACAACAATATAAGGTGTATGATAACTAGGAGAATTACTCATTCAACATGTAGAAATCAATAGCTATGTTACATTAGGGATGAGTGTAGTGTGGATGTGGGTTAAGTGATGATCTAAGTGATTTTTGATTAGTCTGTCTTAAAGGAAGTAAAAAAACTCCACATCTTCTTAGGCCTTGAAAATTTTTTATATAATTTTTATTCAAGGTTCTCTGATTCTGTGTGGTGTTTTATCCATATGAGTAAAGGCGGTGTTGAAAATTTGGGTGGCTATGGTCAACATTTTCATTAGCAAACGATGGAGAAAAATCATAATTTTTACTTTGACAAAGTAAACCCCATAAAGGACAAGTCATCCCCCATGTGTTAAAATACACCTTTTAAAAATCATATAAATAAGGCATCGTTGGTTCTCATTTTGGCTTCATATCATCACAAGTGTTCATATGAAATTCATAGAGGCTAATCCACACATGCAAAGGTGTCAAAGGAGGATTTCTTACCAGCGTTGACCAACTTCCTTATATTTGTTTTGACTTGCGTTAGTGTGGGCTATTTTTGGATTTGTTTGACCAAGATTTTGACTATTGAAGGAGGCAAAAAATTGTAGGGATATGTTCACCATATTTGATTGAAGTTTCTCTCATGTTTTGGCTCATTGAATTGTTTTGACTGCAAGGTTTGACTAAGGCTTTGGCTACATATTTGATTGGTTCGTTGATTGTAATTTCTAAGGCATATTAGGACCAAATTTTGATCCTTCTGATCAATACCTTAGGTCAAAATTTGACCCTATGTTGCAGACCATAATATTTGACCAACACCGAATTTTCTCACTCCTCATTGATTGGTTTTGAGTTGGAAATTTTGAGGTCAAATAATTGGAGTCTTGTTGGAATATTTTGATGCACTATTTATGAACATAAATTCTCTCTTAGAGGGAAAGAATTGGTTGGATTTTCCTCTTGTGGGTTTTTCCTTGGCTTGAAGCCTAATTTTTGGTGTCTCTTGTCTCTTGTTTACTATTCATGTGACCTCTACTACTTTGTTGATGAAATTGTATTGTTGAAGTTTTTCATGTATAACTGCTTTATGATTGAAATGCAAAATGAATACTGAATATATCATTGGAAGTAGTTATCAATTTTGAAAACTACACTAGTCTTGGATGCACTAGAAAATCAACATGGTATCAGAGCTTTGGTGAAGAGAAAGCGTTGTAAGTTCACCTTGAAGAAGCATTGAGAGCACCTTGAAGAGTTTGGAATTTTTCATCTTTCGATTTTCTGATTAGTCATCTTCATCTTCATGATGAATTCCTTCATGAAGACTTAAATCAAGCTTGAAGTAGCTACTAATCACATGATATAGAAGGCCATGATTGATCTACTTCTTGCAAGGCATAAGGTTTTGGGCACTGTTACAGCTAAAGTGATTGAACCAACCAATCAAGCAAGAAAAGAGAAGTTTCAAGAAGACAACATTTTGGCAAGAAGAATCCTTATAGAATATGTTAGGGATAATATAATTCCCTATATTGTTGATCACCAAACTTCCAAGGAATGTGTGATGACATCATTGGTTTATAGACTATCAACAACATCAATCAATCTATAAACTTGAGAGGTCAACTTCACAATATCAAGATGATGAAGAATGATACAGTGGATTCCTATTTTGTAAAGATATCTCAAATCAGAGATCAACTCAAGGTAGTTGGAAAAGAAGTATCTAATAAGGAATTGGTATTTGTGGCTTTGGGTGGCTTGCCTTAATCATGGGATCCTTTTGCATCAAGCATTAGTGCAAGGGAGAATGCACCTTCATTTAATAAGTTATGGGCTTCCCACACTCAAGAAAAGTCAAGACATCATTCAGAGGATCATATTGATGATACAAATGAAGAAGCTTTAGTATCTCATTCCAAGAAGAATAAAAGAATACCTAATTTTGGAAGGTTTCAAAGAAGTTATAGTAGAAGATCAAATTTGAGATCTGATCCAAGAATGAAATTTACATCTTGAAGAGGACCTCCTCCCTCTTAAGATGGAAGAGATAAAATATATTTTACTAATGTTTAATGCTATTGATGCGAAGCATATGGGCACTATCAATATCATTGTCCCCAAAGAAATCAAAGTAATGACTATCAAAATAATGGAGATCGAAAGAGGAAGCAACATGGTTCCGTTGCTAACCTTGATGAATCCAAAAGGAGGCCTAAGAAAAGAGATGCTAATAAAGAATACTCATTTTATTTTGCTTTTGCAGGTGCCACTATAGGTCATGATAAGTATGATTAGGAGATAGTGGTGCCTCTAGGTACATGACTGTGAATCATAATAATCTCAATGAATTGGTTGAAAAGAAGATATCACAAAGAGTGGAGCTTGGAGACATTGGAAAATATGAAGTCAAAGGTATTGGGTCATCACCCTTTCAATTGGATTCTGGAAGTAATGTTAAACTTAACAATATGGTTCGAAGGGAATTTTGTTGTCCATCTCATCTCTTGAAGACAAAGGATATCGAATTGCTTTTGTTTACAGACAAATCTTAGTATGCAAAAAGTATGCCTCTTTTGAATTTGAAAAGTTCATTGGTGTGCGAATTGGAGGCCTATATCTCCTCCTTGGACATTCAATTCAACCTTTGCTTCATAACACCACTGATCTCTGTGAGGTATGACATCGAAGGTACAATCATATTCACTATAAAGCTTTGAATATAATGAAATATTTTTTTAAGGGTGTACAAGAAATCAATGTTGATCATGTTGGAGTTTGCAAGGGATGTTCCCTTAGGAAAAATGTGAAAGGAATATGTATTAGCAGTGATAATAGATCCAAAGGAATCTTAGATCATGCGCACTTTGATGTTTGTGGGCCTATCTCTGATAAGACCTTGGGCGCCAACTTGTAGAATGTATCTTTTACTTATGATTATTATCGCAAAGCATGGATTTATCTTTTAAAGTCTAAGGATCAAGTGTTTGAGAAGTTTCGTGACCTTGAGGTATGATGGTGAATATATATTAAAGTAATTCATTTATTTATACAGGGATGGTGGAAATTAGAGGGAGTTGATAATTCCCTACTATCCTAAAAAAATGGCACTACCAAGAGAAAGAACATGACTGTTATGGAACTTTCCAAATACATGGTTCATGATCAAGAATTACCAATGTTTCTTTGGGGAGAAGCTGTGAAGGTTGTTGTGTATGTTCAAAAAATATGCCTACATTTAGTCTTAGATTACAAGACTCCTGGAGAAGTATTTATAGGTGAGATACCCAATTTTGAGCATTTGAGAATATTTGGTTGTCTTTTTATGTTCATGTTCCTAAGGAGAAGAGGAAAAAGTCAGAGACTTATGGGAAGAAGGGAACTTTTGTGGGCTACAATGAATATTCAAAGGCCTTTAGGGTACATGTTCCAGGGTAATGTTATATTGATACTTGCAGGGATGTTATCTTTGATGAAGATGTTACTTTCTAGAATTCCAAAGGTTCACACTTTGATTTTGATGATGAGATAAAAATGGATCCAAAGAATGTGGAATCAAAGTCTAAAGAACCTTAACTGATGGATCGATATGCTCATGAAGAATATGATGATCATGAAGTTGTTGAATATTTAAGAGCCACTGTACTTGAGACTAGAAAGAGAACTGTCGGGCTTGAAAGAACATTGAAGGAAGCTCAAGGACATGTTGCAGCTCATGGGACCTTCAGGGAAAGCAAGAAACTGAAAAGGTATTCCAATTATATTACCTTTATGTGCAATATCATTGAATCTGAGCCAACCACCTATGAAGAAGCAACTGAAGAACAAGTTTGGAAATATGCTATGACTGAATAATATCAATCTATATTGAATAATGATTCTTGGAGAATTGTGCCAAGGCGTGAAGGAAGTTTTTCGTGTCTTCAATGTGGATCTAACAAATTAAGCATGATATTGATGGAAGTGTTGAAAAATATAAGGCTATATTCGTGGCTTGTGGGTTCTCTGAGAAAGAGGGAGAGGATTATGAAGACATGTTTTCTCTTATTTCTAGGTATGCATCTATTAGATCTTTCATTGCTCTTGCTTCAATTACAGGTTGGAAATTACATCAAATGTGTGTCAAAATTGCTTTTCTCAATGGGGTCACTGAAGAGGAAGTATATATTAAGAAACCTTAGGGGTTTGAGGTCCATGATAGAGAAACACATGTTTCAAAATTGAAGAAATCCCTATATGGGCTAAAGCAGGCCCCTAGTGCATGGTATTCCTATATTGATCACTATCTGATGAGTCTTGGTTTCAAGAAGATAAATGTTGATACAAACTTGTATTTTAACATTGTTGATGGGGAGCCCTTGATGTTGTTGTTGTATGTGGATGATTTGTTTATGAATGGGGCTGAAGTTCTAATTTTATAGTGTAAGAGGGGGTTTATTTCTAAATTTAAAATGAAGGTTCTTGGTCTTATGCATTACTATTTAGGATTTTAAATTTGCAAAAATAATGATGGAATATTTGTTGGCCAAGGAAAATATAATATTTAGATCATTCATAGGTTTGGCATGATGAAATGCAAGTCCATGGACACACTTATGGTGACGGATTTGAAGAAAATTCAGGACTATGATTATAATTTTAATGATTCCTCTATGTATTGAAAATTGATTGGCTCGATGAATTATCTTGTTAATACTAGACCTGATATTTGTTATGATGTGAACACATTGAACCAATTCTTGGTTGGGCCCTATCATGTACATTGGGTTGCAACAAAACATATTCTAAGATATTTGCGTGGTACTATAGAATATAGTTTGAAATATGCATCTAATGGAGAATGGCAGCTGCATGGATTTTTTGATTGGGTCGATAGATTTAATGATAAGAAGAGAACCTTTGGATTCTATTTTGGCTTGGGCTCCGCTATGATTTCATGGTCTAGTAAAAATAAAACTTTTGCTGCTCTGAGTATGACTAAAGATAAATATATTGATGCATGTTTTTCCTATTGTGAAGCTAAGTGGCTTCAGAAATTGTTTGCTGGTATATTTGATCAAGTGCTAGAATTAGCCATTAGATATTGTGATCAAAGTTGTGTGAAGATTTCTGAGAACCTGGTGTTCCATGACAAGTCGAAGCATACTGAGATGAAGTATAAATATATTAAAAATATTGTCTAGAGGGGAGTTGTGAAGCTTGAATATGTCCCTACTAATGATCAGGTTGTTGATGTGTTGACGAAGCCATTTTCCTGTATGAAGTTTGCTTATTTAAGAGAACAACTTGGAGTTGTCGAGAACCCCTATTTAAGTGGGGGGAGCATTGAATATAAAACATCATGTGACGAGAAATCTTCCATAAGCTACGACCGTGATATTTATGGATTATTTGGGAATATTTTCACTCACCTAGGTCAATGGAATGAGAGATTAATGAATTTGGTCAGGGATATTGGTTCTGAGGTATGGATTTATTTTGTGTTCTCTCCCTTAGGTCATGAACCAAGAGACTATATAGTTGGGGATTAAGGTAGGGATTCCTCCCTTAGGCTGTGGACTAGGATACCTTATGGTCGAGGATATGTACCTTGTGTATATGATTGAGTTAGGGATTCTTTCCTTACGTTGTGGGCCAGGAGACCTTGTGTATGGTTGGGAAGATGTACTTTGTGCTTAGTTTGGTCCCATCGATAAGTGGGATACTAAATTGAATTCCATGGGGTTGCGGCTTGTGGGATGTTTTGTATGTTGTGTATCTTTCCTTATGATGATATTGAGGATCTATCCCTTTGGTTGGGTGTCGGGAGACCTATGGATTGGTCAGGGAGATTGGTCTTAATAGAGAGAGAGACTTGTGTTTGTCCCTTAGGCTATGAGCCAGGATACCTATGGATTGGCCAGTGAAATGTATTTGGAGAGAGAATGAAAAGTGCCTCCCTAGCTAAGAGAAAGTGTTGAAAATTTGGGTACCTATGGTTGACATTTTCATTAGCAAACGATGGAGAAAAATCATATTTTTTACTTTGACCAAGTCGGCCTCATAAAGGAAAAGTTGATCCACATGTGTGAGAATATACCTACTCAAACTCATATAAATAAGGCATCGTTGGATCTCATTTTGACATCATATTTTCACATACACTCATTTGAAATTCGTAGAGGCTAATATACACATGTGAAGGAGTTAAAGGTGTTGAGAATGCAACAAGATGATGGAGCTTAGTGAAAAGAAGTCGCCTTCACTAAGTGGGCCTGCAGGCTATTTTTGGCGCAAAGTCTATTTTTAGACATATGGATCATTGTCTATGAGTTGCAGGATGCTATTTGTGGATGGTTGGTCATGTTGGTAAAAATATATGAACCTCTATTTTTAGACATATTGGGCGGAGCCTATTTTTAGACTGCTAGTCTAAAAATAGATAAGTCGAATATTATTAGCTCTTAATAATATTTGGACTATAAACATTATCTTATCCTCTTGGAGCACTTCAGTTCAAGCTACGGATGTGGCACATGCAGCTAAAAGAAGGAATTACGCTATTACTAGGGGTTAGTTGAGCTATTGCATGGTTGAATTCAGTTAGAACTCATGTGGCAGAGTTTGGTGGAGTTGATGAGACAGTTGATGGAGTTGTGTTCGGTTTAACTTAGTTGAACTAGTTGTATTTAGTCTAACTGATAAATAACACTAGTGATGAGTGGTGTGAATTAATTATTAATTAATTCACTAATTATTAACTCATAATTCAACTAAAGAACACATCAGTTAACTGGAATGCATGGACAGTTCAATGGAGACCAGTGTGGAGGTGGGTGAAAGGGTGAGTCTACTATTAGTTGTGACTATAGCTGTGCATGGGATTTGCACACACATTGATTGATATTTCCAATGAGAATTGCATAGTTCAAGCCAGTGGGATTCGAATTTGGATCTCATCATTATTCATCTTGGATTGCGCAGTATTGGCAGGAAGACTTGTGGAGGAGATTTGAACCTATGACTTGTTCATATACGACACAGTTAGTGCGTAACAATTGAAGATTGTCTTTGAGAGCTTGTGAGAAGTTTATTGCTTATGTATTGTTGTAATTCTCTATCATTATAATATACAGATAGTTGGGGGTTTTTAGCTGTAAGCTTTCCCCATTACATACTGTGTTATATGTGTGCTTGATTATGTTTTAATGTGCGCATGCGACTGCTTCTAATTCTGAAAATTGATGATCAATGGTAGAAGAGGTTATGTATTATGCATGAAGCTCAAATAGTGTGTAATCAGGATAATCTCGGTGAATAACTCATCTATTATTCAAATTTCTACAAAAGGAGGATTTCTGACCAGCATTGACCAACTTCTTTATCTCTGTTTGTTTGCTTTTAATTGTGTTGAATTAGGCTATTTTTGGATCTGTTTAACCAAGATTTTGACTATTGAAGAAGGGCGAAAATCATAGGGATATGTTGTCGAAATTGGACTGAAGTTTTGCTCATTTTCTAGCTCGTTGACTTGGGTTGACCACAAGGTTTGACTGAGGTTTTGACCACAAATTTGACTGGTTCTTTGAATTTAATTTCTGACTCATTTTAGGACCAAATTTGGCCCTTTTATTAGCTACCTCATGCCAAAATTTGACCCTCTGTTGCAAACTATGTCCATTGCTTTGTTAAGTTACATGATTTGGGCGATTATGCAAGCCAAGCTGTGATGTAACATCAAACCAAGCTTTGAGGCCCAGGAGGCCAGGGACCTAGCCTTCTGGACTCAGAGGGCTCTCTCTATTTGTGTAAAGGGATATCTGTGTGTTTGCTTATTTGTGTTCTGATTTTAGGCTAGTTATGGAGTATGTTTTTTGGTTTTGGTTTTACAAGTTGTGAGGGATGAAACTGATCAAAGATATGAAATAGCTAACAAGATGTTAGATTAACTGGGCTATGGGGTCAAAAGGCCAAGAAAGCTATTAGATGACGATGCAAGGCAGTTGAAGGGCCGATTTGATTTCAAGGTAGAGAGGATCTTTGGGCAAAATGGAATAAATGGACATCAAGTTTTTGAACAACAAAGAGTTTCAAGCATCACTGGTTCAATAGATAACATAAACATGGTAAAGAAAACCCTTAATCATGCAAAATGTAACTATAAACTAATCAACACATAGAAACAAACATTCAAGCCATGCATAGAAGTATAAGACCCTCTAACTTTGGGAAATGGCTATCGGACTTTAGGGAAAAACATAAGACGGACTAACAACTCAAAACACTATCTTAGGAACGCCTAAACACGAGTACTTCAAGTTATTGGGCACTTTGAACAACAAGATTTGCATAGTTTCGAGGGCAAAGGGCTAGATCGAAGGAACAAGGCCTCCTTGGTTCAAACAAAATGATAATCTTAATCGAGTCAAAGAGATAGTTTCATGGATGGAACTATGGACAATCATATAGGTAAACGGGAGCATACCCTTGTCCTACTCAACATGCATAGAACTATTAATGAAACTAGCAACAATATCCTCGAGTTATTAAAGAGTGGGTTAAGAATTCTTTAATGCAACTAAGGAGGAAAGAAAACATAAAAGCTATGAAGATTCGGGGAGTGCAGAGGTGCCTCCATGGGCATATCTCAGAATTAATCTCTACTGATCTATAGCAAGCAAGAAACATGTATCATGAATGAAAACTAGAAGACAACAACAAAGCAAGAAACACTATACCATTCTACTATGTCATGGAATCCATCAACAATCCTTCATCATCCATCCAAGAACATTCAAGAGGCAATCCAAAAGCATAACACAAGTATTTTCTCCAAAGCTCATATGACCAATATATTGCTTCTCTTCTCAAGTTCAACCTTCTTTACAAATGAGAGCTTGTGGAATAAATAGGCTCAAGTGAGGAAAACCTCATGGTTCAACTTCCTCTCCTATTGGCCTAATCAAAATATCTAAACTTATCCTTGAGGCTTTGCAAAGCCCAAGGCACAAAAATATCTCATAAAATATCTAAAAAGTGCTAAAAAAGGAAAAGTAATTGACTTTGCATCATTTTCCATCTGCAAAAATAGCTAAACGCACATTTGGAAAAAGCAGATTTTTGAGGTTCAAAAATTACAAAAATACTTCAAATTTACATCAGAAAAAGGTCCCCTGACTTGCTGGAAACATTTGGCAGCCTTCCTGGTGTCGAAATGAGGCTCATGATAGCTCGCTGGAAAGCTCTGAGTGTCTACTTTCCGACGCAACTAAAATTTCTTCAATCTGATGCCCAGAAATCCTCCA
This sequence comes from Pinus albicaulis, assembly GCA_034641835.2. Taxonomy (NCBI): domain Eukaryota; kingdom Viridiplantae; phylum Streptophyta; class Pinopsida; order Pinales; family Pinaceae; genus Pinus; species Pinus albicaulis. The sequence goes on along the minus strand of CM076583.1, from coordinate 1,220,992,379 downwards.
AATCTGCACCTGTGTGTAAAAAGCCAGAAAATTATAGTATGCTGATAGACCGGGCAGAGTGTGCAAAATGCGAGCCTTTTTCGCTGTTTTGAAGGGGAAAATGATCTCCAAATGCTCTGAAAATCGCTGGGGACATGCTCATGAAATTATGGCATCTGATGGTACCATTCTCCTCCCTTGATGAATCCTCAAAATGAAATGGCGAATTTATGAGTTTTTTACCAAAAACCAAAAAATGCCAAAAAACCAAAAATTGTCAAAATAGGCCCAAAATTGGTGTGCATGACTCTCAAGGGTCCTCAAAAACATGCTCCGAAACTGAAGCCAAAATGTCAAGTGCTGATGTGCCTTTCTTCTCTTTCCGTGCCGGGCGCTTCTTGAAACTGCTGTTTATCGCTACTGAGTTACTGCTGTTCAACACTCTTCTCCTCTTTTTCCTGCTGCTGCTCATCTTTATCACTGTTATGCTGCTCCTGTTGTCTTTCCTAGAGGGGAATCTTGATCTAGATGTGCTCTTGAAAAACCAAAACTGCTTCCAAGTCTTTGGAATGCCTTCTTTAAACCAAACTCTGTCCTAGCCTGTCAACTTTGCTATTAAGCAATAAGTGATTTCAAAGATAGTGTGAAAATACTCTTCTTTGGTGTAAGACCTTTGTTCCTTCAAAATGATGCCTTTCTGGCCTTTGTATATCAATCAGTCAACATTCATAATGAATACACAGTCAAAAGAGAAAACATGCAGTCAAGGTGAATTTTCCTATGGAAGGACACCCAAATTTGGTTTTTTAGGCAGTAGGACACTCTTACCCTTTTTCAGAAGAAGGCCAAATATAATCCTCTTATCTTCAAAACCTTGCCTTCCTGTTGGTAGGCCACTTAATCAGTGGATTCAAAAACTCACAAATACAGCCAATCACAAAGTGCATACATTCAATAAAGACCATTGTAAATAGGACAAGGTGGCAGCGCTTGCAATGTTTTTATGTGGTCTCAAAAGTCTGTAGCCTTCAAATACCAATAAACTCCCTTTCAATCAAAACATTGTTGTCTTTACACCCTACTGCTCTTTATATCAGTTTGACAATACCTTGAGATGCAAATGGTAACTTGACTTACTGCCTATGCTTTATGGAATAGAAAGTTTAAAACACTGTTTTATCTCTTTAACAGAATAGAAGAAGCTCCCTTGAACAAATGCTCATATGATGACTGTGTTGAAAACGACCTACTGTTTTCATTTCTCAAATCCTGTGTTTTTGCTTTTGAAACAGTGCCTTCCTCCTCTCAAGACTGTTTGAGGGCTGTCTATAAGGTCTTTTGACATCAACAAAAGTAGACCACCATTTAGTCATGCTCACTGCTGGACAAATGGAGCTTATTGCAAACCCAAACATTTTTTAAACAAGCACAACAACACTCCTCCTTCCACTATCTTCTTGCGCAGACTTGGATAAATCCCCTTTTATAGGTTATAACAGTTTTACATATTGAAGGTATGTTTTATGGATTGAAAGTAGACAACATCGTTTTGTCTCTAAAACACATAGAGGAGACTTTGTTGAAAGGTCAAAACGCTCAAATCACGACCACTGCTTTTCGAACATAGACCCACAGTTGTGCCTTTTAAGAACCCTGTCTAGTAATTTTGATTTTAAGGGGGCAAAGCAAAAAACTTTGAAAAATGATGCCGGCCATTTTTCGTGGGGTTTGAGCGGCTTTCATAGCTTTTGGAGGCGTGTTGGAAGGTTTAAACGTGCGCGACACGTTTACAGTGGAGGGTGCCGCGCATAACACGGTGTCGGGTCACCTGTCGGGCCGACAGGACCCGAGCGCACAGGCGCGCTGCGCGGATGTTCAGGCGCGCTGCGCGGATGTTCAGGCGCGCCGCGCCACCGTTATCCGCCTATGTAAATTTTCCTCTGAGCGCGACGCGCAGCTCCAACTGTCGAAAAATTCTTCAAATTGCCCCAAAACTTCTGTGTTTGATGTTGAGGGCAGCGAAGGGGCTTTGCTCGATACTCTTGTTTGGAGACTTCGAAAATGAAGTTGGTCAATTCAATTTACTCTTTTGAAACAACAAAAACCCAAACGGTCACTTTGTTGACTGAAATGAATAGGGTGTTTTGAAACTTTTGGGAGATGTGTTTGTTTTCAAACCACAACTTTAAACATTGCCTTTCGGACTTCACTATTTTCTTCATACCCTTTACCTGTTGTACCAATGAGTGGAAAAACTTCTTCTTTGATAGAGCATTTTTTCATTACCCTTATCTAGTCTTAAAATACATATTGTGATGATTTGCGCACCTTTATAATTTTCTGTGTTTACCCAGGATGCCTTTATGCCAAAACAGGAGCCTGACTGCTACTGTAGAATGATTTCATACCTCTAGACTTTGAAGGACATACCTGTCTGTGTTATTTCGCAAGGGTATGGACTGTTTCTTTAATTGGTTGACAGCTTCTGCCTTCATGTGTCCCTTCAACTTTTTGTTTTCTCAACTGTAAGTGTCAACAACCTACTTGGATTTATTCAGACTTTGTAATGGCCTATCAAGTAAGCGAGTTTTCCCTCCGATCTGTTGTTACTTGCTCAAAACATACCACTGTGGTGTATCTTGACTTTCATACTTATGAAGAATAACTGTTGAGGAAGGAGGTCAGCTTTGTTGTTTTGAAAATACTTCTAACATTTCTGGCGCTTTGCTATGAAAGAGGACATTGGTAGAGTTTCGTAAGGCGGTAAGGAGTATTCCTTGACATTTGACAGAGCTTCTTTTTCCTTTTTCACATAAACTAATACTTTGCTCTTAATGCTTTGGAGTTGAAAGATGGCCACTGTGAAACTAATCTTGACTTATAGGTGTCCTTTAACTTCATGTTCTGACTGTGGGTACAAAATGTAGCTGCAGTCTGATGTTCTTTAAACTTCTGTCCCAACTACATGTAGACTATCTGATGAGCATATTGACAAGGGTTTTCTTACATATGATGGCAGGAAAACAACGGAGAGAAAACCTTGATGCTTTAACTACGAGTTCTCCAATCACTGTTGTTTTGAGCCATTCATACTAGCTCCCCTGCAGAGATGTTTTGTTATAATAGCTTTGATTAATGGGGTCTCTTCTTGTTGTGCAATACTGATGATGCCTGAAACTTCAAATGATCCTCTTTCTTAGGACACAAGACCAAAAACTTTGCTTTCTTTTGTCTTGTACATTTCAGATCTTAGCCCTGTTTTGATCATCACTTTCCCTCAGAAACCTAGAGTCACTGTTTTACTGTCTAGTAAAAAACAAACCTGTGCTTATAGTAAGTTTTGCAATTCTTCAAGTCAATATTGGCCATCGGCCTCTGCTTGTAGATGAAGGAGGCGCCTTAACCCTCTGCTTATAGATGAAGGAGGTTTTTGGCCATGACAAATAACAAGTTTGTTTGACAGTGTTGTCTTTCTTTTACTGTGCTATCAGGCTGAATGAAGCTGTAAGAGTTTGATGAGTAACTCCTTACCCTGCAGATGTATCTCAGGCTCATGTTTACATTGAGAAGCAGTTTTTCTTCTAAATGTGGATTCAAGAATTTTCTCCTGAGATGATGACATTTTTCCTGTCTTTGTAAAATCCATAAAACACTGTAAAACACCTAAAATCAGCTTGAGACTGTGGTCTATGCATTGCTGAGACTTAGGGGTGTGTAAGTGGCGCGACTTAGGGCTGTGATCAATTTCATTTGCAGAGTGGGAGGTCTGTCATGATTGGGCTGTAGCAGATGGAGGTTTTTTGGCCTTTTGATGGTTGCCAAGGGTAAAATGCCTTAAAGCGCCACTTCCTAACTTAGGGGAGGTTTTTGAAACAGACTTGGATTGTCCTTTTAGAGCTGATGGGAAGACCAGTAGGGCTAAAGCTAGATAGGATAATGAGGTTTAACCTTGGTATGGGTGGACTGAAAAATAGGAGGGCGAAAAATTTTTATGAGGGTTTTCTAGATGACAAATTGACATATGGAGATCAGCTTCTAGAAAAATCAGCTATGGATTTAGTCATCACCAACAAATGAAAAATATTGATGACTAACAGTGGCTCCATTTGGGGAGGGCAACTCCTCGTCAGGAGGTGTCCAGAATTTAGATCTTTGGCTTATGAAGACCAGTGCCTTACCCATTGGTGCAAAATTTCACCCTTCTTTGATGCTATTTCTGAAAAGTGACAGCATGGTTAACATCAATGATATTTCTACCTACCCCACTATCTTTCCTAACATTTTTTCTTCTCTTTGGCGCATTTGAACTAGCAGCCTTTTGACGATGTATATTTTTCTTTTTGCAAAATGAACCTATCTATTTCTACTCTTATATCTGCCGGGAGTTCAGATTAAACTGATGAACTCCTTCATTACTCTACCTATACTAGATCAACTGTCAAGATTAAGCAGTTTGACAGAATTTTGTTCTCTAATCTAAAACATGAAATTTAAAATGATCAAATTAGGATTAGATAGTTTGATTTGTCATGCATTTGCGGCATAAAAAGACAAGCTGCACACAAATATTATTTTGCAACAAAAGAAAAACTAGACAAGCAGGGCTAAGATGTACAATGTATTTTTCATCCCTCGCTCCTCTCTTTGGTTCTGTTTTAGGCATGTGGAACCAGAATCTCTCCCTAATCTAAACTCTGTGATAAGTCAATCTTACACAATGTTGACTATCTTTTGCACTCACTAACTTATCAGCAAATAAATTTAAACATGCTTAGCTATGATTAGGCTAGATAGCTGAACAAGACATTGAAGTTCTAGTAGCGGCATTTAGACTTGCGCGCTTTCTGAAGGACTATTTTTTTGGAACATGGGGCTTTACCATTGCTTTTTAGAAACTGCCCTCTTTTTCTACTTTTCATTGTTTTTTGTATTTTCTGCTTTTTCACTTTTTTCTTCAAACAAACTACAAATGAAAAGGTGCTCACAAGGCTGAGCTTATTTTCTACTGCTGTCTTTTTATCCTAATCTAAACTGTACACAACATATATTTGGTGAACTCTTCTTTCCAATGCAACCAGTCAAGTAGATGATCACATGGGGGATTCTGGTTTAGTTTTTTCATGATGTAGAAATAATGAAAAGGCCACTCCCATTTGGTTTGTTTATGGACAGTAGTACTTAAGCTTTTTCTCATTCTTGGTAGCAACTTGTTTATGATAGAAACCACTACTCTTTCAGACTTTTCAAGGAAAACAACAACTGGATCTTGGAATAATACCTGATCTAGAGGATTTGAGATATAGGTTTCATTCAGGATTACTCTTTTAGAATTCTCAAGGAAAACATCAAATGGATCTTGGAATAATACCTGATCTAGAGGATTTGAGACATAGGCCTCATTCATGACTACTCTTTCTCCCACTTGACCATATTTGGGACCCCCTTGGTAAAGCAACTCTTCCCTTTGCTCATGATTACTTGAACTATCAGACTCATCATATATTGCAGTGTAGTTCTCTTGCTAAGCTGATGTGTTTTGATAGGGAGGGCTGAAAACTGTGTGAAGGTCATCAGGTCGATGAGCAGGGATACACTTTGACAGCAAATTATCTTCAAATGATAGTGTGACAACTCTCATTTGTTTCTCAACCTCTACTTCAACATCTGCAATTTGTAACTCAATGGAACTTGGTGGCTGCAAATCTGGAGTTAAGGAAGATTCCATGTCCAAAATGATTTCTTCAACCATTTCAGGAAAAGGCTTCTCATTTACAACATGCTCAAGAATTTCACCATCTTCTTCAACCTCATCATCAAAGCTGAAAAACTGCTGATTTCCAATTGTGTGACTGTTATCTCTGATGGACTGAAGTGAAGTGGAGCGAAGAGTCCGAGACTCATCACTTACTTCTAAACTCTCAATGCTCTCCTCATCAGTGTCATAGATGACCTATAATGGCTGCTCACTTTTCTCAAGTTTATGAAACTGAGCTTCCTCCCAAAAATCAAAAGCTGAGTGTTCTGCATAGTTAGTTTCTGTTTGGAAATCACAATCATCAACATATTGATCAAACCTTGGAGAATCATTAACATAAGAAATGTCATTAACCATGCACATTGGACTATCAGATTGCTTTTCTTCAAATTTATCTACACATCTATTTTCTGATTTATGACATGCAAGATTAACAGGAGAAAGATCAGAAATTTTTTGGTTATATGAAGTTTCAGAGGTTGTTTGTATGTTTATAAGTTGATCTATTTCCTCTTCAGTTAGAAAGGGAGGCATTTTCATTTCTCTAAAATAATCTTCTTTCTCTTGGGAAATCTGATTTGAAGGATGAATGTCTTTTTGGGCTTCACCTATGAGAGATGATGAATCATCACTTATGCCCTTAGAGAGATCCTGTGGGTTTTCTTTCATTTCTTGCTTGTTTTCATCTTCAACCATTTCTTTGTGATGTTGAGGATAGTTAGCATGTAATTCATGAGTTTTTTCTGACAGATTTTCAGGAGGCCAATTTGCTTTTATGAACTCAAATGAATCCCAGCATAAAGGTAGAGATCCTATAGGTTGTGCTTTATCTTCTATCTCAGATTTGAATTCATCCTTACTCAACTCTTCTTGATGCTTGGGATAATAAACATGAGATTCATGAGTTTCCTTTGATAGATTCTTAGGAGGCCAATTTTCTTTTATGAACTCAAATTACTCCCAACATAAAGGTAGAGATCCTACAGGTTTTGATTTATCTTCTATCTCAGATTTAAATTCCTCTTCAATCAGCTCTTCTTGTTTTAGGTGAGAGCTAACTTGAGTAGGGTTTTCCTGAATAACTGCTGAGAGATCTTTAGGGTGCAAATTTTCTTTCAAAGTCTGGAATGATTTAAAGCCTAAGGGTAGAGAATCCAAGGGTTTTGATTCTTCGTCCATTTCAGAATCTATGATTTCAAAATGGCTGATAGTCTCTTTAGAGCATTCCTCTATGTTTTCATTTGCAACTTTCCCATTAGGCACATTTTGTTTATAACTTTTGTCTTGTAATAGTCGAGTGTGCTTATTCTGAGGAAGAAGTGTAGGTTGGTTTGAATAAGCAGTGTTAACCTTGATTTCCTGTTTCTCTCTTTTCCTAAGTAGATGTTCTATTTTTCCAAGCATACATTCCAATTTTTTCAACTTTTCCTCTGAAGATACTAGTCTCTCTTGATTTGCTTTGTCTTTCTCTATGGTTCTTAGCTGTGCCTTCCTATTTAGTATGTTGAATTCTACATCAACTGCTATCCTTTGCATTTCTTCTAGGGTCAAAGGATCTTTGTTTCTTATCTGGAAAACCATCTCTGGGTCAAAATAATCTGGGTAATGTAAGAGAACACATCCGAGGGGTGGCTTTAGGTTAGCAAGCATCGCATGGTATACTTTATTGAACCTAGCTGAAAAGTTTTGTATCGTTTCCCCTGGTTGTCATTTTAAATGATTGTACTCCTTTATGATGATAACTTTATTACCCACGACCACCCACCTATCTAGGAAGATTTGAGCAAACTGATGAAAATTGGTAATGCTTGCAGCGGGAAGGTCTTGAAACCAACTCTTAATTTTTCCTTGTAATGATAAGGCAAACATTCTAATACGCACATCATCTTCTTCTATGTCATAAAGGTCAAGTAAATCCTCAAGTTTTCGGGCATGCTCTTCAGCGGTGACTTTGGAGCTTTCTCCATCAAACCTGGGTATTTTATTTTGAAGATTTGCAGGAAGGGCTTGTAAGATGGGAGGTAAAACCAGAGGCTTGTATCTTTCTGGGACCTTTGTGGATATAGGTAGTGTAAAAAGTGGTTCGTGACTGTTTGAGGTTTCAACCAGAGTGGGAAAGGTAGCATGAGGCTCATGTTTTGCTAGGTTTTCCATAGGTGAATCTGGGGTAAGCACAGGTGTACAAGCCTGCTCATGGTCTGAGATTTGAGGCTTAGCTTTTTGAGGTTTGAGATCTTTCCAATGATCAATGTAGATCTCATCGGTGTATTCCTGATCAGGCTCAAAGTAGGATAGAACATAGTTACAGATAAAGATAATAATTTCTTGAATCCAACTAAGGCCTGAGTGCTTTTTCTTTCTAGGATGACCAGTCATGTTTTAGGTTCTTCCTCCAGTGGAGTCTTTTAGGTCTATTGGGAGTTGTGGAGTCGCCAGGTGGAACTTGGTTGTTTTTGTAGAGATGTAGCTATGGTCCACCACCAGTAACTAATCTGGAAATGTTTTTAAGGTTTTTCTGAGTTTTATGTGCAGCCTATGGTTTATTAAAGTATTATAAACTTGTTTCATCACTTTGCTAGGATGGTGATAACAAAAAGAGTTTACTCTGAATGATTTTACGAACTGCCTGCTTATTTAAGTATCTAAAGGACTAAAGAGTGTATAAGAGTTTGCTAGATTTTCATGTACTCAGTGTCCCACAATCTCCCGCTATGTTAGTGAGCGATGGGATAGGTCGATCGGATAGTAATCTAGAATTCGGTAAAATAGTAAGGCCTACTGGAGGCTAGTGGAGTCGCCAGGTGGATTTTTAGTTGTTTTGAGGTATATGTGTATGGTCCACCACCAATGCTGTCAAAAACCAATCTAAGGGAGTGTTTTGGGGTTTTTTGAGTTTTATGTGCCTACGAGGTTTGGAAGAGTTTCCTATAACTGACTCATCATTTTGCTAAGATGGTGAAAGAGCTAGCTTCTACTCTTCAAACAACACTTAAGTTTTCTAAGTTTGATTGAGACTTCGAGAATTCTAAGGTGTACTTAGATTGTCACTAACTCGAAAGGTCCCACCGTGATCGCCATTATGTTAGTGAGCGGTGGGATAAGTCAACAAGCTAGTATTTTCAAAGGTTTCTTAAGGTAAAGGGAATCTAAGTTTGTTTATCACTCAGAGTCCCACCGTGATCGCCATTATGTTAGTGAGCGGTGGGATAAGTCAACAAGCTAGTATTTTCAAAGGTTTCTTAAGGTAAAGGTAATCTAAGTTTGTTTATCACTCAGAGTCCCACCGTGATCGCCATTATGTTAGGGTCCCGTGATTTGGCTGATTGGCAAGCCAAATGATAGTGTAACATCAAACCAAGCTTTGGAGCCCGAGGACCTAGCCTTCTTGGACTCAGAGAGGGCTCTCTCTATATGTGTAAGGGATATCTGTGTGTTTGCTTATTTGTGTTCTGATTTTAGGCTAGTTATGAAGTAAGTTTTTTATTTTTTTGTTTTTTAAGTTGTGAGGGATGAAAATGATCAAAGATATAAAATAGGTAACAAGATGTTAGATTAACTAGGCTATGGGGTCAAAAGGTCAAGAAAGCTATTAGATGACGATACAAGGTTGTTGAAGGGCCGATTCGATTTAAGGTAGAAAGGATCTTTGGGCAAAATGGAGTAAATGGACATCAAGTTTGTGAACAACAAAGAGTTTCAGGCATCACTGGTTCAATAGATAACATAAACATGGTAGGGAAAATCCTTAATCATGCAAAATGTAACTATAAACTAATCAACACTTAGAAACAAACATTCAAGCCATGCATAGAAGTATAAGGCCCTCTAACTTTGATCTGAAATCGTGAGAACAAACTATTTCTCATACAGAGATGGACTGTAGGGGCATTCACCGGATGTTTCACCTTTCAAGGAAAGGATGAATCCGGAGGCTACCTGGCCCTCTACAGACTCTGCCTAAAGAAATAATATGTAAACACAAATATCAAGATCAATGAAAGTATTTTGTTTTTAAATTAAAAGTGTTCATTGATCTGTTTTTATGTGTGAATAAGCAAGATGATATGTTCTGCAATTGAAGTGTAGAGGTTTGATGATAAAATAACAAGTTTTGTTTACTGTATAAACTTGTTTGAGAAAAGCATGCTTATGAAAATTTACTGTTTAAACTATCAGAATCTGGAAATAAACAGCCAAAATATACAGAGTGACAACAGATATTTGTTTAAGCGGTTCACCCCTCTCTTGGGCTACCTCCGCTGGTCCAAAAGCCTCTAATTAGGCTCAGTCCTCTTTTGATTAAATGCTGAAAATGAAATTACATCTGTATAAAAGCCTCTAAAGGAAAAATAGACTGCTAAAACAGACTCAGAAGATCCAAATCAGTCTAAAATGACTACAAATTCACCTCCATTGGATGAAGGTAGTCCAATGCAGCTCTCTTTCCCTTTGGCCCTAATGGCTCCACGATCAAAATCGCTGTAAAATTCGCAGATAGAATGCCCTGATGGCTCTGCAGACACTTCCAACAGCTCCAGAATGATCTCTACACTCAAAATAAAAAAAAAATTCGTCCAAAAAGGACTTTCCTAGCCAAAGTTATGGCTAACTGAAGTTGACCCTTCAAAAGCTCCACCAAATCTGGCTAACTGCCAGATAACACCGACAAAATAGGAAACGGCTCTGAATTTGGCGGGCGCTCCAAATAAGACGGACAGTTAAGTTTAATGCAGACTGAAACGTGGTCACATGGATATCGGCATAATGGTTGGAGGTAACGGTTTTGTAAACCGTAATAAACAACCCGCCAGAACTGCCGCCTCGTTCACACAAACAAACGGTTTTCATTAATGTAACCGCTCCAACGCAACGTTTTAACTCCGCTTCACCGCAATGTATTGACCACGTGCCTTTGACACGTATTGAATCACGTGCCCTTCAAAAACTTTAACCCAAACTTAAAGTTGTGGGTTCTTAAACCTTTTTTCATATTCGTTGCCATTTGACTTTTAAAACCATACATTAAACCATATGCCCACGTGACATTTAAAAACATAAGACTTAGTGGGTTTTGAACCGTTTAATAAAAACATTTCGAATTTGAAATAATAATATGTGTGGTTTTAAAAACTAATATATGGTATTTTAATTAATTTAATTAAAAAAAATTAATATTTAATTTATATATATAAAACTTTAATATAATATATGATTTTTTTTTAAAATAAAATAAAATATTAAATATTTATATATATATAAAAAAAACATTAATATAATTTTAATTAAAATAAAAAAAAAATTTCCACACATAGAATTAAAAAATTTCCTTTCAAAATTGAAGGTTATTGGGCGATTTTAAAGTGCAACAACTTCTTCATACGGCGTCGGATTTGAGTGCCGTTCGCGGCGTTGGGATCGTATCGACGAGCACTTTCCAGTCGATCTGTTTTGGATCAATTCTGAGCAACTTCATTTTTTAGCATTTTTCTTCAAGAGACTTGATCTCCTGATCAAACTTTGGGAAATGGATATCAGACTTTGGGGAAAACACATAAGACGGACTAACAACTCAAAACACTATGCTGGAATGCCTAAACACAGTACTTCAAGTTATTGGGCACTTTGAACAACAAGATTTGCATAGTTTCAGGCAAAGGGCTAGATCGGGACTAGGCCTCCTTGGTTCAAACAAAATGATAATCTTAATCAGTCAAAGAGATAGTTTCATGGATGGAACTATGGACAGTCATAGGTAAGCAGGGCATACCATACATCCTACTCAACATGCATAGAACTATTAATGAAACTAGCAACAATATCCTCAAGTTATTAAAGAGCAGTTAATAATTCTTTAATGCAACTAAGGAGGAAGAAAACATAAAAGCTATGAAGATTCAGGAATTTTGAGGTGCCTCCATGGGCATATCTCAAATTTAATCTCTACTGATCTATAACAAGCAAGAAACATGTATCATGAATGAAAACTAGAAGACAACAACAAAGCAAGATACACTATATCATTCTACCATGTCATGGAATCCATCAACAATCCTTCATCATCCATCCAAGAACGTTCAAGAGGCAATCCAAAAGCATAACACAAGTATTTTCTCCAAAGCTCATATGACCAATATATTGCTTCTCTTCTCAAGTTCAGCCTTCTTTACAAATGAGAGCTTGTGGAATAAATAGGCTCAAGTGAGGAAAATCTCATGGTTCAACTTCCTCTCCTATTGGCCTAATCAAAATATCTAAACTTGTCCTTGAGGCTTTGCAAAGCCCAAGGCACAAAAATATCTCATAAAATATCTAAAAAGTGCTAAAAAAGGAAAAATAATTGACTTTGCATCATTTTCCATGTGCAAAAATAGCTAAACGCACATTTGGAAAAAGCAGATTTTTGAGGTTCAAAAATTACAAAAATACTTCAAATTTACATCAGAAAAGGGTCCCCTGACTTGCCGGAAACATTTGGCAGCCTTCCTGGTGTCGAAACGAGGCTCATGATAGCTCGTTGGAAAGCTCTGAGTGTCTAATTTCCGGTGCAACTGAAATTTCTTCAATCTAATGCCCAGAAGTCCTCCAAATCTGCACTTGTGTGTAAAAAGCCAGAAAATTACAGTCTGCTGATAGACCGGGCAGAGTGTGCAAAATGCGAGCCTTTTTCGCTGTTTTGAAGGGGAAAATGATCTCCAAATGCTCTGAAAATCGCTGGGGACATGCTCATGAAATTATGGCATCTGATGGTACCATTCTCCTCCCTTGAAGAATCCTCAAAATGAAATGGCGAATTTATGAGTTTTTGACCAAAAACCAAAAAATGCCAAAAAACCAAAAATTGTCAAAATAGGCCCAAAATTGGTGTGCATGACTCTCAAGGGTCCTCAAAAACATGCTCCGAAACTGAAGCCAAAATGTCGAGTGCTGATGTTCCTTTCTTCTCTTTCCGTGCCGGGCGCTTCTTGAAACTGCTGTTTATCGCTACTGAGTTACTGCTGTTCAGCACTCTTCTCCTCTTTTTCCTGCTGCTGCTCATCTTTATCACTGTTATGCTGCTCCTGTTGTCTTTCCTAGAGGGGCATCTTGATCTAGATGTGCTCTTGAAAAACCAAAACTGCTTCCAAGTCTTTGGAATGCCTTCTTTAAACCAAACTCTGTCCTAGCCTGTCAACTTTGCTATTAAGCAATAAGTGATTTCAAAGATAGTGTGAAAATGCTCTTCTTTGGTGTAAGACCTTTGTTCCTTCAAAATGATGCCTTTTTGGCCTTTGTATATCAATCAGTGAACATTCATAATGAATACACAGTCAAAAGAGAAAACATACAGTCAAGGTGACTTTTCCTATGGAAGGACACCCAAATTTGGTTTTTTAGGCAGTAGGACACTCTTACCCTTTTTCAGAAGAGGGCCAAATATAATCCTCTTATCTTCAAAACCTTGCCTTCCTGTTGGTAGGCCACTCCATCAGTGGATTCAAAAAATCACAAATACAGCCAATCACAAAGTGCATACATTCAATAAAGACCATTGTAAATAGGACAAGGTGGCAGCTCTTGCAATGTTTTTATGTGGTCTCAAAAGTCTGTAGCCTTCAAATACCAATAAACTCCCTTTCAATCAAAACATTGTTGTCTTTACACCCTACTGCTCTTTATATCAGTTTGACAATACCTTGAGATGCAAATGGTAACTTGACTTACTGCCTATGCTTTATGGAATAGAAAGTTTAAAACACTGTTTTATCTCTTTAACAGAATAGAAGAAGCTCCCTTGAACAAATGCTCATATGATGAATGTGTTGAAAAGGACCTACTGTTTTCATTTCTCAAATCCTATTTTTTTGCTTTTGAAACAGTGCCTTCCTCCTCTCAAGACTGTTTGAGGGCCGTCTATAAGGTCTTTTGACATCAACAAAAGTAGACCACCATTTAGTCATGCTCACTGCTGGACAAATGGAGCTTATTGCAAACCCAAACATTTTTTAAACAAGCACAACAACACTCCTCCTTCCACTATCTTCTTGCGCAGACTTGGATAAATCCCCTTTTATAGGTTATAACAGTTTTACATATTGAAGCTATGTTTTATGGATTGAAAGTAGACAACATCATTTTGTCTCTAAAACACATAGAGGAGACTTTGTTGAAAGGTCAAAACGCTCAAATCATGACCATTTCTTTTCGAACCTAGACCCACAGTTGTGCCTTTTAAGAACCCTGTCTAGTAATTTTGGTTTTAAGGGGGCAAAGCAAAAAACTTTGAAAAAGGATGCCGGCCATTGTTCGTGGGGTTTGAGCGGCTTTCATAGCTTTTGGAGGCGTGTTGGAAGGTTTAAACGTGCGCGGCACGTTTACAGTGGAGGGTGCCGTGCATAACACGGTGTCGGGTCACCTGTCGGGCCGACAGGACCCGAGCGCACAGGCGCGCCGCGCCACCGTTATCCGCCTGTGTAAAGTTTCCTCTGAGCGCACCGCGCAGCTCCAATTGTCGAAAAATTCTTCAAATCGTCTTAAAACTTCTGTGTTTGATGTTGAGGGCAGCAAAGGGGCTTTGCTCAATACTCTTGTTTGGTGACTTCGAAAATGAAGTTGGTCAATTCAATTTACCCCTTTTTGAAACAAACAAAACCCCAACGGTCACTTTGTTGACTGAAATGAAATCAGATTTTTTGGTTATTTTGGGAGATGTGTTTGTTTTCAAACCAAAACTTTAAACATTGCCTTTCAGACTTCATTATTTCCTTTATACCCTTTACCTGTTGTACCAATGAGTGAAAAACCTTCTTCTTTGACAGTGACATGTTTTCATTACCCTTACCTGGTCTTAAAACACATATTGCGATGATTTGTGCACTTTTATAATTTTCTGTGTTTACCCAGGATGCCTTTATGCTAAAAAAGGAGCCTGACTGCTACTTTGTAATGATTTCATACCTCTGGACTTTGAAGGACATACCTGTCTGTGTTATTTTGCAAGGGTATGGGCTGTCCCTTTAATTGGTTGACAACTTCTGCCTCCCTGTGTCCTTTCAACTTTTTCTCAACTGTAGGTGTCAACAACTTACTTGGATTTATTCAGACTTTGTAATCTCCTATCAAGTAAGAAGAGTTTTCCTCCAATCTTTTGTTCTGCTCAAAACATACCACTATGGTCTATTTTGACCTGTATAATTATTGGAAAGTCCTTTGTTGAGGAAGGAGGTCAACTGTTGTTTTGAAAGCCCTTTAACATTTCTGGCGCTTTGCTATGAAAGAGGACATTTGTAGGGGATTTCGTGAACTGTAGGGAGTATTCCTTGACATTTTGACAGAACCTTTTCCCTTTTTCACATAAACTAATACTTTGCTCTTAATGCTTTGGAGTTGAAAGATGGCCACTGTGAAACTAATCTTGACTTATAGGTGTCCTTTAACTTCATGTTCTGACTGTGGATACAAAATGTAGCTGCAGTCTGATGTTCTTTAAACTTCTGTCCCAACTACATGTAGACTATCTGATGAGCATATTGACAAGGGTTTTCTTACATATGATGGCAGGCAATCAACAGAGAAAACCTTGATGCTTTAACTACAGTTCTCCAATCACCACTGTTTTGAGCCATTCATACTAGCACCCCTGCAGAGATACTTTGTTATGATAGCTTTGATCAATGGAGTCCTTTTTTGATGCGCCATGATGATGATGCCTGAAACTTCAAATGATCCTCTTTCTTAGAACACAAGACCAAAAACTCTGCTTTCTTTTGTCTTGCACATTTCAGATCTTAGCCCTGTTTTGATCATCACTTTCCTTCAGAAACCTTGAATCACTGTTTCACTATCTAGTAAAAACAAACCTTTGCTTATAGTCAGTTTTGTAATTTTAAGTCAATATTGGCCATCGCCCTCTGCTTGTAGATGAAGGAGGCGCCTTAACCCTCTGCTTATAGATGAAGGAGGTTTTTGGCCATGAAAACTAACAAGTTTGTTTGACAGTGTTGTCTTTATTTTACTGTGCTATCAGGCTGAATGAAGCTGTAAGAGTTTGATGAGTAACCCTTACCCTGCAGATGTATCTCAGGCTCATGTTTACATTGAGAAGCAGCTGTTCTTCTAAATGTGGATTCAAGAAATTTCTTCTGAGATGATGACACGTTTCCTGTCTTTGTCAAATCCATAAAACAGCACCTTAAACACCTAAATCAGCTTGGTATTTGTGGTCTATGCATTCTTGAGACTTAGGGGTGTGTAAGTGGCGCGACTTAGAGTTGTGATCAATTTCATTCTGCCAGTTCCAAAGCGGGGGCGCAGTAGGATTGAGGCATGTGGAAGGGAGGTTTTTTGGCCTTTTGATGGTTGCCAAGGGTAAAATGCCTTAAAGCGCCACTTCCTAACTTAGGGGAGGTTTTTGAAACAGACTTGGATTGTCCTTTTAGAGCTGATGGGCAGACCAATAGGGCTAAAGCTAGATAGGATAATGAGGTTTAACCTTGACATGGGCGGACTGAAAAATAGGAGGGCGAAAAAAGTTTTATGAGAGTTTTCTAGATGACAAATTGACATATGGAGATCAGCTTCTAGAAAAATCAGCTATGGATTTAGTCATCACCAACAAATGAAAAATACTGATGACTAACATAACCAACGTTGACTTTTCTCTCTCCTTATTGACTAGTTTTTACTTGGACATTTTGAGGTCAGATTTTTGGAATCTTGCTGGAATATTTTGATGTAATATTGATGAACATAATTTCTCTCTCATAAGGAAAGAATTGGTTGGGTTTTCCCTTGATGGGTTTTTCCCTAGCTTGAAGCCTAATTTCTGGTGTCTCTTATCTCTTGTTTATTGTTCATGTGATCTCTACTACTCTATTGACGAAATTGTATTGTTGAATTTTTTCATGTATAACTTATTTATGATTGGACTGTAAAAACAATACTGAACATATCATTGGAATTAGTTATCAATTTTGAAAAACTACACTAGTCCTAGATGCATTATAAAATCAACTATTGGAGCCAAGTCCAAGACTGACTTGGGCAGGGCATAATAGAAAGCAATCAAGGAATTAAAGTGTCACCTCTAATTTCCTATGGTCCTAACTTTTCCATATTTGTAGAAACATTTGAAGAAGGAAACCTTGGATTATGTCAATTTTTCCATCCTTGCTCAACATCTACATCCAATGAGCTACTATAATGGGACAATCTCTTAAGTGATTCTTAGATACCCCATATATAAAAAGTAACTTTACTCTATTGTCCACTCCTATCAATAATAAAAGAATTAGTTCATAGGAAAGAAAATCATCATCCTTTTAAACCATAAGCCTTTGTAACTTATGAAGATGTAGGGAAAATTACATAATCACTACCATTAAAAGCGGTTTGCATACCTTCGATTGTTCTACCTCAATTCCAAGTACATTAAGGGTAGCACCAATAAAATGAAAATGGCCTTAGTTGACCTTCAACTATGACACTAACCATAGTTTTAAATTCCTGTGGAGAGGCGACATGAAAATGGCCCCTATCATATGAAAGAAATCTTACCTTCACTATTAAATAGTAGACACTATTTGTAGGTAAAGAAGTTTTAGACTTTCACCTCTACGGTAGAGTTTTGCACCATTTAATCCAAGTGTTACTTCACTTGGGGATGAGTAAATGATTTAGAATGTGCACTACACTCAATAAGTAGGGAAATTTGGCATGGAGAAGACAACAACAGTGATGTATAAATACTTCTAATAGCTAAAGGTCAAACAAGAAATTAGAATCAAAACATGCACTACATGTGTCGTTGCTAAACCTAACAATAAAAAAGTAAGGGCAATATATTCCTCTTCCCAAACCATAAAATCTTTAGGAATAAGTCTCCATAAATTTTATTTCAAGAATGTCCTTGCTCAAGGTTGGCCATTATTATGCTTTTGTGGTTGTTGATTAGTTCTCTAAGATGACAACATTAACAACGTATAAGTAGTGTGTCATAATAAGTTGTCAAAGACCATTTATTCTAAGAGAGAAAACATGTTCATGAGTATATTTTAGTCCATATTTTCATCCGTGATGGACAAGAAGCTAACCAAATCAATAACCTTCCATCCTAAGGCTAATGGAGAGATACAATTTTTCAAAATCATAATTATGCAAATTATCACAATGTACAACTCTAGACACCCACATACATAGGACAAAAGCCTTCCTTATGTTCATTGAAATTATAATAAAATTCTTTATAGTTCTATCTACCATATACCTTTTTAGGTGTTTTTATGGTTCCATCCACTTGCATCAATTATCCCTACCCATTACATTAGAATGGGAAAAGTTCCCTCATGCTCAAAATGAGGCGAATAAAGCAACCAAATTTGATTAATGAATCAAGTACATTCAACGAAAAGTTCACGATATTTGCAAAAAGTGAATATCATGTATAAGAAATGACATAATAAATGCCTGCCACACAAGTTTTAGGTAGTGATAAGGTATGGTTACACTTGCAAAAAACCCTTTCATGAAGCTCAAAATAATATATTGTGGGCCCTACACCATCACCAAGGAAATGGATGAAAAGTATTTTGAATTTAATATTTCATCCTTGACTTATACCTTATGTTTAATGTGAATCCATTTAAACCATTTTCTATCTCTAATGGATGCCTCAAAGGTGAAAGTGAGCTTTAACATTATAGATCTCAACCTTAACTACTTTGATCAAGCCACATTAGATGGGATCTTAGATATCAATTTGAAAAGAACCTATTAGAAAAATATACAAATCTTTTATATTGTCGAAGTGTGGCATCTTCTTCACAAAGGAATGCAGTTCATGAGGAACCATTTTCAATAGAATCTTTCCCATATAATGTAGGAACTTGACACAATAGTAATTATTTCTTCCCAAGGAGGAACAACTAATTTAGGTGGATGTATAATTCTATCATAATCTCATAAAAAATGTTAAATATTGTCCATGTTGCATGTCTTGGGATTTTGATACATTATTTGGTTCCTTCCCATGCATTTTGATTTATTTCATTGGCAATAATTCATTAGAGGACCTGTAAAAAATGCTAGAAGTCTTCCAACAAAGGGGGTATCCCCGATGTGAAGTCCCAATTAGACCTCACATTGTTTAGAATAGGATCCCCAGCTGGAAAATAAGGTCGGTTGCCATAATATTAGGAATTTCCTTAGCGGAAATTATCAACATATGATATTATACAAATAATATTTAAAACAAGTAAGTAAGTTGACATTGTGAGGCATATACTTGTAATTTTTGGTGAGGAAAAAGGTCTCGTAAGCAAGACCCAGGTTCGGATTAGAGGCCAACAAGGATTTCTGCTATAGTCTAGCACCACGCCAGCATTTTCACCTTGCTCCGAGGAGCAGTGAGTCTCACCCGAGGTGTGCCGCAACCTTACTAAGGCTGGGAGTAGATTGATATTAGTCTAGCAGATTAAATATGTATGAGCACGAACTATCTCAGAACTTAAGAAAACACAACATTACCTAGGTGATATTCCTTAGAAGCGCATTCAGAAAGAAAATCAATAAAATTTTAAAATACTACCATACTAATAAATCTAGACTACAACATATATTGGGAACAACAAACTCTGATCATATTATAATTCACTTATCGGCAACAGACTATTACAACGCTCCTTAACATGAGATTTAACCGAATAGATTACAAAGAGGTCCTATCCAGTGGATTAGAACACAACGATACCGAGAGATAGAGAATGGAACAACATGAACAGAGCTCTCCTATGGCTCCTGTTCCGTCATTCCTCCTGTGCCAACCTCTTTTCTCTGCTGGCTGACTGCTTATTTGTTCTGCTGCCAGCGTAACTGACAGTTCTTCATTTCTTCTCGCTTGGCTGTCTTCTGCTTCTCTCTGTTCCTCGGGAGTTCTACTACTTGTCTCCTAACATGTTTTTCTACCATCTGTGCTAGCTCCCGCAACATCCGTGCCAGTTGTTCTTCACCCCTTCGGAACCTTGACAAATTTCTGCCTACCGTGGTTGCGTCCCGCCAAGTACTATCCGCAACTCAAAAATTGTTTGATTCCAAAACAAGGGCCCCAACAGGCCTCGATCACATCCTATTGACTCGCCCCGAGTCAACCACTTTTCACTGTCTCTATTTCCATCGGTCTGCTTGGCCCTGTGTTCTACTCTGCTTGTCCCCTTTCTCTTGACTGTCCAAATAAGGGCCCCAATTCTAGGACCTGTGTTAGAGCTGATGCCTTGAGTTCCTCAAAGGTCGTCAGGGTGTGATGCCATCCTTTAATGAGCGATTTAGTTTGCGCTATGACCTGCGTGACCGCTTCCTCCCCTGAAATAGCTAGCAGGCTACCAAAAAAGTTTTGGATTTTCGTATAGACCTCGGAGACCAGTCGTTGCATTGTTTGGGCACTGGTTTTTATCAATTGTCTCAGTTCCCGGAGGGCTTGCTTCGCTGCAGTTGAGTTTTCTTCAATATGCTATATCTGGACCTCCAGAGCATTCACTTGAGCATATAGTTGATCGAGTCTAGTGGAGTTTCTGGCCTCCTGGATCTCCCTTGATACTTTTTGCAGCTGTAATGAAACCGGTTGAGACTTCAGTGTGAGCGAGGTCGAAAATTCATGTATACCCTTAAGTAGGTCGTATGCTTCCTTCGCTGTAGTACTCAGAAATTCCTGCATTTTTGTCACCTGGCTCTGTCTCTCGGATATCTGCTCTGTGTATACAACCGCTGGGTCTGGCAACGCAGGCGGGGCTGCCAATGCTACTCGGAGTTCCTCATTTTCTTGATGGAGGTTCGAACATGCCACCTTGATGTGGACTACTCGTTCGACTATATCATTCTCCTTTATCCCTTCTGGTGTTCGGTTGTTGTTGGCCGTTACTGTGGGCCAAACGTCACGGAATATTCTTGTCACTGTCTCCAGTTGTTATTGTAGATTACCCTTTTCTGTCCTCAGCTGTTCATGCTCTTCAGTAAGCATGCTGATTTGTAATTGTTGCTGTTCGCATCTTTGCTGGAGCTCCGAGTGAAGCCCTTCTACTTGTTGTGCTTGTCTTTGAATTAAATGGTAAAGTTGGGTTGTTCCCCATGTGTCCATGCTCTCAGCATCAAAGTTTCCTTGATCTGGCCGTCGTGCTTGAAGTGGCTTTCCGATGGCGATATATTTTGCTGATTGTGCTTGCGGTGACTGTGGTGGTGTTGTTGCGGCAGACGGTTACTAGATTCGGCCATGTTTCGATCAGGCGGCATTTCTTGGGCTGTCAGATTAGCCTGCTGGAGTGGATTCTGCTCGTGGAGCAAAGAACCTGTTTCTTCCATAGAATGTTCTATCTGATTTAAAAGCTCTATGAACATAGCATGCTGAACCAAGGTTTGGCTAACGAGGGGTACTTCTGGTGTACCTGAGTTAACTTCAGCCTCGGGGTCCTCATTTGGTCTTCCTCTGATGATTGGGTCTGATACGGTGGCTGATGAAGTGGAGGGTGTGGTAATGGGTGGTTTCCGAACGGTGGATGAGGCGGGGGCCGATTTTTGGTGAATGTGAGATGGAGATATGCGAATATTTAAGAAATCGAGGGGGTTGAAGGGTGGTAGCCCCTTGGTCACCTGGGGCTCCACAATAGGCTCTTCCCTGATCGGTACTCCTATACTCAAAGGTCGCTGTTGATCATCCTCGGTGAGATCAACCATTGTACTAGATACTGCGATCTTGGCCTTTTTTTCTTTTGGTGCCGCTAGTGGGGGTTTCCCAGCTTTAGTCTTTCGGACCAATGCTGTAGTCGCTAGGGGTGGTGGGCTAAATAGAATGTTTGGTATTGGTGCTATTAGGGAGGCCGTGGCAGAAGATGGTCTGGAGTGAGATGATTGAAAATTTGAAAACGAAGGAAATGTAGTGGAATCAATTGTTAACACTTGAACTACTTTATTAAAATTTTGTACCTTTGTGTTTAACTGCTGAATGATCGGGGATAGCTACAAATGTGCCATCCTAGTCACCGTCTGTTGTGAAGTCTCTCCCGGCAGTGTGTTTGGCAGCATCCCATCAAAGATATAGGTGTAGACTCTGCTTCTAATCTCCATCGCTACTCCTGGCCATGAACATAATTTTGTGTGGAAGGTTGTTTCATCAATTTGGAACTTTAATGGCCTCATTTTGAAAGTAGACTCTGGTACGCATGTTGGCCTGATAAAGGTTTGCTTATGGGTAACTCAAAACCATATCTGTGCACTATAACCATCCAGTAGACTCCTTGGGACTCTTTGTTGACTCATCACGACATCAACCATTTGGCTATACCATATCCTGAAAGCTTCTATGTTTACCTCCTTCGTGCTAGGATCCCCGGATACCTTCCAAGGCACGAACTTCATTGCCAATGGTTGTCTTGTTGCTATCTCCACAGGTACTCGAATGTCTGGAAATGTACATTTCCACAGTTCTAGAGCCATAATTAGATATCCATAGGGGAATTCAGTTGCCCTCTTGTAGTTTTCCTCGCAAGCTTCGAACAACTCGTTCAGCAAAAATGAGCACCAGTTCAGTTGTGTCCCCTGGACACAATGCTTCGCAACTGAAATCGTATTCAGCGTGCATTCTCCTTTTGTATAGTGCCTCATCGTTTTACTTGAAATTAAGTAACAAGCGAACTTGACCTCTAGCTTGTTGATCAAGTCGATCTTGGCTCCTTTCCCCCCCTCTTAGTGTCATACTTTTTGTAGTAGTCGTTATCTCCGGTCTTCTTCGCCCTCTTGGATACAGTGTGGAATGTTGCTGAGACATCCCTCCCTTCCATTGATAGTCCAGTTAACTTGTGGATGTCCTCCGCATGAATTGGGATTTCTTTCCCTAGCCATAGTGAAGCATTATGAATTCGGCTCAACAAGAACTTGGTGCACAACATTACAGCGCCTGTAACACCGAACACCAGGAGATCTCTTAAGTTCAGTATGGTAGACTGTTGAATGCCCCAGAACTCTCGTAGGACTCTCGCTGCTTGCTGCCCTGCTCTTGTGGCATAATTATCCATATATACTTGTCTCTTTATTGCTAGAAACTCGAAAGAGTCCATGAGGTCGGTGTCGATCAATGAGGCACTGTCGTATTTTCCCACTAACAATTCCATCTTTTGAACTCTGTTATCGAGCTCTTGATCTACAACTGCTGGTGTTTCTCTTGTCATTCTGGCTCTTGTCTGATACACCTATAGAAAAAATCCTTCTCTTTTCTCTGGAATTCCTTCTTCTGAGTGCCTTCTCTGCTCTTCTTCTGGTTCTGCTTCTCTTGCTCCCTTGGATGTTTCTGGTTCTAACTCAGATTTTCCCAGCATTGTTGCACTTGTTTGCATGTGGGTTACGTAATTAACCGACACGGGTGAGGTTGATGAGACCCCATAACTAATCAATTCCCCCCTGGCCTCATCCGTGGCTACGATTGTGTGATTAGTTACCGGCTGAGGTGGGTTCTGACAATGCTGACTGTGGCTTCGGGATTTGGGCAGATGCGACGGTTGGTGGTTATGCCTTAATATGAAAAATTTATTACTGTATGGGTGATGCTAATTATGGAAATTATTTCCAAATCTTGGTAATCTTACGGACTGACATGGGTACTACACGTAATGATGATGGGCTAATGTTCGACACACTTTTCTATCTGACGTGGATGAAACGTTGGACACTACCCTTCCCCGACCATAATTGGTTGCATTGCGGTCTCCGCAACATAATGGTACCTATTTTTTCTGCTTTTTCTAAAGTGGAAATCCTATCTATGCTCTTCTCGGGTGCGAGAGAGTTATTGATACTATTCTACCCTATTGACTCCTCTCGGTCGCGAGAGTTATTGGAATTGGAAATGAGTGACTTACTCTTGATAGGGCTTTAGGCATGCGCCGTTCACCCATCCTTATAGAACTTGGCCGTCCAGTTGTGCTAACTGAACTGCTTCTGAATCTTTGATTTCTATCACGTAAAATGGCCCTAGCCAATGCATCTGCAGTTTCCCTGGGAACTTTTGGTACTTACTGTCGTAGAGTAGAACTTTTCCTCCGACCTGAAAAGTCTTGTGATTTATGTGCCGGTCATGGATTTTTGTCTATCCTTCTGTACCGTTTGGTGAAATTCTGCCAAAAATCGTTCTTCCTCGAGGCCTTGTAATTCCTGCAGTAGTTCCTTTAGCTAGTCCTCTTCTGATAGTTGGAGTGACGTTGTGACTAGGAGGCTAGGTATGATGAATTATGCTGGCACTACTACTTCTCTCCCGTATACTAGCTGGAATGTTGTTTAGGATTTCGGTCTCTTTACCGTTGTTCGGTATGCCCATAAAGTTGCTAGTATCCGCTCATCCCTGTCATCATGTTGCACATTACATATTTTTGTTAGGCCCTTCTCCAGTATTTTGTTGAATGCTTCTACCGTATCGTTGGCTTGCGAGTGATACAGACTGCTTTTATGATGCTGTATCATGAAGCTTTCTAGCAGGGATTTAATGGTGTCATTGATGAAGTGTGTATCCTGGTCGTTGGTCAGACTCTTTGGACAACCGAATTGGTTGATTATGTTTTCAAATATAAACCTGGCAGCAGTCTCTGCCGTGCAGTTGTTTACTGGCAATGCTTCTGCCCACCTCGTCAAATAGTTTGTCGTCGTTATTATGTACCTCGCCTGCGAGTGTCTTGCAGCTAGTGTTATTGGTCCTACAAAATAGACTGCCCATTTTTCAAATGGCTGCAGTACTTTCATCGGATGAAGTGGAAGTTCATCTCTGTGGGATGGTCGTCCCATCCGCTGAAATATATCACATTTATTAACAAATTCTTTGCTGTCCATATGTACTGTCAGCAACCACAACCCTGCTTGTAATACCTTTCTTGCTGTCAATTTTGCTCCCACGTGTCCTCCCGCAACCCCACTATGGCATTCCCATAGTACCGCTTCCCTTTCGTGGTCCATGACACATCTCCAAAGAATATGGTCCAGTCCAATCTTATATAGGTGTCCTGCTATGAGCTGGTATTCTGCAGCTCGAACTACCAGGTGTCTTTTTTGGGCTGATGCATATTCCTGTGGACACTGCCCTGTCGTGAGGTAGGTTGCTATTTGATCCAAATATTCTGGGATGGCTTCTACTTTGAAAAGATCAACGTCTGGTAACTGATCATCTAGAGATCCTCCATTTTCGCCATTTTCTAGCCGAGATAGGTGATCAGGCCCTACGTTCAATCTTTCGGGCTTTACGATCACCTCAAAGGTGAAATCCTGGAAGAGTAGGAGCCACCTGCAGATTCTTCCTTCCAAGACCGGTTTGTTTACCAAATATTTCAAAGCTGAGTGGTCTGTGAAAAATTCAACCGTACCTCACAACAGGTAGTGGCGGAACTTCTGAAGGGAATACACCTTTGCTAATGCCTCCCGCTCTGTTATGGTGTAGTTCCGTTCTGTTGTGGACAATTTCTGACTTGTAAAATATACCGGGTGGTCAATTGAAGTGTCCTATGGTTGCACCAAGACTGCTCCAAGTAAAATGATGGAAGCATCGATGTGCACATGAAATTGTTTGTCCCAATCTGGGTGAACTAATATTGGCGCACTTGCTAGTTTTTCTTTCAGGATATTCAGGGCTGTTTACAACTCTCTGTCCAGTGAAATTTCTCAGACTTCTGCAAAAACTTCTCTAAAGGGGCTTTTATCTTCGCATAGTTGCGGATAAATCGTCGGTAGTAACCTGTGTGGCCCAGCAGTGATCTCAGCTGTTTTACTGTTTCTGGTGCCTCCATGTTGAATATCATTGCTACTTTGGCTGGGTCCACACAAACTCTTTGGGTACATACCACGCGTCCTAGCAGTGTTCCAAACGGTACTGTAAAGATACACTTCTTTAGGTTCAACGATATCTGAAGTTGCCTACACCTGTCAAACATTATTCTTAATAACGTTGCATGGTATTTTAATAATTTGTAGACTGTCTAGTCATCCATGTAGACTTCTAAGAACTTTTGGATGTACTCTCGGAAAGCATCTATCACGATGGGAGAAAATACTGCAGGTACATTTTTCAATCCGAATGGCATCACATTATATGCGAAAGAGCCCCATTCGGTGGTGAATGTTGTATTTTTCTTATCTTCCTATGCTATCCGTACTTGATGGTATCTTGAGAATCCATCAGTGAACGAATACACCTCATTTCCTGCAACATTGTCTAGGATCTCATCACTAAACGGAATTGGAAAAGGGTCATGGATACAGGCATTGTTTAAGTTTCTGTAATCGACACAGACTCGAATCTCAGACTTCTCATTTTTATTCTGTAAAACTATAGGACTTACCCACTCTGCTTCCTCTACTGGGAATATTAATCCCGCCTTTAACATCTTGTCGATCTCTACCTTAACTTTTTCATTCACCCTCATATTCAGACGATATGGTCTATGTTTCACAGGCCTTGCGTCGGGCTTTAATATTATCCGCAACTCCCCGATATCCCCTTTTATTCCCTTTAGATATGCTACCGATGAAGGGAACAAGTCCTCATATTCTTGCAGCAGACTGTACATCTCCTTAGTTGTCTGTTCATCTCAATAATCTCCAATTGTCGCTAGTCTTGGCTTATCTTCTGTTCCAATATTTAGTTTCTTGGTTTTTAATGGTAGCAGGTGAATCCCTTCTGTTGTTGGTTCTTATTTGATATCCCTCTCCCCTTCTGTCTCTTCAAAATACAGATGCCTGAGATCTTCTAGATTATCATCATCCATTTCGATGTTTATCTTTTGACATGCTACCTTTTGTCTGACGCCAAGGTTCAGAAGCGTCTGCTCATCTTTCTTTTGAATTTCTGGGAAGAATAGTACCTTTTTTATAGCCTGCAAAGCTTGTGTGACTGGTTCCGTTTTCCCTTTGAACAAGAAGCATTGTGTAAAGTTATCCACAACTTCCCGCCATGTGCTGGGCCCTCTTTTCTTTTCTTCTGTCAGGTACCAGGCCTGTGGAATCAAGTCCAGGGAGTGGATAAATCTGTGTACCCATAGCTCTTCTGGATATCCTACAGTTCTCCATTGAACCTCACATTCCTTCAAATGGTTTCTGGGGTCTGATTCCCCTTGGTATTTATCTTCAACTCGAGGTCCTTCCTCTTCCTTAAATCTCACTTTCAATGCTTGCGCAACTCTGCCCCATTGCGACAGTGAGTTGTGGTGGTTACTGTTCGACATTGGGTTCAATGCTCCCTGTGTGTTTTGTGACATGGATTAATTGCCTCTCATGGATCCTAACTCTGGCGATTGTAGCGGAGACTAAAGCCTGTGGGTTTTGGTCTAACGACAATCGTGATTCCAACAAGTGGTATCAGAGCAACAGGTCTTGAGTTCGAAACTCACTCGGCTCGCGTTGGGGGGGAGATTGTTCAACATTGGGTTCAACGCTCCCTGTGTGTTTCGCTATATGGACTAACCGCCTCTCATGGATCCTAACTCTGGCGATTGTAGCGGAGATTAAAGCTTGTGGGTTTTGGTCTAACGACAATTGTGATTCCAACAGTTACTGCACCATATTATCGATGTGGACTGTAACGCCATGTCCATTAGTGGTACCCTATGTCCTTCTGGTACCTTATCTTCTATTTCTGTTATGAAAATGTTTACATCATTCATATTAGATAAATTTGGGTAATCCCTTACCTCAGTCTCGATCCAATTGTTTCTTCCGACGTTGGCGCATTTACTTGTATTGGTCTCATACCCTCCTTGCAGCCAATCATCCCAAGCTATTTCTGAGCTTTGGATGCTTCTGCAGCTTACAGAGCCGCCTGCTGTTGGGTTGATGTAATCTTCCCTTCTTCCTACGGTCATTTGATAAAGATGGTCCATCAGCTGAACATCCTCTCTGTTGTCTACAGTCTCTGTGTATCTTGGACCTTGATATGGGTCGAGAGGCTGAGTGAATCTGACCTCCCCATCCTCAAAGATCATCAGTTCTTTTTTAGATCTATTATTGCATAATTTTCAAAGGCCCAGTCAATTCCCAACAATGCAGGATAAGGATCTTTATCCCCCATGATGTCGATGACCTCAAAGTCCGTATATGTCTTTACTCTTGCGATATCAACTTCAAATTCCTCCAGTCTGCCTATGGGCACAATGTAGTACTGGTTCGCCATCCGAAGTTGGATTGGTGAGTATGTTAATCTTGGCTTTCCTAATGCTTCCCAGGTTTTTCTTGGTAAAATATTGACATCAGATTCTAGATCAAGCATGGTGTCTTTAATTTGGAAACCCACAACCTGTGTGTTTACTTAGAACTCTTTTCTTGTCCTTCTTTTATTTCTTTTCACTCTCTATACATACTTCTAGGTTGTGTTGGATGATTCCCTTGATCCTGTGTTCTTCTGCACCACTCCTTCCAGGTTCTGCTTTAGCTGCTCCAACATTGGTGCGTTGTTAACAATCTTCATGAATAGATGGAACCATTCTTGAATGATAGTACTTGAATTGGCTTGGTTTTCATTGTTTTCCTATGTTTTCTGTAACTCAATACCTTTGTTTCCCCCTATTTGGGAAAATGTTTCTACTGCCTCTTAGAAAAATTGCTTCTGTATTTCTGGTTTGATCAGCGGTTTAGGGGATGCTGGCCTGATCAATTTTATCGGGTCCATTGTATATGCATCTTCCCTCGTTCTCTTACCTCCTCGTGTCACTGTGGCCACGTTCTGCATTTTCTGAGTCTCCATTATCCTGGATTTTGCATTTACTATATTTGTTCCCCTTTGTCTAGTTTTTTCCTCCCATATTTTAATGATCTCAGGGAAATATTCTGTTGTGTGCGTGTTAACCCGGCACTGGGAACACTAGGGTCTCCTAGAGAGTGGAAAATCCCTAGCTACGTGTCCTTCTTGGTCGTAGTTTTAACATCTTATTGGACCTCTACCCCCTGCTCGGCCTCCTCTCATGCCTCCTCCTCTTCCTTGGGGAGGCTCATTCACTCGGTATGAAGGCCGGTCCAATCATTCCGCCAATTCATCCAGAGCTCTACATTGCTCTGTGTTGTGTGTTGTTGAGGCACAGAACTCACAGTATGTGTTGTTAATATGAATCTTGATTAGAGGTGTACGAAAAAAGACCACTTTAGCAACGCATAAAAAACAACCCTAACAACATAAATGACTGCTAATATCTTCAGATATGCAGTTAGATGATCAAGACAAATGCTGAAAAAATCTAGATCTATGCATTAGAAGACATTAAATAGTAGAAAAATAATATTTACTCCATAGATCCTATAGACAAGATAAGAATATATCCAATGAAATTTTTATTAATGGCACCTGGGAGGAAAACACAAGAGGGTGTTCCCTGTTCTCCTCAATGGGATGGGTTCTTGTAAGTCCTCAGCACTTCAGATTTAGAATTCCTCTCTCTTGATGGTGTAGAAAACCCAGACAAAAATGGAAAAATATGGCTATGATAATGGATCAATAGCCAGACCAAGAGTTGAGATCCAAAGTGATCTTTAGGCAACAAAAGGTGACAAATGAAAGGGAAAACCCTTCTATTTATAACAAAATATTGAGTTAGTCTAGATATTGGTGCATAATTAAAATATTATTAACCAAATCAAGATCCAAATTTTATGGAATATTTTATTATATTTGTTGGAGGGAAAAGGAATTTGGCTTGAGTCAAATCCCCTTATTTGTAAATAATAAATAAATAAATGATTTATTTATCATTTTAAGGATGTGATTAAGTAATAATAAATAAATAAATGATTTATTTATCATTTTAAGGATATGGTTGAGTAATAGTCAAATAAATAATGATTTATTTAATTATTTAAGGGTGAATTAGTCATATTTAACAAAGAATATTATTTAAATAAGATTTAAACAATTATTCTTTAGAAAATAATAAGATAAATAATGATTTATCTAATTAATTTCTTTGTTTTGGGTTAAATATAACCAGAAATATTAATTAAACTACTGCTTAACTAATTATTTCTTGAGGAAAATCAAACAAATATATATTTATTTAATATTTCCTTATGGGGTTTCCTGTTTAGACCACAAACAACTTAATAAAGGTGATTTAATAAGTTATTTTCATAGTGAAAGCAATTTTACTTGGAATAAAATTGGTCTTACATGATGTACTTGTGTCCATCTAATTATAATAGGTTAGATCACCAAAAAATGGTGTAACAGATTGCCCCCCAGCGTGCGAGCGTTAGGAGCTAATCGTATGATCGAAGTACGTTGTAAGAACTCAATCACTAGACATCGAAGGGGAAGTTAAAGAGAGAGAAGTATAAGGTAAACCAAATTGATGAAAGAACTAGACCCTGAGGAGGCGACTTGCAGGTGAGACAAGTATTTTTGATGAGTGAGTACCTGCTATAGGCGGCGGGGGAGGCATACCTATACCCACCGAGGCAATAGTAAAAACAATAAGAAGCCCGGAAAACCATGAAACACAATAATAAAGCATATGCTGGCCTAAACATGAGCTAGATAAATAACACGATAATGACTGCCACATACATATTGTGCCTGGGATAACAGCCAAGACTTTTTAATTACGCCGATAGGCGTAGCCCCCTATCGAAATTGGCTTCATTAATGATTTTTCTAATTAATCTTTTTCATCCGATGGTCTAGATTGAAAGATGCTGGTATATTCTCGTCATTGCCACTCAATCAATGAATGAAATTAAAAGCCATAACCTCCTTGCATGTCTAAATCAAGTGTTTAAACCCTACTTAAATTAATTTTTTACCAAATGATCATAAAAAATTTACTGGTCCTCTTATTTATCTCCACGTATGAGGGTATGAGGGATTAGAGCGAAATAAGGACACGTTTCAGGCGAGAAATTTCTATCGTCGAAGCCGCATGGCATGTGGTTAGCTTAACGTTTCAGGTTTAATAATGGGATTTGTATGGAGGCGGCTATCTCTGCAAACAACAAGAAATATCAATGTCCATCCATCTTCCAACGGGAGTAGCGTGCCACGCGCAACGAATTCTTTAATGGCCATTATTTTCACCCGGTGCCAAGCGCAACGAATTCTGCAGAGCTATCGCACAAGCGGGAATCGTTACGGGAAGGTGAACCAGAGCGTCGCCCAAACATTTCAACAGAGTGGTTCTGTTAGCCACCTATAATATTTGATTATATCAAAAGGTGGCTAAGAATTTTTGAGCCTCCAAGGAACAAATTTTATTACTAAAAATTGTTGGCTCTTGAAAACTCTTGAAGGCCTCATGCCTCTGTCCAAAATCTTCATTGCTGTTCCCATTTTATACTCAGAAATTCTGCTATTTCCATGAGTGAAAGACTGCTGTAAGAACCATCATTTTTCCCCTCCCCCTCTTCCAAACTTACCTTCATTTGATCCCCTTTTCTCCATAAAATCCCCTTTGTTTTCATGATTTATTTTCTTCCCCTCATGAAAATCACTTCCACAAAGTTAAAGACTCACTCTTTAGCTTTACCAAAACCTCCAAAATCCATTGAAAACTTTGAAAATTTCATAAAAAACAAATTTTTGTTACTATGGACTTAAGCTCCTTGGACTAAGTCCTAACCACTTCCCCCACATGCCCACACCCTAGAACCAGGTGCTAAGCCCCTCACGACGCTTATCGCATCGCAAAATTTCAAAAAGCGCAAGTCTTTGCCATGTTCCAAAAAGTTTTGATGCAATCAAGCATTTCTGTTATAAAACCCCCGATTATATTATTTCTCATATAAACCATAAAACATGCCTCGACGCTTAAAAACTTATAAAATTCCACCTCCGATCGTTCTTTTTTCTTTTTAAAGTCTTTAAACCCACTTTCCCAAAGTTTAATCTAAAAAACTAAAGTCACGTGTTGAATATTTCAAATGGGTAGATTAAAAAGACCGATCGCGCAATCGCAATCGGAGAAAAATACAATGGGTTGATTGAAAAGGCCACATCAAAATTTCCGATGCGATCAGGACTTATACATATAAACTCTGCCCCCGCCTTTTCATTTCATATGACTTTCACCCGGGACCAAGTGTTAAAGATCCCGGGCGCCAATCGCATCGCAAATGTTTAAATGGGTTGATTGAAAGACCAGGCCTGATGGCCCGATTGCGATAAGCCCTTTTGTTTTATGTACGACCCGGACATATCACATTTCGTAAAGACCAAAGGCCTCACAGTTGGGCGCCTGTCCACCTTATCTATATTTTCCGCCCCATAAAACCTTTGTTTTATTCCAAAGTTTGAGTTTTCATATATCGCAAAGGTTTTTCCGCCAGTTCATTCTAAAACAAATCCCCGCCGTTGATCGACAGCCGATCAAGTGGCCAACGCTCCATCGCATCGGAGTTTTGAAATCGCATCGCATTTTTACATCGCATCCACTTTTTGCTCCCGCCGATCGGCCTTTCCACAATTCACTTTCCGCCGTTGATCTGATCCTCAGATCAACGGTTCGCGCAAACTTGCATCGCAAATCTCCATCGCATGCATTTGTTTATTCCCCCGATCGGCCTTTCCCCCGATTTATTCTCCAACGTTGATCTAATCTTAGATTGACGGCCTGCACTTCGTCGCATCGCATGTTTCAATCGCTCCATTTTCTTGCCACCCCCGGTTGTGATCCCCGATTGCGATCCTCCGATTGAATCCGGACCGTCCACATGTCCAGATCGGATGGTCCAAAATCACTCTGCCTTATTCTTCTTCCGCTCTTCTTTTTGCCTTTCTACGCAGATCTCCACCGTTGGATGCTTTCATCCAACGACCACGCTTCTCCCCGATGCCTGCAACGCAGTTTAACCTAAAAACGCAGGATTTCATAATGTTTTGTTTGTTTTTCAGGTTTTGAAGGTTTTTTCCCATACTACGAAGGAAAGGAAAGCCAAAGGTCATGATATTCTGGATTTTGGTTATCAAAGGGAAAATGACTTAAAGGGCTCCATTCCATGTTTTATCAAATGCTCCATGGGCGCCAATACCATAAAGAGACCTGCGCGGCCCTGCACATCGACAAGACACTGTTTTATTCAAAGCACAGTTAAAGAGTATAAGTATTGAAGAATAGAGTGCAGCAGAGAAGAAGATTGAAGACAAATTTGGGGAATTACGGCTAAAAATTATTATCTAAAGCCTAATTCCCTGAATTAAAACACAGTCAACAGAACATCATAAGTGTTTAACAGATAGAAAGGTCTCCACCACCACATTTTAGGCGAATTGATTCCTCAGCTACCATAAGTGCCACCTATTGCCCCAAACCATTCAAAACAAAGGCCGAAGTTATTGATCAAATGAAGATATTAGCCTCAGCACAGCTAGAGAGTTACTTCTGCAAGGATCTTAAATGCTAAAAATATCTGCAGAGTTACTCCAAACATGACACAAAGCCTTAAAGTCAATAAAAGCTCCCACCGAGCTTAATTCATAAATGTAAAACAGTTAATGTAGACAGATTGTTTGTAAACTTCTCCATCGAGCCCCTCAAAGGCCGAGAAGTCTTGAATCTGTATTAATTTTCCTCAAGATATTTTATCAGATCTCACCTCCTCATTTCTTCTATAAATACTTCTGAAGAAGATGAGATAGGGGTTGGTTGTTGTTTGATCACAAGTTGTAATAATGAAACTCTTTGAAATAAATACATAGTCCGTTGAAGTTGAAGAAGAAATTGAAGTCTTGGAAGCCCTGATGATGTTGTTGCATGCTTGTGACTGAGAAGGCTCTATCAGTGGATCCATGAGCTTGGCTGTTGGTGAAGTATTATGAACTGTTTGATGTTTTCTCCTATTTTCATTCTGTTCCATAATTTCTTACTACAGTAGGTTGAAAGTTTTAGGCTAAGAAATGACTCTTGGAAGCACCTTAGACCTGTTCATCCTTCACTGTTTTGTGTTTTCTTTTGCTGGAGTATTTTAGAGGCTTTAATCTTTCTCTAAGTAACCCTTAGGATTCTCATTAAACCTTATCAAACCTTGAAGGAAGCAGTTACCAAGCCATAAGCGTGAACTCTCTAGGTTTTGGCACCCTAGCTAAGTGTTAAGTCAAATTTAGGACACTCTCATAACCTGTAAGATCATAAAACTCAGAAAAACCCAAAACATTTCAGTTTGGCTTCATAATAAACTTGGTGGTGGACCATAAAACCTTTACCTCCAAAAGAGCTAAAAATATCCACCTGGCGACTCCACAATCCTAAAAAACAGACCTTAAGACTCCACTGGGAAGACCCCAAGTCTTAATAGCATCATACAAACTCAGCTACAATGCTTTAAGATTGAAATTTTCCTTCTTCTGAAAAGATCAGTTAGCCTCTTAAAGATTGTCATATTTGGTTAAACTTTTATTTTTAACTGGGTCTGAAAAACATAGCATAGTGGCTCCTAGAAAGATTCATACTAGAGCCTACCCTGACCCAAACCCACCAGAAGTAGTTGACAACCCTGAAAGTATACCTAGGGAGTCCCCTAAAATTAAATTATCAACTGTTTTCAGATCACCCTTGAGAGCTAATTTAGTTCTTGAAAATCTTTCAGCTCTACAACAATCTCAAGTTGACTTAGTAAATCAATTTAGAACTAGGTATCTTGGTGATTTAGATCAGTTAGATTCTGAGTCTTCACTATCATCTCCTGAAACAAGTGAACCTCTTGGTAGCAGAGAAACAACCCCTCCTGATTTACATTTCCTTCACAACTTAGGTATCTCTCATCCAAGATCAGCTCAACAGTCTATTCCTGGTCCATCCACTTCTGCTCACCCTACATCCATTGTTCAAACCACTACACCTCAGCCTACTATTCCTGTTGTTAATCCACTCCTTGTGAATCCACCTCTACCACATATCATGGCAGCATGGTATGCTCCGTTAGTCCTTCCTGTACCATTAGTCAACCTTCCACAGGACTATCAGTCCAAAATTCCATTATATGATGCTAGCAATGCTACAACTACATCACAACATGTGGATAAGATGAATGACTACTTTGACAGAAATGAAATTGATGATGATTCTGTCAAGCTTAGGTTATTTGCTCAGAGCTTAGGGGGAGAAGCAAGAAAATGGTTTAAAGGCCTAGCCCCCCATAGTATTAATGATCTCCAAGCCTTCCATCAAACGTTCTTAAACAAATGGGAAGTAAAGAAAAACCCTCTCCAAGTCTTTTCTGACTACAAGAACCTCCATAGAAACACTGGGGAAAGTGTGCAAGCTTATTGCACTAGATTTAATAGTGTTTATAATGCATTATCCCCAGAACTTAAACCTCCACAAGGCTCAACTTTAAACAAATTTCCTGAAGGGTTTGACTCTGACATGACCTATCAGCTGAGAGAAAGAGATTTTGCAACTCTTGAAGATATGCAAAAGGGTGCTCTTTCTGTGGAAGTCAACTTAATGGAGAAGAGAGCAAGAATGAAAACTGAGAAGAGAGTATCTTTTAGAGAGGAATCCACTCCTTCTACTTCAAGCTCAAAGATGGAGAGGATGTTGGAAGAAATTATGAAAGAGATGAGCATAATTAAGAGAGCACAAGCAAATCAAAACCAAACTTCTCCTCAAAATAGAAACCATAATTTTAGAATAAACCAACCTCCAAACAGACCCAGGGAAGATGATCAACAGATCACTCCTCCTTTTCATCAGAACTATGTAGATCAATATGAGGAAGATAGGGAGTTGGAAAGGTTGGAAGAATCTCATGTAAACTTGATTGGATCAGACAATGGGGATGATGTTTTCCTCATTGAGGAAGAACAAGATTTCTTCTCTTATGATCAAAATACAAACACCTATGAAGATTCTGATGACTATAGATTGAGTTTTGAAAATGCAATCATGGAGGTACACAAACAGTATGAACTTAGGAGCAAGGGAAACATAGATAATTCAAAGGATAAGAACACTACCACTGCTGTCAAGAAAAACGCAGAAAACCAGCCCAAAAAGACAGTAGAGAAAACCAACATTTCGGCTAAAAAACCAGACTTAAACAAAGATAAAGGTGTCCAGCCAAAGGTTGAACAAAGTAGTCCTAGCACTTCAGCTATTGGTCCTAATAAAACTGTCCCAATTACCAGTCCAAACAAGGTTCAGCAAATCAAAGTTGCTGAAAAGAATTCAATCGAAAAAACAGATGTAAATACAAACAAGTTAATTATTCCTTTCAGCCTTGAGGGAGAGATTTCTAAGATAAAAATTACCATCCCCCTAGATGAACTAGTAACCCAAGAGGTGTACAAAAACCAAGTTTTGAAAGCTTTGAACTTAGGAAGTGATACAGACACTTTAAACTTGACAGATGACAAACCTGAGTTGTTGTTTGGTCCAGAAGTTGAAGGAAAATATCAAGAAGGGGCTATCCCTCCCTTCTATGTTAGCTTGAACATACACGAGAAAATTTTACACAATGCCATGTTAGATTTAGGAGCTTCACACAATCTAATGCCCAAGGTGGTAATGGAGAGCTTAGGCTTAGAGATTACTAAACCATACAAAGATTTGTATTCTTTTGACTCAAGCTGAGTCAAATGTTTGGGTTTAATCAAAGATTTATGTGTTAATCTAGCTCAGATCCCTGCTAAGAGTCTAGTTATTGATATAGTTGTAGCTGAAATTCCCCCTAAGTATGGCATGCTCTTATCAAGATCTTGGGGAGCCAAACTTCAGGGAAGCCTTCAAATGGACATGTCTTATGCCACCATCCCTGTTTTTAACCAAAACAGAAGACTATACAGGGAATCTCACATGAAGTACATGGTAAGCAACCTAGACAAACCAAAAAACACTCCAATCTATTGTACTCAATCAAGTTTAGATTCATTTATCTTATGTAACGAAGATGAAATTACTCAACAAGATAAAGAGAACATAGACCCAACTGATTCACCAGAAAAATCGAATCTTCTCTCGGATCAACTTCAAAACATCGATAATCAATAGAAACAAGAAAACGAAAATGAGTCAAACGTAATGTGGACAATAAAATTTGATGGATCCTGTAATAAAGCAAGCGCAGGTGCAGGCGTATGGATTTAGAATACGAATCAAAAATTTTCATACAAATTGAATTTCCCATGCACTAACAATATCGCTGAGTATGAAGTTCTTCTCCTAGGTTTACAATTGCTCAAACAATTAGAAGCCCAAAAGATAACGATCTTAGGAGATTCTGAACTTATCATAAAAAAAATCAAAGGATAATACTCAGCCAGAAATTCGAGGCTTACGGAATATTGGAACGCTGCCCTCGATTTATTGAAAACCTTTGAAAAATACGAACTTGTTTTCATTCCTAGAGCTTTTAATCATTTAGAAAATGAACTCTGTTTCAATGCCAGTAAATGTCAAATACCTGAGATAAATGAACAACTTAGCGTAAAAGTAAAACATAGGCCTGCAGTGCCTGATAACCAAGATCACTGGCAAGTGTTTGATTTTGACCGACACATAGACGATTTCTTAAAGTCAAAAAACGATTTCACCATACCAACGTTAGAATCTAGCCATAATGAAAACTGTCCATATATCGAAGAAATCCCAGAAGCTGAAATAACACACTCTGTTGATATAAATCATTATGAGAATCCGTTTGAAGAGAAGTTAATTAACAACGTGGACCAAAAAGACCTGGAAGTTTTAGAATGTAAAAATGGTTCAATTCCAAGAGGTCTCTCACCTTTGGAACACCTTTTCAACTTTAATGATGTCGCCAAAGAACCAAAAATGGAGCCTGTAGAAACAAACGTAGAAGAACACAACATAGGCTCCCTAACAGAACCCAAGATGATTAAATTGTCCAGCACTCTTCAATCTCACATAA
Source organism: Pinus albicaulis (assembly GCA_034641835.2). NCBI lineage: Eukaryota > Viridiplantae > Streptophyta > Pinopsida > Pinales > Pinaceae > Pinus > Pinus albicaulis. The sequence continues at coordinate 1,220,954,812 of CM076583.1, read as the reverse complement.
AATCTCGATACATTGATCTGTTTAAGGAGTTTAAAGATGTTTTTGCCTGGGCATACACAGATCTGAAGTCTTACGATACCAGCATCATTCAGCACAAGATTCCCCTGAAGGAAAATAAAAAGCCCTTCAAACAAAAACTAAGGAGAATAAACCCACTTTTATTACCTTTAGTTAAAGCCGAAATTGAAAAGATGCATGATGCTGGCATTATAGTACCAATTAGATTTTCAGAATGGGTATCAAACTTAGTTTCCGTTAGGAAAAAGACAGGGGAGATCAGACTCTGTATCGACTTCAGAAACTTAAACAGAGCATCCCTAAAAGACAACTACCCATTGCCGAATATGGATCATATAATTCAGAGGGTAGTTGGATAAAAAAGGATATCACTCTTAGATGGGTTCTCGGGTTACAAACAGGTGTTAGTGCTCCCAAGTGATCAAATCAAAACTGCTTTTACCACATCTTGGGGCACCTTTATGTATGTCAAAATGCCTTTCGGATTAATGAATGTAGGGGCCACCTTCCAAAGGGCCATGGACATAGCCTTTTCTGAAGATATTGTCTATTTCATAATTATTTACCTTGATGACATAACTGTCTTTTCAAAAACTGATGAAGAACATTTGACTCACTTAAGAAATTTTTTTGAGAAGTGTAGGAAATTTGGCTTGTCATTGAATCCCAAGAAGACACTCTTCAGTCTCCAAGAAGGTAAACTTCTTGGTCACATAATTTCAGAAGAAGGAATCAAAATAGACCCTACGAGGATAGATGGCATATTGCAAATTAGACATCCAAGAAGCCTCAAAGAATTACAATCTTTCATTGGAAAGATTATTTTTTTGAGAAGGTTTATCCCCAACCTTGTTGAGCTATTAAAAAACATTACAAACATGCTTAAGAAATATGTGGGTGTAAAATGGACTTTACTAGCTAAACAATCATTTGAGCTGGTCAAACAAGCTCTTACTCAAACACCGGTCCTGATTAGTCCAGATTTTACCAAAGACTTTTACATCTTTTATTTTGCATCTGAGCATACAATAGTTGCAGTTTTACTTCAAAAGAATGATTTGGGGCAAGAACAACTAATATATTTCTTTAGTAGGGCCTTAAGAGATGCTCCTCTCAAATATAATATCATGGAGAAGCAAGCCTTAGCATTAGTGAAAGCATTAAAAGACTTTAGGGTTTATATTTTACACTCTCACATAATTGCTTTTGTTCCACATACTGTCTTCAAGGACATTCTAAGTCAAGAACCTGATGGTAAAAGGGGAAAATGGATTGCAACTATTCTTGAATATGACTTAGAAATTAGGCCCACCAAACTATTTAAAGGGCAAGGATTAGCAAAACTTATGGCCGAGTCTAACTTCCAAGCACTAGAAATGAATATGGTGGATGTGTTGGAAGAAATAGAAGAATCTACTGCTCCTTTTATTGAAGAAACATTTCTGAATTCTCCTTGGTATGCTGACATTATTTATGTGATTTTATATTTAAATTCCCCTCCTTCTTTGTCCAAAACTAAAGCTAGATTTTTGAAACAAAAGGCTTTGAGTTTTTGTATCTTAGATGGAGTATTATATTGGAAAAATGCTGTTGGAATTTTTCTTAAATATTTACTTGAAGAGGATGCAGGAAATATCATACATGAATTGCATGATGGAGAATGTGGAGGACACCTCTACTGGAAGGCCACAACAAACAAAATTCTTAGATCTGGTTACTATTGGCCTACCCTTTTCCCAGACACTCAAAGGTTAGTCATGTCTTGCCATAAGTGTCAAATCTTTGATGGCAAAAGAAAACTCCTTCCCTTACCCTTACATCCCATCAGAGTTGAGGCACCTTTTCAACAATGGGGTTTAGAATTCATTGGAGAAATTCACCCTTCCTCTTCAGCTCAACATAAGTGGATCCTCACAGCCACTGACTTCTTTACCAAGTGGGTAGAAGCTATACCCTCTAGAAATGCTAATGACTCTGTCATTATCAAGTTCCTTGAAACAAATATCCTATCCAGATTTGGTTGTCCCAGAAAAATCATAACAGAAAATGCTACTGCTTTTAAATCTAAGAAGATGGTTGATTTCTGTTACAAATACCACATAACCTTGGGCCATTCCACTGCTTACTATCCCCAAGGAAATGGATTGGCTGAATCATCCAACAAGAGCCTCATCAATATCATTAAAAAACTGTTGGAACAGAATAAAAAATCATGGCACAGTAAGCTGGTTCATGCTTTATGGGCTGATAGATTAAATACAAAGAAGTCAATAAATATGTCCCCCTATCAATTAGTTTATGGCATGGATGCAGTTTTTCCTACCTCATTGGGAGTTCCAGTCATGAAACTCCTTCAAGAAGTGTAGATTGAAGAGAATGATATGCAGAGAAGGATCAACCAAACAATCCATTTACAACATACCAGAGAAGAAGTTTATGAGAGAACACAGTTAGTCCAAGAAAAAATGAAGAAACTATTCGATAAAAGGACTAAGGCAAGCAATTTGCAAATTGGAAATGTTGTTCTTAAATGGGATTCAAGAAGAGAAGAGAAGAGAAGGGAAAACATGGCAAGTTTGAGAACTTGTGGAAAGGGCCATATATTATCCATGCTGAGAGGGGTCACAATGCATTTTTCTTGAAAGAATTGAACGGAGAAGATCTGTATGGAGGTCCTGTAAATGGCAGGATGCTCAAGCATTACTTCTGCCAAGAATCTTAAGTTTCAAAGAATTTATATTTTTCATTGTAAAAATCATAGTCTAACCATTGCATTCAAAGTTAGAAAAATAAAAAATACAAAAAGAAAGAAAGAAAGAAAAGAGGGCAGATTGTAAAAAGCAATAAAGGTACAGCCCCATACCAAAAAGAGAAATAAGTTCTGAAAGTGTGCAAGCTTAAATGCCACTACTGAAAAACACACTTCTAGTTAGTCAAACTACCTAATCTTGACTAATTAGCCTTTAAATTTTCTGCTGATAGGATAGTGAATTTGATTTGCCAAACTGTTTAATCTTGGCTTATCAGTAGATAGATTAGGATATAAATCAAAGGTTCAAACATACTCAAAATCTGAACCTAACATTTCAAAAAGAGAATGACTCAAATCTGTTTTGTTTTCTGAGTCAAAAAGGATAAAAATTTGGTTCTAATTAGCTCAAAATCTGAACCAGATGGTAAAGGAGAAACAACTCAAATAAAGTCAAAACAGAGTTGTAAAAATATGAAGGCCATGATGAGAAACTTTCAGATCTTAAGCCTTCCATTTTGATTTAATTTTCTGCAAATAATAATCTATGTGCAACTTGTTTTTATGCCATAGATCAGTATCAAGTTCGACTGTTCAATCCTAACTTAAATGCTTTTTAAATTTCTGCTTTAGCAATTAGAGAATAAAAATCTGTTAGACCGTTTAATCCTAACAGATTAGTAGATTAGGTAGAGAAGCATATGGGCTCAACTGTATAATCTGAGTTCATGAAGAAATAAGTAGTAGAAATAGATTGGATTTTTTTCTTTCAAAAGAATAAAATGTTGAAAGAGAGTTTGCCAATCCAAGTGCACTCTAAGGAAGAAAAAATGTTAGATCAGTAGGATTGGGTAGATAGAAAGCTTGATGATAAAAGATCCATTGTTTTTTCATGGATGTTAGCATTTCTAGAACAGAAGAAGATCATTCGATCTAAGAAAGGTGGCCCAATGGATGAGGCAACTGATCAACATCCCAGAGAATGCAAGTCTGAAGTTCTTGATGCCTTCAAGAAGGCACCATCCCCAAGTGGAGCCACTGTTAGCCACCTATAATATTTGATTATAGCAAAAGGTGGCTAAGAATTTTTGAGCCTCCAAGGAACAAATTTTATTACTAAAAATTGTTGGCTCTTGAAAACTCTTGAAGGCCTCATGCCTCTGTCTAAAATCTTCATTGCTGTTCCCATTTTATACTCAGAAATTCTGCTATTTCCATGAGTGAAAGACTGCTATAAGAACCATCATTTTTCCCCTCCCCCTCTTCCAATATTACCTTCATTTTCTCCCCTTTTCTCCATAAAATCCCCTTTGTTTTCATTATTTCTTTTCTTCCCCTCATGAAAATCACTTCTACAAAGTTAAAGACTCACTCTTTAGCTTTACCGAAACCTCCAAAATCCATTGAAAACTTCGAAAATTTCATAAAAAACAAAGTTTTATTACTATGGACTTAAGCCCCTTGGACTAAGTCCTAACCACTTCCCCCACATGCCAACACCCTAGAACCAGGTGCTAAGCCCCTCACGGTGCTTATCGCATCGCAAAATTTCAAAAAGCGCAAGTCTTTGCCATGTTCCAAAAAGTTTCGATGCGATCAAGAATTTCTGTTATAAAACCCCCGATTATATTATTTCTCATATAAACCATAAAACCCGCCTCAGCGCTTAAAACCTTGTAAAATTCCACCTCCGATCATTCTTTTTTCAAGTCTTTAAACCCACTTTCGCAAAGTTTAATCTAAAAAACTAAAGTCACGTGTTGAATATTTCAAATGGGTAGATTAAAAAGACCGATTGCACAATCGCAATCAGAGAAAAATACAATGGGTTGATTGAAAAGGCCGCATCAAAATTTTCGATGCGATCAGGGCTTATACGTATAAACTCTGCCTCCGCCTTTTCATTTCATATGACTTTCACCCGGGACCAAGTGTTAAAGATCCCGGGCGCCAATCTCATCGCAAATGTTTAAATGGGTTGATTGAAAGACCAGGCCCAATGGCTCGATTGCGATTGGCCCTTTTGTTTTATGTACGCCCCGGGCATATCACATTTCGTAAAGACCAAAGGCCTCGCAGTCGGGTGCCTGTCCACCTTATATATATTTTCCGCCCCATAAAACCTTTGTTTTATTCCAAAGTTTGAGTTTTCATATATCGTAAAGGTTTTTCCGCCAGTTCATTCTAAAACAAATCCCCGCCGTTGATCGACAGCCGATCAAGTGGCCAACGCTCCATCGCATCGGAGTTTTGAAATCGCATCGCATTTTTACATCGCATCCACTTGTTGCTCCCACTGATCGGCCTTTCCCCGATTCACTTTCCGCCGTTGATCTGATCCTCAGATCAACGATCCGCACAAACTCGCATCACAAATCTCCATCGCATGCATTTGTTTGTTCCCCCGATCGGCCTTTACCCCGATTTATTTTCCACCGTTGATCTAATCTTAGATCGACGGCCTGCACTTTGTCGCATCACATGTTTCAATCGCTCCATTTTCTCGCCACCCCCGGTTGCGATCCTCGATTGCGATCCTCCGATTGAATCCGGACCGTCCACGTGTCCAGATCGGACGGTCCAAAATCACTTCGCCTTATTCTTCTCTCGCTCTTCTTTTTTCCTTTCTACGCAGATCTCCACCGTTGGATGCTTTCATCCAACGGCCACGCTTCTCCTCGACGCCTCCAATGCAATTTAACCTAAAAACGCAGGATTTCATAATGTTTTGTTTGTTTTTCAGGTTTCGAAGGTTTTTTCCCATACTACGAAGGAAAATATAGCCAAAGGTCACGATCTTCTGGCTTTTGGTTATCAAAGGGAAAATGACTTAAAGGGCTCCATTCCATATTTTATCAAATGCTCCATGGGCACCGATACCATAAAGAGCCCTGCGTGGCCCTGCACATCGACAAGACACTGTTTTATTAAAAGCACAGTTAAAGAGTATAAGTATTGAAGAATAGAGCGCAACAGAGAAGAAGATTGAAGACATATTTGGGGAATTACGGCTAAAAATGATTATCAAAAGCCTAATTCCCTGAATTAAAACACAGTCAACAGAACATCATAAGTGTTTAACAGACAGAAAGGCCTCCACCGCCACATTTGAGGCGAATTTATTCCTCAGCTACCATAAGTGCCACCTATTGCCTCAAACCATTCAAAACAGAGGCCGAAGTTATTGATCAAATGAAGATATTAGCCTCAGCACAGCCAGAGTGTTACTTCTGCAAGGAAATTAAATGCTAAAAATATCTGCAGAGTTACTCCAAACATGACACAAAGCCTTATTTAAGTCAATAAAAGCTCCCACCGAGCTTAATTCATAAATGTAAAACAGTTAATGTAGACAGATTGTTTGTAAACTTCTCCATCAAGCCCCTCAAAGGCCGAGAAGTCTTGAATCTGTATTAATTGTCCTCAAGATCTTTTATCGGATATCACCTCCTTATTTATTCTATAAATACTTCTGAAGAAGATGAGATAAGGGTTGGTTTTTGTTTGATCACAAGTTGTAACACTGAAACTCTTTGAAATAAATACATAGTCCGTTGAAGTTGAAGAAGAAATTGAAGTCTTGGAAGCCCTGATGATGTTGTTGCATGCTTGTGACTAAGAAGGCTCTATCATTGGATCCATGAGCTTGGCTGTTGGTGAAGTATTCTAAACTGTTTGATGTTTTCTCTTGTTTTCATTCTGTTCCATAATTTCTTACTATAGTAGGTTGAAAGTTTTAGGCTAAGAAATGACTCTTGGAAGCACCTTAGACCTGTTCATCCTTCACTGTTTTGTGTTTTCTTCTGCTGGAGTATTTTAGAGGCTTTAATCTTTCTCTTTAGTCTTCATGCTTGTTTATTTCCTTAATAGTTTGAATAGTTGGTTTCAGCATGATTTATGGTTCTCCCTGCTTGTCTGCTACCACTTAAAAACTGTTATTGAAGTCTCCCTTTGAAGTTCTTTGCTTACAGTGAATCAAAGAGGTATGTTTTGATCTTGCCCTTTGTCCTCACTTAAACAGTTGGCTTAAAGGTCATTATAATTATGATCATAGATGTTTTTAGGTGTTCCCTCTTCTATGACTGCAATCATCAGTGAATATTTTATGTTTTCTAAGTCATTTGAATAAAATCTTTGAGGAAATAGGGTGTTCCCCGAATCTTATATTTCATTTTAAAAGTTGTTTTGAAAATCATTATTTTCTTAAATATGTGATTTGTAGAATTTATGGTTAGCCCTGTCTATCAAAGAACTCTTTATTGTTCAAATTATGCTTTCGAATTCCCTTTGTTGAGAATTAAAAACTCTCTTTCCAAATCATTAATGTTCATCTCATTCCAAAAACAAAAGGATCCTGTGGCCAAGTTAGATTTTCCCTTTGATATCCCATATCCATTGATGAGTTTGTTATGACCTTTTCTTAACTCCATTGCCAATGAATCAAATATTTCTCTGCTTATATATCTTTCCTAGGCCTTTCATGTTCTGCTGTATCATTCCAACCAAACAAACAAACAAATAAACACCTGCACTTAATAACTAGTCTAAAACCAATACTCAAAGCACACAAGATAAACCTTTGCAAACAAAATTTGAGAGATCCCTCTCTGAGAACAGGAGGACTAGATCCTGTAACTCTAAAGATTGGTTCTGATGTTGCCTTGTCTTTTGATCTACCAAACTATCAAAACATGGGACACCAACAGGTTGCACAGAGTTGTTCCACCTATCTGCTGTGATGGTTGGATTTCTGTCAGACCATAAGGCCACCTGGTTTAGAGCAGCCGACGCATTTGGATGCAGAGAACTAGGACTGTGGCTGGTTGGATCAAAGTAATAAATCCTTTTGAAGAGCTTCACGACTGTAGAATGCACGCTCTGGACGGTAAGCTTTCGAATACTTCTTGTTTTCATCCTGTTTTCTATTCTCTCTAGGTTCTTCCTCCATCTCCTTTATAAAAAAAGCTCTTTTACAGTTGGGTTCTTAAATTACTTATGCATCCGGTGCATGTTGGATTATTCTGACAACCTGGTTTGATTGACCGTGAAATGATATTAAACAATGTTTGACAAGTTCGTTAGGCTTTCACCATGTATGCCCTAATTTAAGTTTGACGTATTGTGAATATATCTGCAATTGTATATCCATATCGAATTTCAATAAGAAATTGTGTAACCCGTGCATTATAAACCCCCGTATTAAGGATTTAATATATGAAGTGTATGTATATTGCTTGGTCTAATTATGTGTGAGAAAAATCCATGAACTGTGTGTGGATATACTCTGAAATCAGGGTGTTTTAATGCTGCTCTGTTCTAATGGGAAGTCAAAATCCATTAACATGACTTTGGACTGAATACATGAAGGATAGATGACTTAAGGGGGAGTTTGACTATTAACCATAACGGTCAAATCTTGACTATATTAGACCTTGGTTGTATGGATGGTTAATCGAAGGCGTAATTCTAATTAGAGGAAAACATCGATTTCATTGATGTTGACTTTACGCTTAATTCGAACACAATATTGTTGTACATGTTGAAGAGGCGCACATGCCAGAACTGTGAATGCCCACACAGTGAAATGGAAAGCCAAAGAAGAGTCTTGATCCTGGGAGAAGACGTAAGAGATGTTTAATTTGAGCATGGGTGATTCGCATTGAATTTTCGTTATTGGAATGATATCTATTGAGACTCAACGCTGTTAAGATTGAGTCATGTTATAACTCGAAGGACTGGAACCTCAAGCGGAGTAATAGAATCATGAAGGAGGAACAATGAAAGTGGGTTCAGAGAATAATACCGGCGGTATCACGCTTGGTAAAAGTGGTAAGGAAATTTTGTGGAAAATACGCGATTAGCATCTCTGCATGACACGTAGGGTAGAGGTGGTATTGTAAAACCACGAGTTTCGCGCAACTTCTGAACATTAAAGTCCAGAGTTTGAAATAACGCGATATGCGTTATAATCGCTCGATCTGGAGCGGTGGAGATCCGACGACATATGTATTTTGAAACTATGTGGAGGTTAATACGGTGCAAATCAACGACGGAAAAACATCAAGTCGGAGTGCGATGAATTGTGGATTGTAGGATCCATTTGGCCATTTTTTAACGAGGTAAGCTTTGGGGCCCGAAGACTTCACATATGTTAGCGCTTGGTTTTAAATCCGCGTGAGCCTTCAACTATGGAAATTCATATAACCCAGACTTTGAACAAATATCAATCACCAACATATATGAGAGTTGGGTCCCACAACACACTCATACCCATGATCTTTAGCAATTATAATCATAACAACACGATCTTTTTAATTGTTGCGAAGATATTTCTTAATTTGTTGAAATGACAATAAAGAACGAATGAAAAAATCTATACATAGAAAACTATGCTTTTATTTGTTGCGAAGATATATCATTAATGCGTTAAGCCTTTCTTTAACTGTTGTAATCACAAAAACACGAGCTTCTTCATCGTTGCCATGATATTTCATAATTTGATTTGATAACGAATGAAAAAATCTATATAGAGAAAACTATGCTTTTATTTGTTGCGAAGATATTTCATTAATGCGTTAACCCTTTCTTTACGTGTTGTAATCACTACAACAGGATGTTTTTAATTGTTGCCAAGATGTAATGAGAACAAAGAACGAATGAAAAAATCTATACAGAGAAAACAATGCTTTTATTTGTTGCAACACATTTCATTAATGCGTTAACCCTTTCTTTACCGATTGAAATCACAATAACACGATCTTTTTAATTGTTGTGAAGATATTTCTTAATTTGATGTAATGACCATAAAAAACGAATGGAAAAATCTATAAAAAACACGATGTTTTTATTTGCTGGCAAGACATTTCATTAATGCTTTAAACCTTTACGATCTTTTTAATTGTTGCAAAGATATTTCTTAATTTGATGTAATGACCACAAAGAACGAATGGAAAAATCTATATAGAACACAATGTTTTTGTTTGTTGGCAAGACATTTCATTAATGCTTTAACCCTTTACGATCTTTTTAATTGTTGCAAAGATATTTATTAATTTGATGTAATGACCACAAAGAACGAGTGGAAAAATCTATAATTTTTATTTGTTGGCAAGACATTTCATTAATGCTTTAACCCTTTATGTGTTGTAATCACAACAACAGGATTTTTTGATGGTTGTAAACACTACAACAGGATTTTTTAATTGTTGCCCAGATGTAATGACCACAGAGAAGGACTGAAAAAATCTATACATAGAACACGATGCTTTTTATTTGTTGCAAAGACATTTCATTAGTGCGTTAACCCTTTCTTTACGTGTTGTAAAAAAAAAAGAAAATTTTATTTATTATTTAATTTGCTTTCTTTACGTGTTGTAATAAAAAGAATATTTTATTTATTGTTTAATTTGATTGGTTGATTTTAGGTTAGCGTTGATTTTTATTTTCTCAAATCCTTCCCATATAATTTTAATAAACCAATATTTAAAAAAAAAATTGAATATACTTTTCTATATATATATATATATATATAAGTATTGTTTTTTTTTAAAAGAAATGTTATTTATATTTATTTAGCCGATCTAATATAATTTTCTCAATGTTTATCGAATTTGAATTAATATACAGATTCACATCCAAACAGAGTGTGGTTGTATATTGAATGAAGAATTGTTATCCTGTTCGAACGAATGTTGAGAAAGGTTTTGTGCACAGGTTTTAAATGATATTTGATTCATTAAGTATGCAGAGATGCGTCATTGAATGGGTTGGGTTCAATTGCAAGAATCGATACCAATTCTGGTGTTAGGGTCACCACACAGAGAATTTGATGAGGTTTTAAAATTTTAATGAAGATCACAAGTGATGTCTGGCTATTGAGCATGTGTCAAGCTTGAAACGAAATGCTGGTTGCGTGAATTAATATCGGGTAAGATCAATCTGTCATAGTAGACGGAGAAGCCGAGTTCAAAAGGAGTGAATTAAAATCAGTTCAATACCAGATTTACAATAAGCAGTTTTGAAGGAGAGATATTGCCGGTATCGCGTGCCTATTTTGATGAGGAGTGGTTTTTAATTTTAGAACGCGATCCAATAGTTTTCTAACACGTCAACACTTAAATACTGCCCATATCGTGTAATTTTTGTGTGCTAAACTTCTGTAATGAAAGGAACGCAATTTGCGTTCGATCTCAAGGGTGAAAGATCTAAAGGTAATCGCCTGTAAAGCTGCACGAGAGTTAATATTAGGTATGGCCCAAAGTTCTTTGAAATGATAAATGTTCATTTGGTAAGTGGTTATTAATTATTGGATGTGTGGGGCCAAGAGTCTAAGACGTTTTTAAATTGTTTTATACCAGAAGTTTAATGAGTTTGATAGCGTGAGCTCAAGGTACAAGTATTTGCTCAATGGTTTATAATCATAAGAATATGTATGTAGAAACAAATTGGCTTATGAAGTTTGTTTTTCCATTGAGAACCTTTGATTAAAAGAAGATAAGCTTCCGCACAAGTATTAAAATTTGGATGTATGGTTTTATAACCATTGTGTAAGGAAAAAACTTTCGCATCTGAAGTTGGCATTGTTGCCTTATTAAACCATCAAATTTATTGAAAGAAGCTTCCGCAAATGAATTTGTATTATTGGGTTATACCAAAGATTTTAACCTTGTATTATTGGGTTAATATTAATTAAATGTTATTAATATTAGTATTAATTAATATTATCAATATTAATATTAAAATTAATAATAATAATATATTAACTATTATTATACTTTGTTATATATGTATTACTCTAATAATAATTTGTATTAGTATTTGATATCAAATAATTAATAGGTAGGAATATACTAATATTAATAAATAAATAAGTTTTACTATATATTAATTAATTTGAATAAGAATAAAAATATTATTTTTATTATTATTAATATTAATAAATAATATTAGTAACATTTAGTATTAACAATAATGTTAACAAATTTTAATTTACAATATTATTTATTATTATTATTTTAATTTATTAATATTATTATTATTATTTATATGAAATAATAAATTTAAATATTTGTAATTTAAACATTAAATATTAATATTAATTTTAATTTTAATACTAATGTTAATTATTCATGTTAATATTGTTAATATGAATAATAATATGAATATTATTTTTAATATTATTAATATTTATAAATATTAATTTTAATTGTTAATTATTAATTTTAATAACATTAAATAATATTATTATGGTAAATAATCATGGTCACATTCTGGAAATAATAAAAATGACATTAATAACATTAACATTCTAATATACACTAAAAATAATGTTAATAATTAGTATTTAAATAATGATGATTATGATTTATACTAAAAACTAAATTAATAATGAAAATAATATTTTAATTATTATTAAAAACAATATTATTAGTAACATTATTAATAATAATAACAATATTATTAAAAACATCATTAATACAATATTCATGATGTTTATTTAAAATTAATGTTCATAATTGTATTAATAACAATAAGTTTCAAACATGATTAAGGTTTATTAAAATTATTAATAACATTTAAATTATAACAATAATATTAATAACATTTTATTAATAATATTAATATGATTAATATGATTAATTACATTAATGTTCATAATTGTATTAATAATTATAAGTTTCAAACATGATTAAGGTTTATTAAAATTATTAATAACATTTAAATTATAACATTTTATTAATAATATTAATGTGATTAATTACATTAATATTGTTAATATAAATCCTATTAATTTTTTTTTTTTAACAAGAACGAGTATGGATTTCTATTAGAGTTTGGCCAAAATTCCTTTCACCGGTTACATTAAGTCGGGCATAGCCCTTAAACTTTCTTCCACTAACTGATCGCAGGCCCCAAAATTTGGGAATCCACAGATTTTACACGAGACTATCGAGTCTATCTCCGTTATTTTCCCTATCTTAAATAGACATACAAACTGTTTCAGTAAAATGCAGAAAAACATAGCAAAATTTATGGTATGGAATCCCACTCCTCACTTCCTTCTGTCAAGAGGAAGCCTGCGGGAAGTGGAACTGCCCTGTTGGCTTCCAAATCAACATCCTTATTATTTTCCCTCAGAACATGAAGAAAGGATGCAGTCAGGAAGGATTTCACCAGAATTCTGATTCTTGAAATCACTCTTGCCAATCTGATATATGTTGGAGAGGAATCCTCCACTAAGAATTTGATAATGGACTGAGAGTCTCCAATGATACTGAGATCTGAAATACCAATAGCCTTTTCTTGCTTGAGACCTTGCAGAAGTGCCAAGGCCTCAGCTTGCATGCTAGTAGACTGCCCTAATCCCCAAGCGAACTTTGTCACAATTATGCCCTCTTTATTTTTTATAATTCCTCCTGCCCCAGCCAATCCGGGGTTGCCTTTCACTACCCCATCGAAAAACAAGGAGTATCTGGATTGCCTGAGGAGTAGATCTGATAGATCATTCTCCTTTCCTCTGAATTGCCACTCTTTTATGTCCTTGTGCTGCCTTATATTGCCAGAGAATTGGAGATCCAACGAGGCACCCCATTCTAAGTCTTGCTGGCTTAGATTCAAATCCGGCAAGTGTTCCCCCAGACTTTCTTTCCATAGACTTTTTATTTTAATGATGATGAACTGCGAATTTAAGCTTTCATCTCTGAAAACCCTTCTATTACGCTCAAGCCAAATTTGCCAGCAAACAAATTTCGGCAAGGAGAGCCATGCAGCTTTAAAATTTTCATTCTTTGGGAGCGTTTCTGGATAGATATTTCTCCAGTTTGCAAATAGATCTGTGATAGACATGGGTAAGATGAATTCAGTTTTCCAATAGCTCAATAGGCCTTGCTAGATTTCTCTTGAAAATTTGCAGTCTAATATGATGTGCTGGGCGTTCTCTTCACTATCACAGCATAAATGGCATCGGGAGGGACCTTGGAACCCTTTCTTCTTCAATCTGTCAGCTGTTAAAATCCCTCTGTGACATAACAACCAACAAAATGAGTCAACCTTTGGCATGGATTTGAAATTCCAGATCCCTTTCCAAACAATAGGATCAGGAGGGACATTAGGACGATCTTGAAGGCTTTTATATCCCTGCGCAACAGTGTACAGCCTTGGGGCGGCTCCCCAACCGCGGGCATCCTTCTTTCCCACGCGCAGAGGCGCCTTACCATTTAGTAGAGACAGGAGGAGATCACGAGCGGGAGTCAGCTCTGGAGGAATGGGAGGAAGTCTCCAACGCTGCCAATTGCTGCCTGCCCACTGGGATATGTCCCAAAGAGTTACGTAACCTGCGTTGTTCAGCCACAAACGAAGTGCATGCAGAGAGAAATGAGACGATAAAGGAGGATACATCATGATGGAATCGTCCCATATCCTAATTTCTTTGCCGTTGCCTGGAATCCAATACGCTTTGTCCCTGATTAAAGGGGCTGCTTTGTGGCAGAGTTTGATCAGATGCGAACCTGTAGTGGGCAGAGAGGTGTCCAGGCATCTCTTCCTCTTCCCCCTGAAATATTTCCTCCATAGAGCTCTTTGTGCCCAACCTGGGTGTGGTCCAATGATCCTCCAGAAGATATTGGCTCCCATGGCTATGTTTTGGAGGCTGAGGTCTTTGAAGTTGAGGCCTCCTTCAATCTGAGGCTTGCAAATTTTCTCCCAACTTACTAAAGGAATTTTCTTGTCATTTTGATTGCCCCCTTTCTAGAAGAACTTACGAATGAAGGCTTCCATTTTTTTGATGATGCCTGAAGGTGCAAGAAAAACAGAGAATTGAAAAATGGGGAGGCTACTGAGAACGGATTTGATGAGGACAGTTTTGCCGGCGAGGTTTAACCAAGAGAATCCCCAAGCTTGAATTTTGGCCTTAAATTTGTCCAACAGAGGAATCCATTCTCTGCTGTAAGCTAGTTTACGAAAGATGGGAAGGCCCAAATAAGTAAAAGAGGACCAAGAAAGGGAGGTAGAAAATCCAAGGATTCTAGAGATGGCAGAGAGGGTGGAAGCAGAGATATTCTAGCAAAAAGCTTTACACTTACCTTTGTTTAAACAGCTGCCTGTAGCTTCACTGTAGTCGTCCAAGACCTCCTTAAATCTTAAAGCAGATCTGGCAGAGGCAGCCCCTAACAAGAGGGTATCATCCGCAAACAGGGTGTGATTTACATTTTTAACCCCCCTGGCTATATTGAGCCCCAAGATCTCTTGGTCAACCAATTTCTGATCAAGGTAGAAACTCAGGACAGAAACATGAAGGACGAAGAGAAGCGGAGAGAGGGGGAAACCCTGCCTAAGCCCTCTTGAAGCTTTAAAAAAGCCAGCTGCTCTCCCATTCACCAAGGGGGCGATCCAAGGATCGATAATACAAGCACGGATCCAATTTAAAAAGCCCATTCCAAAGCCAAATTTTTTCAAAACTTCCCAAAGAAAGCTAAGTCTGACCCGATCAAAGGCATTTGCTAAATCAAGTTTAATTACCATACCTTTCTCATTGTGAAGATGGCTTGAGTGAATCGCCTCTTGCACGAGAATGAAATTGTCAGCAAGCTGTCTCCCCTGAACAAATCCGCCTTGGTTCTTCGGGATGATGACTGGGACGATACCTTTCAGCCTGTTGGAAATTACCTTTGTGATTAATTTATATCCAATATTACAAAGAGAGATGGGCCGGAACCGATTAAATTCTTTAGCACCCTTTTCCTTGGGAATGAGGGCGAGAAAAGCTGAATTGGTGCTGCCCCCTATTTTTTGGCAATTTTGGGATTTCAAAATAATTTTGTAGAGGTCTTTCTCCACAATCTGCCAGCAGGTTTGAAGGAATCTTGCAGTGAAGCCATCCAGGCCTGGGGCTTTGTCCGGCTCCATGTCGGAGAGAGCATCTTTTATTTCTTGTATAGAGATCTTCGCTTCTAGCTGTTGATTCATTAAAGGAGAGATCCTAGGGGGAACCGCCTCCAAAAATTTAGAGTTTGGGGTCGGTCACACCCTCTTCTCTGTACAGGTTTTGAAAGTGATTGAAAGCTGCTCTCTTTATGCTCTCAAAGTCTTTGTGTGTCGAGTTACCATCCTTGATTTCTGCAATAGAGTTGAAGCTCTTTCTGGCTTGAGCTTGTTTGTGGAAGAAGGCAGTATTTATGTCTCCTGCTTTAAGCCATAAACTCCTAGACTTTTGTCTCAAATGCTCTTCCTCCGAGAGGCAAGATTTATGGAAGCTTTGCTGAAGCTCAGCTTCCTTATCCAATACTTCTTTAGTGATTTCAACATCTTCGCTTTGGGCATGATGCTGGGCAAGAATGTCTTGGGCCTGCCTTCTCTCTTTTGAAGGGGAGGGAAGAGATTTGGCCCAAGATTTAAGAACAGCTTTCAGTCTTCTAAGTTTTTCCTCCCAAATGAAGAAAGGTGAACCTTTCACTGGCGTTTTCCAACTGTCCAGAACCAGATTCAGAAACTCAGGTTCCTTGACCCAAAGAGGATTGAACCTGAAGGGAATGGGGCCACTATAACATCTCAAGCATAATGGGCTTATGATCAGAAACAATGCATGGGAGTATATGCAATCTAAA
Organism: Pinus albicaulis; assembly: GCA_034641835.2. NCBI lineage: Eukaryota > Viridiplantae > Streptophyta > Pinopsida > Pinales > Pinaceae > Pinus > Pinus albicaulis. The sequence goes on along the minus strand of CM076583.1, from coordinate 1,220,938,444 downwards.
TTCTAAGCCCAGCAAAAGGAAGGAACTCTGCACCAAACATCTGTCAATTCTAGCAGCAATGTGACCAGGACCTATTCTTTTATTGGACCAAGTGTACTTACCATTTTTTGGGGGGATATCTAGCAGATCCCAGTCCTGCATGAGGTCTTCCACCCACTCCCTTGCAGGGTCCCTGATGATTGTGCCCCCTCGCTTTTCCTCCATGCACAAGGTAAGATTTAGATCACCTGCAACAATGATGTTTTCCAAGTTTTCTGACTCCGACAGATGCCTAATGGAGTCCCAACACTCCCTTTTCTCCCCTATATTTGTTGGAACATAGACATTGAAAAGACTAAGTGCCTCCCTCGAGTCAAAAGGTTGGAGCTTCAAAAACAGCCAATGGGTGTTGTGAAGCTCGGTGACCAGCCTATACTTGAAAGGATTCCAAAGAGAGCCCAGTCCCCCAGAGGCTCCCCATGCTGAAACTGCTTGACCGCTACTTCCTTTCCAGAATTTTTTACTGATTTGGAGAAACTCATTGTCCTCCATTTTGGTCTCCTGAATCAGAAGAATGTCTGGGGCTTCTCTTCTTATAAGGCTTCTCATTGCTTCTTCTTTCACTTTGCTCCCCATTCCTCTGCAATTCTAGGAGACAATCTTCATCATTTATTTTTATGGTGAGGGGCTCCCTTGGAGCCTTGCACTTGATTTTTAATCATCTTCGCATTTTTTCCAAGGAGTTTCTCCAGAGTGGGATGACTACCCTGAAGCTTATCTTTATAAGTTTCTTGGTATCTCTTTTCTCTAGAAGATTTGCGGCCCCTTGCAGATCTTCTGACTGATGTCTGCGTCTCTCCTATTTCTCCATCCTCCTCAGACTCCTCCAAGTCATGCTCCTCCTCGGAGGATTCTGTTTGCTTATCGTTATTTCTTGCCGTGGCACTTTCTTCGGGACTTGTTCCTGCTGAAGTCATTTTATCTGAGGGTTTATCCTGCCTAGCTTCTTCCCGAGGAGTCTCTTCTGTAGAGCTTAAGAAATCATACCTATTTCCTTGGCTTTTTGGCGGAGGATCATTCTGGGTGGAGGCAGGTTGGGAGCCTTGAGCCCCAGTCTTCTTTTGAGTTGTCTTTGACCTCTTGACTTGGTTCCAACAATCTTCCTTTCCTTTCTCTGCTTCCCCTTTGTTCGGGCACCCTCTTGCAAAATGGCCATAGACGTGACATTTACGACATTTGAAAGGGAGCTGCTCGTAGTCCAGCACTTGCACATGCGTCCAACTGCCAACCTTTATTTTGATGGCCTCCGGAAGTCCCACTTCTAAGTCCACCTCGACACAGATTCAGGCGCAATCATACTGATTGTTGTTGTTTTCTCTATCAATGAACTTTCCCAAAGCATCTCCAATGTGCTTGAGGGAATTCCAGTTCCAGCAGTGCACAGGAAGATTAGGGAGCCGAACCCTGACAGGAACTGACGTTGGGACATCCACGGTCGGATCAAAGTCAGGGGTCCATTTATTGAGGTAGAGGCCCTGAGGTCCCATGAAATAGGGCCCATTTCTGAAGATCAAATCTTTGTCCTCCTTTGTGTTGAACTCGAACAGGAAGTAGCATCTACCCAGAAAATATGAGGTGACTTTGTTCTTGATCAGCGGAATCCAATTCTTAACGACCCAATTTTCTGTCGATTTTGGCGAGGGCCAAAGGCCCATGAATTGGCCCATCAGGGCCCGATCTGCCAGGGACAAAGCGACCTAGATTGGACCCTCAGGAGGGAGGTTTACCTCAGGAACATCGTCGAGCTTTTTGACGAACTTAGTGGCTTCAGACTTCTTCTTTTTGGGCAACGAAGCTAGCAGAGAGGAGAAGGCAGCTTCAGCATCCGGGGGCGGAGCATGCAAGGGCCCGAGGGGCGAGCCTTGGGCCTCCGTGGCAGAGAAGGATAAATCAGAAATAACACACCCGATCCGCACCGAGCAAGAACTAGAGGCGAGACATCACAGGCCTGAGATGAAGAAGAATCTCCAAGGCCGAGGAGCAAGTCCAAGCAGATCTGACGAGGGAGGAAGCGGCGCTGCGAGACCCTGAAGCAAGATCTGGAGGGAAAATAAGGATCCGAACAGATCCGAGAGACCTAGAGGTCAGGAGGACCAGGGTCAGAGGCGAAGACGACCAAGAGGGCAGAACCCAGACTCAGGCTGCGCAGGGCAGGTCGCAGCAGGCAGCAGGCAGCATCAGCCGAAATCCAGTCTTACAAAATGGTCGGAACCTTTCTACCTTAAGACATCAAATTTCATCATTCCTATTAACATTAATATTGATAAATAATATTAATATTAATATTAATATGATTAATTACATTAATGTTCATAATTATATTAATAACAATAAGTTTCAAACATGATTAAGGTTTATTAAAATTATTAATAACATTTAAATAATAACAATAATATCAATAAGATTTTATTAATAATATTAATATGATTAATTATATTAATATTGTTAATATAAATCCTATTAACATTAATATTGATAAATAATATTAATAATGTTTTCTTTATAATAATAACTATGTTTTTTATTAATATTCTTTTTTAATTATATTCACTCTAAAAATATGATGATTAATATTATGAATGATATTACTATTGATACCAAAATTAACGCTATTAATATAAATAGTATTAACATCATTAGTGATAAATATAATTTTTAAAATATTGATTCCTAAGATTTATTAATCTTTTTATTAATCATGTGAGTTTCTCATTCATTTGTATTTAAAATATTTATTCCTAGCCTTTAATAATTTTTTTTTGTTTTTTATAGGTATCCCTTGGCCTTGTTGATCTCTTATGTTCTTAATATTTTTCCCTTAGGTTCCCCAAATATTGGGTTTTAAATATTAGTCCTAGAGTTTAATACTAATGCATGGTCCAATTTCTCATTATGAAAAACAATGATTCAATATGAAAATCAACCATGGGAAACCATTTTTAATTAGCATTAGCCATAGTCGATCAACGCCATCCATGATCAAATGTCACATTCTGACAAATATTGTCTCAATATGAAAATCACCCATGGCCAACCATGGTCATAGTTGGTCCAACACCGGTTTATAATATTAACAATCAATAAGGTTGATTGATCACTTGCGGTTTATAATTTGTTGGGTAACGGTTTTCCCTTGTGTTCACCAATTCTTTTGGTTTATAATATTAAACCCTTAGGTTCATTAGTTCTTTTGGTTTATAATATGAATAATCGATCAATGTCATCCATGATCAAATGTCAGATTCTGACAAATATTGTCTCAATATGAAAATCACCCATGGCCAACCATGGTTATAGTTGGTCCAATGTCACATTGTGACAACAATTGTCTCAATGTTTAAATCAATTCCCTTGGGTTCACCAATTCCTTTGGTTTATAATATCAAACCCTTGGATTTATTAGTTCTTTTGGTTGATAATATGAATAATCAATCTATGCCATCCATGATCAAATGTCACATTCTGACAAATATTGTCTCAATATGAAAATCACCCATGGCCAACCATGGTCATAGTTGGTCCAACATCGCATTGTGACAACAATTGTCTCAATGTTTAAATCAATTCCCTTGGTTTCACCGATTCCTTTGGTTTATAATATTAATCCCTTGGGTTTATTAGTTCTTTTGGTTTCTAATATGAATAATCGATCAATATCATCCATGATCAAATGTCAAATTCCGACAAATATTGTCTCAATACGAAAATCACCCATGGCCAACCATGGTCATAGTTGGTGGAACGTCGCATTGTGACAACAATTGTCTCAATGTTTAAATCAATTCCCTTGGGTTCACCGGTTCCTTTGGTTTATAATTTGCTGGGTAATGGTTTTCCCTTAGGTCCACCAATTCCTTTGATTGATAATATTAAACCCTTGGGTTTATTAGTTCTTTTGGTTTATAATATGAATAATCGATCAATGTCATCCATGATCAAATGTCACATTCTGACAAATATTGTCTCATAATATGAAATCACCCATGGCCAACCATGGTCATAGTTGGTCCAACGTCGCATTGTGACAACAATTGTCTCAATGTTTAAATCAATTCCCTTGGGTTCACCAATTCCTTTGGTTTATAATTTTTTGGGTAATGGTTTTCCCTTGGGTTCACTAATTCCTTTGGTTTATAATATTAAACCCTTGGGTTTATTAGTTCTTTTGGTTTATAATATGAATAATCTGGGTTTATTAATACTTTTGGTTTATAATATGAATAATCGATCAATGTCATCCATGATCAAATGTCACATTCTGATAAATATTGTCTCAATATGAAAATCACCCATGGCCAACCATGGTCATAGTTGGTCCAACGTCACATTGTGACAACAATTGCCTCAATGCTTAAATCAATTCCCTTGGGTTCACCAATTCCTTTGGTTTATAATTTGTTGGGTAATGGTTTTCCCTTGGGTTCACTAATTCCTTTGGTTTATTATTTCTTTTGGTTTATAATATGAATAATAGATCAATGTCATCCATGATCAAATGTCACATTCTGACAAATATTGTTTCAATATGAAAATCACCCATGGCCAACCATGGTCATAGTTGGTCCAACGTCGCATTGTGACAACAATTGTCTCAATGTTTAAATCAATTCCCTTGGGTTCACCAATTCCTTCGGTTTATAATATTAAACCCTTGGGTTTATTAGTACTTTTGGTTTATAATATGAATAATCTGGGTTTATTAGTTCTTTTGGTTTATAATATGAATAATCGATCAATGTCATCCATGATCAAATTTCACATTATGACAAATATTGTCTCAATATGAAAATCACCCATGGCCAACCATGGTCATAGTTGGTCCAACGTCGCATTGTGACAACAATTGTCTCAATGTTTAAATCAATTCCCTTGGGTTCCCCAATTCCTTTGGTTTATAATATTAAACCCTTGGGTTTATTAGTTCTTTTGGTTTATAATATGAATAATCGATCAATGTCATCCATGATCAAATGTCACATTCTGACAAATATTGTCTCAATATGAAAATCACTCATGGCCAACCATGGTCATGGTTGGTCGAACGTCGCATTGTGACAACAATTGTCTCAATGTTTAAATCAATTCCCTTGGGTTCACCAATTCCTTTGGTCATAATTTTTTGGGTAATGGTTTTCCCTTGGGTTCACCAATTCCTTTGGTTTATAATATTAAACCCTTTAGTTTATTAGTTCTTTTGGTTTATAATATGAATAATCGATCAATGTCATCCATGATCAAATTTCACATTCTGACAAATATTGTCTCAATATGAAAAAATCACTCATGGCCAACCATGGTCATAGTTGGTCTAACGTCGCATTGTGACAACAATTGTCTCAATGTTTAAATCAATTCCTCAGTTCTACCAATTCCTTTGGTTTATAATATTAAACCTTTGGTTTATTAGTTCTTTTGGTTTATAATATGAATAATTGATCAATGTCATCCATGATCAAATGTCACATTGTGACAAATATTGTCTCAATATGAAAATCACCTATGGCCAACCATGGTCATAGTTGGTCCAACGTCCCATTGTGACAACAATTGTCTCAATGTTTAAATCAATTCCCTTGGGTTCACTAATTCCTTTGGTTTATAATTTTTTGGGTAATGGATTTCCCTTGGGTTCACCAATTCCTTTGGTTTATAATATTAAAACCTTCGGTTTATTAGTTCTTTTGGTTTATAATATGAATAATTCGGGTTTAATAGTTATTTTGGTTTATAATATGAATAATCGATCAATGTCATCCAGGATCAAATGTCACATTTTGAAAAATGTTGTCTCAATATGAAAATCATCCATGGCCAACCATGGTCATAGTTGGTCCAACGTCGCATTGTGACAACAATTGTCTCAATGTTTAAATCAACTCCCTTGGGTTCACCAATTCCTTTTGGTTTATAATTTTTTGGGTAATGGTTGCCCCTAGGGTTCACCAATTCCTTTGGTTTATAATATTAAACCCTTGGTTTTATTAGTTTTTTTTGTTTATAATAGGAATAATCGATCAATGTCATCCATGATGAAATGTCACATTCTGACAAACATTGTATCAATATGAAAATCACCCTTGGCCAACCATGGTCATAGTTGGTCGAACGTCGCATTGTGACAACAATTGTCTCAATGTTTAAATCAATTCCCCTGGGTTCACCAATTCCTTTGTTTTATAATATTAAACCCTTGTGTTTATTAGTTCTTTTGGTTTATAATATAAATAATCGATCAATGTCATCCATGTTTAAATGTCACATTCTGACAAATATTGTCTCAATATGGAAATAACCCATGGCCAACCATGGTCATAGTTGGTCCAACATCGTATTGTGACAACAATTGTCTCAATGTTTAAATCAATTCCCTTCAGTTCACCAATTCCTTTGGTTTATAATTTGTTGGGTAATGCTTTTCCATTGGGTTCACCAATTCCTTTGGTTTATAATAATAAACCCTTGGGTTTATTAGTTATTTTGGTTTATAATATGAATAATAAATCAATGTCATCCATGATCAAATTTCACATTCTGACAAATATTGTCTCAATATGAAAATCGCCCATGGCCAACCATGGTCATAGTTGGTCCAACGTCACATTGTGACAACTAGTATCTCAATGTTTAAATCAATTCCCTTGGGTTCACCAATTCCTTTGGTTTATAATATGAATAATCGATCAATATCATCCATCATCAAATGTCACATTCTGACAAATATTGTATCAATATGAAAATCACCCATGGCCAACCATGGTCATAGTTGGTCCAACATTGCATTGTGACAACAATTGTCTCAATGTTTAAATCAATTCCCTTGGGCTCACCAATTCCTTTGGTTTATAATATTAGACCCTTGGGTTTATTAGTTCTTTTTGTTTATAATATGAATAATCGATCAATCTCATCCATGATCAAATGTCACATTCTAAGAAATATTGTCTCAATACGAAATTCGCCCATGGCCAACCATGGTCATAGTTGGTCCAACGTCGCATTGTGACAACAATTGTCTCAATGTTTAGATCAGTTCCATTGGGTTCACCAATTCCTTTGGTTTATAATATTTAACCCTTGGGTTTATTATTTGTTTTGGTTTATAATATTACGAACCCTTGGGTTAATTATTAGTGCTTATTAATTTCTTCAACTTGAGTATTTTTTTAATAATCTTATTGATCCTTCGCCTTATTGGTCCCTTAGGTTATTAATATTTTTCCCTTAGGTTCACCAATTCCTTTGGTTTATAATATAAAACCCTTGGGTTTATTAGTTCTTTTGGTTTATAATATGAATAATCGATCAATGTCATCCATGATCAAATGTCACATTCTGAAAAATATTGTCTCAATATGAAAATCACCAATGGCCAACCATGGTCATAGTTGGTCCAACGTCGCATCGTGACGACAATTGTCTCAATGTTTAAATCAATTCCCTTGGGTTCACCAATTCCTTTAGTTTATAATATTAAACCCTTTGGTTTATTAGTTCTTTTGGTTTATAATATGAATACTCGATCAATGTCATCGATGATCAAATGTCACATTCTGACAAATATTGTCTCAATATGAAAATCACCCACAACCAACCATGGTCATAGTTGGTCCAACGTCGCATTGTGACAACAATTGTCTCAATGTTTAAATCAATTCCCTTGGGTTCACCAATTCCTTTGGTTTATAATATTAAATCCTTGGGTTTATTAATTCTTTTGGTTTATAAACCCAATAAACCCTTGGGTTTATTAGTTCTTTTGGTTTATAAACCCAATATTGTCTCAATATTGAAATCACCCATGGCCAACCATGGTCATAGTTGGTCCAACATCGCATTGTGACAAAAATTGTCCCAATGTTTAAATCAATTCCCTTGGGTTCACCAGTTCCTTTGGTTTATAATTTGATGGGTAATGGTTTTCCCTTGGGTTCACCAATTCCTTTGGTTTATAATATTAAACCCTTGGGTTTATTAGTTCTTTTGGTTTATAATATGAATAATCGATCAATGTCATCCATGATCAAATGTCGCATTCTAACAAATATTATCTCAATATGAAAATCACCCATGGCCAACCATGGTCATAGTTGGTCCAACGTCGCATTGTGACAACAATTGTCTCAAGGTTTAAATCAATTCCCTTGGGTTCACCAATACCTTTGGTTTATAATTTGTTGGGTAATGGTTTTCCCTTGGGTTCACCAATTCCTTTGGTTTATAATATTAAACCCTTGGGTTTTATTATTCTCTATTGTTTTTAATATTGCCCTTAGCCTTATTGATCCCTTAGGTTTTTAATATTTATCCCTTGGGTTCACCGATTCCTTTGGTTTATAATATTAAACCCTTGGGTTTATTAGTTCTTTTGGTTTATAATGTTAATCACACATTGGGTTTATTACTGTCTTGAGTTTAAAATATTAATTCTTAGGGTTTATTAATCTCTATTGTTTTTAATATTTATCCATTAGGTTTATAATATTTATCCCTTGGGTTCGCTGATTCCTTTGGTTTATAATATTAAACCCTTGGGTCTATTAGTTATTTTGGTTTATAATGTTAATAATCCCGTTGATTTATTAATATCTTATGTTTAAAATACAGATTCTTATGGTTTATTAATTTATTAGGTTTTTTAGTTTCAAAAATCAATTCTTAGGGTTTATTAATCTCTTGTGTTTTTAATATTGATCCCTTATGTTTATAATATTTATCCCTTGGGTTCACCAATTCCTTTGGTTTATAATATTTAAACCTTTGGTTTATGATGACATTGGGTTTGTATTATTAATTATCCCTTGGGTTTATTAATATCTTTAGTTTAAAATATTAATTGTTAGGGTTTATTTTTTTTTTCTAAATAAGCTTAATCTATTAATCAGCAGAAACACGAATATTTACATTAGGATTTAACCAGGACTAGGTCTGAGATCGAGGCCTGTTGAGCAAAAATTCATAGTTGAGCACTGTCCTCTGAGAGGGAAACCAGTGCATAAGATGTGCCATCAAAAAACCCACGCAGGGGCGGTGTATATTTCTATACAAAAGCCTATGAAACTTTGACATACCTAAACCTTTTGCATCAAGAGGACAGAGCCATAGCAAAAACCAGAAAGACATACATAAACATTTTACATAAAGAAGACAGTGCCATAGTAAAAAACCAGGAACAGTGGAGGCGCTACTCGTCTGGTTCCTCTTCCACGACCCTGCACCAAAACTCGTCTGGTTCACCATCAGTATTATACAGGTCCTCTGTGGAGTGAATGACCTTTTCAGCAGCTGGGGTGCGCTGTCCATCTCCCGGATGAGGCTGGTGTTGAGCATTTGCAGTGTCAGGGGCCTGAGTAGCAATTTGCTGCTCATCCTGCTTCAGCTCAATATCAATATTCATTTCATTGCCATGACTAGCATCTTCCACAGTTATGTCCATATCCTGCTCATGCTCATCTTCAACATTTTGCCTAATGTCATTTGTATCCCCAGATTGTCCAGCCCGCCTTCCAGAAGTGGGAGCCTCATCTTGAGGGGACTCACGGAAAACTATGGTGATCGAGGCGGTAATGCGTGGGCAATTGAGCGCACTTAGGAAAGAGAAGTGCCTTGTTTGAGAATGTGCAGGAGCGTACTGGGGAGAGGGATTCCAATGCTCCGACCGAAGGATTCGACCATGAGCAGCTCGTGAAGTTCTTGCAGAGGCGTGAGAGTCCGCAGCAGAGGTGCTGGAGGACGGGGAGGAGCGCCTAATCAATCTCTGGGAGGAGCCTCTTCTACACCTCATCCTGTGCCTGAGACGAGGCATTCTTGCATTCAGAGCTGGGGAACTGGACGGAGGCACTGGACAATTGGCCGAATGTGAGAGCGGAGGCGGGACGGAAGCTCTAGACAGCTGCGCAGACCAATTCCCAGACTCTAGCATGCAATTCCCTGCAATAGAAATATTGATATTGTCGCCGAGCTCAATGCAACCATGAATTCTAGTTCTCTTGCCTGTGACAGTGCGTTCGGAGGTGAATCGCACAGTGGGAGAGCAAAACACCGTAAGAGGCTTGGGGAAGCTGCTTCTGGATTTCTCGTTCGCCATCCCGTTAACAAGAACCCCAAATCCGCTACCAACCATCTGCATTAACCTCTCCATTAATGGAGTAATCACCATGTCCTGTATACCCTGCGTGGAGATTTCTCGAACTGCGCTAATGGAGTTGTGAACCGCGCCAGGCTTTAATTGCCTTAAATGCTTCATGCTTGAGTTCAGGTGCCATCGGACACATGCTGGTCCTCTTGGCCGATGTCTTGCCGGAGTGCCGTCTGTCCGACGCATTCCCGTTACCATATTAACGACCCGCATCCGGGTAATTGTTAGGGTTTATTAATCTATTAGGTTTTTTGTTTTAAATATTGTTTCATCTCTTCAGTTTAATATATTAATTGTTAGAGTTTATTACTTTCTTATGTTTTTGGGTTTAATATTATTAATATATTAATAAATATTATTAATAAATATTATAATATTATTTATTATTAATATATATTATTAATAAATATTATAATATATATTAATAATATTATAATATTATTAATAAATATTATAATATTTATTAATAATATATATTAATAATATTATAATATTATTAATAATATAACCAACTATGATATAATATATATTATTAATAAATATTATAATTTTATTAAAATATATAAATTATTTTGGTGATTTTAATCATAAATATATAATATTTGTTGATATATAAATTTATGTGCTAGGTAGTGGATATAGGCCTATCGGCGTATATCAACCACATTGGTGAATGTGGTTGTAAGTCTATTTTATATACGCCTATCGGCGTATATCAACCACATTAGTGAATATAATGTGGTTGTGCTAGTTATAAATCTTCCGGGAAATCACATAAGAAATTTTGGAACCGACGCGTTTCGAACTAGCAACTGTAATTCATCATCAGGATAATGAAGATTGGCTGATCTGACATACACATTTATACGAGGAAGAGAGAAGAAACGGTCAAAACCCAAAGAGTTAAAAAACGATTAAAAATAAGATTAAAAATATAAAAATATAAAATAAACCAAAAAAATAACTAACCCATCATTAAAATTAAAAACAGTCAAAATTAAAAATAATAAAAATAAAAATAAAAACCAAAAACATAATTACCCCATCATTAAAAAATAATATAAAATCAAATTAAAAACTAAAATAACTGCCCCTACAAAAATAAGATAAACCAGTTAAAAAATAAAAAAATAAAATAAATAAATAAATAAATTTTTAAGTCAAAGTCATAAATTATAAATAAAAATAATAAAATAAAATCAATAAATAAATTAATAAATAAATATATGAACGGATAAATAAACAAAATTTAAAACTAGAATTAAACTACAATAAAAATAAAATAAAATAAAATAAAATAAAAATAAAAATAAAATAAAATTAATTGAATTTTTATTTTTATTTTATATATATATATATATATTTTCTGATTAATGCTAAATCTATTAATATGTAACATAAAAGTACAAAATTGCCGCTGCCTCAGCTGAGAGAGCTTGAGCTCAGGGCTTGACTACTGCGAAAAAAGAGAGTTTGAACTACCCATAGAGGGGAAACCAGTCCCTGAAAATTAAGAGTTGTCTCCCTCATAGGGGAAACTGACCTTTCATCCATGTAGTTTAACAAAAATACAGATAGTAAAACTAACCACTCTGAAAGCAGAGGGTGAATGAACAGAAAAGCCATAATGAACCTAGAAACATTGTGCATGAGAAACAAAAACCTCTGAGGGATTTTCGGACTACTGATCATTAGTTGGAGAAGGCGGTTCTTCCACAATTCTGCATCTGTAATCATCGCTGCTTCTGCCTTCATCAGTTGAGGGAAGCTCTTTGCCTTTGTCCTTGCCTTCTGTTGTCTGAACCTGCATTAAAACGTCACGGGCAATGTTCAATTGAGCCAAGGAGACCTTGGCTTTTTCAACAGAAGCGGGGTCAGGAGCACTGGGGCTATGGAATGCGACAGAGGGACTAGGGATAGCGTTCGAAGGGGGAGAAGGTCGAGCAGAATCTTCACAAATGGTGACCGTGACATACGCCGTGAGAACCGGCCTTTCAAAAACACAATCAAATCTGAACTCCGCTCGCTGGGAGGTTTGGCGCAGGGTTGTGGAGGAGGGCGGAGGGGGAACGGGAGGAGCATCGGAAAGGTCGACTTGAGGCGCAGAGGAGAGTACATGAGGAGGCGGAGAACGCGCAGATGGATGAGCGAAGTCAATGGAGCGAGGCCTGCCTCTGCGACTTCTAGTTTCCGGAAGGTGGTCGCAGAGGAAATCTTCAGAGGAGGAGTCCGAACTGGGAGAGGACCGAGGGTGTATGACACGACCACGACTAGAGCTGCGATGACATCGCATGCGATGGCGCAGTCTAGGCATGTCGAGAGGGAGAGGCTGATGGAAAGGATAGAGGAGAAGTGACAATGGAGGGCTGGAAGAAGCGAATAGAGAATTCGAACAACAGAGCTTACTATGCGAATAGTGGAACTCAGGAACAATCTCCAAGCAGCAAAGAAGCTCACATTGTCTGCCTGTCTACGTTCGAGCGCTAGGCTCAGTGCAGGTAGGCGGGCAAGAACTTTGGCGTAGCGCAATGGTGGTGCAGACAGAGTAATCGCCATACGGGAGACCAAAATCCATACTAGAAGCCGAAGTAAGCCAGGTGAAATGCTCAGCGCGTCGACGGTTCTAGATGATGGCGCTAATGCATCGCAGGGTGGCATATTGAATGCCCTCGTAAATGCACTTGTGGGAGGCCAGATGGCTAGCCAAAAATGACGGCCTCGGGAGGCGGCAAGGGACGAGCATCCCATCACATGCGGGTGGCATCCGCATTCGAAAAATTTTATTTTATTTTGACATTAATTATTTATTTTAATAAATAAATAAATTAATATAAATAAACCAATAAATAAAATAAAATAAATAATAGAATCAAAAAATAAAAAACAAAGAATAAAAAGGACCCTTACAGGGAGTGAAGAGATGGAATCCAACAACTGCTAACTTTCCATCCATCATCCCTATTCAACGTGCGAGGCCTCTTCACAATCTCAATTGCCTCCCTAAATTTCCGGTGATGGAAATGGTCAATCCTAGCAAGGATTTTAGTGTCCTCCATACAGATGATGAACTACAGTTGGTAGTTCGAAACACGTCGGTTCCAAAATTTCTTATGTGATTTCTCGGAAGATTTATAATTAAAATGTTATGGATCACAAAAGCTTACACTCTCAGCCAGGACTTTGTACAATAATATTTGAGTACATGAGATATAAATACAACCCAGATGCCCCTGAAAACAGGAAAGGGCTTTAAAAATCTGACTGATACATGCAAACAAAAAGGCGCTGCAAGCAGTTGAGGCCGACATCATCAAATGTATGGAGCTGCATCGAAGGCTGTAATGAAGATGTCATCCAAGTGTGTGGGGGGCTACCTGTAGGGCCACCCCCTCATGAGGACTAAGAAATCTCACACACACCCGGGGATCATTGATGTCAGCTGTTGCATCACTGAACCATCAAGTATACGGATCTCGATCATGATGAAAGGAGCTGGAGCTGAGAAGCAATCAAGTCAAAGGGCGATAAGGAGTCCCTTTGCCTGATCCGAGGTACCAAAAAAAAGTGGAAGCTGGAACCAAGGTACACTGCCCTCTAGACCTGTCTTCTGGAATGAATGAGCTGATGTCGAAAGAAGGAGGTCTGCCATAGGTGAGGCAATAAGGGATCCTCAACTAAGGCACGAGAGAAAATAATAGAGAGACTGACAGACTAACCCCAATGATGATGATGAAATGGGGGGAAATGAGTAGCGAACGGGCGACTTCCCTTATTAGAGCATAAACAACATGGATGACCTGGCAACGACTAACACAATATCATGGGGGATAGGGGACAGTGGGACTGAAGGCCATAATGAGCGACACGAGAGAGAAACCAAGTAATGAAGGATGGAGGACTATAGCAGGGTGCGAAGGAACGCGGGATAGACTCCATGAAAGCAATGATGACTCAACTCGGATGCTCAAAACAAGGGTGACTTGATGGTGCTGCCACATATGTAAAGGGTCCAATGGGGACCATAAAAGCATGAGTACAAGATGGTAACTCATGACGAAATTCGACATGAGCATGGACAAGTATGGAGGCAACATGGTGCCCCCAGTACGAGTGTTGCAAGTGAAGAAATTCGATTTTGAGGAGGGGTGAAGTGGTGCTTGTTGGAAAAAATGTGTCCTGGTGAAGTATCAAATCAAAAAAGCTAATAGGTACCCATTTGAGGGCTTGGTGAGATCTTTCCAATGGTATATATGGTTCGTCAAACTGAGCTACAGTTTGGTTACAGTAAGCGAAAGAAAAATCAGGGGTTTTCTTTTAATAAGGCATTTTCCTTCCAGATTCACTTATTTACCGGTGGAGCTATGGTGATTCCCTAAAAGAAGAAAAAATGCTAGGATTATAGGATGGGTAGGTAGATTGTTTGGGTGATGTTTCTGCTAATTTATGTCTTCACAATTGTGGTAGCTGAAAACCGAAGAAGAAAGGTGGCTCAAGTACCAGGCATCTGGCCTACACCAAAGATCTATCTTCTGAATTCTTGACTCCTTCAAGAAGAAGCCATCCCCATGTGGAGCCACTGTTAGCCCCTTATAAATTTTTTGGCAAGCAAACATGGGGCTAAAATGTTCTTGAGCCTTCAAGGAATGCATTTCCTTTGAAAACACATCATCCTTGAAGCCTCCTTGTGCCTTTTGTCCTTTGATAAAATCCCCTCTACTGTTTCCAGTTATAAAGCCTCTCTATTTGTGAAGGAATGCCTAAAAGGCCTCCTTTTTCCCTTTATATAATCTCTTCTAAGCCTTTGTTTTCATCTTCGTCTTCCCCTTCTAAATTCCCCACTTACCCTCTAAATCCTCCCAAAACCCCCTTCAAATTCTACCCATACCCCTTGTTTGGTCTAATTCACCCTTTTTGCCTCTATCGTTCCCCTTCCTAACCTCCAAATTGCATTAAAATGGGCAAAAAGCCCCCTTTTCACTTTATATTAGGGCTTAGCCCCTTTTCCGCCAGCCCCGCAAACCACTTCCCCATATGCCCGCGCCCAGGACCAAGCGCTTAAGCCCCGGGCGCTAATCGCAATCGCAACCATCGGCGAGTGCATTTATATGTGTTAACTTAAAACTTCCGATGCGATTGGAGTTTCATTCGATCAGCTCCTGATGCGATCTGAGCCGTTGATCTATATAGATCTAATGGCCCAGCACAAATCGCTGCGCGCCCGTTGCCTTGTCCCTTTCTGCCCCTCCGATTATATCTAAACCGTCGATCTCCTGCCAGATTCGACGGCTGGCGCTCCATCGCATTGCGCCAGTCGCATCGCACCCCCCTTTTGCACCTTGCGATCGTGAGCCTCCGATCCAATCCCGACCGTTCATTTCTTTTGATCCGACGGTCATCGCACTCCCTCTCCTATCGCAATCGCAAATTCCAATCGATGCCACTTTCTGCCCTTTGCGATTGCGATCCCCCGATTGAATCCTAGCCGTCCATCCATTCGGATCCAACGGCCCAGATCTTATATCTCCCCGCCTGTCTCCCCCGTCGATTAAATCTTCACCGTTGATCCCCTGCGTGATCCAACGGTTGGCACTTAATCACACCATCGCGCCAATCGCAATCGCAAATTCCAAATTGTGTCACCCTCCGCCTCCCCCGATTGCGATCTCCCGATGCAATCACAACCGTCCATCTAAGCTGATCAACGGTCCACATCGCATTGCGCTTTTCATTCCCCTTTCTTCATCGGAGCCTCTGTTAATCTCATCTTTTAACTTCCACCGTTGATCTCCTCTTGAGATCGATAGTCCAAAGAATCGCCCTCCACCCACGACCGAGTCCCACCACATCAAACCGTTTCACATGTTTTACATGCATTTCCTTTGGATTTCGTTCCAAAGGCCCAAACCTTTGTTCTGAATTAATATTATATCATTGTGCCCACCATTAAAACTTTAATGTTTTTATATTAAAGATCACGACATTTCTCCACTGTGTCCATTGCATCCACAGCGTTTGCCTCTGTCACACCGCCATTCCTCCAAGCCTTTACAACGTTCTTTTTCCACCCTTCCCCAGACTTCATAACTGATTTATTCCGTAGTGCAGGGTTGACCAGAGTGATGGATTCACTCTAATTTCCGTAATCGAATTCACTGCGATTCAGATCACAGAGAGGCCATGACAGCAGTGGCCAAGTGAAACAGCAGAGACAGATCAAAGGGGCGAAATCCTATTAATTGAATATTTAACACCTAATCCCATGTTCAAAGGTAGAAGGCGCAATTGAATATTAAAGAAGCACACGAAACAAATTTGGATCTGTGTTTTATGTCAGCAGAGTACCTTTCTCCAGAAAGACTGCCTTTCAGCGTTCTCCATGCCTCCTCGAGCCCTCAAGAAGCTATGTACACTGACAGAAGTTTCTATTACTATCAGGATCACAGTTATGAGGTATGGAGAGACCTGCAGACCTTTTCCACCACGTCTCTTGTTTCAGAAAGCTACCATAGAGCACCAACAGTCGGATTTCTTCAGAAGAACATACTTGAAGTTAATAACAAGACTTCTGGACCATGCTTCAGAGTACACATAGTTAATGAAGAGCCATTCTGCGGAATGGGCATTCGACCTACCTCCCCGGTCATAATGAGGATCATTTAATGAATATCATCTACTCCTGTTATTCTCTTCTCATATAAGAATTCCCGAGGACATATTGTAGATGTTGTTGTTCGGTTGTTGCTGATTGCTGTTAGAGGGATTCATTTGGACTGTTAGAATAGTCTTGGGAGGGATTAGCAGAGTAGTTGTTATGTAGTAGGATGGGAGGAGAAGTTTGGATTGTATTCAGCCCTTGAGCTCAGTGTATGTGACTGGTTTTGCATCAATTAATCAAGCACATTTCTTTGGATCCTGGTCTATTACTACGGGTGATGTTTCTCTTGTCTTATTGTTTTATTACACTTTCATGCTGTTCATTGGTCTGCTGGCTCGCATAAGAAATATAGCATAGGATTTACCCTTGTTAGGTACCCTATGTTTCTGCTCTCCTTGCCTTTAATGTTTTCTGCTGATAGTGAATCTAAGAGTAAATTCAACTAATTTAACTAGTGTAGTGGTTCCATATGCTGCTAGATGATGTATAAATTCGTGGTTTTCTGCTTGGATGTTTCTTGCTGGTGTCAAAGCATTGAAGGTTCAAAGTCCTTCACTAATCTATAGACCCTGGCCCTGTTAAACTTATCTCTGTTTTTCCCTTGGAGCATGCTAAAGCTGACCTGGAGTTAAATGACCTCTAGTCCGATCTATAAGCTGCCCCTTTGTTCCTCCTTTGAAATTTGCCTATGAATATGTCCAAGCAGGTCTGGAGTTAAATGACCTCTGACCTGATCTATAGGCAGAAATTGGGTCACTTTCCTTCTTTCACTTTCAATCCTTAATGTTCCATCCCACCATCTATCTAAAAGATACTTTAGTGTAGATGTGCAAGTAATTCCCTTTCATGACTCCATGGCCCAATAGATGGCACATAGCACATTCCTAACCTATCCCCTTTTGCTAAAAAATCTTGCTTTGTTCCTTTCCTTCCATTAATTTCTCAGTCTATGATCTCATGACCAACCCAGCAACCAACCAACCAAATCATTTTAAACCCCCTTTGCGCTTCATACCTAGCCTAACATTTCATTTGAGCTTCAAAGATATATATCATTCTTTGTATTTATGGAGATATCCCTCTTTGGGTCCAGGAGGGCTAGATCCTAGGGCCCCAAAGTGGTTCTGATGTTGTCTCATCTTTTGGTCTTGCCAATCTGGCCAAAACATGGGAACCCCAACATAACGAATAAACTGAACATTGGCATTTGAGATCTATTAGTTGTAGGTAAGAGGCCTAATCCTACTCTTTCATTTTAGTGGATTGAAAGTTAAATTTAGGTACCCAGAGCTCATGAACAGGTCAGGTTGCACTTTTTGGGGTCTGTTCTGCAACCTGGGTAGCAGGTTCCGGGCAGAAAACTGCGACCTGTCCCAGAAAATGACCTGAACAGTGCGACTAGTCAGAAAAAGGGGTTTTCAGTGCTTTTTTTGGCTGAGATCTGGGATTTTTATGGTTGAGGGGCATAGGTGCCCCCAAGCATGTTGTGGACATGCCAACATGTATTTATAAAGAGGGAAATCTAAACAAATTTTAATGATGTGATGCGCCATTTGTTTTTGGTAT
This sequence comes from Pinus albicaulis, assembly GCA_034641835.2. Taxonomy (NCBI): domain Eukaryota; kingdom Viridiplantae; phylum Streptophyta; class Pinopsida; order Pinales; family Pinaceae; genus Pinus; species Pinus albicaulis. The sequence goes on along the minus strand of CM076583.1, from coordinate 1,220,920,049 downwards.
GGTTACGTAGTTTGAGAAAGGAAATAGATGATTACCAATATATTTTGGTATTTCCTATATGAATAAAATGGAATTTAAGTTTCTAGGTTGGAATACATGGTGCTAATACCCCAAAGATAGTATTTGGGATAATGAACTGATGTTCTCCCAGAAAACCTATAGGTTGGTCAACCACAATGTCTATGAGACTGGGTTGACGATGAAAAATGAAGGAATGATGAGGGATATCATTCCTAGAGTGATCTTGAAGTGATATGGGACTCTAGAAATTCTTCTAAATGTGGAAGAATAATGGGACTAGAGTCATCACGACTAGCTTCACTAGGACAGTGTTGAAGAACTGCTTCTCCTGGTCTCTCAAATATGAGTGCCCCCCTTACCCAAATATTGGGTGTCAATGTAATGGCCACACGATACATGTGGTTCGAATGCATGAGTTCGATGTAAGGGAGGTAGATAAAGTGAGGAGTGGTCGCTGCTTCCATAATGTCATCATCGTAATAGAAGATGGGGTGACTGATGGAAGAAAGGCCACCTGATGCGACGAAACAACCTTACTCCTCATCATGAGAGGAGAGGTTCGTATGCGCATCGTCACAAGGGGTAGCGGGAGAGTGAGTAGACAAAGGATCCACCGATGTTGAGACTAGGGAGGGGGCTGAAGGGAGGTCAGGCGAAACATCAGGGGAGGTCTCATCGTGGAATTCTGACCAAGGCCCCGTTATCTCAACATCATAAGGGGAAAAGTTAATGGGAGCAACTGTGTCCTCGGGTGTTGCCGAAGCACGATGCGAAAATAAGGGAGCGGGTGACTCATGGCGCTCGGCCTTGAATTGGCGTAAGGCTTCTAAAGAGGAATGATACTCTTCGAGGCAAGGACACAGGTGAGTGTAATGGCCATGGAAATCACATAAAGCACAAGGGTGATTTGTGCGCAATGGTTTGAGTTTCGGGATTGAATCGGGTATAGTGACATATACCTCTAGGATATCAGATTATGGAAATGACTCATTGACCATAGACTTGAGGTGATGCAATTCTAGGCAAGTATGGGTGGCTTGGCCAACACCGTCACACAAAGCACACTGGAGGGTACACTTTGGAGGCTGAGAGGGTGCAGGGTTTTTCGGGGTAGCCTTATCTTTTGATGCCCCCTTGCGAGCTTTGCCCTTCTTACTCGAAGTGGTCACAACGGGAGGCGGTTCCTGTTGAGGTGAATGACGCACTGTTTCAGCGAGATAAATCATAGGGACCGGTTGAACCGGGGTCAAAGCGAGAAAAGGTTAGGTTGATCAGGCGGGGTAGCGGGTGAAGGATCGAGGTACCAGACAAGAATCCCAAGGGTTAGGTTAGGAAGAGAGAGGGTGGCCATAACCGATACCGTGTACACTCCTAGTGGGGGAGCTAGGAACGATATCTAACCAGAGGGGTATTGACCAGGCGGGATGGCACCAAGATGGTTGAGGCCGGGAGGAACTGTCTCAGGAGGGTAAAGGGGGTCATGATTACCAACTGAAGGTGAAGGGCTAGGAGAAGAAGGTTCGGAAGGCTGATCAGAGGACATCATGAAAATCTGGTAATCGGGGGAACCATATGGAAGAGATTGAGTGGCCACTTTTCCTTTAGGTGGTTGGGTAGCCACAAATACCTGTTGAGGGAAAGGATCCGTAAGCACAGTCGGCTGACTAGGTGTAGGACTAGGAGGAATGGAAGGGATGGCTTGCTGTCCTCTAAATGTTGCTTGAGATTCCCATAGCTGTCGCATTTGTGGCAGAAGAGGACAATCATGCGTATAATGACCATAAACACCACAACAAGATCAGGGCTTGTTCATACGAAGAGACCTATCCTGCTTGGGCCGAGTAGTGTTAGGAGCATTACCTTGATTAGGTCCAAGATTACTAGAGGCAACTTGATTTTGATTGCCTTTCCTCTTCCTTTTTGAGGTAGGAGGATTAGTCGTGCCCTGCTGTGCGTACACCTGACCCACAGGAGGTGGTGGTTGCTGTTGTGGGGGTTGAGAAGGCAAGGAAGGAGGAGGTGCTAATGTTGTAGGAGCTGGAGCACCAGGCTGTGGATACGGATAATAATGAGGCTGGGTAGAAGTGTGGTAAACATGAGGTTGGGCAACAGGAGGAGGCATTCCGTATCCTGGATATGTGCTACCGGGAGGGGAAAAGTGCTGGAGGAGCTGGCCCCTCCCTGAGAGAAACCATAGCCCATGGGAGGTTGAGCATACGGATTAAAGAGAGCTCCAACGATACCGTCGACGGCGTGAGATGCCCCCAGTGCGTTGGCACCACCAGGTCTGGGAAGATCGGTTAGGACGGTATAAACATAACCTGACTGAGCGTAGATCAGGTCGTATTTTAACGCAATTTGGAGAGTAGCTTATTCGGTTTGAGGAAATTGCGATGCGACATATTTCCCAATAAGCGGCAAGAGAGTTCTAAGGAACCAGTCCATGTAGACATGGTCTTCGAAAGTAGGGGCTCAACATAGGCTCCTTCTTCTCCTCCATTCCTGAACATGTTCGGATAGGCGGGTCGCAGATGATTGACGGAAAGAGGTGAAGAGCTCAGTACCAGTGTTGTAACGAAGGGGAAGCTGGAAATAAGACAAAAAATCTCGGGCCAGAGTCGCAAAGGTGGGATGAGAGGAAGGGGCCTAATCAACATACCATTTAGAAGCTTTGCCTGTAAGCGTTCATTGGAACAACCGAAGATGAACAGAGTCATCAGTAATGGATATAGACAAACACCACATGTGGAAAGATCGGATATGATTTGAAGGATCTTCTCCAACAAGACATTCAAACTTTGGGATGTCTGAAGGGAGCTTTGTTGGCATAGCGGGCCACTTAGCGTCATGGTGTATAGGGTCGTTTATCAAATGGTTGAAATCGGGGAGGCTGAGGCTTGCCATGAAAGGGAGCAAGGGTGCAGCTGGGGTAGTGTCCGTTGCGATCCCACTAGTGGTATGCCCGGCGGGAGGGCCGGGGTTACCACCAGTGTTAGGTCCTGCACCAGACATGGTGAAGGTGACAGGGGGATAATTGAAGGTGGAACGGGAAGGAGAACCCAAAGGACCAGAAGAAGAGTCAGAGTGCGGACTCGGTTGAGGACTAACTCGAATCCTCTGCAGAGGAGTAAGTCTCCCTGCCAGAAACTGAGGATGAAGGCTAAGAAGTCTTTGGGATGAATGCCTTGGTGGCAAAATGGTGACGACACAAACACGAAACAGAGGAAAAAGAGACCGACAAGGGCAAGGAGGTGCAAGATCAACCGATTACAATGTCGAAACAAGGGCAGAAAGGTGTAGGATCAATTGATTTCAATGTTTTAGAGTCTTTGCTTGGCGGTGTTAACCAAGCCCTTTTTCGCTTAGGGTGTGTGTGTAAAAGTGTGTAAATTTTAATTTTTAAACCCAGACATTTGTAGAGAAAAAGAAAAAGTGCTGTTGTATAGATGAAAATAAACTTGCAAATGACAGTATATAGGCTTGCAAAACAGAAAATAAACAACTAATAATGCAATAATCTAAACCCAAGAGGGTGGGCCTCTCAAAAACTAGTCTATAGGTGAGTAAAAAACTAATCTTAACACACTAAAAAAGGCTAATAGATCTTGGGTCAAGAGGGACAGAGATCATAAAGACAAAATCTGCTGGAAAGTGGTGCAGAAAACAACAACAAATCAGAGGAAAATTGCTGTAAAAAGAGGTGGCGAAAGGCTATCTCCAGGAGGGAAGTGGAGTGCCCCCTAATGGAAAACCCAAACAAAGCTAAATGGGAAGGTTTGGATGGATAACAAGCCGATCTGAAGTGGATCTGAAGATGAGGTATCAGATCTGAAAAAATGGCTGAAGACTCTGAAATTTCAGACAACCTGCAACAGCAAACAATCTTCCACAAAAAGTGGAGGGTACTGAAGCCCTAGGGGGCTATGTTCCCACTTAGTTGAGCGAAACAGAACAAGTACAAGTCCAAAATGGGCAGAGACGGAGGTCAGACAACCTTGAACAGAGGCTAAAAAAAACCCAGAAAACTTTCAGAAAAATACCTGCAGAAAGTCCAGGTCGCAGTTTTTGGCCTATTTTCAGCAGAGGTCGCATTTTTTGGGCTGTAAAGTGCGCCCTGGAGGTCCAGGTCACTGGTTTTGGGCAGAAAAGTGTGACCTGTACTTTCAAAACTCTCGGCGGAAAGTTTCAGAATTTTTTTTCGTCTCAGCTGCGGCTGATGTCCGTCACCTCCGCAATGGGTTCGAAAACACGCGATGTTAGAATTTTTATCGTTTTAGAGTTTTATGGGTTAAAAACAACATCAAGAATAAGAAAAACAAGGGGCTGAAGAGAAATCCTAGGGTTTGAAGCAGCTGGATATGAAAGGATCAGAAAAATGACAGCGGTCGTAATGGTAAACCCGTGTGGAGTCGCTGGTTGTTAGTATGAATCTTGATTCGAGGTGTACGAAAAAAGACCACTTTAGCTGCACATAACAAATAGCCCTAACAACAGAAATGACTACTAATATCTTTAGATCTGTAGTTAGATGATCAAGACAAATGCTGCAAAAATATAGATCTATGCATTAGAAGACATTAAACAGTAGAAAAATAAGATTTACGCCATATATCCAATAGAAAAGACAAGAATATATCCAATGAAATTTTTATTAATGGCACCTGGGAGGAAAACACAAGAGGGAGTTCCCTGTTCTCCTCAATGGAATGGGTTCTTGTAATTCTTCAGCACTTCAGATTTAGAATTCCTCTCTCTTGATGGTGTAGAAAACCCAGTCAAAAATGGAAAAATATGGCTATGATAATGGATCAATAGCTAGACCAAGAGTTGAGATCCAGAGTGATCTTTAGGCAACAAAAGGTGCCAAATGAATGGGAAAACCATTCTATTTATAAAACAAATATTGAGTTAGTCTAGAGATTGGTGCATAGTTAAAATTTTATTAACCAAATCTAGATCAAACTTTTATGGAATATTTTATTATATTTGTTGGAGGGAAAAGGAATTTGACTTGAGTCAAATCCCCTTATTTGTAAATAATAAATAAATAAATGATTTATTTATCATTTTAAGGATATGGTTGAGTAATAATCAAATAAATAATGATTTATTTAATTATTTAAGGGTGAATTAGTCATATTTAACAAAGAATATTATTTAAATAAGATTTAAACAATTATTCTTTAGAAAATAATAAGATAAATAATGATTTATCTAATTAATTTCTTTATTTTGGGTTAAATATAACCAGAAATATTAATTAAACTATTGCTTAACTAATTATTTCTTGAGGAAAATCAAACAAATATATATTTATTTAATATTTCCTTATGGGGTTTCCTGTTTAGACCGCAAACAACTTAATAAAGGTGATTTACTAAGTTATTTTCATAGTGAAAGAAATTTTATTTGGAGTAAAATTGGTCTTACATGATGTACTTGGGCCCATCTAATGATAATAGGTTAGATTACCAAAAAATGGTGTGACAAATTGCCCCCTAGCATGCGAGCGTTAGGAGCTAATCGTATGACTGAAGTACGTTGTAAGAACTCAATCACTAGACATCGAAGGGGAAGTAAAAGAGAGAGACGTATAAGGTAAACCAAAGTGCTGAAAGAACTTGACCCTGAGGAGGCGACTTGTAGGTGCAATAAGTCTTTTTAATGAGTGTGTACCTGCTATAGGCAGCGGGGGAGGCATACCTATACCTGCTGAGGCAATAGTACAAACAATAAGGTGCCCGGAAAACCACAGAATGCAATAATAAAGCATATGCTGGCCTAAACATGAGCCAGATAAATAACACGATAATGACTCCCACATACATATTGTGCCTGGGATAACAACCAGAACTTTATACAATAATATCTGAGTACATGAGATATAAATACAACCCAGATGCCCCTGAAAATAGGAAAGGGTTCTAAAAATATGACTGATACATGCAAACAAAAAGGCACTGCAAGCGGCTGAGGCCGACGTCATCAAATGTATGGAGCTGCATCAAAGGCTGCAATGAAGATGTCATCCGAGTGTGTGGGGGGCTACCTATAGGGCCAACCCCTCATGAGGACTGAGACATCTCACACACACCCGGGGATCATCGATGTCAGCCACTGCATCACTGAACCATCAAGTATACATATCTTGATCATGCTGAAAGGAGCTAGAGTTGAGAAACAATGAAGTCAAAGGGCGATAAGGAGTCCCTTTGCCTGATCCGAGGTACCGAACAAAAGTGGAAGCTGGAACCAAGGTACACCACCCTCTAGACCTGTCTTCTGTAATGAATACGCTGATTTCAACAGAAGGAGGTTTGCCATAGGTGAGGCTATAAGGGATCCTCAACTAAGGCACGAGAGAAAATACTTAATTCAGTGTGTATTACTTCTTGAGACTGAATACTATGCAACTTACTTAATTCATGCAACTTAACAAAAAATTCACTTAGTGGCTAGTAAAGCACCAGGGGAAGGTTAGGACAAGAGATACTTGAACTTTAGGGAATATGAGTACCTTGAGATATGAATGCCTACCTTTCTTGGAATAGTTGCTCCATTGCAACGTGAAACTCCACATCAAACATCTCCTTGGGGCGCACGTCTACATATTCTCCATCAGACTTCTTTTCTTTCTCCCTCTGGGCTGGGTTCCTATACACCTGCTGTACTTATTTAACAGTCCCCCCTATATCCTGGGGACCCACCTGACTTTTTGCTTCCTTCGTTATTTGAGGTGCCTCCTCTTTGTCCTTTCGACTAATTTCCTGTGTCTTTAACTCCTTTATCATCCTTTCTCGCCACTTCTCAATAATATGCGCCCTTCGACGTGCTCGTCACTCCCTTAGCCTGTTAGAGGTCTCGACATCCATACCCCTACTCCCCTCTTTCACTGTTCTTATAGCATTTCTCCCTTAGTCCCTTCCCCCAGCACCAGAGTTTTACGCTTCCATCTTAGATTTTTGGAACCCCATTAGTCCTTCATCTACCATCAAGGCTTTAATCCACAATGGAATCTCCTTCAGCAGCTTCCCCCGTAACCCGAATCTGAATATATCCTCTTCCCTCGAACTGGCAGCACTCCACTGCAAACTATACTATGTATCCGTCCAAGGTAGATTCCACCCAATAATCTATAGCTCGGGTCAACTCGGTATTTAACCGATGAAGGGCCACTAGATCTCCTTGCACCCACTTGCGACCGAATTTCTGCGACTTTCTTTTGGTTACTTTGGTCTAGAACCTTTGCAACCAGTTGTAGATTTCTTCTGGGAACTTTCCCCAAAATATCTCGTAAAAGTCACTGGCGGATTCCGAAAATAGAACGATAACTTTGACCATTTTCTCCCTCTGTTGTCTCAGCTCGGCTTGCTGAGTGATGAAATGATCTAAGTGGTTATCCCACCAGCTTCATATTTCTCTTTCGAAGATTTGAGATACCATGATCTAGCTCCCAACTGAAATTTCAGGTCCCAGCAACGGAACCCTTTGGTGGTGAGGAAAAAGTTCTTGTAAGCAAGACCTAGGTTCGGATTATAGGCCAACAAGTATTTCCGTTGTAGTCTAGCACCACGCCGGCATTTTCACCCTGCTCTGAGGAGCAGGGAGTCTCACCCAAGGCGTACCGTGACCTTACTAAGGTTGGGAGTAGATTGATATTAGTCTAGCAGATTAAATATGTATGAACTCGAACTATCTCAGAACTTAAGCAAACGCAACATTACCTAGGTGATATTCCTTAGAAGCGCATTAAGAAAGACAATCAATAAAATTTTAAAATACTACCATACTAATCAATCTGGACTACAACATATATTGGGAACAACAAAATTTGATCGTATTATAATTCACTTATCGGCAACAAACTATTACAATGCTCCTTAACATGAGCTTTAACCGATCATATTACAAAGAGGTCCTATCCAGTGGATTAGAACACAATGATACCGAGAGATAGAGAACGGAACAACATGAACAAAGATCTCCTACAGCTCCTGTTCCCTCATTCCTTTTGTGCCAACCTATTTTCTCCGCTGGTTGGTTGCTTATTTGTTCTGCTGCCAGCGCAACTGACAGTTCTTCCTTTCTTCTCGCTCGGCTGTCTTCTACTTCTCTCTATTCATTGGGAGTTCTACTGCTTGTCTCCTGCCACGTTATTCTACCATCTGTGCTAGCTACCGCAACATCCATGCCACCTGTTCTTCACCCCTTCGCAACCTTGACAGATTTCTACCTACCGTGGTTGCGTCCCGCCACGTACTATCCACAACTCAAAAACTGTTTGATTCCAAAACAAGGGCCCCAATAGTAATGTATATAAGGTACTTTTAGGGAAGGAAAGAGAGAGTAAGTCTCTAGAAGAAAATTAATAGTAATATCCTAAAAGAGACAAAAAAGAGCATGGAAAGAATCATTGATTAATCTACAAAGTTGTTCACAAGATAACAACGATGATAAAATTAAATAAAAATGCACATTCAACAAGATGCATACACAAGCCAATGAAACAATTCATTTTCATTAGTATGTGTTAACATAAACATACACCAAAAACAATGAAAGAATAGCCTTATAATCATTCGTGACATATGCATGAAAGTATGATGGCTTTGAGAGTTTCATATATTAAATGAAAGTCCAAAGATACACAATTACAATGTTGCTACACTAGCCCCAATAGTGGAACATTAAGTCACTACTTGCTCCTCCAAAGAAATATCTTCTCTCCTATGCCAAATTAGAGAATCCAAGGTGAAAATTCCAAAGTCCCAAGCCCTTTTCTTGAGTTATTGTTACACAAAAATTTGTCATTATCCCTGTACTCCCTCTTCCTGATCCTGGAGGACCTTTAACAGTGACCCCTATGTCTATTTTCCACCATGAAAATGTTCCATTATATCCCTTTCAGCATACTGAACAAACCCTCTGTTGACCATTCCTGAAGCAGCTCCTTAAAAACATGGTTATTTGGAGTGGCATGCCCTCTGATTGTCTCACTCGCGTCGATTCCTCTTTTTTGGTTTGGGGTAGCGACGATCGATGCTGGAATGGAAGTCATAACCCCGCCGATCTAGTTCTAGATTTAAAAAAAAAAATGGAAGTGAAGCTTCGAGATATTGAAGCTTTGTGGTAGAGATCTGGTTGTTTGTTTCTGAGGATAGAGCTGAGCTTCTCCTTTTGGGCTTCTTGTTACTACAAAAGAGGAACCACCCAAAGGGATAACCCATTTCCCCAGTGGATTCGCCAATTTTTTATGCAGGAAAATCCTCTCTGCAGAAAGAGATGATCCCTCTAGCCCTAGGATGGGTCTAGTAAAAAGAGGGAACAATCTAATACCTACTTTCCTAGATTGAAAATGGACACAAATCATATATAGATCACCTACCTCGATATGATGTTGTTCATCGCTCAAATCCTTTGATCCTTTGTGCTCCGTAGTCAGATCCTCTCTATCGCCAGTGCTCAGTTACTTGCACAAGAGATCAAACAAAAAAAAACGTGAAAGAAAAACATATATTTCACATAAAATGTTGACGATATGTTCAAGAGAAGTTCCTTCTGCATCTTATTCATTGCCTAGTTCTCTATTCACTTTCATCATTATCTTATTGCCTTTGTCTCATGTTGATGATGTGGGATGCATTATGGCCCTCCTTCGGCAGATCGCTTCCTGTCAACTTCAGCTCATTATATTAGAAGTTGATATAGAGATCCCTTTTCAGTACCTTAGAGCCTGCATGCCCTAATGGCAGGTTTTTCACATCATTGGCCTTTGGTCGAATGATTTCACATGTGTTCGACGTTAGCTCCTTATTCATATCTTGTGAATTGTACTACTAGTACCTTGAGGGCCATTGTCATTATTGGTGGTCTCTCTCGTGCCTGTTAACAGTTTACATCATTGACTGGTAATTAGGAAATTTTATTGCATGTTTGACTTCAAATCACACATTCAAATGCCTAAATTTGTACTTGGTTGGGTCGTGACAGAGCGCAAGACCCTGGATTTTGTCTGATAAAGTCCAGGTTGCGAGGTGATATGTATTATTCATGATTGTAAGCATGAATCTCTTATCTCGATGGTTGCGACCATACCTTGAGTCTGTATTTGTGATCCTCTTTATTTGGATGGTTGCGACCATACCTTGGATCCTGTTTCATGATCTCTTTTAGGGATGGTTGCGTCCATACATCATTTAATGTGCTTATTTCAGATGTTTCAGTTATGTATATATGTGCTTGTTTGTGCATGTTTTACGACGACGACACCTTGGTCCTGGCACGTACTCGTAAAGCATTTCACCCCTCACTCTTGTTTGGCCTTGATGATTTAGGGGGCATCTTTTACACATCAATTTATCATTATCCTTGTACTCCCCATTCCTGACCCTGGAGGAACTTTAACAGTGACCCCTGTGTCTATTTTCCACCATGAAAATATGCCATTATATCCCTTACAACATACTGAACAAACTCTCTGTTGACCATTCCTGAAGCAGCTCCTTAAAAATATGGTTATTTGGAGCAGCGCACCCTCTGCTTGTCTCACTTACACCAATTCATCTTTTTTGGTTTGGGGCAGCGCCAATTAGCACTGGAATGGAATTCATACCTGCGTCGATCCACTTCTGGAAAGTTTTTTGAAAATGGAAGTGAAGGTTCGAGATCCAGAACCTTCGTGGTGGAGAGTTGGTTGTCTGTTCCTGAGGATAGAGCCGAGCTTCTCCCTTCGGGCTTCTTGTTCCTACAAAAGAGGAACCACCCAATGTGATAACCCATTTCCACACCTTAAGTGGATCCATGTTCCCTCTTCCCTTGCTATAAAATGAACATCCTCCCATACTTCTGCTAGTTAGAACATAGATAGAAGAACATCAAAGAGATAATTGTTGCTATAGGCATTTAAGGAGAGTTGAGACTTTTGGCCTCTTCATATCAAGCTGAAACGAGCGCTTTGGAGACGTGCTTGGATCCGGACCCATTGAAGGAAAACTGCGACATCAAGGTGCAAGTTGTAACTCCCCCTCTCTATATTAATATAATACAAGTGATTATTTCTTTCCATTCTTGCCCTTAATGTATGATTGGATTTATAGTACTCCTTAATCCACTAGATATATTTTATATGTGAAATATATGTTGTGCTTTCACGTTTGCTATTGTTTGATCTCTTGTGCAGGTAACTGAGTACCGGGGAAAACGAGGATACGACTACGGAGCATAAAGGATGAAAGGATTCGAGTGATGAACAATATAGATCGAGCTAGCTGATCTATACATGATCTGTGTCCATTTGCAATCTAGGAAAGTAGGCATTAGATTGTTCCTTGTTGTTACTAGACCCATCCTAGGGCTACATGGATCGCCTTTGTCTGTAGAGAGGATTTTCCTGCATAACAGTTATGAGGGTGTATTTATAACAAATGAGGTGACTTTCCTTCTCCCATGCGACTCTTGACCTCCCTCACGACTCTTGATATTCTACTATGAATTTTCAAATTCATATATGGCCTTTGAGTTTCTACACAACTTTATAACTTTGTAGTGACCTTTCACATTCCATGTGGGACCCTTGGTCTTCCACACATTTTACATTCTCTTGTTTTGAGAATTACATAATTAAATTCACAGATGATGTGGAAAAACATAATGACACATGTGACTCTTGATATGACACTTGTACAAGCCGTGGCTTAGAAATGATGACATGGAACTTCATGATGATGTGTCAATGCCAGGCTACTCTCTTTGTTGGTTCCTTCATATCTCCATGGAAAATCTTGCATGTGATTATTCTTCATCCTCCAAGAGGTTAATTGATATAGAGTCTTCCATGTGATCTTGATCTTCTTTCTTTTGTCGTGGTCTAGTGCCTCTTCATCTCTTTCCTTTATGGTCCCTTCATGATTTTGTTGGTGTTCCCATGTTTTGGCCAGGTTGACAGAGACCAAAAGATGAGACAACATAGAACCACTTTCAGACCTTGGGATCTAGCCCTCCTAGGTCCAGAGAGGGATCTCTCTATGATTATCAAAGGATATATGTCTTTGAAGTTCTAAATTATGATTTTAGGCTAGTTATAGGCTCAAGGTTGTTTGTTTGATTGTTTGAGTTTGGTTGTTGAGAATCAGGAAGGAAGTTTTCACCATAAGACAAGGATGGGTAAAGAAGGAAGCTAGACAAGAATAGATAACTCAGGGAACATCAAGGCCATTGGGAAATGGAGTCAAGAAAGGATTTACTTATGTTCAATGTGTAAGCTTCAATTGGGCTAGTCATCTAGGGCATTTGGATCTCAAAGACTGATTGGTGGACTGGAACACTAAGGGATGAGAATGAGGGATGGAAAACCATCTGATTCCGTCTATAGATCAGGCCAGAGGTCATTTAACTCCAGGCCTGCTTGGACAAAACCATGGGCAACACAAGGGGTCTTGAAAAGGTTTGTATTGGAAGGGTAGGTTATGAAGAGGCAGCGACAGGCTTTACACCTCCCAATGTTCCTAACCTCTTACAATTAAATCTTAACAAAGACATCTGAACACTGCTTCTATCAACTTGCACATCAGAGAGCAGGCAATAATCATCCACTACACTGGTTTAGTCAATTAAAAACAATATTCAGACACACATATGAGCAGAAAACATTAAAGACTGAGAGAGCTGGGATATAAGGTACCTAACAAGGGTAAATCTTATATCATGCATTCAGATGACAGTCAGAGGAACACGAAATGAAATGGAAATAAACACAGAGATAAGAAAAACATCACCAACTGCTGTAGATCAGGATCCAATGAAAACTGCTTATCATGTTAAACACAACACCAATCAGGTACATCACTGCCCAAAGCTTTTACATTCAGCCTGAATACATCACATTTCTCAGCCTGTCATACAACTATTACACAAGAAACTTGGCTCGGGACAAAAATGCTTGCCATTCACTGATAATGCAACAACAACCATTACAATGATATCCCTCTGTGCTTTATAGCAGAAGAGACACAGAGGACCGACTGAGGAGGTAGGTGAACACTAAATGCAATATTAATCACAGAAAAGAAATGAGGGCCGAAACCCAATCTGTTTCAGATCTCCGCATTTATCTCGGCTATGGCTTTGGTGTTCGGCTTACAGTACTGTGTGGTGTAAAAAATAAAATATAACAAAAACAAAATGAAGAACAGTGCCATCTGCCCTGCTCGTGCAACGAAGTTTCTGACCATGTAGGACTGTTGCTAGGACGTGAGACCTTCCCAAAACTCGGCATGGAATGAAAACTGCATGGGAAGTCTGTCCTTTGATGAAGAAAAACATTCCTGCTGATGTGACAACCTTGATATTTTGATTTTCTCATGTTGTACCTTTGCGTGAGGGGCGGGTCTTTGAACTGGTTCCTCTGCTTTATAAAATTCTTGAGCAGGCGCAAGAAATATTCTATTTATTGCCTCGAGCCTTGCGATGTTCTGGTGCTGGCTTCGTTCATGCATTTTGAGCTTTAATGGCGCTGGAGAGGGCCTGTGGATTTTAGGACTGTCCCAGCTGGAGAGAGCCAATCTGCTGATGCGCCGAACTTGCTACTTATTAACTCCTTGTCCCTGTCAGTGGAAATCTTGCTGCTGCCTCCATACCGTGTATTAATGGTGAAGTTTCTTTTCTGTGCCGTGCGGATCCTGCATCAGAATCCAAACATAATGCAATGGGGGGAAAGAGATGGTAGCACGGCGGCGGAGAAATGGTGGCTTTCACTATAATGGTAACAAAATGAAATGAAACGATGAGAACCCATGAGCAATAGGGTTGGTGAAAATACGCAGCGCTGGCCGTCAGATCTAAGCGGATCAACGGTGGAAATTGGGCGACGGAACAATATATGAAACAAACAGAAAACAAACAAAACGTATGAAAAATGACGGAGACAAATGCAAGAGTGGGACCCAACGGAGGCAGAGGGCGATTAGATCTTGATCGTTAGATCAGGGAAGGATGAACGGCCCAGATGTAATCGGGCAATCACAATCGAAGGGGAACAGGGGTGACACATTCAAAAAGTTTCGATTGCAATTGGGCAGAGAGAGCGCTGACCGTCAGATCTAGGCGGGGGATGGACGGTCAGGATGCAATCAGAGGGACGCAATCGCAAGGGCACAAAAATGAGCCACTCACAAACTTTCGATTGCGATTGGCAGGGAATTAGCGATGGCCGTTAGATCTAAGCGGATCAACGGTTCAGATCGGAGCGGAGATTTAACGATATAATCAAATCGCATCGGGGGTTTTATGATGTAACAAAGGAGATGGGACCTCGCCCGTCCTCCGATTTTGATTGGCCCCCAAGGCTTAAGCGCTTGGTCTTGGGTGACGGGCATATGTGGGGAAGTGGTTGAAGGGGCTTAACGGGAAAGGGGCTAGGGCCTATTATAAAGGTCGGAAATATGGGTTTTTTGGCCCGTTTTAATGTAATTTGAGGGCCGGGAAGGGTAACGATAGATGGGGAAAGGGGGGAAAAGGGAAAATAAAGAGTAAGAGGGGGAATTTAAAGGGGATTTTAGGGGGATTTGAGGGGTAAAAAGGGGAAATAGAAGGGGAGCCAAGGGGGGATAAAAGAAGCTAAAGAGGGTAACAGAAAGGGAATTTGGGCAAAGGGAAAGAGAGGGAAATGATGTATGTTGCATGGGTAAAGGAAGGAATGACAAACCCTTTTTAGCAGTTTACTAGCAGAGGGGGATTTGTATTAGGCACAGCAATTGAGAGACTTCAAGGAGGATGGATTTTCAGGGCAAAGGCATTCCTTGAAGACTCAATAATGAATTAGCCCCCTATTTGCTTGTCAAAAATTTCATAGGGGGGCTAACAGATTTCAGCTTCACAAGTGTCTTCCTTCATGATCTTATAGGCATCCTCCTTAAGCATCATCCTGTCATGTCAAGTACTTGCAAATAGTATTCGCTCATGAAAAGATGACATCATTCCCAAAATATCTTAGTCTATTATGTTTCATATTACATGTTGACTGAGTGGGGACAAAATACAGGATTGAGGAGGAGGCTCAGGATTTGTGCATTGTGTAGGAGAAAGAGGCAATGGTGAGGGTCTAGCCACTGTGACTATGCAGTGTGCAGTAATTGAGGGACGTGGAAGCATAACTGCACAGTAGAGGGAATCAATGAGACAAAGGATAATGATTTCTCACTGTGATTGCACAATGCATAGTTCAAGAAGGCAAGAAATAAAAGACTGCATAGTTGAGAAACTCAGTGAGACAGTGAAGAAGACTTGCTTGTTGTAATTGCACAATGCATAAATTAGGAAGGACAAGGACATAATATTGTGCAATTGATTAAGTTAAGGAGGAAGACACAGAGGCTTCCCCATTGTGATTTTGTATTGCGCAGTTATGGAAGGAAAATGACTGCACAATTGAGGGAATTAGTGACTAAGGAAGGCCTGACTAGTGACTGAGATTACATAGTGCACAGTGGAGGCCTGATTGGGAAGATCACGCAGTTGGCAAGGACAGGAGGTAGTGATTGTGCACTGTGATTGCGCAATGCACGGTTCTAGGAGGTAAGGATGCTTCACTATGCACTGTGATTTCACAATGCACAGTTCTAAGGGGCAGATAGATTGGTCGAAGATTGAGCAAGTTGGAAAGATAGTGAAAGCTCCAAAATGGCTAAGTGTGGGATAAGTGAGACAAGAGAGGAAAATACATGCAAAAAAGTCCTAAAATGGTGATATCACACATATAAAATCAACACACACAAAAAGGATGTACATAGACCTAAAAATCCACATGCATACCTTGAAATTACAACAAAGCGACACTTATTTTTAAGTGTGATAATTGGAACGTGGCTTTGCGACACTTAGAATACAAGTTACAACCCAAGTGTCGCCTGCAACCAGAAAGTGTGCTAAGTTGTGGGGAAGTGTGTAGCATATATTCTTATGATATATATGATCATCTAATGCAGAAGAGTGCACTAGAATTGCCTCTAGTGGTGCACCAAAGTGCAACACATGCAGGAGTATAAATAGTTAAAGACAACGCTTGCGTCAGTAAGTAAAAGTGAAAATGACACTTGAAAAAGCTAAATAAAGTGAAGGTGACACATGTTATAGTGAAGATAACACAAAATTTATAATTGTGAAAGTGAAAACAAGCAAAAAAGACAGTCACAGAAGTGAAAGTGACACTATGAAAGCAAAAGCACACAAAAGCGACAGTTGAGGAAACTCACTGGAATGATAATACAATTGCAACTAAGAGTGACAAAATGAATTACTCAGATGATTGCAGGTTCATTGTCAACTAAGATTTCACACTGAGAGTCAACAAGAATTGCACAATCACTGTCAACAAAAGTTGCGTAGTGACTATCATTGAGAGTTGCGTAGTTACTGTCACTTGGCACTGTGCAGTAACTGTATGCAGGGACTCCACAGGCACTAATTTTAGATATTACACAATTCCTATCTTCAAAGGAACATTGACTACTAAGCTTTCCAGAAGAGGGTGTTCTTGAGAATGCATCAAAGTCCAAGAATGTGTACGCAAGTGGTTTCAACAGTCAGAACCTTAGAATAAGACATAAACACTTAGAAAATTATCGACCAATCATGAAGCAACTAAGAAAAATCAAGAAAGGAGAGATCATAGGATCACAAGTAGGCTCCAAAATTCAAATGTAAGAAAAATTTTGGTCGGTGTTTGTCGCAACGACAACAAGACCCAACTGGCCAAAATTATAGAGCTTGAGATATGCTCTTTGAGAGTCTAAAGAATCTACAAAACAAATTTTATGGGTGAAATTTATGGGCCCCAAAATTTAATGTTTAGCCTAAGCTCCTTTGGTTTTGAATTCCTTATGATACATCAACTTCCAGGACCAGGGTTTTGGGATCTTAGGGATTTTATCCCTGAAGACTTTAACATTATGATAAAATAGAGTCTCAAACTCTTGTTATGCGCTTTTTGGTATATGAACATAGTTGTTACCTATCTTCTTAGAGGTAAGTTACCATCATACTAGCCTTTATCTGTTGCTATAAACATTGTAGTGTTCTTAACATTGATCCATTAATATAATTTGGTTTTCATAAAGATACTCTATTTTTAATATTATATCTTGTTTTTTTTTTTTACAATATTTTGTGTTTTTCTATTTCATTCTCAATGTAATAAAGATTATTGTGGCTCACACAACTTCTTAATTTAAGACAAGTTTAAATGTGAAATCTTTCTTTACATTAAATTTTTACGTTCATCATATTATCTTTATACATCTCTTTATGCATTCCGAATCTTTCATACTCATAATAATCAATACACACTCTTCTTATTTTTTAATTTCACCTTATTGCATTATCTAAATTCTCACTACTCTTACTCTAGCTTTAGAATAATGTTCATGCATCACCCCAAATAAATAAGTAAAAACTAATTTAAGCCATAATCATGTTATACTATCCCATAATAATGAGTTACTTAAAAATATTAATAATTAACTACTTAAGAATATTAATAATTATAGGACAATAAACCCATAATCAAAAAAATTATTAATTTACTTGAGTTCGCAAATCTAACTTATCTCCACACATGCAAAGAAATCATATTTAAAGTCTCTAAAGCATCTAGATAATTATAATTGGGCCTAAGCACTATGAGTGGCTCAAAATTAAAGTGGTGTTATTTATTTATTGGTATTTGTAAATGTTATTATGTTTTTGGGGGTGGGAATTTATATTTATATTATATTAATATATTATGAAAGAGAATATATGATATTGGTGAAAACATTCAATTATTTATTTTAATGTCATAACATTATTTTTGAAAAACATTATTGATAAAAGTAAATCATCTTCTCTCCGTTACATTTAAAATGGTGTAAGTGGTAATCACCACACAAGATTCCAATTTTCACTCTTAATATAAAATAGTGAGTGTGAGATGCTTGAAAAAGTGTGAGTGTGAGTTTCGAATAATATTTTAAATGGTGTATGTGTAAGTGGCAATCACCATACAATCATAATAATAATGCAAGATTCCAATTTTCAGTGATGCTCTCAAAAGTGTGAGTGTGAGATGTTTAATATATTGAGCATTGAGAAAATGATCTTTTAAAGTGATTATTAAAGTTTATTAGTAGAAAAAATATTGATATAAAATAAATTTGTAGAAAGAAGAGAAGAGTATTATTATGAAATGAAATTTTAAAATTGAATTGTCAAATATATAGTTATAAATTTTGTTTGAATTGAATATTAAATATATAATTATTATAAGTAAAAAAAGAAGATTTTTAAGGTTTGACCTTAATATTATTGATGATATTAATATTAAAGTGAAAAAGGTTTTTTATTTTTATTTTTTTATAAGGTATGATATTAAAATTAAAATTATATTAACATTAACATTAAAGTGAAGAAAGATGATATCATATTAGTAATTGGATTTATATTTTAAATCTAGTTTCCATATTGATAGACATTTTGATGTAGATATATTTTACAAATTATTTTTATTTTATAAATTTTCCATTGATTCAAAAGGTTGATATAATATTCAAGCCTTTAGCATGTGAAACTATCCTAAAACCAACTATTTAAGTAAACAAATCAGATCTAGCTACTTGTTGAAAAAAATAACTCTTGTGTGCAACAAAATCAAGAAAAACAATCACACACAATGCATAATTATTTCTACTCTGTTAGATTAGTTCATCATTTAAAATATCTCCAGGACTTACAAGAGCTCCCTTATAGGGAAAATGGCTTTAAGGAATTAATCAAACGGACAACAAACCTGAAAATTTCAGTGTGCACAGAAATATAGTTTTACAAATTATATGGAATTCACATGGTTTGCTCTACGATTCATATGTCTGTACAAAATCCGTACACATGGTTGTATGAATTGCTATATTGGGATGTATGGATGCCCTTCTCCTTGCTACGCACGGGCTACCTTCTCCTTATTGAACCATTGATGAAAATCCTCTCCAATGGATGAAAATTAGATCTCTGATTTTCTCCACTCACTTGACTTGTGAAATGAATGCTCTCTATGTGTCGTTTTCCTTTTTCCTGTCTTTAAGTTTATAAATTTGACATGAACCAAAAACATAATCTTCAACGTTTAAGATATAACCGTGAGATCACATGAAATATTTTAATTAAATCATTAAGTGACCCGCTTTAGTCACTTTATTAATTAAAAGTCACATTAATTAAAAATGTTAACTTAATTAATTAATTAATTAAGTGAACTTCTAGAAAAAACATAGGAGACATTTAATGAAAATTTCCATAAGTAAAAACCCTCATGGAAATATTTGTCTGAGCTACAAACACTAATACCTCTTAGCGAGGAAGGTATTCTCCACTACTCCAATCTTGTCTCGAAACCAGATGAACTTGCACTTCACCAAGGGGTTGGTGAAAATGCCTTCCGACTACTCCTTTGTAAAAATATATTGGAGCTTGACTACTCCCTTCAACACCCTATCTCTGATGCAGTGGTATTTGATCTCAATGTGATTTGAATTGTCATGGAACATTGGAATCTACAAGAGTTTAATACAACTTTGGTTATGGCAGTGGATCCTTTCAACTCAAGATTCTGACCAAACAATCTTGTGAGTAGCTTTTGAAGCCAAATGGCTTCACAACTAGCTAGAATGGTGGCTAGGTACTCTTCCTCAACTAAACTTACTATTGTTCAGGCCTGCTTCCTGTTGAATCAAGAAATAATTGTTGAGCCCAAACTAAAGCAACACCCATAGGTTCTCTCCTGATCGATATCATTACCTTCCTAGTCTGAAGCTTAGTACCCCTTTAACATCATATCATCTCCACCAAGGTAATACGATCCATATCCTATTGCATCCTACAAATATCTGAGCACATGCTTTGTTACTACCCATTTAAACTCTCTTAGTTCTACCATGAATTGGATTAGGGTGTTAACAACAAAGTTGATGTTCGGTCGAGTGTTGAACAAATACATCAATGAGCCAATCAATTACTTTTACTATATGGACTCTGCCAAATCTAAAACTGAAGAATCAATCTTCTTTAGGCTGGTCACCACTAGAGTGGCCATCAATCTGTTGTCCTCCATCCCGAATCTCTTCAGGATCTCTATAATGTACTTCTCTTGTTCAAGGAATATCTTGCCTAATTATTGCCAAACCTCATGCCCTAGAAAGTAATGCATGGAACTGATATCCTTAATCTCAAAATTTTTATGCTAGATATGACTCACAACCGGCAATCAATCTCTCTACACCTATCAAAATGTGATTGTCCATATAAAACACCAAAATGAGGGGCTAAGATCCAACCAAGAAGTATATGTTAGGATCTACATCACCCTTTGTGAAGCCTATGCCCTGCATATCACTGTCAGTATTAGAATACCAAGCTTTGGGTGCCTATTTGAGTTCATACCGAGATTTATTAAGCCTGCATACATGTGTCTCTCTGTCATTGACCTCAAACCCATGTCGTTTCTTGATGTAGACTTCTTCCTCAATGATTCCATTGAGGAGGGTGGTATTCACATCCATCTAGTGGATGTTCCATACCATCTCATAAGCTATTGAATTAATTTCTTGAATAGAGGAGTATCTAGCTACAATAGCAAAATTATCCTTGTAATATACTTCCTCTTTATAAGAGAACTCACGAGCCACAAATCTAGGAATGTGTTTCTCCACATTACCATATGTTGCATGATTTACCTTGTAAAAACACTTGGAGATGTGAAGCAAACAAAGTTCCTTCTCAATTTAAATACTCCAGAACACCTGGAATATGAAAATATCCACGAGGATACAAATATTATTATATAAAAGGTATGAATAATTAATTGATATGAATGTTACAAATGAGGCTTGCTTATATACCTAGACTAGTGCCTCTTCACGAAAGGTCATGTCTAATAAGACATGCCCTTTCAACCTAATTACTAATTAACTAATTAATCATTAATTATATTATTTTATTCGTTACATTGCCTTCCTCCTCAAAAAGATTTGTCCTTAAAGCTTGTTGATGAAAGGCCTTGATTTATTTTCCTGCTATGAACATCTTCTCGTCTTGGGTTAGTCATCCTTGTCGCTACAAGTTGATATGATCCTCAAAGTGACAAAAAAAACTGTCACACTGAGAATGGATCAGACCATCCTAAATCAATATTTTTTGGAATCTTACGGCGACTTGAAACTTGTGATAAATTATCACTTGAGAGGATTTCCCTGACATTAGTATTCTTCAAAATATCATCTTGTTGTTTCTGTTCTGAATACATAGAATGATCAAGTTGTCTACTCCCGTGATTTGGATGTCGATAGGGAGCTTTTTTTATTTGACCTTCCCTTATTAGGTGTGTGGAAAATTTTTGATTTTATTATGGCGAGGATCTTGTTGATTTGGTCACAACACCTTCACATGGGGATGTTCATCGTTTGAACTACAACATCTAAGTTTGTATTTTCTACAAATTTCTTGTCTTCTTCTTGAGTTGTGACATTTACTAGATCAATGTTCATTTTTTATTCTACTTAAACTTCTACATTTGAAGGTTTCAATGATTCATTTTCGACAAGTTGCTGCACCTTGTTTTCTAATGACTTCTTGTTCAACTTTTTAATTTGCGTTAGTAATTCTTCGTTGTGGTCCTTGAGGCGAGAAACTTCTTCATTCTTGTTAGTGGTGATTTTGTCAATTTCTTCTTGCATATTTTGTATCACCTTTTTACCTTCTTGAAAATTTACTTTTGAAATTTCTTGTATTTCTTCAGGCGTCATTGAATTTGGCTTCAAGTTAACATCTTGTAGCATTATTTTCTTATTTTTGTAGGAGAATATCAAAAACTTATTTTTCGTATTTAGGATAAATGAACCTAGGTTTCCATCGAGGGTGAACCCAACAAAATGTCACTATAGTTAAAAAGTAAGGATGGAACAAGGAATTTTGATATAAACATATAATCGCCAATGTTTAACTGTAAATTAGTGATTTCATATTGATTTTTACCAAAAAAATCTAATTTTTTGATTATATTTAAATCAGGAATCACCAATTGGTTGGCAATTTTGGGGTTTATATAATTTGTATCTTCGGCGGGTGATATAGCAATAGTAACATCTTTTCGTGTGAGAGTTCCTTTAAATTTAAATAGCACTTTAGCATTGGTGGGTAAAATTTCTGAAAATATTCCTTTCTTCAATTCTGAAATAAATGCCATTTTTGTTTTCAATGGTTGACTCATTATGTCTTTTTTCAATAATATATATTAATTAATTATTTATTTATTTTTTCACTTGATTACATTTTTTCTTTCTTTATAATAGTATAATTTTCATTTTTTTTTTTTAAAAATATCTTGACACTTTCTTTGGTCGATTACACTTTATGGAGTGTAAATTTGTATGAAATTCCTTTCCCAAGTCACCATTATAATATTTTTAATAATTAAATTAATTATAACTTATATAATTATAGACCATATAGTTTAATAATTATAAATTATATGATGTAACTATATATTTATAATCCTAATTTAAGGTAAAGGTGTCTTTTTAAAATGGGCACTATTGTTCAACAAAAGTGGATTTCAATGCAATAAGGTCAATGGAATTTCAATGCAACAAGGTCAACGGAATGGACGTAGGCACAAATGCATGAACACAAAAACCGAAGACATGGTCGGGTTGCTCCAAGGCTCGTCGGCTACAGAGAGGAATGGTGATTGTAGCGGAAGGGCCATATCGACGACGTCTCAGGGAAAGGTTGGCAGAAGTGGCAGGGATGCAGGGTGGACGACTGCAGGATGGCTGGATGGGGAAATGGTGGCGGTGGTAGCATCTATCGATTTCTCCTGCTAGCTCGAGCGGTGGACTGCAATGGCGGTTGGGAAACAACACAAGGTTGCAGGGCATCACTAGTGCTGGCAATGGGTGGTGAAAGAGTAGAGAGTGAACACTTTGAAAATGGACAGTTTGGAGGATGTTGGAGTGCTGGAGGGCTTCGATGAGAAGAAATGGTGGCTGTGGCTATGTCATTGTAGGCTGTTGCAGATGTGACTATCTGAGCACAACAATGTTACGGAGGATTGCGACATGAAAAAATGTGGAGGTTACAGAACTTGACACGCTATTTGGCTGGCGTTGAATGTGGATGGGGTCTTGGAGGGAACGACGGTGGGGAGAATTTGAATGGCAGCTGAAAACACAGGTAATTATTTTTTATTATATATTTTTTGTTTCACTCCTTTTTATTTATTTTCTAACATATATATATACATATATATTCTATATAATTTTTTTCACTTCCTCTTTTTCTTTTTTGATATGTGAGCTGCTGCTTCTTCTTCTTCTTCTTATATATATATATATATAATGGATATTTTTTTTTTAAACTTGATTTTATCTTCTTCCTTTTTAAAAATGATATACTTCTCTGTGCAACAATTAAGCAGCCGAAGGCTCGAACTGCTCTGATACCAAATGAAGTGAATAAAGTTCCTTCTCATGTTAAATACTATAGAACACTTGGAATATGAAAATATCCATGAGGATACAAATATTATTATATAAAAGGTATGAAGAATTAATTGATATTAATGTTACAAATGAGGCTTGCTTATATACGTAGACAGACGCCCCTTCAGGAAAGGTCATGTCTCATCGGAGATGCCCTTTCAACCTAATTACTAATTAACTAATTAATAATTATTGATATTATTTTATTCATTAAAAATTCACAATTTACTTCTGCTTTAGTCTCTACAAAATATTCTAGATATCATTCTTGATGATGGAGTTGTGCACCTCCAACATGAAATCTATTCACACCTTCTAGTTGGTTGCTTCCTCAATGTTGAAAGGATTTGAGTCTATGATATTGGTAATCAAATCCATCTATGTCAAAAATTTCCACATAGGTATGTTATCCCTGAATGTGGTCTTGGGAGGCTCGACATGCTCCTAAGCATCCCATAAGGTCTGCTCTTCCCACCTAGGCCTCCTGACTGATGTCGAAGGAGGTAACTACTCCTCCTGCACTGAAGGTAGACTATATATGCTACTAGAGGTCTCTTCTCTTAGCTACTCCTTTGGTTCCTCCTCTTGAGGCCCCTTTAAAACTATTGGTAGTTCTTGATATTTCCTAGATGCCAATTTCCCCTCGAACTTGAAATCATGGCTCACCATTGTCTTCCACTGATCTGATAGGTAGAATATATAATCCTTTGAATGCTTGGTGTATCCCACCAGGATTCCCTTCTAACATGAGGGTTGCAACTTTTTCTTATTTTTCACATGTTTTTGGATGTATATTGGACAACCAAATATCCTCATATGTCCCATCTCAGGCTTCTTGCATGTGAATTCTTCCTCTAATGTCTTATCCTATAGAATTTGGTGTGGGATATTTTTATGCAAATACATAGTTGTGTTGTATACTTCGGCCCACAGAAACATCAATAAAATCTAATCATGGATCATGAACTTCACCACACTGGTGATAAACTGATTCTTCCTTTATACAACCCCATTATGCTATGGGTTGTAGACCATTGTCATCTCCCTCTTAATCCATGCCTCCTTGCACAAACCAATGAAATCGTAGAGGTCTATTCATCGTTGTTGTCTATCCTCAACACCTTAATTTTCCTTCTTGTCGTGTTCTCCACCTAAGCTTTGAAATGACTAAATACCTCACCCTTGGTCTTAATGAAGTAGATCCAAGTATTCCTAAGTAAGTCATCAATGAAGGCCACATAGGCAGATGTGACCTTTATTGAAGATACTGACATAGGGCTTACTAAATTAGAATGTATTATATTCAAAATGTGTTTGGATGGAGTCTCATTGCTAGGGAAATATGCCTTAACATTCTTTCCAGTTGCACACTCTTTGCACACCCTTTGCTGGTCCAAACTAAAGTCCGAAAGGCTAGTGACCATATATATCAGTAATGTTAGAGGCCTATGATGGAGATGTCCCATATTCTTGTGCCAATGCTCATAGATGCTCTCAATCGTGTGAACTAGTGCCTGAGCAATTAGACCCTGAAATCTATATAAGTTCCCTTATCGAATTAAAATTCTCATTATAGTCTCTGTACTAGCTCCCTCTAAGCAGATGAACATTCCCCCCAATTGGAAGTTAACCTTATAATATTTTTCCTCCATGAATGAGATGGAAAAAAGGTTATTCGTTAGGACAGGTACATATAGTACCTCTTAGCATCAAAGAACCTTCTTGAATCAAGATATAATTGAATTATCCCTTGTCCCCTCCCTACATTCTTGGCATCATCGACAACCTCAATATGGATCCCTATTTCATTGTATCCAAAACTACTAAATAAGTCTCTAGCCTTTGTCATGTGGCGAGAGGCACCACTATCCAATATCAAGTGCTTCTAGAAATAACTTTTGTAGAAAGAACAGACATAAGTGAAAATTCATTTTGAAACATGGAAGCATGCTCACTCAACTATGTCTTTGTTGTCTTTCCAGTTTTCTGTGACTTCCCCTTCCCCTTCTTCTTTTGTGGAAACTAAGAAGAAAATTTGCCATTCTTATGGAAAATATAAAATTTTATCTTTGCTCATAGCTCTCTTTTGCTCAAACTACTGTCCCTCTCCCTGAATATTTGATCTGAAATGACTGTATTAGTTTTGCTGTGCTAAGTGTCTTTCAGTTTTAAAAACATGTGCATAATTGGCTCATTAGTTTGCATAAGGATTAAGGAGTTTTTCCATGATTTGTAGATGATTTTTAGTGAATTAGAAGCATAAAACAAGCATAAATAACACTGAATAGCAGTGTAAAACAAAGAAATAAGTCACCACATGATTTCTACACAACAAGCATGATGAAGTAGTTCACCCTTCCTAGGCTACATCTGCTGGTCCAGCTCCTAATGGCTTGTCCATCTTTCATTATGCTCAAATTTTTTCTATTACATGTAGTTATAGTGCTCTAATGGTTGTTTTATCTGCACGAATGGCTTCAAAATTCTCCAATTAGTCAAAAATTACTCTTCATTCACTCAGAATGGTCGAAAATTTAGCCTCCTACACTTTTTCCCAATATCTCCTAGGAAAACTCCACTAAAAGTGGAGAACTCCAGTTAACTGGAGCTAAATCTAGGATGCCCGCAAATTTAGGCATGCCCCTAAATTCTTCGCTGAAATAGACTATGTAATAAATGCTACGGTTTGGGTGGTGGCCACATGCGCACCCCCAAACCGTTAGAAGAGGCAGTTAGCGGAACTCACACATTAGATTGTGGTTTAAAGTTTGAATCGTGGTTGAATGTCGTCGGTTAGCGCTGACCGTGCAGTGGTTGTTGATGTTAATGGTAGCATGTGACTATACACTCCGGGGACCGCTGGCGGGTTGGGACCGCCAACAATTCCCAACCCCCAAACGAATTTGTATTAAACCATAAATGTAACCCGCAACCATAGACTGTTAAGAACCATCATGTAGAGCAGTCAGTAAGGTGTGCGCGTACTTAGAGGGAGGTCAGGGGGTCCAGCCTTGTAGCCTCTCGTAAAATTTTATCATGCAGTTTCAGGGTCACCTGGCAGCCTCAGGGCTAGCCACATGGTACCCTCTGATTGGCTCTTCAACCCGTACCCCAACTAGTACAATGACACTTGTTAACTAGGGATTGGTTCGGTAGAAGGAATATTCTGAGGAATATTACCTTTTTTGCTGACTGTGCTTCCACTTTTCTAACTGTGCATCCCAGTCAAACTTGGTCAAACTGTCATAATTTTACCTGTTTTCCATTTCGATTAGAACACAATATCTTCCTCATACGACATCGGTTTTTTGAACCGTTTGTGGCGCCGGAATCAAGAAGGCGAGATCTACGCAACCATCCTAGTTTCATCCCAATCCTGTAACTTTGAATTTTGAGGAAAAATTATGAACTCCTGATCACTGTTACCCTTTTTTATGGAAACTTTCCCTTTTGCCTTCTTCATCTTTTTGACTAGGGCCAAGTTCCGATCTACTAATTCTCCTCCCCACTTATTGGTATTAGATTCTTTACAAGTCTCTTATTATATGAAATCATCCAAAAGTCTCTCCCACTTGGGAAGATGTTCCTCGGAATGGTTCCCAAGCCTTGGTGAGCCCATTCAGAGCAACATTCACTAGCTCTACATCTAATACAACTTCTCCAATAGTTGTAATCTAGTCATGAATCTATGTGATCCTCATAAGGTAGTTGGTCACATTTATAAAGGGGTTCATTCTGCACTCTTTGAGCTTAGTTTTTAGAATAATTTATTGAATCATGTTATCACTTTGAAAAAGTGATACCAAGGAATCAAACATCTCCTTAGATATGGTCTTTTATTGAATACAAAAAATCAAATGATCGTTAATAGTTTCAAATATCACCCTTTGTTACATGATGTCCTTCTTATCCCATGTCGCCTATACTACAAAGTCTACTACAAAATGTGTTTGCATGCTCCCTGAGGTATGATTTGGAGTTGGAGGAGAGTTGGACACTGTAACACCCCTACATTAATTATGAAATTTTAAACTTTTTTGTGTAATTAAGTATCTTAGCGTAATGTTTGATTGCGGGCAAAAACTTCATTTTAATATAATAAAAATCATTATTGGTGAAATTCATTCTTATTTCAATCATGGTGCCAAGTTGTGTGAATTATATGTTTAACATTAATCATGTTTCAACACTCTAATTAATGCAAAAGTTAAAATAAGCATATATTCATGCTTGAAATGAATTAATGGTGGATTAGTGTTTTAATTAAAAATAATTAATCAAATTTTAATGTTATAATTAATAATTAATTTGTAATTATAATATTAATAAATAAATATTTATTTGATTATTAAGAATCCAAGGAGAAGGGACATAGACTAGAGTTTGAAGGGATGGGGTATGTTGTGAACCACCATACCCATCTCATCCAAAATTTAATGATTGAACCTTGGGAGGGGGCTATTGCAATAAGGTTGAACATTAATGCCAATGATGATACCATTCCAAATGGGTTCCCTTCTCATGAATAAAAAGGGTGGTGTGTTGAGGAAGGTAGCACAAGGGTTGAGGGTGGATCTTGTCCACACTTGGGAGGCAAATAAAACTGCCATAAATACCTAAAATTATTGAAAACAAGGGTGGGAGTTTTGTCTTGAAATAGACAATTCCTAAGGAAAACTAAGGCTAGAATATCATAGGGAGAGCATGGCATTGAATAATTGTTTCTCACCCTTCAAATTATTTTCCCGAAGATTTCCAATCCTATGCGTGAACAGACTGTGATTGAATGTACAAGTGATTACTAAGATTGACAAACCACTGGTGCTCGCTACAGTTGATAAACCACTATGCTTGTTGTTGGATGAGAAACCACTTGCATAATGAGTGACTGGTGCTTATTGGGAATGATAAACCATTTGTGTTGGCTACATTTAATAAACCATCATGCTTGTCTCTGGATAATAAACCACCTACAAGTGACGACACTCCTACAACTCACAGGTGAATTGCTAGAGATTTTTTTAATGCTCAGACTTTAGACTTGACATAAGGGTGGAAAGTTACAGAATAAAATATTGTGACTGCATACAATTGGAAGGTTAATGCGGAGCCCTTCTCTAGTCGCCAATAGAAATAGAAATGACCAGATAAGTAGTTCGATCCTTTGTTTATGAAATACAAAATATTAAATGGATTTCAAATTTATACATAATTCTACAGGATTTGTAACATTTTGCTGCATGTTCTCAAATTGAATTTACATATTGTGTTTTGTACATGCATTAAATTGGTGGATGATCCGAACGTAAATAGAAACACATCATAATACACATATAACCATAAATACGGAGATGCAATAGAAATAACACTTCATTTCATTAATACCAAAGAACTGAAATATGCCTACATACAGAATGGAAATAAACTTACTTGGGAGATGGTAGGTTATCTCTGAGAAGAGATGTGGTGGCTACATGCCTCTGAAATATGTTAAAATGAGGCTCAAGGGAATTTTTATTATTGAATACCAAGTGAAAAAACTAAACAACCAAAACCCTAATCCCGGGAGATGGAACACCAAGAGTTTGTGGGCCCCATTGGGGTTAGTTGGGTAGCCAACTTCCCGGGGTGGTAGCTTGTTCATATTATCTCCATTTGGCGCGTACAAAACCTCATTGGAAATATCTCTTCGAGTACTACAAGGCTGCGACAAGCCCCAACCTATGGTTTTGGGCACGCTGCAGACCTCAAAAAAATGCCGTTTAAGGGGTCAAAATTGCTCCGGAATTTCAGGACCTGAAAAACTACTAAAAATAGTAAATGTTGCTATAAACAAGGAAATTGATGAAACCGACTAGAGGTTTAGGTGGAATAGGCGAGTGACCACCAATATCCACCTGGATTAATCCTCCCTCCTTAGGAAGCAATAGTCCCCATTGCGTGCAGAGCTTCCATGAAGTGAGGAAATTTATGTTGAACCACCACTGGTGAACCACTTGCCCTGGTGACGGTGTTGGCATGATTTGAATCCTCATTATAGTTGGATCTTTAATTGGTGAGTGTTATTGATATTCATGTCCATGATCCGATCAGTTGTGGCATGTTCCATGCAGTCTAGGTTTAACTCTGTTGGTGTGAGTTGTCCTGCAATGTCGCATGTGTCCAGTAATGATGGTGTATGGCCGAAGGCGGTCCACATTGAACACTGGGTGTAGGCCAAGGAACGGTAGAATGTTGAGCTTGAAGGATTTTTCCCCTACAACATTAGTGATGGTGTATTAACCATATCAGAGTGGGAGAAGATTGTGGTGGGGCCCAGTCAGATGCTCCTTCTACAAATGTAGCCAAACTTTGTCGCCCACCTGGAACTTGTGTGACACCCGATGCTAATAATGTTGTTGCTTGTAATTAACATTGAATCTGTCCAATATGTCATGGACCTGCTGGAGGATGTGCTGAATGTGATTAATTAATTTTTTAGCTCTGTCAAATTCAGATTAGACATGAGCTGAATTTTACTGAGTAGTTGCAAATGGTATGGCCAGATCAATGGGACATAGTGGCTGGAATCGCAACCCCACCTAAAAGGATCTATGGCCAGTTGAGCTATGGAGAGCTATGTTGTAACTGTGCTGGAAACAGGGGAGGCTTTAATCCCATGTGTGTGGATGCATCGAGTTGTACATGCGCATAATGTGTACGATCATCTTGTTGACGACCTCAGTTTGGCCATCAATTTGGGGGTGGAAAGCCGTGGACTTAGTGAGCTTGGTATCCATCATTGACCAGAGACTTGAAAAAAATGTACTTAGGAACCTGCTGTCCTGATATGAGATAATGGACTATGGGATCCCAAAGTGTACCCACACTCGTTCAAAGAAGAGCTTAGCAGTGGCTTCTGCTGTGATACTCTTCTTACAGGCCACCAGAATGGCCATCTTAGAGAATCTATCAATGACCACAAAAACAAACTAGTTTCCATGCTTAGTAGAAGGAACTAGGAGTAGGAAGATTTGTATATAGGCATTTCTTCTTGAGTATTGGTTTGGAAATGGCGTTGGCAGTGCAAGATATTATGTACTTTCCAACATCCTATTGAAGGTTCGAGCAATAAAATTACTTCTGCATCACTGCAACTGTTTTATCTACTCCGAAATGTCTAGCGACCTGACTGTAGTGCGCATCCAAAATAATATTGGTACACTTTCTTGAAGGAACACATAGGTATCCCAGATGGCATAACAATGCATCCTGGAGGTGAAAATTTGGAACTTGCTTGCCTTCTAGGATTGTCTGGTTTGTGTTGACGAATTCTGGATCGCTCTTGTAAAGATGCGGCCACCCCGAAGTCTCATGCCCACAATATTCGAGCACAATGGTCAGTGCCATGATGAACGGTCAGCTGAGGAGGTCTAAAACATTATTGATTCTTCCATTCTTACACTTAATGTTAAAATGGAACTATTGCAGGTATATAGACCATTTCTGATGGCGATCGTTCTACAACTTCCCTTATGTTTGTATGAACTATAAGGGTTGGTGGTATGTGTGGATGATCATTTCCTTCCCCAGAATGTAATGATTCCATTGTCGGCGGACATATACAATGGAATACATCTCTTTGTCATATGTGGGATGCTTTCGGATTGTGTCTAAAAGTGTCTCACTGTGATATGCCACTGGATGCCCTTGTTGAGTAAGAACAACACCAATAGCATAGTTAGAGGCATCTGTCTCAATCTCAAATGGTTGTTGTAGGCCTGTTAATGTGAGCAATGGTGCAGAGAATAAGTGATGGTTCAACCTTGAAAATGCCTTCTGCTAGGATTCATACCAAATTAATTTTTCTTTCACTCCGCTCTTGGTGACTTAACTTAAAGGCCAAGTGATATGAGAGAACCCCAACCTAAACTTGCGATAGAAATTGACCCAAAAAGCTGCAGATATTTGTTAGAGTGGTTGGGACTGGTCAATCCCAAATGAATTATATTTTGGCTGGGTCCACATGCACACCCAGCTCATGAATGATGTGCCCTAGATATTGAACTTGGGTAATACCAAAAATGCATTTCTCCAAATTGGCACACAATTTGTGTTGTCGCAGGGTTTGGAGGACCTATCAAATATGGTGGAGGTGATATTACCAACTCTGGCTAAAGATTAGGATGTCATCCAAATACACCAACACGAATGAGTTGGTGAAGGGTCACAAGATGTTGTCCATCAACCTCATGAAGTTTGTGGGCGAATTCATCAACCCGAAAGGCATGAACGACGATTCGAAAATTCCCTTCTTGGATTTGAAGGAAGTCTTCCACACATCAAAGGGTTTGATTGGTACCTGGTGATAGTTAGTCCAAAAGGTCATCAATATGTGGGATTGGATACGTATTCCTGACAGTGATCTTGTTAAGCACTTGATAGACGATATAGAGTCTCCACGTCCAATCCTTCTTCTGTACCAACATGATCTGGCTCCCACAGGATGATGAGATTGGCATGATGTGCCCTTTCTGTAATAAATCCTGAATCTACCTCTTGATTTCATCATTCTCCAGAAAAAAGCATCGATAGATTAGTCCATTAGGTAACAACATGCCCAAGGTCAGATCAATGGAGTGCTTGACCTGACAGTGTAGGGGTACCCCTGTGGGTGAGGTGAAGATGTCCCTCGACTCCTCCACAACCTTGTCCATCTACTACTGCCATGTGAAGGAGCACTATATGGAGCCCGTGGCCACAATATTCTTCTTTCCCTGAGGGCAATGTAGAAATTATCTAACCAAGGGATTCAATATGATATTTTAATGTACTGAAACAAAGTATTGAATCCTTCATACAATTTGCAAAAAAAAAACATGATCGCACAATAACATAACAAGTAAGAGAAAGAAACAATCAATCACACAACGCAAGATCTATATGGGGAAGTCCACTGCTCAAAACCCTGCTATCTGTATGTTGCTTAAATTTAAGATCATGAAACAATACAATTCTATTCCTCACATTGAGAAACTTCCGCACTCTACTGTCTGTCTCACTCTGATCCTGTTCGAATCTGGCATAAAATCTAAGAAAAATCGGTCTAGTATTTAACCTTTTGCTTGCCTTTTCCTGACCTGCATTGCTTACAAATTATTGGGCTGAATAATACCATATTAATTATGAAATTCCCAATTAATGATTGCACAATCCTTTCAAGCCTTATCGATGACCTCATGCACTATCTGTACAATTTTATAATTATACAACTGATAATTATCTTCCCTTTAACCTCAACCTCAAGTGGGCATTCCTTAGAACTAACATGCAAAAACTATTTATAGTGAATTATCAGTTAACCGATTGATCACTACTTGTGAATTAAATCAGATTTAATTCACTGGACATATCACTAGCTCATTTATCAGTTAGAACTAGTTATACTGATTTGA
Organism: Pinus albicaulis; assembly: GCA_034641835.2. NCBI lineage: Eukaryota > Viridiplantae > Streptophyta > Pinopsida > Pinales > Pinaceae > Pinus > Pinus albicaulis. The sequence goes on along the minus strand of CM076583.1, from coordinate 1,220,887,033 downwards.
ACTCAAATAATTAAGTTAACTAATTACAACTCACAAATAACTGTAACTGGTCCCCCTAATATCATGATATATCTCTACATTCCTACTTTCATACCCTCAACTCAAGTTTCCTAATCTAACTAAGTATTCCTGACTCAGTTTACTAATACAAGCTATAATGAGATGAAATTACAAATTTTCTTCAAATTTAATTAAGGGGAAATTAAATCAGAAGCCCCATATGGCACCATTTATAAATTCCATTTTCATTATTTCTTGTTTCCAATTTCAACACTGCCTTTCAACAAGAAAGGAATTCAATATATCTCGATCTGGTACCTTTGGAATGTTCTGCATCCAACACTTCTCTAGTGTTGTTTGCTCCTAAAACTCCTGAAACTGAATAGCCTCCAAAAACAAAATCAGTATGATTCATCCATCATCAGAGTCTCTGACTGCTACCAGTTACTGCACTGTCTACTAAAAACTCTACACTACTGTTGACTCTACATTTGTTCTCTATGCATTGTTGTCAACTATGATATGCGCTCCAGTATCTAACATCTATCAGTATGATTTCTATCATTCTGACATTTGACTACATCAATGTTATTGATCCTTCTTGCTAATGTGTAATGTGGGATCCCTGTAGCCAGGTCTGATCCATGAGACAAGCCATCTCAATGGATCCTTCCTAAATTTATTCACTTGGGATTATGTCTTCACATCGCCCCACCTCTCACCTGGAGGTATGGATGCATGTGCTCCATCTACCCACCTGGCTACTAATTCCCCCCTACTAGAGGTCTCTGCTTGAGTGGACACCTCCACTCGGTATCCTCTTTGCTTCTCCAATTGTGGCTGCTCCATAACCTTTTGAGACTGATTCTAAGGATGCAAGTTAAGAGGTAATCTTTGCGTCCTCTCAGCCACCAAGTCACTAACCTCTTCTTTGCTCCTCAAAGCTTTGCATGCATATTTGACCTTGAGAGCATACAAGTTATTGACTCGTACACCGATCTATTTCACCTGTCCCATGGAGATGTGTCTAATAAACACCTTTCCTTTTCTAAATATGACATCGTAACCATAGTATTCCAATACCACTATGAATACATGATCCTTCTTTAGTCTTGGAACATACAAAACATCTTTGAGTCTAAGAGGGGAGCCAGGCTCCCTCTGAAAGGTAAATGTACCTATGTCGGTCGCGCTATACCTCCTGTTATCTCCAAATTCTATGTTTTTTGGATGTCCTTCTCCTCCAAGTCATTGAATAGATCTCTATTCCCCATCATATGGAATGAGGCACCACTGTCTAGATACCACATGCATCCCATTACAATGCTAGACATTCATGAAATGAGAGTAAAATAAATATTGAATTGTGAAGTTAGCACTTCACTTGCTGCCGCAACTGCAGGCTCCTTCTTTCTTGCCTTCTATGGAAATTTCGAGGCATAGTGCTCATGCTCGTGAAAGTGAAAATACTTGACCTTGGACAAGTCCCTCTTGCCCTATTCACCTTGGTATTTCTGTCCCTTGGCTTTCTTTCCTTTTGTGACCAATGCAAAATATTCTTCTTTGTCTGTGCCGGTGGTCCCGTCTCTGGTGCTCTGCCTTATCTCTTCTATTACAAAGTTGGACCATAAAAACTCCCAGTCTAGTAGCTTCTCCCTCCCATTCAGAGAGTCTTGGTAACTATGCCAGCTCTTGGGAAGGCCTAGAATAGCTAGGCTCACCAAATCATCCTGGTCTATTGTCCCACCAACACTTCCAAAATCATCTCGACATTGAGTGAACTTTGTCAAGTATTTTAGTGTCGTCTCTCCCTCCTCCATATTGATCTTTATGAGCTTGTCTTTCAACACCAACTTCTTTTCCTTGCTGCTATTCTGAAAAATATATATCAAGGCCTTCCACATAGCATATGGAGTCGATTTCCCATGGATACTCAAGAAAATATTATCTCAAACTCCTTCTAACAAGATCCTTCTCGCCTTTGCTACCTTCTTCTTCCATGCATAAAGAAGTTGAGCATTTGCTACTGCAGGCTCTGAAATATCATTGTATATGAATTCCTTCAGTCTGTTGTCCTCGAGCACTACATCCATCCTGTCCTTCCATTCTATGTAATTCGAATTCACCTCAAGAGAATATTCGAGTGTTAAGCCATTGAAAGACATCCTAATATGCTGTTGGGTCCTGGAGAATAAATCTGGAAATTCGAACCTATTCAAAATAAATTATGTTCTTCTCTTATATTGTGATTCCTGGCACTCTGATACCATGTAGAAATTATGTAACCAAGGGATTAAATATGATATTTTAATGTACTAAAATAAAACACAGAATCCTTCCTATAATTTGCGGAAACAAAAAACGATCACACAATCACATAACAAGTAAGAGAAAGAAACAATCAATCACACAAAAAAATATGTATCTGGGGAAAGAAACTGCTCAATACCCTGCTATCTGTATATTTAATAAAGTCAATATCATGAAACAATACAATGCTATTCCTCACACTAAGAAACCTCTGCACTCTATTGATTGTCTCACTCTAATATTGCTTGAATTTGGCATACAATCTAAGAAAAATCGGTCCAGTATTTAACCTTTTGCATTCCTCAACTTGACCTTCCTTGATTATGCATTATTGGGATAATTAAGCCCTTATTAATTGTGAAAATCCAAATTAATGATTGCGCAATCCTTTCAATCCTTCCTGACGACCTCATGCATTATCTGTACAATTTTCTAATTATATAACTGATAGTTATATTCCCTTTAACCTTAGTGTCAACTAGGCCTTCCTTAGAACTGACATGCAACAACTATTTATAGTGAATTATCAGTTAACTGATTGATCACTACTTGTGAATTAAATCAGATTTAATTAACTGGACCTATCGTTAGCTCATCTCACAGTTAGAACTAGTTAAACTAATTTTAACTCAAATAATTGAGTTAACTAATTACAACTCACAAATAACTACAACTGGTCCCCCAAAAATCATGGGATAACTCTATATGCCTCCTCTCAAAACCTCAACTCGAATTTACTAAGCTAACTAAGTCTTCCTGAGTCAGTTAACTAATACAAGTTGTCAAGAGATGAAATTATATTTTTTATTCCAATTTAATTAAGGGAAAATTAAATCAGAAGCCCCCTATGGTGCCATTTATGCATGCCATTTTCACTGTTTATTGTTTCCAATTTCAACAGAAGAATCATAAGGAAAACAAATTTCTCGGTATGGGAAATGATCTTAATTCATTGGTTCACAAAGATCAAAGAGATGGTTGTAGGTAGTTCTAGCTCTGGTATCTTGTACAACTTATTTCCCAAATTAATAATAACAATGCGAGGCCTAGACTCAATCACATCATGATGCTTCCACAAATGTGGTTGGCCTAATAATACATCACAAACTTCAAGAGGAGCAACATCACACAATACCTCATATGTGAAGGGCTTGATGCTGTAGGGAAGGAAACACTGTTGACTGACGCGAAGGTCATGTCCTTAGTGAAGCTACCTGATGGTGTATGGTTGTGGGTGTGTTGTGGTTGGTAGGCCCATGCACTTCACGACCTCTGATTGAAAGAGATTTTTTTGGCTCTCGTTGTCAACAATGAACTGTAATAGAGAACCCTTAACCTACATCTATGAGTGGGAGAGGTGCTCCCCCTCCTCTGGATATTCAGGCTCATCTTTCTAGATCTTGGTGGTGGGACCAGTGGCACTAGAATCCGTGTCAATAATATGATTCCATTTTTCATTACCCTTGTCGAGTTTTGACTCAGAGTAGGAACATGCATCTGATTTGGAAGCCTTCACCTTGACCTCCAGTGACTGCTTGGCCCGACACTCACTTGTGTTGTGAGTGGGGATCTTATGGAACTCACACCATTTTCCCGTGTCCTTATTTTTATTTGGGGTGTTTTTCTTTGACTGCGGATTGAACGGGTGTCATGGGTCTCCCAACCTTAAATTTTGCCTTTTTTTTCTGCAGTTTGGGGGTGCATTTCCCTTTCTTCGGTTTCACAAATATAAAGTATTGCTTGATCTGTTTGAATTTATGCTCGATATTGACAGTGTATCGATAGGCAACGCTGAGCGAGGAGATGTCCAGGAACTCCATCTCATCTTGCATGTACTTGTGTAGAAAATTGTGGTACTTAAGTACCAAATGTCACTCAAAATGATTGATACCCAACTTCGTGCGAAGGGTATGAAAAATATTTGTGAACCTTGGCACGTCTTGGTCCCTTCCCTGCTGCAGCGTGGTCCACTTTATGTATTTATCCTCATAGCTCCTGAGTAATACTGCTCCCTGATGGTGTCCCAGAAATAATTCCAACTGGGTGCAACTAAAAATAGGAGAGTCCACTCTTGTCCCTCTTCTCGCAGTAGGTTTCCCACCAGTCCTTGACGTGGGGGGGAAATGTCAAGAGTGAAAAAGTAATATTTTCCCGGTTGGAAAAATCATGAACTGAAAAATATCTTGCTAGAAGATTTAAATATTTATCTAAGACTTCCACATTTGTCTGATATTCAAATATGGGGATGTCAAAGTTACCTTGTACCTTAAAGGGAGTGGCACTTCTAGAGTGGATGCTGGAAGAAGATGAGTCGCCTGTGGGTAGCCGTTGAATGATTTGGGAAAAGTTGTCTATGACCGCGTTCCTCTATCGCCCGAGGGATTCTTCAAGCAATATTTTGAAAGGATATAATTCTCTCTCATTTTTATTTTCTTCGACCATGGGAGGTCATCGGGATTTTTGGGGCTAGTCTTGCAAAGGTTCAACCAGTTCGAGCCCTAACTCCTTATACCCTGACCTCGTTGGGGACATTCAAATAAAAATAGATAAAGAGCATACCGCTCTTATACCATTGATCCGAACTCAAGTAAGAACAAAAAAAATACATATATAAGAATAAATACAGAGATGCAACACAAATAATACTTCATTTCATTAATATACAAGAACTGAAATATGCCTACAGACATAATGGAAATAAACTAGCCTGGGTGCTGGTAGCTTATATTTGAGACGAGAGGTGGTAGCTACGTGCCTCTAAACTGTGTTACAAAGAGGCTCAAGGGAATTTTTATTATTGAATAATAAGGGAAAACCATAAACAACCAAGACCCTAGCCCTAGGATATGAAACACCAAGAGTTTGTGGGCCTTGTTGGGGTTAGTTCCGCATCTAAATTCTCGGGGTCATAACTTGGTCATATTATCTCCGTCTGGAACATATGATACCTCATTAGAAATACCTATCCGATTACTATAGGATTTGCTGCAGGCCCCTTTCTACATCAACGTGCTTATTGTGGACCCAAAAATAACGCAGTTTAGGGGGTCAAAACTGCTCTGGATGTTCAAGACCTGAAAAACTACTAAAAATGGTAAAATGTGAGCAAAAATGAGAATATGAACAAAAATGTGAAAGATTCTCCAAAACAAAGCATTAAATCAATGAATTTTGTTTATCATCTTAGAAAAAAAACACATGAAGCATGGAAATGGAAATGGAAGGTACAATACATTCAAAAATATGATCAAATAAGGAAAAACACTGCTAAAGCACATACCATATGAATCCCACCACAATAGCTGCAAATTCTGTCTATTAGTTCCTACCAAATTCACAAATACACTAGTGTCCAAGGCTCAATTCCACATACAACCTTTGAAAATGATTACAAAGTACCTCATATAGCCACTGAGGTCAAAATAAGCCCTTGGAGGTCAAATTTCCAACAAGAAAAGCGAAATACATGAACCTATCCGAAGTCTGCTACACACTAGGGAGGTTACTCAACCAATTCCTCTTGTTCCTAACCATTATGAGACATTTCCTCAAAGAATTTAATACATGATAAGACACTTAACTAACTAAAATTGACCACAATTACATTTTATTTTTACAATTTACCCTATGCCATTCACCTCTCAAATTTTCATCACAGTAAATTAACAAATTACAAAATTACAATAAATTCTGGAAATTTAGCAGTTTTTTTACCTATGCGTAGCGAGTTGTTGAAGGAGGTTTTTGAGTGCCTTTATGAAGTCAAAATTCAAATCTGAGACCTGTTATGGAAATATGGAAGAGTTTAGATGTCTTTAGAGTATTTAATCATCCAAAATGACCCATTATAGGCTGAGATATGGCCATTTTCCCAACACTTGCTCCCTATGTGCGACGAGGGGTCCAAAATAGTGGGAGAAACCTGTTTTTTAGGCATTTTTTTGCATTTTACTTGAAATATGCACAAGAGATTAGAAAACCAGTGAAATGGTTCTGAATCAGAGGTCAATATATTTCCAAAAATTCTGCGTTTCGGTCATTTAAATGCTCTGAGGAAATTTTCAGCGTGAGCTCACTACACATAGAGATGACCAAAACTGCCAAAAAAACTTAAAAATTCACAAAAACCAAAATTTTCTCCAAAAATCCTCAAAATTGGTCCAGCGATACCTGAAAAGGTGTATTATTCAACTAGGAAGCATCAACAAGTATGTCCAAGTTTCCCTTCTCCTTTTGACTTTTTAGGGTTTCCTCTAGTTTTTCTTGTAACTGTTTGACCTTGACATTACAAATCTGATTTCTGGCATAGTAATGGTCATCCATGTACTTATGTATATTTTTATCCCTATTGGACTTTTCAAGGAGCTTCTCCAAGTGGATGTTTAAATTCTCAAGCCAAAACTCCCTGTTCTCATTGATTTCATTAGCAATTATGTCTTCAAAACTCAAGTCTTGTTCTGTATGGTTTTGTTCTTTTTCCTTTTGCAATGCTCTTTTGAGACCCATGGCCCTTGGTCTCTTCCTTGTCAGCTGATATTCATGCTTCTTTGACTCCTCATTTATAGTCACTTCTTTGCCTTTCATATCATGCTTGCTTGCCTCAAACTGAATTTTATCTAAAGCCAGTTGTTTTGCCTTCAATTGACTGTTTTCTTGCTCTAAGAAATAATTGATGAAGTTAGGCCTTGCCAAGTTGTCTTTGAGTTCTTTGATCCGTGCATCCTTATATTTGATAACCCTCTCAATGTTTTCATGCTCATCATTAGCATCCAAGTCTACTAGGTCAAACTCCTGCTCTTCCTCATGCATGGATGTCTCCTGCTGTAATGGTGTTTCCTGCTTTGTTGATGTGGGATTGGCCCTTCCTCAATCTGAGGAGAAAAAACAAGCCTTCTGCCTCTTTTGTATGTTTGGGTCACTGTTGCTTTGGGATTCTTTGTAACTAATTCATTTGGCGATTGAGCTTCCAACCTGCTTGATGAAATCACCTCTTGACATGTTGGTGATAGGGTTTGCTGCATTCTAGGTGGACTAATAAGAAGCATAAGAAAGGATGCCTCAATGAAAGTATCCCATGTCATGTTATTTTCTGCAAGCTGAAGGAGAATTATGACCTTTATCAAGCTATGATGAAAAATACTAGGAAGATGTTTTCCTTTTACATGCACTTTTTCAGACATTTTACTTATGCTCCTATACAACAAATTACACAAATACAGAGATTTAGCAGCTGTGAAGTGCATGAGAAGTCTTATGTGGTATTGAATGAGCCTTGAAAACCTTCCTTCACATGTAAACTATTTAATGATCAATTTATCAATGGAGAAAACTTCTCAAGCATCTAAATGGAAAAACATATCAAGGGTCATTTATGTATTGTAATTTTAGATAGGGTTTATACTCCTCAATATCCAAATCCATGTGCTTGAACTAGTTATCCCCATGATTAGGTATGCCTGTGGATTGAGATATGGCATCCAATGAAACTTTAAAGTCTACTCCTGTTAGGTAATTTTTTCCTTCTTCAAGCAGTGGCAAAAAGTGCAGTGAGTTGCTCATGATAGCCAACCTCTTCAATCTTCTTGAAAAACTCTAGACAATTCACATCTTCAGAACATTTCTGAATGAAATGAGAAGAAATTATCTCTGTGAGATTTGAAGGTTAAAATCTCAAAACCTTGCCTTCCTTGTTATATTTCTTCTTCTTTGAAGGTGAGGTATCAGTCTCCATGATGAAACCATAGATAATAGGAGGGTAAGACAGGGTAGTGGAGTAAAGGGATAAAATGAAGGGGATAGGGAAGGGAGATGGGAGTAGGAAAATTTAGGGAGATGGGCAGGGGACTTAGGAAGGTATGGGAAGTGAAATGGAGTGAAATTAATGAGGGAAATGTGATAGGAAATTTAAACATAGTCCTAGCTAGGAAAACTACCCAAATTGGCAGAATTGGGCTAGGGTTTAGGGTTTGGGACTTGGGAAATGGAAATGAAGGGATGTGAAGGCTGTGAGGGATGATTTGGGTGTGAGGGAAGGTAAGAAATATGTGGGAGAGTGTATTTACTTGGGAAATTAGGTGTAGTTACTATGAGACTAAAAAAAACAAGAGAAACCATAGAGAATAAATTAACTTGATTTTTAGGAAAATTTGATGCAAGGGCTGAGATAAATGGTAGTACTTACTTCTTTTTAGCTGATAGAACCTTCCTGAAGAGAAGAAAAGCTTTGAAACTATTTGTGCTTCAATTAAAAATAAATTGTTCTTTTTCAACCAAATGTGTAGCATGGGCTTGCTATGCGCAGCGAAAATCAGCTCTATGCGTAGCGAAGATCAACTCTATGCATAACACAGTTGTGCTATGCACAATGTTGTTGTTCTATGCATAGCGCCATGGATCTGTGCATAGCGTCGTGGCTCTGTGTGTAGCACCTTGGCTGTATGTGCAATGAAATGGTGGAAATGGCCTATGAGAGGCAAAACACCGACTTTTCGGACAATGGAAGATGGGAGCTCAATGGTAGGAGAACATAAGAGTGAAAATGAGTTTTCCTTATGTCTCTTTGGCCTTTTTATAAACATGAAATGACTCCTTTTGAGTGAGGATGGGCCCCACATGTCTTTTCCAAGCATGAATTTCATTTTTTGAACTTTGTAACCTTGGATATTTTGTAACCTTGAAAATTTGTAGCTTCTTTGGAACCTTGAATCTCTTTGAAACCTTAAACTGAAGCTTTAGGAACATGAAGTACTTATTAAATATTATAAAAATTAAATTACATTTTGAAATCAAACTTTATTGAATAAAAATGCCTATTACCACTCCTCTAATTGCCGGATTTTATGCATGAAATGAAAATTTTGGTGACCTTGAAACCCTAATGACCTAATGGAGACACTGTACTAAATGAAATCATGGTGGTGATGAGTAAAATGATGATGATAATCTTTGAATGATGATACAATCAGCTGAGTGATGAAAAGAACCAACATGTGAAAATTTTGGAAGGAGTGGAAAATAGTCCTAAACCTAATATCTAGTGACAATATTTTTTCTTGAAGACCTGATGAAATGAAAAAAAATTGACTATGAAATCCTAGCAGGATATGATAAGAGCCCATTTGATCACTGGTGACAGGCTGTATAGACTAACACTAACATTGGCTCCAGCTGGGTATGGAAGCTTCTTGGAGGTGTCAAGAACGTCGTAGACCAAGTAGCCTAACCATTGGGCATGGAGTCAAAATCAAAAGGCGTGACTGAACAATGAAACTGACTGAAAACTGGACTAAATTGATTCTTATTGAACTTTTAAAACAAAATCAAATCAATGGAACTTTATGGCCTTCAACTCGGGCTCCAAGCTCCGATGATTCTCCACTTCGCACTTTGTAGAAAAATGAAACTGATATGTACAATGGAATTAGGAAATTTTCAGAAATGTACTCAGAAAAGGTAGTGCTTGAGGATCCTACTATTGATTGGTCCTCCTATGCAATATTCTCTATTCATTTCCTCCAATAGAAAAGCATGTTGTCCGCGAGAGGCTGAAATTTTGTATGGTCCTTTCCATAAGTTCTCAAATTTACCATGTTTCCATTTCTCGTTTCTAGCATCCCAATAGAGGACCACATCACCAACTTTGAAATCATCTACTTTTGTCTTGGGGTCTTATACCTTATTTATCCTTTCTTGCAGCTTTGAGGTATTTTTGAAAGACCTCATCCTTGGTTTTTTGAAGATGGATCATTTGATTAATCCGACGCTACACATCATTCTCTTCACTACCTGCTTCTTGTAACAATTTAATAACTGGGACTACAAGTGATGTAGGGAAAACTGTATCGGCCCCATATTCCAATTGAAAAGGAGACATACCTATTGACTTCTTACTCCTCACCCTGTCTACCCATAAAGCATTAACAAGCTTCTTATGCCAGTTCTTCTTGTTCGCCTCCAACATCCTCTTTATAATGTTGACTAAAGATATTTTAGAAGATTCAACCAATCCATTACCTTGTGGATAATATGTGGTCGAATGACCCTATTTGATGTTATATTTCTTGCAAAACTCAACCATTTTCTTGGATTTTAATGCAGCCGCATTAATTGTAATGATTTTTTGGGGACAACCAAAACAAGATAAAATATTAGTCTCCAAAAACTAAATAATGAATAAATTAGTAGCTTTCCTTGTTGGGATCGCTTCGATCCATTTTTCAAAGTAGTCGTAGATGTCAAGATCTATTTATGTTGGGCATAAGATGCATGGTGGATTTCTCCAATAAAATCAAGGCCCCACTGTTGAATGGCACTTGAACGGATATAGGTTGCAAAGGCAGCGGGAAAAGCTTCCTCTTACCTTGAAACATCTGACATTCGTGACAGATCATCACGGTTTTATATAAATTTGCAAAATAGGTCGATAATATCCAACCCTCAACACCTTATTAGCCATATTTTTCCAAAACAAGTGACCTCCAAAATTTCCCTTATGGAAATCAATAATTACCTCCTTGGTTTCATTTTCTACCAAATAGTTCAGCAAGACACCTCCCAGGTCTTTCCAATATTGAGCGTTGTCAAAAATGCAGTAGTTGGAAGATTTCAACTGTAATGACCTACCTTTACTTTTAGACATGTCTGGAGGAGGATTAAGATGCTGAAGAACATAAATGATGTCAGCATACCAAGGAGATGAGAGAAAAATATCTGATACCTACATGAGTGAGCCATCATCTTCTTCATCGACAAAACTGAAATGAGATTGATATCAAGCGCATGTAAATTGGATTCAACCATGAGCTTAGCCAATCCCTTACCTTTGATCAACTTTGTAGGCTTGATATCAAGGTCATACTCTAACATAGCTGTTATCCACTTTCCTATTCCACCTTTCAGGTCAGTTTGCATAAGGACACCCTTCACTGCTGCATTAGGGACATAGGATAGAGTGTGTGAATGCAGGAAATACACTCGAAAGTCCTTCAATGCCTTTACCAGGGACAAGGATTGCTTCTCAATGATGTTATATCTAAGGGAAACATCTCTTATGTATGGATGAATTCAATAGGCTTCTTGGTTTTATCCTTTGTTTTCATCAAAACAACAGCCAAAGTATGTTTGGAGGAAAATGAGAATATGATGAAATCAATGGAGTAGTCGGGTTTGATCAAAATAAGAGTTGTTGTTAAGGAAAAATTTACTGAACTAAAGGAATTTTTAGCCTCCTCTGACCACCTTACCTTAATGTCCTTTCTAAGCATATTGGTTATCTCTCGAAGATGCTCGAAAAGATTTGGAATAAATCTTCTCAAGAAATTCATCTTACCATTAAAGGCTTGGATCTTCTTCTTTCCGCGTGGAAAACATATTTGTTGAATAGCCTCAATCCAAGAAGGATCAATACAGATACCATATTTGGAGATGATATGACCAAGAAGCTTGCCCTCCTCCATGGAAAAACGACTCTTTTTGGGATTGAGTGAAATCCCAAATTTCCTGCATTTATGAAATAAAATTCTCAAATGATATAAATGCTCGTCATCAGAATGAGAGGAAACTATCAAATCATCAAGGTACACGACTAGGAAAACATCCTTTTCATTTGAGAAGGCAATATCCATCGCCTGTTGAAAAGTGGCTCCTGCATTCTTGAGCCCAAATGGCAGTTTGGAATACTTGAATGTGCACCATGGTGTCATGAAAGCATTTTTTTCTTGATCATCCTTATGCACTAAGATTTGATTATATCTCGAATATCCATCAAGAAGCGACATTCGAGAGGACCCAACCACTCTTTTTAGGATATGGTCCATCTTAGGAAGGGGATAGTTATCTTTTAAAGACACCTTATTCAAGTTTCTGAAATTAAAACAAAGACAGATTTCTCCCATTTTGTTTTTCACTGGAACAAGATTTGACATCCATTCAGAAAATCTAATGGGAACAATGATACCAGCTTTAAAAATTCTGTTTACCTCTTTCTCTATTGACGACAAAAATCTTGGGTTGATTCTTCTCAACTTTTGTCTGAAGGGCTTTTGATCAGGCTTGAACGAAATTGTATGCTCGATGATATTCTTGTCATATACTTTTAGATCTACATAGTCCCAAGAAAATACATCAGAAAATTTAGACAACAAAGCTATGTATTTATCTTTCACCTCTGGCATTAAGGACTTGGACAACTTAACCATTTTCAGATTGTCTGTTGTTCCAATATTCAAATATTCGACACCTTTCTTAGTAGGAACCATGGTTAACTTTCTAGCAACATCATCTTGATCGAACAACTCTTCCAAAGGTATAAGACCCCTTGGAATGTTGTTATCTTTTAGCTGTATCACATCAACCTGAGTAGCCTCGATCACTTGATCATATTTATCATATACTTCACCAATAAAGGAATTTTGAAATTCACCTTCCATTTGCAGAAAGTTATTCACCTGATTTTCATCCCAGAACAGTTTCCAATACATCAAGTTATCAGGAATAGTTGATCGGTGTTTGACATGAATTTCAAATTTCCTTTTAGAAAATATGGGAATCTGAAAGTTACTTGTTGCTGTAGCAAGCAAATTTGCCATAAGATTCTGATTTCTTGGTACAACTGACAATGTATATTCAGGAAATTTTTTGAGGATATCAAGTACAAAATTTCTATATTCTCTCATTCTTGGATGCTTAGCATGGTACTCCCCTTTTACCTGTTTGATTACAAGCTTGAAGTCGCCATAAACAAAAATTTTTTTTGCGCCCAAAATTTTCAGAATTTTGAGGCCGATGATCAATGCCTCGTACTTAGATTCATTATTAGAACAATAAAAAGCCAACTTATATGAAAAAAATCTCACATTTTTAAAATTTTACTTGATTGATGAATTGGACTATGGATCTAAATTCGGATGCCTACCCCATCTTTCCCTAAGGCACCGTCGAAATCCATGGTCCAAAGACCATTATCATCATCATGAAGTTGGAATTCTGCAGTTTGATTTGTTTCTTCCTTTTTGGCCACTTATTCAACTTGTTCTGTACCTTTTTCTGACTTTTCTGAAATTTGTTCTGAAGTACTAGGCTGATTGCCTTGTTTTTCATCCAAAACTGCTCGAACACTATTTGAAATTTCTGGAATTTCCTCAATTTCTATAAGATGAATATCCAAATCATATACACCACTATCATTAAACAAAATAAAGGACTCAAGGTCAATACATACAACATTGATAGGGTGATTTTTTGGTTTCTCTTTACTGGTGATCATATACTTCATTTTTGTCTCCCGGTACAACTTCCTGAATTGCCCAAAAATCGAGATGGTGTCATAAGAGAAATCCAATTGCAAAGTACCTCTTAAATTTGTTCCCCATGAACTTGACAGAAGCATGCCAAACTATGGAGGTATATAAGCTACTAGCACATCCATTAAGACATTTTTAGCATGAATTTTCTCAAGTGAAACTACCAAGTATTTTATAAGACCGAGACAACGTGCTCTATCAGAATAAAAAGAGTAAATATCATGGTAAGTTCGGGTTATATCCAAGCCCAATTTTTCCATTATGTCCTTTGGCATCATCTTATGAGAAGCTCTGGAGTCAAGCATGACATTGTGGAGGATACACTGATGAATTCTCAAACTAAGATAAAACAGGGGAACTTCACTATCTTCTAGTTGACCATCTATGGCTGGACCAAAAAGGAGCTCGGGTTGATCATCTTCAACATTAACAATATCTGAAATATGGTCTACTTTCAGCATAGCAACATGATATTTGTATTGGTTATTTTTCACAAGCTTGGTCAAGGGGATAGAGACTTTCAACTTAAAGATTTCATTTTCTAAGATAAACATATTGGATTTTTTATCTACCTCTTTTGCAGTGGTGTCCCTCTTGTCGGGCTGATATTTTGTTATAGATTCCTTCTTTTGACCTTATTTTTCTTTGATTGGTGTACTTGTAGATGTTTGGTTGTTCTTGATCTGATTTGTAGTTGCAGGCTCCTTTCCCTTGTTTTGACTAGCTTGGGGATTTTTCTTGGGCTGAGTATATTTTTGATGAGATGTCCTCTTATGGATAAGAGTGACAAGAACATCTTGGTTTCTCAATGAATATTTCCCCTGTTGTGATCTGATAGAATTAAGATAACCTTGCTGATAATCATCATATTAGACCTCCAACTCATCATCATTTGCAAGCATGTAGTCCTCATCTTTCGACAAATCTGTTTTCTCAATGTATTCTTCATCCTCTGTCAAGAAAATAGGTTGCCCATCCGCTGTGAATAAATTATTCTCTTCCAAAATCTCTTTTTCCTCTTCAACCCCTTGAGCATAATTCTGATGCAAAGGAGTTTGGATCTACTGTTGTGCTAGCTGCTCTGGAGCTCTTTGTTCCCTCTGTTTAATTCTAAACTGAGGTTGTTGTTGTTGACCTCAGAAATTAGGATTCTAAACCTGTGTTTATGGTTTCCTTTCAGTGATAGAAATTATATCCACCATTCTCTCCACAGTCCTGATCAAACTATCCAATTTGACATCAGAGGATGTGGATGGTTCTTCCTTGATTGTTACCTTTCTGTCACCTTTGGTCTTCGACTTTTTTATTGTCAAATTTTATTCGAAACTAACTGCGTTTTTCTCCATCTCCTCAAGTGTTGTAGAAATTATTTCTCAGAGTTGATAGGCAATATCCAGATCAAAAGCATCCAGATAGTGCAAGAGAGGCAAACCTGGAGGAGGTTTGATCTCATTAGGGATTGAGTTATATACTCGGTTAAAGGAAGCAGTAAAATCGTAAATAGACTCATTTGGATTTATCTTTAAGTTGTCATACTCGGAAAGAATTTGAAGTGGATTCTTTTTCACTTCCCATCTAGATATAAATGCATCAGTTAATTGCTCTGGATTTCTTATGGCATTGGCAGTCAAAGAATAGAACCAGGTTTTTACATCCCCAGAGAAGATTTGGGCAATGATCCTCATTTTTGCATCATTGGCATCAATCTCTTCTAAATCAATGAAGTCAATGACTTTCACTAGGTTTTTTCTGGCACTAATATTTGATTTTTCATCAAAGAGAGGAAGAATTTGATCATAGCCTTGTGTTAAGGGTGAAAGTTGACCAAGTAAAATCAGAGTTGAAACTCTTGCCATGAATCTGGCTGAGTGTGGTGCAAGAGTAATAATGGGAGGGGTACACTGAGAAGGTAATGAAGTAGAAGGGATGGAAGAAGAGGCAACAACTGATTGAGATGGTGTGCGAATGAACAAAGACTCTTGTTGATACTGGATGATAGCTTTCTCAAATGTATATTGGAGTTGATTGTCTAATTTTTCAAGTCTATCAAATTGACTCCAGACTTTCCTATCAAAATTTGACTCAGATTTGGATTCTTCAGGTAATATGGTATCTTCAAGCTTTAGGGAATCAAATACTACTTTAGATAATGATTTAACTTCAGAAAACCTCAAGGGATCAAAAACTATTTTAGACAAGGAAGTTTTTGACTTTGATCTAAAAAGAGATAATTCAAATTTCAAATCGAATGGAATATCTTCAAGGTATAATATTTTTGCAGGAAATGATGTGGACCTTACCAATGAAGATGGACCCGAATGAATCTATGAGGGTTGGAACCTCTGCTTTTTGATGAGTTTCTCTGGATCTTCAAGTGGAGAAGTTGGATGAGGATCAAGATTCGATCTTGTGTATCTTTTTGAAGCCAGCATGTTCTTTTTTTCCGCAACTCGGTTCTCTGCAATTTTTGAATTAGCCTTCGCGAAAACTATGGCGTATCACCCAAAGGCCTAGAATTCAATGAAAAGTAATAATACACCCAGGGAAGATCTGTCACTTCGTTCCCTGGCAACGATGCCAAAAAGTTAGCACTCCACTAGTTCTCTGAAGGCTGAAAAGGAGACCAACAAAGTTAACCACATACCACTTTGACCTAGTAGCTAGCCCTATTAGGATGAGAGGGCTCTTAATGAAATCAAAATCAATTAAGTGGATCATGAAATATTTTAGGCTAGATATGTAGATTAGGGTTTTTTTTATTTGATGGTTTTGTGCTGGATTGTGGTTTAGGTCTAAGAGGACTAGGTCAAGGATCTGAAAATAAGATTTGTAGAGATGTAATGGGGCAAGGTAGGCACAATATTTAGCACTTTTGAGGTATATTTCTGTATAGGGGAGATTGATAGGGTTTCAAAATGAGCATGAATCTCATGAATTCATTTATATCAGAAGAACATGAACATAAATATGAGAGATTCTCCAAAACAAAGCATCAAAATCAATGCATTTTGTTTATCATCTTAGAAATCAAACACATAAGGCATGGAAATGGAAATGGATGGTAAAATACATTCAAACATATGATCATAGAATAATAAACACTGCTAAATCACATACCACATGAATCCCACCACAATAGCTGCAAATTCTGTCGATTAGTTCCTGCCAAATTCACAAACACACTAGTGTCAAAGGCTTAATTCCACAACATCCAACCTTTGAAAATGATTACAAAGTACCTCATATAGCCACTGAGGTCAAAATAATCCCTTGGAGGTTGAATTTCCAACAAGAAAAGGAAAATACATGCACCTATCCAAAGTCTGTTACACACTAGGGAGGTTACTCAATCAATTCCACCTTTTTGTAACCATCAAGAGAAATTTCCTTAAAGAATTAAATGTAGGATAAGACACCTAAGTAACCCTATATTATTCATTTAAATTTAATTTTTACAACACCCCTATGTCATTCAACTCTAAACTTTTCATCACAGTAAATTTACAAATTATAGAATTACAATGTAAATTCTGGAAATTTAACAAGTTTTTTGCTTATGCGTAGTGAGCTGTTGAAGGAGGTTTTTGAGTGCCTGGCTAAAGTCCAGATTAAAATCTGAGACATGTTCTGGAAAGCTGGAAGAGTGTATATGTAAGAGTATTTAAGCATCCAAAATGACCCATTATAGGCTGATATATGGCCATTTTCCCAAGACTTCTCCCTATGTGCAGCGAGGGGTCCAAAACAGTGGGAAAAACCTATTTTTTGGGCACTTTTTTGCATTTTCCTTGAAATATTTGCAAGAGATCAGAAAACCAATGAAATGGGTCTGAAGTAGAGGTCGATAGCTTTCAAAAAATGATAAGTTTCATCCATTTAGATGCTGGGAGGAAATGTGCAACATGAGATCGCTGCAAATATAGATGACCAAAATTGCCAAAAAAACTCAAAAAATCAAAAAAACCAAAATTTTCTCAAAAAATCCTCAAAATTGGTCTAGATATACCTAACAAGGTGTGTTATGCAACTAGGGAAGCATCAGCAAGTATTTCCAAGTTGTCCTTATCCTTTTTACTTTTTAAGGTTTTCTCTAGTTTTGCTTTTAACTATTTGACCTTGACATTACAAATCTGATTTCTGGCATAGTAATGGTCATCCATGTGCTTATGTTGCTTTTTATCCCTATTGGCCTTGTCAAGGATCTTCTCCAAGTGGATGTTGAATTTCTCAAGCCAAAACTCCCTGTTCTCATTGATTTCATTATCAATTATGTCTTCAAAACTCAAGTCCTCATCTGTATGGTTTTTCTCTTTTTCCTTCTGCAATGCTCTTTTGAGACCCATGGTCCTTGGTGTCTTCCTTGTCACCTTCTCTTCATGCTTCTATGACTCTTCATTGACAACCACTGCTTTGCCTTTCATATCATGCTTTCTTGCCTCAAACTGAATTTTCGTTAAAGCCAACTGTTTTGCCTTCAATTGCCTGTTTTCTTGCTCTAAGAAAGAAATGATGAAGTTAGCCCTTGCCAGGTTGTCTTGGAGTTATTTGATCTATGAATCCTTGTATTTGATAAACCTCTCAAGATTTTCATGCTCATCACTAGCCTCCAATTATACTAGATCAAACTCATGCTCTTCCTCATGCATGGATGTCTCCTGCTATAATAATGTTTCCTGTGTTGCTAAAGCGGGCTTGGCCCCTTCCTAAATTTGAGCAAACACAAGCCTTCTGACTCTTTTGTATGTTTTGGTCATTGCTTCTTTGGTCTTCTTTGTAACTGATTCCTTTGGTGATTGAGCTTCCAACATGCTTGATGAACTCACCTCTTGACATGTTGGTAATAGGGTTTTTTGCATGCTAGGTGGACTAACAACAGGCATGACTGCCTCAATGAAAGTATCCCATGTCATGTTCTTTTTTTCCAGCTGATGGAGAACTATGACCTTTATCAATCTATGATGAAAAAAACTAGGAGTATGTTTGACTTTTACTCGCACTTTTTCATACATTTTACTTATGCTCATATACAAGGAATTACACAAATTCAAATATTTAGCAGTTGTGAAGAGCATTAGAAGTCTTATGTGGTATTGGCTGAGCCTTGAAAACCTTCCTTCACATGTAAAGTATTTAATGATCACTTTCATCAATGGAACATACTTCTCAAGTAAGTATCTAAATGGAAAAACATATGAAGGATCATTTATGTAGTGTGATTTTAGATAGGGTTTGTACTCCTCAATATCTAAATCCATGCACTTGAATTAGTTATCCCCATGATTAGGTATGCATGTGGCTTGAGAGATGGCATCCATTTAAACTGTAAAGTATACCCTTGCTAAGGTAACTTTGTCTTTCTTCAATGTAGTGGAAAAAAGTGTAGTGAGTTTCTCATGATAGCCAACCTCTTGAATCTTCTTGTAAAAATCCACACAATTCACATTTTAAAAAAAATTCTGAATGAAAGGAGAAGAAATGATCTTTGTGACATTTGAAGGTTCAGATCTCAAAACCATGCCTCCCTTGTTATATTTCTTCTTCTCTGAAGGTGTGGTATCAGTCTCCATGATGAAACCCTAGATGATAGGAGGGTAAGACAGGGGAAAGGAGTAAAGGGATAAAATGAAGGGGATAGGGAAGGGAGATGGGAATATGAAAATTTATAGAATTGTGCAGGGGACTTAGGGAGGTATGGGAAGTGAAATGGAGTGAAGTGAATGAGGGAAACATGCTAGGAAATTTAAACACAGTCCTAGCTAGGAAAACTGCCCAAATTGGCAGAATTGGGCTTGGGTTTAGGGTTTGGGGCTTTGTAAATGGAAATGAAGGGATATGAAGGTTGTGGGGGATGATTTTGGGTGTAAGGGAAGGTAAGAAATCTGCGGGAGAGTGTATTTACCTTGGGAAATGAGGTTTAGTGACTATGAGTCTAAAAAAACAAGAGAAACCATAGAGAAGAAATTAACTTGATTTCTAGGAAAATTTGATGCAAGCGTTGAGATAAATGGTAGTAATGACTTATTTTTAGTTGATAAAACCTACCCGAAGAGAAGAAAATATTTGAAAATGTTTGTGCTTCACTCCAAAAGAAACTGTTCTTTTTCAGCCAAATGCGTAGCGTGGGCTTGCTATGCGCAACGAAAATCAGCTCTATGTGTAGCGAAGATCAACTCTATGCGTAGCATAGTTGTGCTATGTGCAATGCCATTGTTCTATGTGTAGCACTGTGGCTCTATGCGTACCACCGTGGCTTTGTGCATAGTGCCTTGGGTATATGTGTAGCGAAATGGTGGAAATGGCCTATGAGAGGCAAAATGCCAACTTTTTGGACAATGGAAGAGGAAAACTCGGTGATAGGAGAACATAAGAGTGAAGATGAGTCTTCCTTATGCATTTTTGGCCCTTTTATAAACGTGAAGTGACTCCTTTTGAGTGAGGATGGGTGTTACACAGTAATTTGTCACCGTCCCTACCATTCCCCGTCCCGCACATTGGAGGGCCCATTATGTGACCTGTGAGAAATGTCATGCCTTGAAACCATTATCATTGCATTCCTCTAAACATGAGCTTCAATTGCCCTAAAGACATCTCCTTGCAAAAAACCATAAAAACATCCCCTTTTGCATTGGCGCGGGTAGCCAGTTCATCACTCACGCCAATGAGGAAAATCCTACAAAGAGGTCGCGCCAACTGGTGCTCTGTCCCAGAGTCGCAGTCGCGCCAGCCAATTCAAGGAGTGTTTTTTAAATAAGGATGGCGGAAGTTTCTTTTCAAACAGACTCAGGAACTGCTACCTATCTTGAGGTGGGAGGTTTGGCTCCGGGAGTTCCATGAAAGGGAAGTGGTTTGCCACCTCTCATGGAAGCTTCATTGAAGATAGGGCCAATCCCATGATTATAGGGATCCCAACTCCCCTTCCTCCATCTATAAAAGCTTGCTCTTTGCCATTGCAAGCTAGTCTTTAAGTGCCTAATCTTTGAATCTCCAAATTCCCAAGAGCCTTCATGCTGCAAGAGCCCTCATTCTTCCCTTAAGGCCGACTCAAGCAAGGAGACTATCGTCGAGAGACTCTAAGAGAGGCTTGTCCCATCCTTGGCAGGCTTTGCGAGACGTGCACGACTGGAGACCCCTCCGAAGGAGACCTCAGCATCAGAACATTGGTTGTACTCTCTTTCGATTGCTTATTAATGAATGACTACTGGTTATGGTTCCACTCTGTTTTTCACTTATGATAATGATGAGTTATATCCTTTCTCATTGATATATAGTTGCGTATTCTGGATTTTATGCTTGAATTCGTGTTGTTTCTTGCATGTGCAGGTATCCATCCACGGAGATCGTGGGGATCGTGATCTGCCGAGGCTGAGGAACGGGAACGCTGTCTCTTCTACGAATCATAGCACTGGACTCTAGGTAGGCCTCCATCGTTGGTCTGTTTATTCGCAATTGGGAACTTGCGCTGTAGCATTTGATGATTGTTGCTAGACCCGTGCTGGGCTAGTAGGGATCGCCTCTGTCCGCAGAAGGGATTTACCTCCTCAACAAATTGGCGACTCCACTGGGGACCGTCTAGTTTTGATTGTCTCGTTTTGATTGTTTCGTGGTTTTCCTTGCTTGGTTAGCCTTCTGGGCTGGGTTCTCTTGCTGTTTTTTGCTTCTTGGTTTGCTTGGATATCATTTATCTGCTTCTGGAGTACTTTTTATTATTATTTTTGGCTGAGGAACTTGGCTGGCGCGCTTTTTAGCTTGACAGTCGCGCCAATTAGCACATGTTGCATTTGTATTGCCCGCGCCAATTGATTTCTGGCGCCAGTTACAACCTCACAGTCGCGCCACTCCTGTGAGGCATTAGGGTTTGCTCATTTTTGAGCTCTTTGGGTCTGGTCAGTGTTTTTCTTTTTGGTTTTTTGGCTACCTGAGTGTGTTGGAGTCCTGTTTGACTGGGAATTTGCCTTCGTCCTTTGGTTGTTTTCTTTTCTCCATCGATTTCACGTTTTAAGCCCTAGGGCATCTAGTGGCTTTGTGTCTCGGGCCCTCCTTAGGAGTTTTGGTGTTTTGTTAGTCCAGTCAATTCTCTGATTTCTCCTCCGCATTATCTTAGTGGCTGTTCACCATTTCGTTGCGATTTTTGGGTGATTACTCTTCTCTTCATTCAAACTTCGTTTGGTCTTGCTTTGGACCTAGATCACACGGTCCATTGGAACCTTTGAGACTTTTTGTTGGTTTTGAGAGACTTTGGTCGATTTGAGATCTGATTGTTTGTGTCATCGAGTGAAACTTATTTGTTTTTGCTCTCTTAATATCGTTTCTCGAATTGCTTCTCTTTTGTTTACAGTTTGTTTAGTGCATCTAGCCATCAAACATTGAAAATTAAAAAAAAAAAATCTCTTTTGCTTTTGGTTGATTAGTGCAAATTGAAATCTTTTCGATTTTACTAGTAATTAGTGATTTGAATGAAAAGTTTTCGATTTCAGTAGTTGCATTAGAGATATCATTGATTGTATTCCAATCATTTTGTTTGTGTCAAAGCTCTCAACTCTTCTGTAGCTAGTTTTCATCGAACGAAATGATGTACTGTGGCATGTAGCTTTGCATTTAGGAATTTTTGATACCACACATTCGTTAGGGCCGGAAAACTGAAACGTAATTGAAGATCAACTTTAAAATCTACTCAATTTACACTAAGGCAACATTGAAATCTAATGAAACACATTTAGAGGTCTAGGCTAGAGACGTGTTCCGGCGTCTTTAAACCTAGTAGCTGTCGTTCGCCTTTTGGCTTTAGACAACGCTAGTACGGACTTGTGCTCCCCGTACCATTGCGTATATAAAGGGAGACCCCTCTATGTTTTCAATCCTTTATCCATAGGAAGCCGAGTCTGCCGCCCTATACCCGTGATACACCGAACACAACATTCAGGGATATTTCCTGCACATACGGAAAGTCCTTGGTTGATTTCTCTTTCATTATTAAAACCAAGGTGTATATTGCAGTTCACGGTTATTTGGTACACCCTTTTTGCCTAGTATTCCCGAGCAGTCATTTGGTCTTTTCTGACTCCCTAAATTTGAAAATATCACCAAGCGCTTGTCCTTTCACGCTTGTGTCAAATCTGAAAGAGATAGAGTCACCTTTTTATTGTTTCTCGACTCTTAAAACATGAAACGGTAAAGTTTCTTATTTTTCAATGTGGTAAAAATTAATCACCCACGATTACACGCCCTCTTAGATTTTTCTTGTTGACCGTTTGATCGTGTGTATTGACTCTTTTTCAGCCCGTGTGTGTGTTTGTTATTTTTTTCTCTTGTCGTTTGCCACAGTGGTGGAACCTTCAGTTTCGTCTACTGGTAGTCCTTACACGGACGATTCATCAGAGGTTTCCCAATCCTCTACTGAACCGCAGCAGCCTATTGTTTTCGAGTTTCCTGACGGGGGACCGGTTCTTTCTGAGCAACCCTTTGGGGGACCAGTTGATTTCGATTGGCCCTTTTCGGACCCCGTGTCTGAATTGAGATTAGGAGCTGATTTCCTTTCTCTTACATCGAGTTCGCCTTTTGTTGCTGCTGTATTTCCTCCTAGTCCTCGCCGTCTATTGCGCGATCTAACGGCAGGCTCAACCATGAGTGATTCTGGTGAGGAAATCCCAACGTCTGGTGAAGACTATCAGCTCTTCCCATGAAGATTGTTTCCGGGAGACAACTCTGAACTGGCTGACATGTCAACAGCTAGTCCCTCTTTACCACCGGGGTACAGGTCTTTGGGTCAGATCATTTCTGCCGCAGCCTCTATGGGAGTGTCAGCTCCTTCTCCGAGGCCAGCTGCTCCTTCACCCGGGGTGTCTCCTCAGACGCCCGTTACTTCTATACCTGTTTGGCCCACTGTTTGCGTGGCCGTCTCTTCTCTTGTTGTCACAGCACCCTCTGCCAGGGCTATGCCAACTCCTAAAGATATCTATCTAGCGACTGCTATACCGGAGAACATCTCTCCGGAGGAGTATCGGTTGTCTCTGCAACAGCTGAACCCCGAGGTTGGACCATCCTCCCAAGATCCCAACCGCTCTTATTTTTCGCACTATGCACAGGATGGTACACCCGTGTATGCTTTTCCAGGACATTATGACGAGCACGGGGACATTTTACGTCTGCCCGCTTCTAAGGCTTACCTCCATGCTCAAGGTTTACCTTATAACCAGGCTTATAACCCGCAAGGGAAACCTTTCCAAGGCCAACCTTCGGGCCAACCTGGCCATCCTTATGACCCACAGGGGCAGCCCATCCAAGGCTATCCTGCGGGCTAGCAAGGGCCATCGTACGGTCCGCAAGGACAGTATTACAACCCTTCTGGTCAACCTGTTCAGCCTCAATCGGGGTACCAACCGGAACCGGTCTATGGTCCTGGGGGGCAAATCCAGCCTTCTCTACCAATGCAACCACAGTATCCTGTTGTCTGTAACGTTGCATATCAGCCGGGACCATCCTATGGTTCTGCTTCAGGTCAAACCGGTTTCCAGCAACCACCTGGCCCTATTCCTCCACCAGGCCAACCAGCCCATCCGGCACAACCTGGTGTTCTGCCTCCAGGCCAACCGGCCCATCCGGTACAACCTGGGGCTCCTTCACAGCCAGGTCATCCTGTGCAACCGGCACAACCTGTCTATCCGGGTCAACCTGTTCACTCAGGGCAACCCTCTCAGTCGGGTCAACCTATTCACTCAGGGCAGCCCGCTCATTCCATTAACCCTGCCCAACAGCCGATTCATTCGATGCCATAGCCAAATCAACAGCTGCGCCCTACTTATCAGGCTCCGTAGGGTTCCACTTTTCAACAGCCTACTCATCCTCAGGGTGGTTATTATCCTCATGGTCAATCTCAACCGAATTATAACCACCCCAGAGGCTCTCAGTATTATCCTCCTCCACCCGGTTTTACCTACACTCAGCAGCCAAATCCAAATGCTGCTTACACCGGGCTGACACATAATCAGAGTCCGTACTCTAGTTATCAAGCCCCACACTCTGGTTACTAGCATCCAAATCAGTCTGGTTATACAACCTACGCCCCCTATGGTCATAATCCTACGGGACAGAACCCATGGGGGCAAGGATATTCACAACCATTGTGGAGTATGGGTACCGGACCTCATCCCGGGCCTGGCATGATGGTTAATCCACCATTGCCGTTCCTGGCTACCTTGGAGCTGCCGGATTTTTCAAAATTGACCAATGATCCGATTTTACATAATCCGTATTGGCCTCTAGTTCCCACCAAGATACCAGGTGATTGCCCCAAGTTTGAGGGAAAATTTGGAGAGGACCCCCAGGCGCATGTGATGACGTATCATCTTTGGTGTTCGTCTAACTCTTGGGTCGACGATTCAATTCATCTGCGCCTCTTCCAGCGTACTTTAACTGAAGCTGCTGCTAAGTGGTACATAGAGTTATCCCGTGGCATTTTCCAAGATTTCAATTCTTTAGCCATGGCTTTTCTCACGCACTTTCAGTTACCGGTTCGTTATGAAGCTGGGACGTGTTAGAGTCGGTCCTCATAGCCCTCCGTCAGAGATCATTTCGCTTTTTGCATATTCATTCTTAGGTGTCTCGCTTGTTCCACTTCGTTGCATTTCGCTAGGAGCATGCCACTGAATGACGAGGGGGTCTGGTTGTCATGTGTTTCCTCATGCTTGTACCTGCAGGGCTATTTAAAAATTCCTCAAAAATCACTGAAGTTCATTGTCATTTCATTCATGGTCATTAAATATTAGTTTCGTTAAAAAGAGTCTTTAGTCCTAGAGTCTAGGGTTTTCGAGTCCTGTGCATACATGTCATAAAGCCCGCAGGCCATGAGGTTGGTTTCGCAAGTTTTGATTTCACATTTTTATCATCAAAAGCATTTGAAGACATTTCTAGTCCAAAACTCTGTTTTGGAACTAGAAATTGTCTAATTTCATTTTTGTAATAATTGTATTTATTTAATTATCAGAAAGCTTCAGTGCAAGCCTCTGATCTTTTCCAAAGCCACAGTGCCGCATCCCTACAAAAGACAACAAGCATTTTCAGTCCAAAATTCAGAAAAGCCAAAGGAAAAACATTGTATTAAATAGCCAAATGTCAAAATGCAGAAACATTATGAGAGTTGGTTATCAAACACATTTGAAATCAAATCTGATTGCATGAGATATTTTCTTCATGTATAAAACATGACAAACAAACTCATTTGTAAAAAATCCGCAAGGCAGAGGTCGAAATCGAGTTTTTGAAGGCCGAAGACAATTTGCAGAATTGTTGACAGCGTTTGGAGGTGGGCGCTACCCACTTGGTGCGTGCTACCCACTTGAGCGCCACGGCCTGTGTTAAATTGAACGGGCGCTACCCACTTGGTGCGCGCTACCCACTTGGGCAGGGGCGCTACCCACTTAGCAACAGAGCCCAGAAATTTGTGTTTTGCGCCCAGTTTTGATTCAAATCGACTCCAGCAAATTGCAAACAGGTTTTTATCATTGCTTAGTAGATTTTTATCATGCTTGTGATGAATTTGATGTTGGGAAAGAGGCCATGTTTGGAGAAGAATATATAAACCCTACATTCACATGCAAAATAATTCCTCAAGGGTTTTTGGAAATATATGGACAGTTTTCTGAAAAGTTTGAAAACTCTTGAATGGTAAATGTGCTCATGCCTTGGTACGTTATGTACATGATCCTCACGCACTCAGTTATCATTTTATCATTGCTATCATGCCCTTTCATGTTTTTGCACAGTTTCATGTTGACTAGTATAAAGCCTCCATCACCATATCACTGCTGCCATCACCATAATATTGCCACTGTCATGGTCATTTATATCACTAAGGTTATTGTCATGATGTCCCTATTCTCCAGTTCATAAAACACAGTCCCATACTTGTTTCCCCTTTGACAAATTTTGGCCATCATTATAAAATTATACCATACATCTGCATTTGGTTTTCATTTGTCAAACTCACTTATGATCGAAACAGTGATAGTTTTTATGCCATTAAAACAGAGTCATCCTCATTATGATTTTGTTTTTCTGTGATGCTTGGGTACATGGGTGATATCTATTGGGTTTTGAACATACATTAAAACTTTGCTTTCACTGCACCTATATCAGCATCCATATTACAAATATCTTGTTCAAAGCCATGTCAGAGACAGAGTCAGTTTATGAGCAGGAGTCGGATAGTGATTCCACAACAGAGGGTAATGTGCCACGGAGGCCTCACAGAGGTGGCAAAGGTGGTAAACATCTCAGGGAGGAGCCTACTTCTTTGGCTCAATTGCAGGCATGTCCGCTTGCAATGGATTGTTTTCGGGTTCAGTCATGTTTTCGATTTTGTGAAATGATTTCACAAACCCAGCTTCATCGTGAACTAGCTCGCCTGTTTGTTCTACATTTACGTAATGGCCGTGTAAATCTCGCTGGAGTAGATTTCTTTCTGTCACCAATGACTATTGCTCAAGCCACTGGCATACCAAATCTGGGAGAGGAATGGAACAAACGTCAGCATTTAGAGAAATTCCACTATGAGCCATACATCAAACCTGGGTATATGAGGCACTTGGGTAGAGTTTTTCCTTTCAGATTCCTGAGGGATGAGTTTGCACCGCTGATGAAACTCATCATTCGGTATTTCAGTTGCGAGGGCAGATTCGCGCGTCTCTTTGCGTACCATGTTCATTTGTTGATGCACTTCACAAGGGTACGTATGATGAACATTCCGTATTTCATGTATCGCAACATAGAGAGGATGATGATTTTTGTACAGAAGAAGAGCCCAGCACAGCAGCATAGAAGTATATATCATTACGCTTTGATCAAGATCATAGTGTTACATCAGTTGGCACAACAGGGCATTGCTTGGGAGGATTTCATCTCCCGTGACTTTTTCACAGCGTCACAGCCACCTCCCGAGGTAGTTCATGATGCGGGAGAGCCTTCACACCAGCCAGGCATTCCTGAGATTGAGCATGTCAGCACTCCATTGTTTGTGACATATCAGCAAGGCCACAGGGCCTTATTTGTAGCTACACGGCGAGTATTATCTCCACCCAGGGTGGAAGGGGTCTTGCCTTCTTCTTCAGCACAGGTACAAATGCAGGACAGGGGCAAGAAGCCCATGCATGATGAGGGCCCATCAGGAGGCTGGGACATAGCTTTCACAATCATTGATGTTGATGCGAGCTCTCCTAGCTCGAAATTGAGGGAGATCATCCAGAAGCAAAGGGCCGAGAATGACACGCTGAAAGATCAATTGCAGAAGGCTCAGTGGGTGATAAACTATCTGGAGCAGCGCAACAAACAGCTAGAGGATGAGCACACACTTTATGAGCTGCGTCGAATCCGTGAGGATCGACAATTGGCCCAGAAGAGACTAGGTGATATGACACCAGTTGAGCGAGAGACTAAACTCATGCATGTTAACATTAATCTGGAGAAGTTGTTGGCAAAGGAAAACAGAGAGAAAGACATGCTTCGTCACATGAAAGGCCATTATTGGGCTCGCATGC
Source organism: Pinus albicaulis (assembly GCA_034641835.2). Taxonomy (NCBI): domain Eukaryota; kingdom Viridiplantae; phylum Streptophyta; class Pinopsida; order Pinales; family Pinaceae; genus Pinus; species Pinus albicaulis. The sequence goes on along the minus strand of CM076583.1, from coordinate 1,220,858,895 downwards.
ATGTCTGCAAAGCGAGAATGAAGATTCTGAAGAGGAGGTTGAACGAAGCACTAAAACGGTGGAAAAGGCCTGATCCACTCCGGATTTTGGCCGAGGCTTCATTGGCTGGGCATGATACATGATGTAGGGTCTTCGCTCCGAATTTGAGCAAATTCAGAGAAATTTTTGTCATTTCGAAATATTTTGGTCTAAAAACAGGTTTTTCAATTAAGCGGGTAGCGCGCCCATATGCTCACTTTTTTTTGGGACACTTGCTGAAGGAAATTTTTGCACTTTTGGATTTTTCATGGTAAGTTATGCATCCTCAGGCATTGCCGAAGCATTTCATCAGATTCTGGATGGTCAAAAAGCTCAAAAACACCATGAAAACCACCTTGATGCCACCTTTTGCACCAGCAGGAAGTACCTCTGGGAGAATGCATTTTTGGAGGGGAAAATGAGCTCAAAATTGAGAAATTACACTTGGGTTGGATAGCCAACATCCAGGGCTTTCTAACGAGCTATCATGAGCTCAATTTTGATGCCGGGAAGTGCCTCAAAATCAGGTTGAAAGGCGCGCTACCCACTCAGCTCAGGGGCGCTACCCACTTAAATTTTTGGCTGAATTTTCAACTTCCAGCTCAGAATTTCGGCCAGTTGGGACCAATTTTGCTTGTGGATGAAATTTTTGGGTTTTCATGATGTAAATTGATGGTTGACATGTAAATTTGGCTCATTTTTACCTATTCTAGAAGATTCACTCTCAAAAAAGTGAAAATCATGTAAATGAATCAGTTTCCACTCTTTTAGAGGCAAGTTGTTAGCTGCCTAGATTTTAGCTCCTTGATTAGAATTTGTTGGAAATGCTCCTAGAAGGAATATTTCGACCCATAGAGGTGTGGGAAGGGGTTAGATTGATCTATATATTGTAATTTCTGAGACATTCTACAGGTTGGACTCTTGGGAAACTTTGGCACACATTGTACATATTTTTCATATTTTGGCTAAGGAAAGATCAGAGGTTTTGCGGCACCTGTTGGGATTCTTGTGGCTTTCTGTTCTTAATGGTGTTTTCTCTCAGTTTATTGTAAGTTCCTTCATGTTTAATGCATAAGTTCCTTCATGTTTAATGTATGTCATTTCTCACTTATGCTTCTTAAATTAAATGAATGAGTAGATGAGGTTGAATCCATTGTTCACAGTGCTATGCCTTTGAATTCATTTAATTTTACATGTTTTCGCCTGTTTGAGAAGGATCCATGTTCATTCTTGCCCTTTTCAGCTCCCTTTCATTCTGATCCATCCATATATCTAATCAAAATCATTAAGACTATTGCCTACCTCGCCCCAACTCGAAATCTGCAAAGATCTGACCTTATCCCCGAACCCAAAATTGTTTTTTCCCATTTCTCCAACGAAAACCCAAAAAATCAAAATCAAACATTCCTATCTCTTTACTAGCCTAAAATCAGTATTCATTTTTCATTATAAGTCATCTCAGCCCCTTTGAAAATCCTTTGCCGAGATAGACCTGGAGAGAGCCCTCTCCTGTCCTCGTAGGGCTAGCTACGAGGCTGAGCGTGGTTTGATGTAGCCTTGAGTTTTACCTTATTTCAGCCTAGGGTAGATTTGAGCGCTAACATAGTGGCGACCATACTGGGGAATACAAAATCTCAATGGTTTGCTTGTTGATGTGTTTGTATCATAAGTCTTAGACGGAGTCTGAAGTCACGCCAGGTAGCTTTCGAAACGCTTTTGCTATGCATCAGCGAAGTAGATAAACGCTGCTTCAGTCGATCTCCGGTAAGCTTGTGAATGCATCACTTGATTTGCAAATTACCCCAGTATACTTGTTCGTTCTAGACCTTTGGATGATTGAGTCTAGAAGTTGAAAGGCTGAAGATAATTGATTGTGTTCCTTGAAATTTATCCCGAGAAGATTAATACACTGGCTTCAAGAAGGAATACTAGGTCAAATCCTGACCCTGATCCACCAACAATATTTGAAAATCCAAATCTGATTCCTAGGATCCTTAGAAGACAAGGAAGTCAAGAAAGTTTTGAAAGAGAAATTCAAGTGAGTTTTGGAAGTTCCAGATTGCTTTCTAGATCTGCATCCTGTCCTGTGAAAATTATATATGTTGACGAAATTCCTTTTGATGCACGATTTGAAACATCCTTATTTGTAAATTTTTCTGAAACTGAGTTATCAAGATTAGTTCCGGATCCATTGTTTTTTGAAGATTTTCAATACAGATTTGTTTCATATCACTTGGACAGACAGTTGCAAGATTCCATTGTGGCTACCAACACTCCCGAATTCACTGAATCTGCTTCACAAAATCTTGGACCATCTGAAGTTGCATCTAGTTCACGGATTCCCACTGAACCTTCCTTTATCCCTACCATTCCCGTTCAGCCTGATTTTTCTGATCAACAATCAGTAATAGTTTCTCCTCCGTCTCCACCGCATACACCTCATTCACCTACTGCTCCTAGTCCTCCTATATCTCCGAGACATCAGATTATAAATCCGCCAAGAGTCATGGCAACCAGATTTGCACCTCTTGCTTTGCCGGCCAATTTAGATTCTATGCCTGCTGATTACCAGAGCAAGATTCCCATATTTGATGGTACACCACAGAGTATATCAGCTCAGCAGCATATTGTCCGAATGACAGACTTTTTGGACTTGCATGAAATTGATGCAGAAAATGTTTCGATGAGATTGTTTGCCCAGAATTTTGGAGGAGAGGTTCGTAAATGGTTCAGAGCTTTACCGGCCAGAAGTATCAATACATTGCAAGACCTTCAGACACAGTTTTTAGATCGGTGGGAGATGAAAAAAGATCTGCTGCAGATTACTTCAGAGTACACAAACATCAAGCGTAATCCTGGTGAGTCCGTTTAGGATTATATCATCAGATTCAATACAGTGTATAATGCAATTCCAGATGACTTAAGACCGTCTAAAAAGTCAGCTCTTCTTAAATTCCTGGATGGATTTGATCCAGAGATGGCTTATTCACTACGTGACAGAGATCCGCCTACCTTAGAAGATATGCAGAAGATTTCCGTTAGTGTTGAGGCAAATCTGAACGATAAGAGAGCACGGTTGAAAGCAGAGAAAAGAGTGACTATAAAAGAAGAGCCTTCCACATCTACATCCGAACAGCACTTGCTTCGTGAGATGGAAAAAATGTTCAAAAGGATGACACTTGACAAACCAGAAACGCAGATTCAGAATCCAAACTATCGTGGCCAGCAGCAGCCACAGTTCAGAATAAAGCAACGTGAACAAAAACCACAAGAGCCAGCAACCCAACAGCAGATCAAGACACCTCTTTTGCAGAATTTTGTGAGTCAAGATTCAGACGATGATGATGATGTAGCAGGTGAGAAAAATCATTTCTTCACTCCCGATGATTTGCCTATTTATATTACTGAGGATGAATAATATGGAGAAAGTTCAGCTGCACAAAAAGATGAAGATTTCATTTTAGCAAATGATGCGGAGTTAGAGGAAGAGTCAGATGATTACCAAAGAGGGTATTTGAATGCTTTGTCCGCTCAACAGAAGCAATACTCATTGAGAAACCGAGATGTGCCCATAAATCCAATTCAGAAACGAAAAGAAGCTTCAGCGCCAAAGGCAGATTCACCGATACCACAGAAGAAAGGAAAAGAGACAATTGATCCCGCAACTAGTAAAGTATCATTAGCAGAAAAGGTAAATCAGCCAAACATAGTGAAAGACAAGGCTGAAAAGAAGGAAGTTCCGGTCAAAGAGGTAGAGAAAGTTTCAACATTTAATTTGGAAAATGAAATTTCCAAATTAAAAATATCTATTCCTTTGACAGAGATCATGAAGAACAGCAGCTACCGCGGTCAAGTCTCCAAAATTCTGAACTTTGATCCAATGTTCGACACGGTAAATGTTGAGGATGATCAGCCAGAATTAATTTTTGGGCCTGCATAGATGGTGAGTCCCCTGACAGTGATGTTCCTCCCTTTTATATCAGTTTGAGGCTGCATGAATATGTTTTGCACAATGCCATGTTCGATTCGGGTGCTTCGCATAATTTGATGCCGAAGGAGATCATGGAAAAGTTGGGACTAGACATTACACGAAAATATCATGATTTGTATTCATTTGATTCCAGCCGTGTGAGGTGTATAGGACTCATCAAAGATTTGGTTGTAAGCTTAGATCAAATTCCAGCAAAGAATGTCTTAATGGACGTGGTGGTGGCGGACATTCCTCTGCGATTTGGTATGCTCCTTTCAAGATCTTGGGGGGCAAAGTTGAAAGGTACACTTCAGTTAGATTTCTCTTATGCTACAATTCCAGTCTTCGGTCAAATGAGAAAATTATATCGAGAGCAGAAGATGAAATACATGATAACTAGCAAGGAGAAGCCTATCAATCATCCTGTAAATTATGTACATACCGACTTAGAATCATTTGTTTTATTGGCTGATAGTTTTAATGATATAGATAGTCAATTAGTTCAGGCGGAAGATATACTAGAAATCACTGATAATTTTAGAGAAGTTCTGCAAAAAGAAAGAAGAGAAAAACAAGCTACTGTGGAGCAATCAACTAAAGACAATGGGCAGCAAACAGAAAAAACAGAGCTGACACAATTTCAGCATCTAGAAGACGATGAAGATGGTCTTTGGACCATGGATTTTGATGGCGCAGTGGGCAGTGACGGTGCTGGAATTGGTGTTTGGATTCGTAGTCCATTTTCCGCTCCGGATAAGGTTCCAAGCAATGTTAGAGTGTGTTCCTACAAGCTTGCATTTGACTGTTCTAATAATGAAGCGGAATATGAGGCTCTAATTGCTGGCCTTAAGATTCTTAAGAAGCTGAAAGCAAAAAAGATTGCAGTGTATGGTGATTCAGAATTGGTGATAAAGCAGGTTAAAGGTGAGTTTCAGGCCAAGCATCCTCGCATGAGGGCTTACCGTAATGCAGTTTTAGACATTCTGAAATTATTTTCTGATCATACCTTGACATGTGTGCCTCGCATACAAAATGGTGTTGTTGATGGTCTTGCTAAGGCAGCAAGCAATCTTAAAATTCCAATGAATTCCAGCAACAAATTTGAGATTCATGTGAAACACCGCCCCACCGTTCCAGACAATCAGCGATGTTGGCAAGTCTTTCAGGATGATGAGGAGATTAATGAATTTCTGCAGAATAAGGGTAAGTTTAAAGACACCTCCATAGATACAGAACATGATGATGGTAATGATAACATACAAATAAACCAAATGGAAGTGCTGCAACTTAAGGATAACATCATTCCTAAGGGATTGATTCCTTTGGAAGAATTGTTTGATCAAGATGATGTAGCCCGCAAACCGACATTGAGGCCAAACGAGAAAGGGGTAGAAGAGGTAAATATTGGGACAGCTGAGAATCCCAAGATGGTTAAGTTATCAAAGTCATTGTCACCAAAGGTAAAGGCAGAGTATGTGAAATTGTTGTCTTCATTTTCTGATGCTTTTGCGTGGGATTACTCAGATCTAAAAACATATGATACTAACATCATTCAGCATACTATCCCCATCAAACCAAATCAGAAGCCTTTTCGTCAAAAGTTGAGGAGAATCAATCCAAAGCTGCTACCATCGATCGAAAAAGAGGTAAATAGGTTGTATAAGTTAGGAATCATTGTGCCTATTCGATTTTCAGATTGGATATCAAACTTGGTGCCCGTGAGAAAGAAGACAGGTGAGATCCGTTTATGTATTGACTTCAGAAATCTGAATAAGGTATCATTAAAAGACAATTATCCGCTGCCAAAAATGGACCATATATTGCAACGAGTAGTTGGAGCATCAAGGATGTCACTACTCAACGGATACTCAGGTTATAATCAGATTTTATTGCATGAAGATGATCGTGACAAGACTGCGTTCACCACCCCATGGGGAACGTTTCATTATGCAAAAATGCCGTTTGGTTTGAAGAATGCAGGCGCCACCTTTCAGCGTGCAATGGACATGGCTTTTGCCAACGAGAAAGATGTGTTTTTGGTTGTTTACCTTGATGATTTAACTGTGTTTTCAAATTCTGATGAGGAACATTTATATCATTTGAAAATTGTTTTCCAGAAGTGCAGAAAATATGGCATTTCGCTGAATCCGAAAAAGAGTCTTTTTGCCATGGATGAAGGCAAGCTTCTTGGCCACATCATATCGAAAGATGGCATTCGAGTTGACCCTGCACGTGTTGAAGCCATACAGCAAATTGAACAGCCCCGGAACAAGAAATAAATACAGTCATTTAATGGTAAAATGAATTTTCTGCGTCGTTTTATTCCAAATCTTGCAAAGCATCTCAGAGAAATCACGAACATGCTGAAAAAGGACAGTCAGGTAAAGTGGACAGAAGAGGCGGTGAAATCATTCAATTTGGTAAAGATAGCTCTTTCTTCAGGCCCTATTTTAATTAGCCCGGACTACACACAAGACTTCATTTTGTTTTCTTTTGCTTCTGAGCACACATTGGCAGCTGTTTTAATGCAAAAAAGGGATGGAGTTGAGAAGCCCATTGCTTTTTTCAGTCGGATTATAAGGGACGGAGCATTGAAATATAACATTATTGAGAAACAAGCACTTGCGCTTGTAAAGGCCTTGAAATATTTCCATGTGTATATACTGCATTCCCACATTATAGCTTACGTTCCTAACGCAGCGGTTAAAGATGTTTTGGTACAGGCAGATCCAGAGGGAAGACGGGGTAAGTGGATCGTTGCGTTGTTACAATACGATGTGGAGATTAAACCGACCAAGCTGATTAAAGGACAAGGACTCGCCAAGCTCATGGCTGAAACAAATCTGCATGCTCTAGATATAAATTTGATCGCTACCATGTCCGATGAAGATGAGGAAAGTACGTCAGTTCAGGTATCTGATATTTTTGTTTCTTCCCCTTGGTATGCTGACATTTTATACGTGCTTCAGAATTTGTCTCCACCTCCCGGGATGCCTAGAAATAAGAGTAGAACATTGAAATTGAGAGCTGCAAAATTTTGTATATTGAATTCTGCATTGTATTGGAAAGACCCTGGGGGAGTGTTGTTGAATTGTTTGGTAGAGGAGGAAGCTCAAAGAGTTCTGGAGGACTTTCACAAAGGTGACTGCGGAGGCCATTTGTTTTGGAAGACCACAACGAATAAGATTCTAAGAGTAGGGTATTATTGGACTTCTTTTTTTTCTAATGTATTTAAGGCTGTTAAGAATTGTCATGAGTGTCAAATTTTCGAAGGGAAGCAGAAACTACAGCCTTTGCCTCTCAAACCAATCGAAGTTAGTGCACCATTCCAGCAGTGGGGATTGGATTTTATCGGGGAAATCCACCCAGCATCTTCCGGACAGCATAAATGGATATTGACAGCTACGGACTACTTCACAAAATGGATCGAGGCGATTCCCACTCGACAGGCCACGGATGCGGTAATTATCTCTTTTCTTGAAAACAATATTCTGTCACGTTTTGGGTGTCCTAGTAAATAATCACAGATAATGCAGCAGCCTTCAAGTCTAAGAGGATGGTTGAATTTTGCTATAAGTATAATATCAGCTTGGGACATTCGACTGCCTATCATCCACAAGGGAATGGCTTGGCGGAATCTTCAAATAAATCCTTGGTGAATATCATTAAAAAATTGCTGGAAATCAACAAAAAGGGCTGGCACAAGAAGTTAGTGAATGCATTGTGGGCTGATAGGGTAAGTCAGAAAAAGTCTATTGGCATGTCTCCTTTCGAGTTGGTGTACGGAATAGACATGGTTTTTCCTACTTCACTTGCTGTCCCGGTGGTCAAATTGCTTCAGGAAGCTGGTAGTGAGGAAGATCCCATGCAGCGGAGGATTAATCAGATGATTCATTTACAACAGAAACGGGAGGAGGTATTTCAAAATAATTTCAAGTTGCAGGAGCGCATAAAGAAGATCTATGACAGAAAGGCAAAAGCAGATAAGTTTCAGTTGGATGAGGTGGTTTTGAAGTGGGATGCTCGGAATGAAGATAAGGGAAAGCACGGAAAATTTGAAAACCTATGGAAGGGTCCTTTTAAGATCGCAGCGTATCGTGGTCAAAACGCCTTTCTTCTCAAGGAAATGAATGGAGATGATTGTCCTGGAGGACCGATCAATGGTCGGTTGCTGAAACGATACTACTTCTGAGTATTTTCTGCTGATTTCATCATCATTGTATATATCGTTTTACTTCTGTTTTATTGCAAGTGTGTACTGATCTCTCATCCTCAGTCTGGGGCCCGGAGCGAAGGCTATAATTCTGGAGATGGAGGTTGGTTGGTTTGAAGTTTGTCAAGTTAGTTTTATCAGTCTTTTCAGTTTTAGAATCGAGTTAGTTTTGGTCAAGTTTCAGTCTCTTTTCAGTCAAATTTACAGTCAATAAATATATCAAGAGTTTTGAGTTTTTTGTCGAAATAATGACTCCATCGCCCAATGGATGAAGGCACTATCTGACTCCCCCATAGATCTGCCGTTCTTGGCATCTCCATGCAGCCACCATCCCCATTGGAGCCAATGTTAGAGTCGGTCCTTACATCCCTCTGTCAGAGATCATTTCGCTTTTTGCATATTCATTCTTAGGTGTCTCGCTTGTTCCACTTCGTTGCATTTCGCTAGGAGCATGCCACTAACTGACGAGGGGGTCTAGTTGTCATGTGTTTCCTCATGCTTGTACCTGCAGGGCTATTTAAAAATTCCTCAAAAAATTACTAAAGTTCATCGTCATTTCATTCATGATCATTAAAATGTCAGTTTCGTTAAAAAAAGTCTTTAGTCCTAGAGTCTAGGGTTTTTGAGTTTTTTGCATACATGTCATAAAGCCCGCGGGCCATGAGGTTGGTTTCGCAAAGTTTTTATTTCACATTTTTATCATCAAAATCATTTGAAGACATTTCTAGTCCAAAACTCTGTTTTGGAACTAGAAATTGTTTAATTCCATTTTTGTAATAATTGTATCCATTTCACCATGAGAAGCTTCAGTGCAAGCCTCTGATCTTTTCCAAAGCCACAGTGCCGCATCCCTACAAAAGACAACAAGCATTTTCAGTCCAAAACTCAGAAAAGCCAAAGGAGAAACATTGTATTAAATAGCCAAATGTCAAAATGCAGAAACATTATGAAAGTGGGTTATCAAACACATTTGAAATCAAATCTGATTGCATGCGATATTTTCTTCATGTATAAAACATGGAAAACAAACTCATTTGTAAGAAATCCGCAAGGCAGAGGTCGAAATCGAGTTTTTGAAGGCCGAAGACAATTTGCAGAATTGTTGACAGCGTTTGGAGGTGGGCGCTACCCACTTGAGGTGCGCGCTACCCACTTGGGGCGCGCTACCCACTTGAGAACCACGGCCTGTGTTAAATTGAACGGGCGCTACCCACTTGGTGCGCGCTACCCATTGGGCAGGGGCGCTACCCACTTAGCAACAAAGCCCAGAAATTTGTGTTTTGCGCCCAGTTTTGATTCAAATTGACTCCAGCAAATTGCAAACAGGTTTTTATCATTGCTCAGTAGATTTTTATCATGCTTGTGATGATTTTGATGTTGGGAAAGAGGCCATGTTTGGAGAAGAATATATAAACCCTACATTCACATGCAAAATAATTCCTCAAGGGTTTTTGGAAATATATGGAAAGTTTTGTGAAAAGTTTGAAAACTCTTGAATGGTAAATGTGCTCATGCCTTGGCACGTTATGTACATGATCCTCACGCCCTCAATTATCATTTTATCATTGCTATCATGCCCTTTCATGTTTTTGCACAGTTTCATGTTGACTAGTATAAAGCCTCCATCACCATATCACTGCTGCCATCACCATAATATTTCCATTGTCATGGTCATTTGTATTACTATGGTTACTGTCATGATGTCCCTATTCTCCAGTTCATAAAACAAAGTCCCATAATTGTTGCCCCATTGACAAATTTTGGCCATAATTATAAAATTATACCATACATCTGCATTTGGTTTTCATTTGTCAAACTCACTTATGATCGAAACAGTGATAGTTTTTATGCCATTAAAACAGAGTCATCCTCATTATGATTTTGTTTTCCTGTGATGCTTGGGTACATGGGTGATATCTATTGGGTTTTGAACATACATTAAAACTTTGCTTTCACTGCACCTATATCAGCATCCATATTACAAATATCTTGTTCAAAGCCATGTCAGAGACAAAGTCAGTTTATGAGCAAGAATCGGATAGTGATTCCACAACAGAGGGTAATGTGCCACGGAGGCCTCACAGAGGTGGAAAAGGTGGTAAACATCTCAGGGAGGAGCCTACTTCTTTGGCTCAATTGCAGGCATGTCCGCTTGCAATGGATTGTTTTTGGGTTCAGTCATGTTTTCGATTTTGTGAAATGATTTCACAAACCCAGCTTCATCGTGAACTAGCTCGCCTGTTTGTTCTACATTTACCTAATGGCCGTGTAAATCTCGCTGGAGTAGATTTCTTTCTGTCACCAATGACTATTGCTCAGGCCACTGGCATACCAAATCTAGGAGAGGAATGGAACAAACGTCAGCATTTAGAGAAATTCCACTATGAGCCATACATCAAACCTGGATATATGAGGCACTTGGGTAGAGTTTTTCCTTTCAGATTATTGAGGGATGAGTTTGCACCGCTGATGAAACTCATCATTCGGTATTTCAGTTGCGAGGGCAGATTCGCGCGTCTCTTTGCGTACCATGTTCGTTTGTTGATGAACTTCACAAGGGTACGTATGATGAACATTCCGTATTTCATGTATCGCAACATAGAGAGGATGATGATTTTTGTACAGAAGAAGAGCCCAGCACAGCAGCATAGAAGTATATATCATTACGCTTTGATCAAGATCATAGTGTTACATCAGTTGGCACAGCAGGGCATTGCTTGGGAGGATTTCATCTCCCGTGACTTTTTCACAGCGTCGCAGCCACCTCCCAAGGTAGTTCATGATGCGGGAGAGCCTTCACACCAGCCGGGCATTCCTGAGATTGAGCATGTCAGCACTCCATTGTTTGTGACATATCAGCGAGGCCACAGGGCCTTATTTGCAGCTACACGGCGAGTATTATCTCCACCCAGGGTGGAAGGGGTCTTGCCTTCTTCTTCAACACAGGTACAGATCCAGGACAGGGGCAAGAAGCCCATGCATTATGAGGGCCCATCAGGAGGTCGGGACACAGATTTCACAATCATTGATGTTGATGCGAGCTCTCCTAGCTCGAAACTGAGGGAGATCATCCAGGAGCAAAGGGCCGAGAATGACACGCTGAAAGATCAATTGCAGAAGGCTCAGTGGGTGATAAAATATCTGGAGCAGCACAAAAAATAGCTAGAGGATGAGCACACACTTTATGAGCTGCGTCGAATCCGTGAGGATCGACAATTGGCCCGGAAGAGACCAGGTAATATGACACCAGTTGAGCGCGAGACTGAACTCATGCATGTTAACATTCATATGGAGAAGTTGTTGGCAAAGGCAAACAAAGAGAAAGACATGCTTTGTCACATGAAAGGCCATTATTGGGCTCGCATGCATGTCTGCAAAGCGAGAATGAAGATTCTGAAGAGGAGGTTGAACGAAGCACTAAAACGGCGGAAAAGGCCTGATCCACTCCAGATTTTGTCCGAGGCTTCGTTGGCTGGGCATGATACATGATGTAGGGTCTTCACTCTGAATTTGAGCAAATTCGGAGAAATTTTTGTCATTTCGAAATATTTTGGTCTAAAAACAGGGTTTTCAGTTAAGCGGGGAGCGCGCCCATATGCTCACTTTTTTTTGGGACACTTGCTGAAGGAAATTTTTGCATTTTTGGATTTTTCATGGTAATTTATGCATCCTCAGGCATTTCTGAAGCATTTCATCAGATTCTGGATGGTCAAAAAGCTCAAAAACACCATGAAAACCACCTTGCTGCCACCTTTTGCACCAGCAGGAAGTACTTCTGGGAGAATGAATTTTTGGAGGGTCAAATGAGCTCCAAATTGAGAAATTCTACTTGGGTTGGATAGCCAACATCCAGGTCTTTCCAACGAGCTATCATGAGCTCAATTTTGATGCCGGGAAGTGCCTCAAAATCAGGTTGAAAGGCGCGCTACCCACTCAGCTCAGGGGCGCTACCCACTTAAATTTTTGGCTGAATTTTCAACTTCCAGCTCAGAATTTCGGCCAGTTGGGACTAGTTTTTCTTGTGAATGAAATTTTTGGGTTTTCATGATGTAAATTGATGGTTGACATGTAACTTTGGCTCATTTTTACCTATTCTAGAAGATTCACTCTCAAAAAAATGAAAATCATGTAAATGAATCAATTTCCACTCTTTTAGAGGCAAGTTGTTAGCTGCCTAGATTTTAGCTCCTTGATTAGAATTTGTTGGAACTACTCCTAGAAGGAAGATTTCGACCCCTAGAGGTGTGGGAAGGGGTTAGAGTGATCTATATATTGTAATTTCTGAGACATTCTACAGGTTGGACTCTTGGGAAACTTTGGCACACATTGTACATATTTTTCATATTTTGGCTAAGGAAAGATCAAAGGTTTTGCGGCACCTGTTGGGATTCTTGTGGCTTTCTGTTCTTAATGGTGTTTTCTCTCAGTTTATTATAAGTTCCTTCATGTTTAATGTATGCCATTTCTCACTTATGCTTCTTAAATTAAATGAATGAGTAGATGAGGTTGAATCCATTGTTCACAGTGCTCTGCCTTTGAATTCATTTAATTTTACATGTTTTCGCCTGTTTGAGAAGGATCCATGTTCATTCTTGCCCTTTTCAGCTCCCTTTAGTTCTGTTCCATCCATATATCCAATCAAAAGCATTAAGACTATTGCCTACCTCGCCCCAACTCGAAATCTGCAAAGATCTGACCTTATCCCCGAACCCAAAATTGTTTTTTCCCATTTCTCCAACGAAAACCCAAAAAATCAAAATCAAACATTCCTATCTCTTTACTAGCCTAAAATTAGTATTCATTGTTCATTATAAGTCATCTCAGCCCCTTTGAAAATCCTTTGCCGAGATAGACCCGGAGAGAGCCCTCTCCTGTCCTCGTAGGGCTAGCTACGAGGCTGAGCGTGGTTTGATGTAGCCTTGAGTTTTACCTTATTTTAGCCTAGGGTAGATTTGAGCGCTAACAGGATGCACCTCCTAACTTCTATAAAGCAGGATAAAGACACTCACATCTCTGATCACATTCATGAGTGGCGGAGCCGTCGTAGACTGATCAAGTTTCACATACCTGATCAGATACTAACTCACTGGTTCATCACCTTCTTCGTGAATAAAATCGCTCAAGATATTGCGATGGGAGCGTGTGTGATGGAGGAACAAGCCATTGCGCATGCCCAATATCTGGATCTTGTATATTCTCAGTCTGGCATGCTTTATGATATCTTGCCTGATGCCCCGCTGTCCGGAACCTCTAAGGCTCTGCCTACCCCTGCGGTGGATGGTGTCATTGGTTCTGTCTCTCAGAATTCGAAGAAATATTCGAATGGGAAGTAGAATTCTAATTCTTCCAACAATGCTCCTGCTAATCCCGCCCTGTCCGATTCTGGAAAAACCATGGAAGTGAATGCCGTTAAGGCCAATCCTACGGAGAAAAATTCCAAAGGGAAAAAGAAGGGCAAAGGCAAATCTAAATCTGATGCCCCAAAGCCAGAATCTAAATCTCTCACTGAGGATGGTTCTCAGCGTAAACCGAAGTACCCTTGCCTCATTTGTGGAGGAGACCATTATACTAAGGATTGTCCACGATGATCCGAGGTTAGTCAACTTCTCAAGGGTTCTAAAGGGACTCCGGCTGTTCTAAAAGAGCCATTCCCATCTCAGCAGACCCAGATGGTCGAACGACCGTCACCATCTGCACCATTTGGGTCCCAAGTTTTCATGATGAAGAGTGTTGCACCTATCTCCGTCGCTACGCGTTCGAAGGATTACAGCGAATCGCGACAGGCACCTGGGAAGGCAGTTGTGGATGGACCGCCTCCCCCTCCTGTCTCCTGTTCGTTGGAAATCGAGAAGCCTACTCCTGAATCCGTTGTGAAGCCACCTTCTAAAGGTGTCTTACGAAGATCTTCTTATAATCCGAATGCTCGTGCCGCTCAACACTACAACATTGTTGAGGATTTGGCACAGGCACCCTCTGCTATGTCTGCACTAGAAGTTCTTCAAAGTTGTCCTTCGCAACGGAAGGCTTTACTGTCTACGATCGGTGGCATTGATCCCGCCGACTCGAGTCTTCTCACCTTCGATTTAGAGAATTTCACTCCCCGACTTCCACATCAAATCGCTCTTGTTATTCAAGTCGGGATTAACGGTCTGAACATTCATAGGGCCGTGGTGAATGAAGGTGCTTCTACCTGCGTTATGTCATCCGCTTGCTGGAAGGCCATTGGCTCTCTAGCCCTCGCGTCTTCTCCCAATGCCCTCGAGGAATTTGATATTCGGGAATCCAAACCCCTGGGTGTTCTCGAGAGTCTAGCAATCACTTTACAGGGGAAGACTGTCAACGTGGAAGTAGAAGTGGTTGACGCCAAACTCAACTACAATATACTTCTTGGCCGCAGCTGGACTCATGCCATGCTTTGCGTGCCGTCCACCGTCTTTCGACTCCTTAAGTTCCCTCACGAGGGAAAAATTGTCACGGTGGATCAGTTGTCATTTTTTACCTCTACCTCTGAGAACAACGTGCCATACGTGGATCAAATTCCAAATCCCTCGGACAGTGTAGGACCTAGTCTCTTCAAAGACCCAGTCCTCATGGGTATTTTTCCTGCACCACCACTGCACACCGCTCAAGTTAACATGATTTCCAGGTCCGATGACCCCTGGCTTATTCCTACGCTTGAGCAGGTGTTTGAGTTTGGAGAATCAATGCCCTTGACTCCAGTAGAGATGAGCTACTGTGAAATTGTTGCCGCATCTGATCCTCCACCTCCTCAGCATGCTCCTTTGAGCATGGCTCTTGACGTCTACTCTCAATCCCCCTCGCTTAGTCAGGCCGATTCACCTGATCCTCTCAAAGAGACTTTTCCTTCCGATGAAGCCATCATTGAAACTATGTCTCTTGAGGAGCTACCTTGGGGCGATGGACATCATCGCTCCTCTTTTATGCCTAGCTTGGGGGCAATGATTGACTGTCTGGAGCATTATGCTTCTCAGGTTCCTACCCCTCCTCTTCAAACGCCTATTTTGACGCACGAGGTTTTTTCGGAGGGAAACCTGAGTAACATCACTCAAACCATCCCGATCAACATCTCCATTAAACCGGGGATCGTTGAGAATATTCACGTGGGAGTGACTTGTTCTCCCGATGAGATTCAAGTCTATACTGATCTTTTTAAAGAATTCAGAGATGTGTTCACCTGGTCCTACGAGGAAATGCCGAGGATTGATCCCAGTATCGTAGTGCATGAGATTCCAACCTATCCTGGTGCGAAGCCCGTGCGCCAACGCTTACGCCCCATGCATCCTCGGAAAGCCGCCACAATTAAGGCAGAAGTTGAAAAACTTCTGAACGCGGGCTTTATTTATCCCATCCCCCTCACAGAATGGGTTTCCAACATTGTCCCTGTCGATAAAAAGAAGGGTACGATTAGAGTCTGTGTTGATTATCGCGACATCAATCGCGCCTGTCCAAAGGATAATTATCCCACTCCGTTCATAGACCAGATCATTGACGAATGTGCCAGAAGTGAGATTTATTCCTTGATGGATGGTTTCTCGAGGTATAATCAGATCAATATTGCACCTGAGGATCAACACAAGATGACATTCATCTGTCCGTGGGGTACATTCGCCTACAAAAAGCTCCCGTTCAGCTTGAAGAACGCTGGAGCCACTTTTCAGCGTGCGATGTCCTACGCTTTTCATGACATTTTCCATATCATTCAGCCTTATCTGGACGACTTGCCAGCTCATTTAGCTAAGCGAGAGGACCATCCCGAACATCTCCGCCAGATCTTTCTTTGTTGCAGGCGCTACAATATTAGGCTTAATCCTCATAAATGCGTCTTTTGCGTTGATTCTGGCCGTCTTTTAGGATTCATAGTATCGAAAGACGGGATTCGCCTTGACCCTTTAAAGGTTGAGGCCATCATTAATCTCCCATCACCCTCCTCCCTATATCAGTTACAGAGTCTCCAAGGGAAAGCGAACTTTCTTCGACGCTTTATCCCGAATTATGCCGAGGTGGCCAAAGGATTCACTCGTCTATTAAAGAAGAACGTTCCCTTCCACTGGGACAAAATCACTCAGCAATCCTTTGAGAAGCTGAAGACGTTGCTTGTCAATGCTCCGTTGCTTCGTCCTCCGCACTACCACCGCGACTTCACTTTATATCTCGCCGCCGCATTTAGCACCATAGCCATGGTCTTGGTGCAGGATGACGACGACGGTAATGAACATGTTGTTTATTATCTGTCACGGAACCTTCTCGATCCAGAAACGCGTTATGCTCATGTCGAGAAGTTGGCGTTAGCCACAGTACACGCT
This sequence comes from Pinus albicaulis, assembly GCA_034641835.2. NCBI lineage: Eukaryota > Viridiplantae > Streptophyta > Pinopsida > Pinales > Pinaceae > Pinus > Pinus albicaulis. The sequence continues at coordinate 1,220,842,370 of CM076583.1, read as the reverse complement.
GTGCAGCGCTTTCGCCATTACATCCTTTTGCGTACAATAACAGTGGTTTCGGATTGCAACCCTATGACGTATATTCTCTCTCGACAATTACTAGGGGGCAAGTACTCCAAGTGGATTGTTATCCTGCAGGAGTTTGACTTAGAGTTCACTACCACTAAGTCAACTAAATCACTGGTTTTCGCAGATCTTATATGCTCTCTCCCTACAGACTTCGCTCCCTCACACTCTGAAGACCATATACCGGACGAAACGCTTTTCCTCATCAGTATTCGTGACCCTTGGTATGGTGACATAATTGTGTATCTTCAGACCTCGAAATTTCGGTCTGAGTTGGATAAAGATGCCCGCCGTCGAATTCGGCATCAGTCCCAGCCCTACCGGATAGTAGGAGATACCTTATACCGCATTGGAGTAGATTCAGTGCTTCGGCGGTGCCTAACCTTGGAGGAGGCTGAAAAGGTCCTAAATGACTGCCACAGTGGCGCCTGCGGTGGGCATATGTCTGGATATGCTACTACCCAGAAAATTCTGCGAGCAGGTTATTTCTGGCCTTCCATATTCAAAGACTGTATTATTGCAGTCCGTAAATGTCATGCGTGCCAGATATTTCAGCGCAAGATGCGCGCGCCACCTCTCCCCTTGCATCCTGTTATTACCGTCGGCCCTTTTGAAAAATGGGGCGTGGATTTTATGACGTGTAACCCTCACTCGGCTGGGGGGCATGCGTATATAATTGTCGCCGTCGACTACTTCACCAAGTGGGCCGAGGCGATGCCTACACTAGCTGCTGACGGTAAAACGACTGCTCAATTTATATTCAACCACGTTATTGCACGGTTCGGGGTTCCTCAGGCCATCGTCATCCACCATGGTACTCATTTCCGAGATTATATGATGGCTGAGCTAACTTCAAGGTTGGGCTTGCATCACGACAGCTCAACACCATATTACCCTCAGGCGAATGGTCAGGTTGAAGCAGTGAACAAGGTTCTGGTCACTATGCTTCAACGAACAGTTGGTATTCACAAATCCAATTGGCATCTCCAACTGTTCTCAGCTCTATGGGCATACCGAACATCTGCAAAGAGTGCAACTGGATTCACACCATTTCAATTAGTGTATGGTCTGGAAGCAACTCTTTCGGCTGAATGCAAGATTCCTTCTTTGAAATTAGCTGTGGAACTTCTACCTAATACTTCTGCTGAGGAAGAACATCTTCTGTATCTGGAACGGTTAGATGAAACCCGTCATTTGGCTGCTTTGGTTATTGAAGCACAAAAGAAGAGGGTCAAAACTCATTTTGATCAATCTGTTTCCCCCCGTTCCTTTATCGAAGGAGACCTCGTCCTCCTGTACGATCAAGCACATGACAAGCTTGGAGCCGGTAAGTTCCAGCCTATGTGGCATGGGCACTATATAGTAAAATGTGTTTTGAAAAACGAGGCTTATGAGCTTATAGATTATGAAGGAGTTCTGCTGGCGCAGCCCAGAAATGGGCTGTACCTCAAAAAGTACTATGCCTGAAGTGATTTCTTGGTGTGGTGTGTGTACATAGGTGTGTGTTTTTCATTTGTGTGCATGTATGGTGTGGTGTGCCTTGTAAACATCTTTCTGCTGATCGGGTCTTCCTGGTTGTGAAGATGTCCATTCATCCATTTGTTGGTTTCGCGGATGGTGCCTCCCGCAGTACCAGGAATCTGTCTTCAGCAGCCTGGGTAATCTATGATCCTGCTGGTGAGTTGGTCAACCTGCAAGGTGTGTGTCTAGGACGTACTATGAACAACATCGCGGAATATAGTGCTGTGTTAGAATTATTAACCGAGGCAGTAAACCTTGGTATCCGTGAATTTCTTGTGTATCTAGATTCGCAACTTGTAGTGTTACAGCTGAACGGACACTATTCGGTAAGAAACCCGTCCATTTTACGTCTGTATCTGCGTATTCAATTACTGGAAAGGAATTTTGACTACATTACATATCAACATATACCCAGGCATTTGAATACATTAACAGATGCGGTAGCTAATTTGGTGTTAGACAAACATTTGCGCAATTTGTAAATCATCATCACATGTAAAGAAAGATCCATCCAGAAATAGATATGCATATATATATAGATATCGAAGTGTTTACATAGAGTGTGTCACATAAAGTCAAAAATATACATAATCGTCTTAAATACATCCGGAGACGATATGTCTCTCAAAAAATATGTGTGGTAAAAGCCCTAAGAGTCTAATCCGCATGGTGCTCATGATAACATGTAACTGCATGCACTAAGCGTCTCAAAAGTCGGTGGATCCGACTAGGTACTCCCACCGTATGTCGCTGGTACGCCATCGATACATCCGCCAGCCGAGCATAGTCCGGGATCCCTCGGGAAATACCCTCGAGATTCTGGATCAACTCCTCCCCTCCTGTGCCCTCTGCCTGAGGATCAGGGGCGGGAAGAGTCCTCCGCGCGATTGGAGACATACCGGCTGGTCTCTCGGGGCCCACATCTGCATACATATAAAATGTGTTAGGACGAATGTGTATTAACAAAAAAATCATAAAACATAAAAATCAAAAGAGATGAGGTCATACCCAACTCCTCGTCCCAGTCATCTCCTTCTGGCAGTGGGAGATCTGGGTCTCCAGTGAAATCGGTTCCTGCATATGGCCAATCCTCCACTACGATCAACTGGCGCCGTAACCACCCAAAAAACTCCGGCCTCTAGGACATCTGTTGGCCGCCTCCAGCTCTGGGCATTAGTGCTGCCTAGCGAGCCATTCTTGGCTCTCGTGGAATCGGCTCAGCTACTATGGCCCCTTGGCCCGGGAAGATTGGTAATCATTCCAGAATGAACGATACCAGGATGGAACCGTAGCCAAACTGTTTCAGTTTGGCTTTCTTGCACTTCGTGAGCTGTCTCTTCATGTTTATTGTTACTGTTGTAGCCCAGTCAAACAATAGGGGACTCATGCACTCTGAGGCCAGCAGGAGTTGGGCCTTTCTGGCCTCGTGCGGTGCCTGCGACCCTACAGCACGCGTGATGGTATGTAGGACAACCCTCAATGCCAGATCGGGGATGGTGTGAATATCCACCTTTTTACTCCCTGATCCCATTTGTGCCCTTGGGCACACTCGTGCCATCACTTCCTCCATCTTCTCGCCGGATGGTCTGCTCCCAATCAAGCTGGGCAACGAACCTCTGCGAGACAGTCCGGTTATAAATTACACATCAGAGACCTCCAGTTCCAACACCTGGTCTCATAACTTGAACACTTGTTCCTGTTCATCGCAAATATTGATCAGATACTGGAGGAGCTCAGGTTGAGCTCGTAAGCAGGATGTTAGGAAGAACTTCTTTAGCCCATAGTTTCTGAGGGCATTCATGCAAGCCTCATTTTCTATGGCCTGTTCATCCTCTTCTCCATGCTCTCTTTCTTTCCACTCAATCACCATTTTGCTTGATTTCCTGCATCCACATGGTCACAAACCCTTAATTAGATCTCTGTTAGGCTTCAAAATTCATTCAAATTGGTTAAAATCTCGAATTTTTAGGCGGAAATTTGGGTTCGGCCGCTGGCGCGGCTGTTTTGTGAACAGTCGCGCCAGGTGGCGCGAGGCCTTTACATATAAAAGCCCATTGGCGCGGGTCCGTGCCCGATACCCGCGCCAATGAGCACAGCCCTAAAAATTTAAAGAGTGGCCACAGAAGTCTGATACATGAGGGAAAACTATTAAAAAGCGGATTGAAATGAAGTACAGGGAAGCGCCTCTTACCTGTAACAGACGAGAATCTGAATGGTAAACCGGATCTGTCGCAATCACCGTCAGAAGTTTTGCACACCAAATGGACCACTGCTGCTTTTCACCAAGGTAAATAGTAAATGTAATTTTGTTTTTACCATTTTGGCATATTTATAACTTTTTCGACATAGGATAGGTTTTAAAAGTTATTTTTATCAAATATTTTAATATGTTATGTCGAAAATGGGTTTTACGCTTGCTTGGTATGTGCAGCAACAGGTTTTTCGCGACTTTAACGGTGAAAACGAGTTGTATTTTATACTTTTTCGGACTCGGTAAATACACGAAAAAGTCACTTTGGAGTCATCTTTCAGCTCTTTTCTGACTCTCTAAACATGAAAATATTGCCGAGGCCCTTGTCGTTTCGATCTCGTTAAATTGGACACAAATCGACATCTACCCAGTATACGTTTACCCCTTTTTCGGGCTGGGATGGATTGATTACGAAAAAGGAATACCCTAGCCTATCGCGACTAGGAGGTTTTCTCGAATATTGTTTTCTACCTTTTCGGATCTGAGGAACTATTTACGAAAAGGGACCTGTGGAGTTTACTTTTCTGCTGTCTTTTCAAACTCTCTAAACATGAAAAGACGCCGAGTTCTTCCTTTGTCAGACTCGTTAAACCCTGATGACATTGGATTCAGTCGAAATGACGTTCTCCGAGTTCTTCATTCCTAGGGCTTGTTAAATGTACTAGGATGGATTCGCCCGAAGGGCGGATTTATATTACAAGCATATGCTATCCCCTTCAAGCTTGTTATCAAAAATAATTGGGGTACTCGCCAGAAATGGTGGGGGAAAAATGGAACCATCATCATTGTCGTGTCGGCAGTATGTCGCTCTTGAACATGGCACTTGTTTGCATTCGTGTCGGGTTGGGGACATCTCATCTCGTTTTTTCACTTGCTTCCGTGGGTTTGGGTGATCCTTTTTGACCTCTCCTCTGCTCATTGCCTCGTCACCATGACCTCTGATCCGTTGATGTCAAATACTGCCAAAACCACTATTTGTGCCGTTATATGTTCAAGAGAAGTTGACCTCTGCAAATATCAACCTTCCTCTGATTCTCGTATGATCCTGATTCACAAGAAAAACATCATGTTCCTCTATCTCGTGTCGATGATGTGGCAAACATTATGGCCCACCTTCGATCAAGGTCACTTCCTGTCGACTTCAGCTCATTATCCAGGAAGCTGATCTAGAGACTCCCTTATGGTACCTTGGAGCCTGCATGCCTCAATGGCAGGTTCGTCACATTCGACGTGAGGTTCTCATCATTGGCCTCCGATCGAGTGATTCTACGGGTGTTCGACGCCATCTCATTGATTCACATGCCGTAGATTGTACCTGTAGTACCTTGAGGGCCATCTTCGTTATTGGTGGTTCTTCTCGCATCTGTTAACATCTCTCATTATTGGTTGGTAATCAGACGATGTTCTTGCATGTTCGATTCAGCTCACATATTCGCATGCTTGAACTTGTACTTTGTTTGGGTCGAGATGGAGTGCAAGACCCTGGATTGTGTCTGTTGTAATCCAGGCTGCGATTTTGTGGATTATTATTTACATGACTTATTCACTGGATGGCTGCGACCATACTTGAGTTTATTTATCGATCCTCACTGGATGGCTGCGACCATACCTTGGATCTGGATTATTGTATACTCTGTTTTGGATGGCTGCGTCCATACCACATATACATCATGTACTTGAGATATCAGTTGCATTTCTCCACGCAAGTTTTCCGACGGCGGAGCTTCAGTTGGACACGTTCTCGTAAAGCATTTCACCCCTCTCTCTCTCTCGGGCCTCATACTTTAGGGGGCATCTGTTACACAGTAATTTGTCACCGTCCCTACCATTCCCCGTCCCACACATTGGAGGGCCCATTATGTGACCTGTGAGCAATGTCATGCCTTGAAACCATTATCATTGCATTCCTCTAAACATGAGCTTCAATTGCCCTAAAGACATCTCCTTGCAGAAAACCATAAAAACATCCCTTTTTGCACTGGCGCGGGTATCCAGTTCAGAACTCGCGCCAATGAAGAAAATCCTACAAAGAGGTCGCGCCAACTGGCGCTCTGTCCCAGAGTCGCAGTCGCGCCAGCCAATTTAAGGAGTGTTTTTTAAATAAGAATGGCGGAAGTTTCGTTTCAACAGACTCAGAAACTGCTATCTATGTTGAGTTGGGAGGTTTGGCTCCGGGAGTTCCATGAAAGGGAAGTGGTTTGCCACCTCTCATGGAAGCTTCCTTGAAGATAGGGCCAATCCCACAATTATAGGGATCCCAACTCCCCTTCCTCCATCTATAAAAGCTAGCTCATTGCCATTACAAGCTAGTCTTGAAGTGCCTAAGCCTTGAATCTCCAAGTTCTCAAATTCCCAAGAGCCTTCATGTTATAAGAGCCCTCGTTTTTCCCTTAAGGCCGACTCAAGCAAGGAGACTATCGTCGAGAGACTATAAGAGAGGCTTGTCCCATCCCTGGTAGGCTTTGTGAGACGTGCACGACTGGAGACCCCTCCGAAGGAGACCTCAGCATCAGAACATTGGTTGTACTCTCTTTCGATTGCTTATTAATGAATGACTACTGGTTATGGTTCCACTCTGTTTTTCACTTATGATAATGATGAGTTATATCCTTTCTGACTAACATATAGTTGCGTATTCTGGATTTTATGCTTGTATTCGTGTTGTTTCTTGCATGTGTAGGTGTCCATCCACGGAGATCATGGGGATCGTGATCTGCCGAGGCTGAGGAACGGGAACGCTGTCTCTTCTACGAATCATAGCATTGGACTCCAGGTAGGCCTCCATCGTTGGTCTGTTTATTCGCAATTAGGAACTTGCGCTGTAGCATTTGATGATTGTTGCTAGACCCGTGCTGGGCTAGTAGGGATCGCCTCTATCCACAAAGGGGATTTACCTCCTCAACAATGGGCCCCACATGTCTTTTCCAAGCATGACTTTCAATTTTTGAACTTTGTAACCTTGAAATTTTGTAGCTTCTTTGGAACCTTGAATCTCTTTGAAACCTTGACCTGCATCTTTAGGAACATGAATTACTTACTAAATACTAGAAACATTAAATTATATTTTGAAATCAAACTTTATTGAATAAACATGCCTATTACCACTCATCCAATTGCTGGATTTTATGCATGAAATGACAATTTTGGTGACCCTAAAACCCTAATGACCTAATGGAGACAATGAACTGAATGAAATCATGGTAGTGATGAATGAAATGATGATACACTCAGCTGAGTGATGACAAGGACCAACATGTGAAAATTTTGGAAGGAGTGGAAAATAGTACTAGACCTAATACCCAATGACCAAATTTTTGCTTGAAGACCTAATGAAATGAAAAAAAATTGACTATGGGACCCTAAGATGACATGATAAGAGCCCATTTTATTAGTCGTGACAAGCTGTATAGACTGACACTAACATTAAGAATGGCCTTTGGGACCCCCAACCCTTGATAGGGTAGAGGGGTGGGTCCCATTGGAACATTAGAACACATATATACTAATATATTTATTCAAATAATTGTTTATATATGTCTTTATCCGTTATTATATATATTTTTGTTTATAGATATATTTTATGGGAATTTGAATTTTGTAACATGTTTATATGTACCCATTAACCCATGATGTGGATGATTGATACATGACATAGGTTTGTTTACATCTTGTTACATGTGTGGGTGTGTGTGTGTGTTCAATAGATCTTGAAACTTGTACACACACACATGTATATATTTTTCTGAAGGAAAAAACTATAGTTTCGTTAATATAAACAAAATTACATCTGTGTGTGCCCATGAAATGCTAAAAATAAGCGTAAACCATATTGGAACCTTCATTTTTCTCTGCCAAAAAATTAAGAGATACTATCTAAGAAAAATAGATTATAACATCTGATTTCATCATATATTATTTATCTAAATACAAGTATTATATATTCTTTAGAGATTGCATATTTCTAGAAGTAACAACTTAACAAAAATTGTAAACATAACAATAGCAAAAAAAACTATCATTCTTCAGCTGATGCATCATTGTCCACCTATAACCCTTCAATGAAGGGTATGTGATAGAAACTCTTGGAGGTGCTGACTACCTAGTCACAGATTTTCTAGACTCCTATAGCCTATAAAGAAACTACTTTAGAGAAAGAGAGTCTGATTCCTTGTTGCCTTCCCTGTAAATATGGCGATAAGTGATATGATTAAAACAACGTTTTAGAACAAGAAAATCCTCAAGAATGGGGATTAGAGTGTGAATATGAAAAATTTGTAGACCATTACAAAAATTTACAAAAACCATAGAATCACCAAATAACTAAAGATATTGAACTTCCATTTGAATGGAAAAAATAAGGAGTTTAAGGCTAAGAAGCTCAGTAAAATTATTTTTAACCCTCCCCAGTGCACTTTGAAGCTTGAAATTATGGTTTTCATTTAGATAAAGGGATGCCCCTCTGCCATAAGACCCATTTTTAGAAGTGGCCATGTCTAAATAAGCCCAAGTATAGGAATGATCGATCACTTCTTCAATAATGACTCGCTGGACATTTCTTATTCCACTAGGATAGGCTCAAAGTCAAGACATTTTGGCCATCACTCGATGAGGGACTGATGATTGATCATTAAAAATCACTTTTTTTTGGGCCATCCAGATGCCCTAAAAAATTAAGGGGAGAAGGTTCCTTAAATTCTTAAGAATGATCTGGTTCCACCATACTTGCCATGCTTCCTAGATAGATTACCCAACCAAATTTAAGTTACCTTCCGAAAGGAATTTATCCAAATTCCAAACCGACTGCGTGAAAGGGTAGTTGATCAATATTAGAGTTACAAATTCCAACTCATTCTTACATAGGGCACACCAACCCAAACCCTGCAAACCATGCTTGAGAGGGTTATCCCAATATGAGCCTTATTTTCCAGTACACACCACATAAAGAGTCAGTATTTAGGGGGGCTCTTAAATTTTCATAATGACTTCCACCACCAAGCCAAAACTTCTAGTTGTCTATTGTTGATAATAATATCATGACCAAATTTTGGGGAGTAATATCCCCAAGGATAATGAACCCAACACAGACAATCCTCCTCGTCCTTGATTATAAGAACATGCGCCGAATTGAGAGATAGAGTATAGGCTTTCCAATGCTCATGAAATTCCTGAGGTAAATTCAACTGTTGTGTTGTGCACCAACCTTGAGCCAAAATAGACGATCTAGTATGATAAACAACATGACTAAGAGAATTCCTTCCTTGTTGATGGATAAAACAAATCACGTCCTTTGGAATCCGGAAATATGTCTACATACATACATACATACACACATACACACATATATAAATACACACACACACACACACACACACACACACACACACACACCACCTAAGATCCACATGGAATTCAAGTGTTAGCATGCCCGAATTTAATAATGCAATATTTTATTTTAAGCAATACATTTAAATTGGATCTCGATTTGTCGAATTTTTTTTTCTCATTAGAAAGCTCTCACTGAGCTAAACTAGATAGTTACATTAACATCTATTTTCACAAGTTTTAGGAAAATGACGTTTTTGTAACCCAATATACTGTTGATCATTGAGAAATTAAAATTAAAACGTTAGTAAAACCTCCCACAACCCATAAAAATACAAGTGGTATAGTAGGTAGTGTTACAGACATGAATTCCCACAAGTCTTGCTCCTTTAAGATCACTGAGATTCTTTCCTTCCATGTCAAGAAATTCGAGACCCCATTAAGTCGATCCTCAAACTTTACATTGGTTATTGACATGGTTGTCCTAGGCTGTGTCTGTCAAGCACACTGAAGTAACCTATAAAATAACAGATCTACTTTTCTCTTAGAGAAAATTATATGATACCATGTTAAGTTATCTTAAAACCAATTATCTAAAAAAACATATAAGATCTAGTTCCTCGTTGGAATTATTAACTCTTGCATGCAATGGAAAAAGAGAAAAGAAATCACACATAATGCACAATTATTTCTTCTCTTCTGGATCAATTCATCATTTAAAATATCTTTAGAACTTACAAGAGCTCCCTTGCAAGGAAAATGGCTCTGAGAAATTAATAAAATGGAAAACATAATTGAAACTTTCAGTCTACGCAAAAATCAAGCCTAGCATGCTTTGCAATCCATACAATTGTGCACAATCCATATGGATGTTTGTAAGGCATGTTATGTTGGGATGTATGGCTACTCTTCTCCTTGCTACTAATCAGTTTCCTTCTCCAAATAAACTACTATTGAAACTCCTTGCCAATGGATCAAAATCATATTTCTGATTTTCTTCTTCACTCACATGACTTGTGAAATGAATGCTCTATATGTGTCTTTGTCCTTTTCCCTCTCTTTATTTTATAGCTTTGACATGAACCAAAAACCTAAACTTCAATGGTTAATATATAGTCATGAGATCAATGGATTTATTTATAATTGGAGTAGATTCTCTGACGAAGAAGATGGATTGTGGGAGTGTGTGACTTTGATTATTGATTAGGCCAAGTGACCCACTTTAGCTAATACATAAACTAATGTGGATATCCCATTGGATAGTTCGTCACACTAGACGTGATAAAATTATACTTAAAAATATGAAATCTACACTATGAAGGTTTATTTCTCTTTATATTTCTAAATATGTAAATTATTGATTATTTCTTATGCATGCAAATTATAAATATAGAGAACAATGAAGTAAAAATCACAAACCATAATTTACACAAGATATATCCTTGGAAACCCTTTTGGGAGAAAACCCAATTGGAAGGTGAAGCCTCTTTGCTCTCTTTCTCTGAAAAGAAAATGGTTGTAAGTACAAATAAGTAAGCCCTATGGACCATGGGATACTACAATGCACAAATCCTGTCTGTATTCACTCTCCCTATACTATCATATTCTCTACTTGTCTATGGAACAAGATACACTTGAAAATAATATAACCCTTTTCCTCCAAGTGGCCTGATTATAACACAACACAATAACCTACTAGTTGTTAGGTTTGACTCCTTCAACTCTTAACTAGAGTTAAAATATTAACTCTTCTAAAGTCCTATTCATCATGATCATATGGATAGCCCCTTTTCCAAGAGTAATGGGGGCTAGCGTGGCATCATTTTGAATTATGGTGTTAAAAAACAAAAAAGGCCAACTTTTGAGTGGCATAACTTTTGCATACAAACTCTAATTGAAGCAATTTTTGCATCATTGGAAAGATAGTTTTGTGTAAAATAGAAAAAACACGTTGGAAAAAAAGAAACAAAATTTTACTCCCAAATAATTGTGTTTGATGCCTAAAAATTCTCTTGAAATGTTTCAAACCCTAATTTCCCAAACTGGTTCATACTGGTAAAAGTGGTATTGTGAGATGATTCCTCTATTTTTCCACTCTAAAAGAATCAAGATAGATGAAAAATAATATAATGATCCAACGTGGATCACACTTCCTTATTTTTGGAGGCTTTTAGTCCTCAAAATCTTCTATTGAATGAGGTAAGGAAAATTTTCCTCCACCTTCTCTCTGGTGTACCATTTAGCCTTTCCTAGAAGTTTTCCTTTCAAATCGATCTACCAAAGGTCATGCTACCCCTGTCTTTTAGTTCTAGACATTTTTGGAAAAAATATATCTTTTTTCAAATCTACTTGGGCATATGGTGCCAAATCCTCCACATAAGGTAGGAATTGTTCCCGTTCCTAGTCTAGCATGGAAGGCTCATAGAGTTTAAGATTTTCTACATTCACAACTAAGTAAATGTGCATGCATGAGGGTATACTGAGTCTATAGGCGTTATATTTCACCTTTTATAGTATCTAAAAGGGACCATATCACATATCGTTGAGTTTCTTACCAGGACCTTGTAGCATCTTCTTGTTCAACCATAACCATACAATTTCACCCACCTTGAATAACTACTATTTTCTTAGTTGATAATGCCTGGCCTTCTATTTTTCATGTGACTTATGTAGTGTCTCCTATAATTGTATATGGATTTAATTGATATTTTCTACAAATATTTTTCCCTTAAGGCATCCCTTGTAAGATCCTTCCTCACTCCTTGCTACCTATATGAAATATCCAAGGGCGAAGGATGAAAATATCCAAAACATGTTTCAAATTGGTACTTACCAGTAGAAGTGTGGAATGATATGTTATAATAGTGTTGTATACATACCATGTTTTTATCCCAAGTCTTTGAATGTTTCTGATTGTAACCCCTCAAAAGCTGCACCAAAGTCCTATTGAATACTTTTTTCTACCCATTTGTTCGTGGATGGAATGGTGTAGACCTCTTTGACTCCATGTACATATTATACCAAATTGTAGTCCATAATTCATTAAAAAACCTTGTATCCCTGTCTAAAATGATGCTCTTCGGTATCACAAAGTGTACCTAGACTTATTCAGAAAACAAGTTTGCTACTTCCTTCCCATTGTTGGTATTTTTTTAGGGCATCATTACACACATCTTGTTAAACCTATCAACTACCACAAACTAGTAGTCATGTCCCTTCATGGTTTTTGGTAACCTCCCACAAATTAAGTGGAAATGATTTCCTAGTGATGAGTGAATACATGTAAGGGATGATGTAAATATTGTTTCCCGTTACTAGGCTTGTCGGTATGACAAAGCATGCATCCGCTTGTGAACCTAACTACCTATTCTTACATCCTGGGCCAATACACATACTTCTATCAATTGGCCACTGTATTCCCGACACCAAATTTCCCTATAACATTTGAGGCATGAGCCTCTCTAATAAACTTCAATCACTCACCATTAGGAATAAATAACTTATCCAACCTATAAAGTAACCCGTCCTATAGATGGTAGTAAAATATGTTGTCATCATCATGAAAATGACTCGAGTTCTAAAATTGTTGAAACAACTCCTTGAATTCCTGATCCTCTAGATATGCCTCTCTATATGCATCATGAGTGAATGGATCCATGTGCATCAGAGTTCCCAAAGGTGTGATATGCGGGTGACCTTGAAAGCATGTTGACCAACTTATTTGTGTTTCCCTTCTTATACTTGATCACTAAATAAAATTACTGTAGCAACCCCATTCACTTCTAATGCCTTGTTTTCTGTAGCTTACTTTAGGCTTGTAGGTACTATAGGGAATGGTGATTTGTGTGGATTTATGTCTCCTTTCCCATCAGATAGTGATTCCACTTCTTCAAAATTTTTACTAGGGCATAGAGTTCCTTGTCATAGGTAGGGTAGTTAATAATTCCCCCATGAGATACTTTAGAATGGTAGCATAAATTACTTCTACCCTGCATTAAGACCACTCCCATAACATACCCATACACTTTTTTCTCCACTTTGAAGGGTTGAGGCAAGTTTGGTAATGCCATAATTGGTGCTTTATTAATCTTCTTCTTGAGCTCCTAAAATGCCTTCTGCCAACTCTTTTCCCACTGGAAACTCTTACCAGTTACTACTATGGAGTGGAGTGGTGCTATTACCATTGAAAATGAAGCTATGAATTTCCTCAGGTATTGTGTTTCCCCATCGAAACTCCTAACCTTAGAAACATTATAAGGCACCGACCATTTCATGATGGCCTCCATCTTGGTAGGATATCCTCCACCTATAACACAGTACATATACACCAAATATTTCTATTCAAATGTGAGATAATCTCCTCCTATGTGGTACTATATACTGGTATACCATCCCAATAGACAATAAAAAATGAATCTATAAAAGGGTGTAGTATGTCACTCATTAACCTCATAAATGTAGTTAGCATAGTCTGAATGGCATGACTAATCCCTCATACAAACCTTTCCTGTATTTGAAGGCACTCTTCCAAGTATCTTCTTCTTTGAATTGAACTTGGTGATATCTAGACTTTGAGTCCTTCTTGGTGAAGTATTTTGCTTGCTGTAACTGATCCAATATATTATCTATTATAGATAGGGGGTACTCATTCTTGAGCATGATTTTGTTCATCTAATTAATACATATCCACCATGTTCTATCCTTATTTGACATAATGATGATGGTTACCCCCATGGTGATGTACTCGATCAAATAATGCCTTGTTCCAAAAACTATTGCGACTATTTCTTCACCTTACTTGATTTTATAACATAATGCTTGTAAAACCCAATGTTCGACAATGGGGAGTTCGGTAATATTTGGATCTCATGCTCCACTTTATCTCTTGGGTGGTGTTGTAACACTAGAGATAGTTCATGGCTAAGGGTAACCAATGCCTAGGACATCCACTCAGTTAAAATAAAGATATATAATTTTAAGTGTTTAAATATATTTTCATAGAGACAAACCCTAAGGTTTAATGTGATTTAATTCTTGGAAGAAGAAACAAACCATTTCAATTTGGTTGGTATATCTATGGCTACAGTCTTTTATGAAGTTGCAGTGTAGTAGGAATAATATTGAGAATAAATGTGGTGAAACCAGCTCCAAAAAGAGAAGAAAAGAGGTATCAACGCCTTAGAAATAAGCCACTTTGAGGGGGCAGCCTCCAATACATTACATGTGTAGGTTTTAACCCTGAACATAAATTATCTACACACGAATATTATAACAGAAAATAAACAATAGCGAGAGCATAAAACATAAAATAGATAAACACAGAGATTTTCCCCTAGATCCCAAATTGGGACGACCAGCTTGATTTTTCATTATATTCCTTTTAGTGTTACAACACATATATATACATGCCGAAGCATACATAAACCCCAATCCATTAACCCTGGATTAGAACATAACCGTAGTTCCCTTGACCGGATCTACAAAATACCAGGGGTCGAAAACCATCGTACCCCAAAACTATGTGCAAACTCATGCACAAAACATGGGTGGGTCCGCATATGAGTGACCGCATACCACTCGGCACCGCCTGGGACTTAATGTGAGGGCTGCCGCCCCGCGTGACTCCCCCCCCCCTCGCCGCGCCTGCAACATACACTGTGGGGCTAGTCGTGGAAAGAATATAACACATACCCAACAACATGAATGAACAATGATTGGATGTTACAAATGAAAAAACCTCCTCTCTATATATAGGAGTCCATGGGGCCACAATGTAATCCTAGCCGACCTAACAATAATAATGTAAGGGCACAATAATAACAATATGGGGGTTACAGGGGTACAAAAATAACAATAAGGGGGGCTACACTAACATAATAAGGGACTACACTAGTAATATAGGGACCTAACATGCCCTCTCCTTCAAACAAGTGTTGTCCTCAACGCTTGAGTAGCTCCAGGTGCTTCTGTATAAAATTCTCATCCTCCCATGTAGAATCTTCAGTGGGTAAGTTCTTCCATTTGATGAGATACTCCGAAATTGATCGATTTTGTAGCTGTCGAGTTCTTGTTTCTGTGACTACTTCAGGTTCCAATATGGTTTTTTCTTCCTCATCAAGTTCTGGAAATATTGTTTGAACTAGAAGTTTGTGCCCTATAACCCTTTTTAAGCATGAAACATGGAAAACTGGATGCACTCTCGAAGAAGTAGGAAGCTCCAATTGTATGCCATAGTACCAATATTTTGCAACACCTGGTGAGGACCATAGTACTTTGGCGATAATTTATTATCCTTCTTAGCTTGCTTGAGGGACATTTGTTTGTATGGTTGTAGCCATAAAAATACCCAGTCTCCCACATCAAAACTTCTCTCACTGCGATGTTGATCTGCCTGTTGTTTCATTCGATTTTGTGCCAAATTTAGGTTGTCCTTTAAGATTTGGAGAACTTCTTGTTGATGCTCGATGTGATCCTCCACTTCTTGAACCCTAGAATTTTCCCTTAAAGAATATGTGATGGACAATGGATGATATCCATAAAGTGCCATAAATGGGGTCATTTTTGCTGCAATATGGAAGGAAGTGTTATACCACCATTCAACGAGAAGTAACCACTTGACCCATTTTGCTTGCTTATCAGATACAAAACAACGAAGATGGCCTTCCAAACATTTATTCACTATCTCTGTTTGACCATCGGATTGAGGATGATAACATGAGCTATGAGCTAGTTGAGTACCCAAACAAGAAAATAATTCCGTCCAAAAATTTCTTGTAAAAATGGGATCTCTGTCACTTACAATAATCTCCGGGTTTCCATGTAGCTTTTGAATTGTTTCCATAAATGCAGTAGCAACTGTACTTTCTTTAAATAGATGAGATAATGCACAAAAGTGTGCATACTTGGTAAGTCTATCAACTACCACGATGATGACAATCCTTCCTTCGAACTTAGGTAAACCTGTGATAAAATCCATTGAAATCTCCTCCCAACGTTGACTTGGAATGGATAAAGGTTGTAGAAGACCCGGGGTCTTAATTGTCTCAAATTTATTTTTCTGGAAAACCAAACATTCTGCCACAAACTTTTGAATATTCATATTTAAGGCCATCCCAAAAAAATTCTTTCTTCACCATGTGGTAAGTTTTTAAAAATCCCGAGTGTCCTCCTAAAGGAGAAGTGTGCAATTCCAAAAGAATCTTTTGTTTTAGTTGGGAATTCTTGCAAATATATAAGCGATCTTTGTGCCATAAGGAATCATTTTTCCAACTAAATGTATCAGATGTACTAGGATCTTGCTGCAACTTTTGAATGAGTGTCCAAAATTCTTCTTCCTTCTTCCATTCATCCCTTGCTTTGGTTATCCAATCTGGTTTTATAATAGAAATGGCACAAAGAAATGCTTCCACCTCTTCATCCTTTCTTGAGAGTGCATCTACAACAACATTTAGTTTCCATTTTTTGTAGATGATTTCAAAGTCATAACCCAACATCTTTGTGACCCACTTTTGATGCTCTTCCAAAGATAGTCTTTGTTCCAAAAAGTATTTAAGACTATCGTGATAAGTTTTTACCTTGAAGTGCCTTCCCATTAGGTAAGGTCTCCATTTCTTTAGTGCATGTAGTATTGCCAACATTTCCTTCTCGTAAATAGCCTTTTGTAAATACTTTCCTTTGATTGAACGACTTTGAAAAGCAATGGGTCTTCCTTCTTGCATTAAAACAACACCAATTCCATTTCCTGAGGCATCACATTCAACAATAAAGGTTTTTGTGAAGTCTGGCGTAGCTAAGACTGGTGCTAGGCACATTGCCTCTTTAAGATGTTCAAATGCATTAGTTGCTTCAAGAGTCCATGAAAATGCATATTTCTTCAATAATGTTGTTAGAGGTGTTGCTATTCTCCCATAATTCTTAACAAACTTGTGATAATACCTTGTTAACCTGAGAAATCCGCGCAACTGCTTTATGGTTGTGGGGAATTTCCATTCCTTAATGGCTTTAATTTTTTTAGGGTAAACCTTAAAACCCTCGTGAGATACAATATGAACTATTATTCCACCTCTTGTACTCCAAAGAAACATTTGGATGTTTTTGCATATAATTGTTTCTCCTCTAATAGTTTGAGCACTCTGTCATTTGTGGAACATGATGCTTCGAGGACCTGCTGTAGATTAGTATATCATCAAAAAATACTAGCATAAATTTTCTAAGGAAGGGTTTGAAAATGGAATTCATCAACCCTTGAAATGTAGAAGGTGCATTGGTAAGGCCAAAAGGCATGACCAAAAATTCATAATGACCCTCATGAGTTCAAAATGTTGTTTACGAAATATCTTCATTCTTCATTCTAATTTGATGATATCCTGAACGAAGATCCAACTTGGTAAAACAAATTGCTCAATGTAATTCATCCAATAATTCATCAATCACAGGAATGGGAAATTTATCTTTAATAGTGAGCTTATTGAGCTCCCTATAATCCGGAAACATGCACCATGATCCATCCTTCTTGTGCACCAATACTACTGGAGCAGAGAAAGAACTTTGACTAGGTTGAATTATACCAGCCTCTAACATTTCTACAATCATATGTTCAATTTCACTATTTTGGACATAAGGATATCTGTAAGGCTGGATTCTTGGAGGAACACTTCTTGGAATCAAATGTATAGCATGATCATGATCACGAAAAGGTGGGAGTCCTTTGGGAGTATCAAACACCCTGGAATGATTGTCCAAGACTCTTTGGAGATCTGGAGAAATAGATGATTCTAATGTTGGAACTTCTAGTGTGCATAATTGTGAAATTATGCCTCGTTGTTCTTTATTCAGAAGATTTGTCATGACATTAGAGCTTATTATCTTTCCTGGCTTCCCTGTGATACCTCGTAATTCGATTTCCTTTCCTTCCGAAAAAAATTTCAAGAAAAGTTCTTGAAAATTAAAAGCTACCGTCCCCAAAGATTGTAACCATTGTACTCCTAGTACGACATTAGCACCTCCCATTGGGATGAAAAGAATTGGAATATTCAATACATATTACCCCATGGATAACTTGATATTATGGAATTTTCTAGAGCAATTTATAGTTCCTCCATTTGCAACCATCACATGACATTCTGGCGCTGAGTATAGGAAACAATTCAATTCCTTGGCTACCTTACAATGAATAAAATTATGGGTACTACCTGAATCAATAAACACTATTACCTTTTTCTTCTTGATATGTCCTTCTATCTTGAGAGTTTGAGGAGTGGTAATTCATACCAATACATTACATGATATGGCCGGACTCACTTCTTCTTCTTCTAGGGTTTCTTCCTAGTGTATATCCTCTTCTTTTGAAGTTTCTTGTTCATTTTCTTCCTCCTCTTTACAATCTATGTAAAATAATTTCTTCTCAGCACACTTATGACCTTTAGTGTATATGCTATCACAACTGTAGTAAAACCCTTTTTCTCTTTTTTCTTCCAATTTTTGTGGTGTCAACCTGTAGGTTGTGGAATTCTATTAGTAGCAACATTTCCATCTTTATAGATGTGAGTGGTAGGCTTCCTTGTCGCCATAATTTTACATTCAGTTTTTCTTGCCAACCTGAATGCCTTGTCTAATGAATCTGGTTCCCAAACACGAACTTCATGTTGGATGTTATCCTTTAAAGTCCCTATGAAGACATCAATCCTGTGTTCCTCTGGAAAATAAATTACCCTTATATTAAATTTTTGGAGGTCCTCAATGTGCTCCGCCACTAAACCCTTTTGTTTGAGATTGATCAATTGGCTAAACAAGGTGTTGCTCTTTGTATCATCATAATGTGTTATCATTTCCTCCGTAAAAATTGACCAAGTGACAATTTTTTTACGGGAGCAAAGCCATCGATACCATACAGATGTATTTTGTTCTAAATGTAAAGTTGCAATGCGTAACTTTTGTGTGTTTTGCACATTATTGAGATCAAAATTGTTGCTCCATCTGTAGTATCCATGTTACGAGATCCTTGCCATCAAACTTCCTCATATCCATCTTTGGAATATGGCGGTTCTTTAAACCAACATTAGAGTTTATGAGATCACGATTAACATTTATTTTGTTCTCATCATGAGTTTCCTCTACTATCTTTTTTCCATTAGGAAACATTTCTTGTATCAACTTTTCCAAACCTTTGATGTCTACTTCTAGATCATTCTTCATGTTTTCCATTTTTCCATCGATCTTAGCTTCCATGTCATCCATCTTAGCTTCCATGCCAACTTCCATGCCATCCATCTTAGCATCCAAACCATTCATATTATCTTCCACACCTTTCTTCAAACCATCCATCTTAGTTTCCACACCTTTCTTCAAAACTTCCATTTCATTTTTTGTTGCTCTTTGCGATAGCGAAATTTGGTGCACTTGCTCATGGAATTTTGATATCTCATGTTGCATTTCTTCGTCTTCACGAGTCGTAGTAGAGCATTCTAAAGGCTTAATGGGTGTTGAATTCTTTTTAGGAGGAATTTTAGAACCCAATACTAATATCTATGCTCAATAGGCCTTTGGAATCACCTAGAACTGATTTTTCAAACAAGACTTATGCAATTTGAAAAAAAAATACACACCTTTTTCTTGATTTTAAGGAGCTTGATATTGAAACTGAATTATCTCTGTGATTTCAGATCTTCAATATCTGAAATTCGGCCCTGAAGTAGCCCTTTGAAGCTTCTTTTGAATGCCACAGGTCTGACCTGATTTGGATTCTTGAAGACAAAGTTATGCCCAATCTCCTACGATGATGTAATTATGGACTGGTTCAGTAAAGCGAATTTGTACGACATGTCATGTGTCACTGTTTCCTCCGTCGGTTCTAAAATTGATATAGTGAAAACTAAAGTCTGCGCAATTGCAGCCACTTTTTACATAATTCCAATCAGATACTCAGAGAGAGAGTTATGAAGATTTTTTCCACAATCACCTCTTTCAGATGAAATTTGGAAGCCTGAAAAATAATTAACTTCCACAGACCATATCTCTGAAAATATTGCGAACCAAAATCTAAAATTTTGACAAGATCTTCCTCAGGATTTCTTCTTTACTCCCTAAAATTTTCATCTTCTAAACCTTCATAGAAGAAACGTTATAGCACAAATGTCACGATGACTTGATTAGGTTAAATTTAGGAGCCTGCAAAAAGACCTAACTTCCACAGATCATATCTCTAAAAATATTTCAAACCAAGCTCTGAAATTTTGTGACGATGTTCCTCAAGATTTCAGTTTCACACTCTAAATATTTCAGCTTCTAAACCTTCATAGTAAAAAAGGTATAGAAAAAATACCACGATGACCTGTTTGGGGCAACGAAACCCTAGAATCCAAAGCTCTGATACCAAATGTTGTGAAACCAGCTCCAAAAAAAGAAGAAAAGAGATATCAACGCCTTAGAAATAAGCCACTTTGAGGGGGTAAACTCCAATACATTACATGAATGAACAATTCTTGGATGATACAAATGACAAAACCTCCTCTCTATATATAGGAGTCCATGGGGCCATAATGTAATCCTAGTGGGGCCATAATGTAATCCTAGCCGACCTAACAATAATAATTTAAGGGCACAATAACAACAATATGGGGGTTACAGGGGTACAAAAATAACAATAAGGGGGTCACACTAACAACAATAAGGGACTATACTAGTAATATAAGGACCTAAAAATAAATATATAAATGCACAAAGCTAAACATAATCCTATACACAAAATCTTAGCAGAAAATGTGAAATGAAAGAAGGTGGAGTTAGTGAAATTATGGATTGCTTGATTAAGGTCTCTTTATGTAAATATTAACAAGTATATTTTTTTATTCTCAAAGCATTGTAAGTATATTTACAAAGAAAGAAACCAACAACTTCATATAATAATTTCAAAAGAAGAGAAAACACGATGAATTAGCAACAAAGAAGAGAAACACACAAGATAACCAAAAAATATCTGGAATCACTTGAAAATTTTATTGATCTTCCAAAAAAGCTTTGAAAATTACACATAAATTTCTTACAAAAAGTCTCTGAGCCAAAAAATTCGAACCCCTTTCCAATTTTTTTATTTATACTTCTTTCTCTACTCCCTAAGCTAACTGTTTCTGTCAGTTTCAGAAACTGATCCTTGAAAAAAAATATTAAACTGTTTATTTTTGAAGAGTTTTGAAATAATAAAATTACTAAAAATATTAATTTTATATCACACACACACACACACATACATTGTGACACCCTCCTCTCACATCTACTCAAGTAACCGACCAACCGAGGTAAACATGTGAAAAAGAGTTACTATGATATGATTCAACTCCATATGTGTCAGTTAAGGAAGTGGAAACGATGTAACACAACAACACAAATCTTCTGCACCTGCTACAAGACTTCTAGGATCCATCCAAACCTTCTAGGAGGTTATCCCCTGATACAAACTCACCTTTTAGTGCATCAATCCCCCAGTCGCTCCCTTGATATGGGCAAGAGTGCGACTGGAAACCTATAACCACTTGCACAACATAGGCATGCGTACAACTGGGGAATTTTGCAGGTAGTTCTGAGCCTTCGACCCCAATTTCTGTGCCACTTTTTTTAGGACCAAGGCTCGGTTCGCTGCCAAAAACTCCACAACACTTCAAGAAATGAAAGATAACAATAGAATAACAATGTAAATGCAATACCTTGAATACAGACTTGACTGGAGCCCTACTAGCCATGACAGAAATTTCGTCAAACATGTCTAAAATATGTAATCTATAGATTTAAGCAACAAATATGAGCATATAAGTATCATACCTATATGAGAATCGTTAAGAGGAATTTTTTCCTCATCACATTAGCTTCATTATCACCTATTAAGTCATAGATTCATTTTTCATTCATTTATAGTCAAAGCATGATGAGAGCCATACAACATCACTGCCATAGAACATATTCATAACCAACATATAAACAAAATAAATGACAAGCACAAAATAACCATATAAGGCAAATAATAACAAGTATATTTACCAATTAATACAAGAGGAAAATAGATCTTATTTCCATAAGAAAAATGCAACCAAGTCTAGGACTTGCAAGTACCACTCGACCATAGACATGGCTGAGCCAAATCTCTCTTTAGCCAGTCACCGCCATGCCATATTCCAAGCATGAAAATGGGATCGCATAAAACACATAAATCAAAACTAAACCAGGGCTTCGAGAGGCCAAACCACCTCAATCCTCAACTAGTGATTCCAACTCAGGGCCAAACATCAAAAACCATCCCCAGATTTGTCTCCACCTAAGATTTCCAGGGCTCCAGAGCATTTGTTTCAACCAAGGCTCCAAGAATAGTAACTCAACCCCCATCTACTACTAGCCTCTAGAGTGTTTGTCCAACCAAGACTCTAGGGCTAATAACTCAACCCACGAAGGGCTCCAAAGCATTTGTCCAACCAAGGCTCCAGGACTAGTAACTCAATCCAAGATGTTACAGGGCTCCAGAGTGATTGTCCAACCAAGGCTCCAAGAATTAGTAAATCAACCTACAACTAAAGGAATGTGAGAAGCAACGAAAATAAATAAATAATGAAATGAACCCACAACACCATGGCTATCTAGGAAATGGCAAGGCTAGGAAAATCCACCGCCAATCCAGGCAGTGTTGGCCTCAATTTTGACCCTTTTTCACCATGCATATTCCACCTTTCTATCATCCCTTACCACCATATCATGATAAAATTTGTCATATTTTTGCCTCTTTTTTCACTTTAAGGAAAAATAATTATGTCTTTTAATATTTAGAATTTTTAGTAAAAATTGGGCATTAAAAAATATTTTTGGCAGAAATAGAATTTCCCATAATGGTTCCATTGAAGTTGTATGTGCAGGACACCTGGGAACAAACTGAAGATAGATTCAAGAAGTTTTGACTCAATTGGATGAGTTCAATGAGTTCGACCCTATTAGGTGGAATAGGAATATTTTTGGTTGTTACAACCATTATAGTTGATTTTTTTATAATTTTAGCCTATTTAAGCACAACTATTCAACAACTATGAACACATTAGTATTATCATTGTGATTACTCTCTTTCCGAATACATTTGAAGACTTGCTCTATATTTCTTATGCTTCATTGTTGTGGGATTTGAATGGTGAATTTTTGCAGCGGATTGTTTTAGAGGTGTACCAACCAAAGGTGGAGGGCCCCATTCTAGCTAAGTACACTATCTTGTTCATTGATGTGCATAACTGTGAAGAAGTAGAATTTTAGTTTTATGTATATTTCTATTATAATTTCTTGTGAATATTTTTTGTATAAACTTGTTAGTATTTCATGACCATTCAGATTTTGGAAGTGATCTCCTTTTAGTGACTAGTTTGGATAAGGAAGGACAACCTAGGTATCCAAGTTGGAGACTCTTTCTTGTGAAATAAGAATTGAATTGGAATTTCTATCTATGCATTCATCCTTTCTTGCTTTCTTAAATCAATTTCTTTCTTAAAACAAGTGTTATGATTTATGGTGAACTTGGTTTTGTTGAAAAAGAAATCAATAGGAAGGACAACCGGGATCTCTAAGTCAAGAGCCTCTTCCTTGTTGACTATGATTCAATCATTCACTTGTTCATGCTTAAAGATCATAATTTCTATGCTTTTCAGTATTTTTATATTTGTAATATGAATTTCCATTTGTAATATGCATTTCCATCATCTTCATCTAAACAACAACTTCCTACACTAGCTTAATATAAGATCCATATACCTTGGCATGCTTCTAAGTTTAACAATCTTGATTAATAATTAAAACATATTCTCTAATTGAACTCCATAAATTAGACTGAAATTTTGGCACCGTTTCCGGGGAAGCACACTTAGATATAGCTAATTAGGAAGCTTTTTTAGGAAAACCTAAAGAAAACAAAAACATCAAAAGAAAACATATTTTAGGATTTCATTTCATTATGGTTATTTATGCCTAGAAAAAGAGACGATAAGGGTAGATATACGAAAAAAACCCCCAACCACTAAACCGTTGGTGGGAGCAGGACCATCCACATTCGAACTAACACCATTTTCTAGGAAACCAACTTTAGAGGATCTAGAGGAAAAACAACGTTCTGGACAAAGGTTAACTTTGGTTGAAAGAAAAAATTTATTGGCTTATGAGGTAAGGATAAAACAAACACAAGAAGAACCACCTTATATAGGCAAACATACAAGGAAACCAATTGATCAACCAATTCTTGAACAACTTGAAAAAGTTGAGGATATACAAGCTCAAATTTTAACTGAAACATTTAAAACAACTGAGAAAGAGATGATAGAAGAAGGACAAGGATCCAATATTCTAGGACCAACTCCTGAAGAATGGATACAATATGAAAGACAACGCAAAGAATGGGAAAAGAAAAGAGAAGAAGTCACTAGAAACAAAAATGAAAACAAAATAATGGAAGATGAAAGAGGAGAAAATGACCAAGAAACTACTTTTGGATTTCCAATCTTAGATACTAGAGCAATTTTGGGAGAAGAGGTAAAAATGAAAAATATTCCACCTTCCATTTTGCCAAAATTTTATGGTATGTCTTATGAAGATCCCGATTCATTCTTATTTGAATTTGATATCCTATGTCGAACCTATGGGTATACTGATGATACACATAAGCTTTGTCTTTTCCCTGCAACTCTTAAAGTATCTGCATTAAAGTGGTTTATGGGATTACGTGAACATACTATTACCAGTTAGGAAGTCATGACAAATATTTTTCTTAAGAAATATCAAGTATATTGTAGGCCTAGATATTCAAAATATGACATTTTTAGAATGAATCAACAAGAAGCTGAAAGTCTAGAGGAATACTTGGAAAATTTCTCTACAACTTACAAAAATATAAACATCATTCTTTAAATTCAAATACTATTCGAACAATATTTTTAAAATTCATACGAGATGAGTATCTAGATTTCCTTAATGTTATGGGTAAAGGATATATTTAATATTTACCATTTGATGAGATTGTTGAATTATGTCAAAAATACTCAAGAGGAAGAGAAAAAACTAGGAAGAGAGATGCAAATTCTAAAGCTACTAAATCAACAACATGAATTATAACAAGAGATGAATTACAAGATTTCAAAACTTATATGTTAATAACATTAGGGAGACAATTTGATGTACTTAAAACACGAAAGACACAAGAGGAGCAAGGTCAATTATTATCAATTTTTTGTCCTAAATGTAGGAAGAAGCATCCATTAAGAGAATTTTCTTTAGACAATATTCATTTTTGTGGAATTTTCCCTGAAAATAATGCAACTGATAATTGTCCAAGGCTAAAGGAATTGCAGGAAAATCAAATAGAGGAAATCCAAGGGATGGAATCTCTTTATTATTTATCACCAAGAAGAACTTAGCAGCCTCAATTTCTAGGTATGTCTCGAAATCCTCCTCAACAATCTATTCAACAATTTCCTCAAAACTATCAATATCCTATTCAAAACCCATGGAATGATCCTATGCCTTGGTAGGTTTGGCCTCCTCAATAAACTCAATATCAAACTTCTCAAGGTTGGAGAGGGTATGCCTATGGAGACCAACCTATTCAAAAATAATATCCCCAATCATTTCAATCCTATCTTCAACAACCATATCAATCATTTCCTCAACAATCCTTTCCATATCAACAATTTCAACAACGTCAACAACCAAATCCATCATCATCACCTCACCACAATTAACCCAAACCAAAACAACTTCAACTTCCATCTAACCAACCACCACCTAGACCAACTCAATTACCATCCCAACCACTGACAAATCCGAGTAATAATTCAATATATAATGTGGATGAGGGAACTTAATTTCCTACATATTCAATTCTTCATGTTCAAGATGTTCATCTAAGGTCTGGGAAAGTACTGCAAAAGACTCCCCATTCATTATAGAAGAACAAATAGAAGAAAAATGGAGTCCTAAAAATTCCAAAAACAAGGATACAATAGAAGAAAATCAAATTAGAAAAGGTAAGGCAATAATGACTCAAACACCTCTTTTTCCTGAAAGATTTGTTGAGAACATATATTTTATTACTCTTCCTGAATTTGATATCTTAGATGAATTAAAGAATGCTTATCTAAAAATTCCTTTATTGCAAGAAATAAAAGATATCCCAATCTATACAAAGGCAATTAAGGAATTATACATAAAAAAATCTGGAAAAAGAAAAAAAGACCCACTAACAATTCATGTGATTGGAAGATTAGCTAGCCTCATGTCAACAAGTAGTGTAATTGAAAAATATGTTGATCTGGGAATCCCAATGGTTATAATTTCAATTAAAAATTTTCAGTTTCTAAAAATTTATTTGACTTGAGGGCTACTATTAATGTGATGATGAAAAAAACTACGAAATACCTCAATTTTCCAAACATTTGACCAACCACTACAATTTTAGAACTAGCTAATAGATCTAAAGTAGTGCCAAAAGGTGTACTTGAAGATATCGTAGTTTCATTAGACTCTTGAGAATATCTCGTAGAATTTTTAGTTCTACAGCCAAAGACAAATCTTGCAAGGCACCCATTAATTCTTGGAAGACCTTGGTTAGCCATAGTTGATGCCTTCATTGGTTGTAGATCAGGAAGTATGATTATCTCACACGTGAATGAAAGAAAACACATAACACTCTATCCTCCTGCTCAATCTCCTTCTTTGCTATCATGGCCTAATGAAATAGAACAAGAAAAGGAATAAAATCAATCTATTCTAAGTATTAATCAAGCTTTTGATTTTAGAGAAGAGGATAATGAGGATTTAATAGATTTCTTCATTTCAGAACCAAACATTTCCTAACAATTGAGAACTATGCAATATCATGCTGCAAGTCAAATATTAGAAATTTTTTTTCAAGAAAATTGCATAATCAATTCCTTGCAAACATCATTTGATGCTCTTTTTCGTGTTAATTCAATTACACATACACAAACCAAAAAAATGAACTTAGCCCTAAAAAATTTCTTAACTTTGGAAGTAATTTGCAACCAACACAAGAAAAGAAATTGGTTGAATTATTAAGGAAATATTCGAAAGAATTTGCTTGGAATTACACTGATATGAAGGGAATTCATCCCTAAACATGAATTCATAATATCTACACAGATGAAAATAATAAACCTATAAGGAAACCACAACAAAGAATGAACCCAATGATTAAAGAGATAGTCAAGGAAGAATTGCAGAAATTACTACATGCAGGATTTATCTACCCTATCTCGGATAGCCAATAGGTTTATCCTTTAGTGGTTGTTCCAAAGAAAAATGGGAAGTGGAGAGTCTGTGTAGATTATATGGAATTAAACAAATCAACACTTAAATATCATTTTACCTTACCACTCATTGATCAAGTCCTAGATTCACTAGGTGGGAAAACATTTTTCTCCTTTTTAGATGGATTTAGTGGCTATAATCAAATTAAAATAGCATTGGAGGATCAAGACAACTAATTTTACATGTCCTTTGGGTACATATTCTTACAATTTGTTACCATTTGGATTAGGTAATACACCAACTACTTTGCAAAGAGCAGTTTTGGCCATCTTTGCTGATTTAATACATGAGTGTGTAGAAGTTTATATGGATGATTTCATTGTATATGGGAATACTTTTGATGATTGTTTGAAAAAATTGGAAAATATTCTACAAATATGCATTGAAACAAATTTATCTCTCAGTAATGAAAAATGTTGTATGATGCTAACTGAAGGGATAGTATTGGGACACCGTATTTCTTCTTCAGGAATAAAAGTAGATCCAACAAAAATTATAATCATTGTGAATTTTTTACCACCAATGAATCAAAAATAGGTAAGAAGTTTTCTAGGATATGCAGACTATTATCGAAGGTTTATTGAAAAATTTAGTAAAATGGCATTGCCCTTATTTAAACTACTTACAAAGGACATATATTTTCAATGGAATACTAATTGTCAAAATGCATTTGAGAAATTGAAACAAAATTTTTCCACAACACTGATTCTTAGAGGACCAAATTGGTCATTTCCATTTCACATATCTATAGATGCATCAGATACCGCAGTAGGGGCATCATTAGGCCAAAAAGAGAATCAACTACACTATGCTATCTATTTCATTAGCAAGAATTTAACTCCAACCGAGTTGAATTACACAGTTAATAAGAAAGAGATGCTTGATGTAGTACATGTAGTAAATAACTTCAGACATTACATAACAAGATATGCAGTGTTCATTCATACTGATCATTTGGCCATTAAGTATCTAATGAAACAAACCATTACTAATGGTAAGATTACTAGATGGTTGTTATTCATGAAGAAATTTAACATTCTTGTATTGAACTGACAAGGAAAAGAGAATCAAGTGGCATAGTTCCTTTTAAGACTTCATCCTTCTGGTGAGATTGTTCCAGTTTCTGATAACTTTCTAGATGAACATTTATTTTCTATAACAATTAAAACTCCATGGTTTGTTGACATAGCTAATTATTTATCATCTGCAAATTTTCCTTCTCATTTCACAAATAAGTAAAAAAATAAAATAATAAAAGATAGTGCTAGATATAGTTGGGTTAATGGAGACCTTTTCTATACTGGACCTGATCTCTTAATTAGAAAATGTGTAAGAGAATATGAAATTTTGGATATTTTAAAGGCATGTCATGATGAACCATGTGGTGTTCATTTTGCAGACAAAATGACAACATACAAAGTGTTGAATCTGGGCTATTATTGGTCATCCATATTCAAATATTCAAAGACCTATGTCAAGAAATGTGATAGCTGCCAATGAATAGGGAGACCTATACATTATGATGAAATGCCTTTGAATAGACAAGTACTTATAGAGCCATTTTAACAATGGGCTCTTGACTTTGTGGGTCCCATTAATCCACCATCCAATGGAAAAGGGTACATCTTAGTATGTGTTGATTATGTGACAAAATGGGTGGAGGAAAAAGAAATGAAAAAATAAAAAAAAAATGCAGTGGTATATTTTATTTTTGAAGAGATATTTGTCAGATTTGGAGTACCAAGACAGATCGTCACTGACTAAGGAGAACAATTCACTTCAAAGCTAATCAGGTATCTTACAGAAAAAATATAAAATCAACTCCATATCATCCACAAGCAAATGGACAAGTGGAATCAACAAATAAAGTGCTTGAAAATATCATGACAAAGGCAGTAAGGATGCAAAAGAGGGGTTGGTCAGAATAATTGAATGAAGCATTATGGGCATATAGAATAACATGGAAGAATACTACTGGGTTCAACCCTTATCAATTGGTCTATGGAAAAGAAGTTATTTTACCAATTGAATTTCAAATCCACACATATAGACTTGCAACTGAACTTGGAATGGACCTATCAGAGGAACAACAACAAAGGATCATGCAGCTAAATCAATTGGATGAAATAAGAAAAGAAGCAGTGGAACATACATCATTGGTACAACAACAAAGAACAAAATGGCACGACAAATTCATTAAAAAGAAAAACTTTCATATAAGGGACTGGACACTTCTATTTTATTCAAAGAACAAGGACTTAAAAGAAAATTTCACTACTCACTAGTTAAGGCCTTATGAGAATGAAGAAGTATATGATAATAGATCAGTGAAAATCAAGACAATATATGAGGCAACAACATAATTTCAAGTCAATGGGCACAAATTGAAAATCTACAACAAGCCTGTGAATAAAGAAGATTTCCTCAAGAAAATATCCATAGAAGAAGACATGCAAGAGTTGGAAAAGCACAATCATGTTCCTTCCTTAATTTTAGAATATATATAAAAAAAATATAAAAAATAATAAAGATATTTGGCTGTGAAAATACAAATTTATGGCACAATACAAATCTGAATTCATATTGGAAAACCAAGTTACTTGGCTAATATGAATTCCTTTTAAAAAAATATTTGTTTTTAATTCATTTTATGTTTCAGGTTCGCACTAAGCTAGGACACTCTATTCTCCAATTTCCATACTAGAGGACAAGTCTAAAAAAAAAAGCAAGGGAGAAGATAGAATAAAACAAGTGAATTTGTTTTTTCCTTGTTAAAAATCTTAACAACTCAACATGGAAAAGCAACTCAACATATTGTTCAAATCAATATGGAAGAAACCCATAATGCAAGTTACTTTAACTTCAATCAACATTTTCATAAGGAACCTGAACATAAGGAAATATCACTTCAGTAGGGACCTGGAAATTTAACATCAAAATCTGTCACAAAGGGACTTGAAATCAACATCAAAATATGTCACAAAGGGACTTGAAATCAACATCAAAATCTGTCACGAAGGGACCTGAAACTCAACATCCAAAATCTATCAAAGGGAAACCAATTAGAAGAGCTATTCGAAGATCAGTTCATCTCAAAACAACTAAGGGAGCTTTTGGAAATACACTTATTTTCAAGCATCAACTAGGGAAAGTAATGGAAATATTGTAAGTTACAAATTTATTTTTAATGCATTTTTTATTTTGAAGAAATTATTGAATTAGGAGACTAATTAAACCGTGGTTCATAAGAGTTTCAGCTTTCATTCCCTACACATATGTAAAACCTTTCTCTTTGCATAAAACCTTTACCCTACCACCCACTGAAATCAAAGTTTCTTTGCCTACAAGACAAGTCGTTTTTTTTACAAAAACTCACATGTCTCTTTGCCTACCACATAAAGTATTTTATACAGGGGTTAATGTCACAAAAAATGGAAGAAAGATATGTTTGAAATAAGGAGTTATAATGCTATGAAGGACTATGGAATCATGATGAATTTACATGATCTAAAAGTGAAACATTTATTTTATTTTGGTCTTGAAATGACCTTGAAATGTTCATTTCAAAAGCTATTTCAAGAGTAATTATTAAAATGAGCATATGGATAATAATTATGATTTCATCATGAAGAAATAGAGTACATGGAGATAAGACATATCATTTAAAAGGACCTTTAAAAGATCACTGTAATCACCAAAGAAGACAACAAAAATGTAGTCCTGATGATACATCATAAGAGGATTATTTAAATAAATGGCATGCACAACTCATTTAGGGAAATAGAGGAGATATGAAATTATAATGAGGTATGTACAAACAAAAGTCATGCACCAAAATGAGATCATAAAAAAAATCTTGTAAAAGGCCTTCACCAAAACTGTTGGGGAAATAAGGAAAGTTTAAGGTCGCATTTTTGAAAAAGCTTGGCAAGAATATTTTAAAATGCACCTACATGAAACAAAAGAAACCAATTCAAACAAATATCCAAATGTTGTATACTCAGTTCAAAAAAACACAACACCCAACACAAAATCTCAGGGATAGGAACGAAAGCTCAGAAGTGGAGAGGTGAAGCCCAGGACTACGACCAAGAAGTCGGGTAGGAAACGTAAACCCATAAAATTAGAATCGGTTTTATAATGAAGTCATAGATGAAATAAATTAAAGAAATGAGTTGTTAAAATTCTAGGGTATAAGAGGATTCCAGTGTTGAAGAGATCTCAACAAAAGCCGTGAAAAATGTTGAGTTTTCATTAAAAAAACTTTTTAACTGAACGTTGAAGCCTTCAAAACAAATCTCGTGAATTGCATGAAGTTCACAATGTTTGAGTTCAGTTAGGAGTTAAGGTTAGAAAATTTATTTTAAATTGGCTGTCAGTATAGATCCTAATCCCGAGTTACAATTATATGGTTGGAAGCATAAGTCCAAATATGAAGACTCCAGTTGTCTTGTTGGAAGCATAGGCCCAAGTCTAAGTTACAGTTGTTTGGTTGGTAGCGTAGGCCCAAGTATGAGCTTCAGGGGTATGGTTGGAAGCATAAACTCCAAGTCCAAGACCCTAGTTACTTTATTGTCAACATAAAACTCCAAAACAAAGCTCGAAGTGCACAATGGTGTAAAAAACAGAGCTCAAGTGCTGGTGAGTGCACGATAATGCTAAATTCTAGGTGGAATTTCGAAAACATAGTTGTAATTTCCAGAGAAGAATGTGATAACAAAAAGGTGCCAAAAGACTGTAGGTTGCATGAATTTTTTTCCAGAAGTCAATTTTTGGAGGTTTTAAAGCACATAAATTACTTCTTATTTCCCAGAAATCGATTTTTGGATGCATTAAAACACAAAGATTGCTTCTTATTTTCGTGGGTATTCAACAATGATCAAGAATTTGGATATCAGTCTAGAATTTGACATTTCAATTCATAAATTTCTCCTTGTTTTTTTGGGTATCAAGACGTGGTTAAAATCAACAGTCTAGTTTAGAATTTTTGGGTATACATTGCAGACTCCTGGTAAGCAACACACCTGTGTTATTTAAAAAAATGTTTTTCTTTGAATGATCATCTACCAGAAAAAATTTTCTCTTCTTTGATATTCACACCACAAATATAATTTCTCTGTTATATAGACAGTCTGAAATCAAATTTTTTTCCTCATAATAGAGTCATTATTTCTCCATGAGATTATTCACTGTTGAAGGGTATTTGGAATGGTACAAAAAATAGAAAGAACATAAATAGAGCCACCCAAACTTGCAAATGGAATGAAGAATAGAGCCTAAGGGATTCCAAATTGAGAAATGGAACACAGAAACCATAGAGAAACTTTATCAAGAAGGGTTGTTAGAGTTTCTTATGCAATTTAATGGTTACAATAATAAAGTTTCATAAATTTTTGTATGCAATTTTGACAATGAAAAAACAATTATAGGATATATTACCATCCCTATCACACAAGAGTATTTTTCTCAAGCTACAAACTTTCCAATGATAGGAGAAAAATACCATAAGGGACAACACTTCAAAGAAAAGGGATGGATTTATTTTCTAGAAAATCCAAGCAAGGGTACATTTGACAAATCTAAGGGGATTCCAAGGGAGTGGTTTAAAGAGCCATGGGATGAGTTGGTTCTCATTATTGATAAATATTTTACCTGTGATGGGAGGTATAACATAGTTCACCTATACTATATCAAACATCTCCAGTATATAAAAGGTGATACTAAACTAAATCTCCCTTATTTATTTTTCAAAATTTTATTAAAAATGATTGAAGGGGTGAGAAGTAAAACAGAAAACAAAGAGGCTAGCTAATATCACCAAGGATTAATCAAGATCCCGATTGAATATCAGTTTAAAAACAGAGGAGAGACATGGGAAAAATTCTTGGACAAGAATCATTTTGTATAATTTCAAAGGGAGGAAGAACTAGTTGGAAATGGGGAAGCACTTGAACAACTGCATCTTTCTAGAGATGTTATGTAATCACCATTATATCCAAGAACCAGATCCAAAAAGAAGCAAGAGGGCATAACTATTGAGAGGGAAAGATATTTTGTATCATTCCCAAAGAATTCAAGGAAAAAGGTGATAGAAGAGTCTTCTAAGGGAGAAAAAGACATTGATGTAGAAATCCTAGAAGAATTGCCTATTAGTACACCTCAACAATCACATCATGAGATCATTGAAAAGTGAGAAAGAGGAGCACAAGAAAAGCATAGAGAACCAAAAAAATATTCTTATTGTGAAGATTATTGGATTGAGGGATCATCATCCTATTCATATGAAACTGAGACCAAATGAGTTTATGAAGAGGTTCATGGTGAACCATCAGAGAATCACAAAGAAGAAAATGAAAAGAAGATAAAAGGGGTTTTCGAGAGGTTCATGATGAGGAACATGCCAAGAAGATGAAAGAATTAAACACAAAGCTACAGGTAAATGAAATCATTGAAAGACATCTAAAAAGGGAAATGAAATGTACAAAGAGAAAAAAAACAAGATTATAAAATAAAATAAGAGGTTGAAGAAGAAAATGAAGAAACTAGAAACACAGAACATCTCGATTTCAGAACAAGCATACAGGTTGTTAAAAGAGAAGAAACACTGGTAATACAAATATGAGAAGTAGAAGATAAAGAGTGCAATATACAAGGGAGAAGAAAAAGGACAAGAAGGCATTGATATAATTTTGAAAAAATCTTAGATATAACCTTCTACATCAGGGGGTAGATCCACAGGTAGAACAACGAGGAGATCAACATGTAGAGGCAGGAGATCCAAGAGACAAAGACAAGCATGAGGACATGGTTGTGGATTAGCAATGGGGAGATGTTGGCCCTCAATTTTGACCCTTTTCACCATGCATATTCCACCTTTCTATCATCCCTTACCACCATATCATGATCATATTTGTCATATTTTTGCCTCTTTTTTCACTTTAAGTTAAAATAATAATGTCATTTAACTTTTAGAATTTTTAGTAAAAATTGGGTATTGCAAATTATTTGTTGTAGAAACAAAATATCCGGTAATGGCTCCATTGAAGTTGTATCTACAGGGCACATGGGAACAAAATGAAGATAGATTCGAGAAGTATAGGAACCAAGGATGGACAAACTCCTATTGGCACACTCCAAATGAGTCAGAACATGCCCGGTCAAAGATGGTCAAACTTGACCAGTCACTCAAAAAATCCCCTGATTTAGGGGCAGTTTTGTGATTTTGTGGAATCTTCCAAAATTTTGTGCAACAAAGGGATGATTTTGACCCTATTAGGTGTAATAGGACTCTTGTTGGTTGTTGCAAACAATATAGTTGATTTTGTTATACTTTTAGCCTATTTAAGCATAAATATTCAGGAACTATGAACATATTCTTATTATCATTGTGATTACTCTCTTTCTGAATACATTTGAAGACTTGCTCTATATTTCTTATGTTTCATTGTTGTGGGATTTGAATGGTGAATTTTTATAGCTGATTGTTTTAGAGGTGTACCAAGCAAAGGTGGAGGTCCCCCATTCTAGCTAAGTACATTATTTTGTTCATAGATGTGCATAATTGCGAATAAGTAGCATTTTAGTTTTCTGTATATTTCTATTATAATTTATTGTGAATATTTTCTGTATAAACTTTTTAGTATATCATGACCATTCAAATTTTGGAAGTGATCTCCTTTCAGTGACTAGTTTGGATAAGGAAGGACAACCTAGGTCTCCAAGTTGAATTGGAATTTCTATCTATGCATTCATCCTTTCTTGCTTTCTTAAATCAATTGATTTCTTAAAACAACTACTATTATTTATGGTGAACTTGGTTTTGTTGAAAAAGAAATCAATAGGAAGGACAATCAGGATCTCTAAGTCAAGGTCCTCTTCCTTGTTGACTATGATTAAATAACTCACTTGGTCATGCTCATAGATCAAAATTTCTATGATTTTCAGTATTTTTATATTTTTAATATTCATTTCCATCATATTTATCTAAAAAACTACTTTCTACACTATCTTAATCTAAGATCCACATACCTTGGTGTGCTTCTACATTTACCAACTTGGATTGATAATTAAAACAGATGCTCTAATTCAACTCCATAAATTAGATTGACAAGCAGTCCTCCATGCCAATGAAACATCATGACCAAGAAACCACATGCATATGCCATGCATGCCAAAACTAGTGAGGAATACATACATGCAGCTCGGTACCTGCAAGCAAAACTGGTTGTAGCCATTGATCTCGATGTCCTCTTTCACTTTCATGATATTCCTTTGCCTACTTGCTCCAATTTCCAAGTATGCCACACTCCTCTAAGAGTGCTCCAAGAAAATCTAGTATGAGAGAGAGAATGAAAGAGAGCTCCACCATATAATTGACAAAAGGTTGAGCAAAAGCTTGCCAACTGATCCTCAAAATCCTTTTTTATTAGTGAGGCCTCTATTATCTCCATTTTCCATTATTTTCCTTCATTTTCCTCCTCACACGCAACCTGTGACCTTTCACCTTCATTTTCTCCTAATTTCCATTATTTTCATAAATAAAATTCCAATTAATGCCTCATGCCTTTCCAAATCCTTTTCCATTGCATTTGCCAATTTCCTTTAGCCGTAATAAACCAAAATGAACACCCACTAGGATGCTTTCCCACTATTCATCTTGGAATACATGTCCCATGACCTTGGTATTATAGATTTTTACATGGATTTTTGACTAGGGCTATTATAAAACCCTCCCCCTTGGGGGAACGTCGTCCTCAGTGTTAAATGACACCTACAACCAACAAAACCGCCGAAAAACAAATCATACTACCTATGGAGCTTTATAACATATCTCGTTGCAGTATTTACAATGACCACTGCTGAAAACATATAAAAATACCATTTACTGGAGCTTTATAACCACTTTAGAACACATCTCATTATGGTATTTACAATAAGAACCACATTTGATTCAACCAACAAATAATTATACTATCTATGGAGCTTTATAAATCTAGCTTGATAAAATATCTACAATAATATACACATATACACATTTTCTCAAATGACGAATAAAAGGATACGATGCCTGCATCCACAAAAAGGGAATCTAAAGGCTCACACCTCCACCCTTAAAATAATACCAGGATTCATATCCTTCCTAGGAAGTTCATAATCCACTTCCAAAGTCAAGGCTTCATCTAATGTCCAACGCTACAATCCTGCACTATTTTCCTTTCAATGAATAGTTACCGACTCATTGTTCCAGAGTGCACTCCCAATGTGCATATGATTCCATATGGAAATGCTAATGACCAAAAAAATTTCATTCCCCGACCCTCCTTTCTTTGATACACAGTTTGTCTGGAAATCCGGTCATCCCCTTCCATGTAGTCACACACCTTCCAAGTTTCGCTAGCACCCTCATCCCAGTCAACCCATCCCTTGGTAAGGTTTCCTTGCATCAGAAGGTGAAATAACCAAGGCACATACCTACCTCAAAACCATCATATCGGTCATAGCATGCTCATGGAAATATATGGACACTATTAGGTACCAGTGTCCCATAATGGCCCTACACTTGAAGTGCTTTACCAACATATTGTTGCATGTTCCAATTCCTTTCACTGCTGCTAATCCTTGCAGTCATTTTCAACCACCCAATCAGGCATTTTCATGTTTTGTTATAGCAAGCACATAATTTCCATTAGACTCAAAACGAATTGAAATAAGTTCACATAATACCTCATTGGTGGCCGATCAATAAGGTACACTTGAAATCTTGCTCACTTCCTATCACAACTAGCCATTTGACTAAATCATCATGTATAAACATATCACATCCAGTTAGCTCAAAACACAACCATCATAGGTTAAAATCATGAATCGCATGAAATCATCATAAACAATAATCATAAATCACATGTAAACATAATATGTCATAATCATAGGTCACATACATAATAAAACCAAAATAAAATACTGATACTTATCCTTTAATCGGTCCTTACTTCTGTCTTTGTTCTTTCCGTAAACACACCAGATTAGTTTCCACACCCGAAAAACACCTATTTCCTTCTCTTCAACCACATACACATACACATAGTGTGCCTCACACACATGCAACCACACACGACATACATCGGCATATAATACATGCACCTACACGTGACATACAACACATACACCTACAACCAGTGTTTGATGCAACACAATACATACATCTACACTCAGTGTAAAACACAACACATAC
The DNA here is from genome assembly GCA_034641835.2 of Pinus albicaulis. Classification (NCBI taxonomy): domain Eukaryota; kingdom Viridiplantae; phylum Streptophyta; class Pinopsida; order Pinales; family Pinaceae; genus Pinus; species Pinus albicaulis. Next base: position 1,220,804,655 of record CM076583.1, on the reverse strand, counting down.
ACCTACACTCAGTTTACAACACAACACATATACATATATAGAGTACAACACAACAAATACACATGTCACGATACCACATCTACACAATGCTCATACATAGTACCACATGATCGCAACACAACATGTACGACATGCACACAATACCACATGTACCAGTACCATATGCATAACATGAACACAATACCACCTGCACAATGTGTACACGAAACCACTTGATCAAAGTTTACACAATTCCACATGTACACCGTGTACACAATACCACATGTACACAACACATCATGCATGGCATGTGTTAGGGTCCCGTGATTTGGAAGATTGGATAAAAAAAATGACAGGGTAACATCAGACCAGTCTTTGGAGTCCTAGGACCTAGCCTTCTTGGACTCAGAGAGGGCTCTCTCTACTATGCAAAGGATGTGACATTGTTCGCTTTGGATGATGATTTTAGGCTAGTTGTTAAGTGTAATTTGTTTGTTTGTTTTGGGTTGGGGTAAGATGACTAAGTAGGATAGGTGGAATTAGAGGATGTCAAATCAATAGGGCTATGGGGTTAGATGATGTCAAGGGTGTCTAAATGATGAAACCGAGTGTATTGCAAGGCTGATTTAGCAAGGTTAATGGATCCTTAGGTGATGATGAGGTGTAATGAACATTAAGTTTGGGAAAAAATAAGAGATATTAAACATGTATAGTCTGAAATAAATAACTCACAAGGTATGGCAAACCATTAATCTCTATGAACAATACTCAAACTGATAAACATGTAAGATGAACATTCCGGTGAGACATAGAAGCATTAGAAATCCTAACTTTAGAAATTCACCTTCAACTTTTTGAGAAAACACATAAGATAAACAAAAAACTCAAAATATGGAGAGGGAACTCCTAAATAGCATATATCAAACTATCGGGAACTGTGAAACAAGTTGGTAAGCATGGGCCAAGGGCAAGATCGAAACAAGGCCTCTTTGTCTTAACCTAATCAATCAGTATTCCATAGAAAAGCTTCACAATAGGGTTCTGAAAACTTTAAACAAGCATGGAATATCAAGAATCATATTTATAAGCTAGCATACTAATCATTCATGAAACAGAAACAAGTTTTAGTGGGCCTAAGGAGCAATCAAGAATTCCTTAAGATGACTAAAAGAAGAAAACATCAAGACTATAATAAACAGGAGGTTTGAGGTGCTTCCATGAGCATATCTCAACCTATACTTTTCTGATCTATAGTGACCAAGCATATTGAAACAAAATGAGGACCAAAAAACATTAACAAGTTAGGAAAACATCACCATTCACCAAGCTATGGAATCCTGCAAGCAAGCTTCTCCAACATCAAACCACACAAGCCATTCATTCACTTCATAAAACCAATATCTTACCCAAGCTCATAAAACCATGTATTTCTCTTAAACACATCAAGTCCCCGCTCTTTAAAATGAATCCTCATGGCTTATATAACAAGCAAGGAGGAAGAGAGCTCACTAGAGCATCTAGAAGCCTATTGGCCAAAAAAAAATATCCTAACTTGTCCTTGAGGCCCTACAAGGTCCAAGGCACAAAATATCTTTTCCGGACTAAAATAGAAAAAACATTGAATTTTAGGCTTTGAAATACATGATGAAACTTTCCTAACGCACATTTTCTCAGTTACACACAGGAACACAACATACTGTCTCAAAAACTTGAAAATTTTCCAGGAGCGCAACACCAAAAAAAGCCTTTTTGCAACAGAGGTTTGGAGGCCTTCCCGATGTCGGAAAAGGCTCCGTGATGGCCTGTTGGAAACATGTGGATGTATAATTTCAAAATATACCTTTTTTTCATAATCTGACCTCTACAAGTTTCCCAAAAAGTGGAAAAATCCAAGGTTTCCAGGAGCGCAGCACCTGTTCATAAAAGAGGGCAGAAAGGTGAAAAAATGAGTGTTTTTGACCCTTTTGGGGGACCAAAACAACTCCAATTGAGTTGAAATTAGGTGAGAATACTCCTCTCATGACGGGGAATCCAAAAATTTAAGCTGATACCTCTAAAAATTCCCTAGGAAAAAGTGCAACACAAGGGGTGCTGTGTTCTTAGGCTCAAAAATTTGCAAAAAACAAAATCCTGTTCAATTTTGCTCAAATTTGGTAGGTAGGTGCCTCAAGGGTCCTTAGAGACCAGTAGAGAAACTTGGGCCAAAATACCAAGCCTATCTTGGTATTTTTCATCATTTTGTGTCGGGCCCTCATTTTGGGCAGTTTTGAGCTTCTTCCTTGCAAAGTGATTTCTCCATTTGTAGTGCTTAGTCATATTTCTGTGTAACCTAAAATCTTTGTTGAACTTCTCTAATTTGGCATCTAAATGTATATTTGCCCTTTCAAGCCATGAATATTTTTCATGCTGAATCTCCATGGCAAAGAGCTCAGTGAGGGGAAATTGTTGTGCCTAGGTTGATTCTTCCTCTCTCTGTTTTGCCAAAGCTTTCCTAAGACCCATAGTCCTAGGTCTCCTTCATTGGTTTTGTATATTTGTTCTTCACTGGTTTTTTACCTTTGTACTTCATTGATTTTGAGGAGGAGAGCATGCCCCCTTGCCTTTTGGAGGCAACAAACATATGTCTCCTTCCTCTTTGATAAGGGATGGTGAAAGGTGCTATAAATTTTGCTTGCAAAATTTGATCATTGATAACCTCAGGACTGTCTCCTTCTTCATGGATGTTTTCTGTGAGTATATCCTCCCTACTTTGTTGTTGGATATCCTTTCGATCAAAAATTTCAACATTCTTCATGCTTTTATCAATAACAAGACCTTTAAAACTGCCATGCTCTGTTTCTGCAGTGTCAGAGGTGCCTATGTTTGGCATAACTTCACTTTCATGAATATCCTCCTCCTCACCCTTTGCATTACTGTTTTCACTGCCAACTTCATTTTCTGCATCACTACCTTCATTCTTGGGACCTTTGTAATCATCTCCTTGCTTATTGAAAATAATTTTAAAATCTGTTTCTGGGCTGCCTTTGCCATTCTTGTCACTGTCATGGCTTTCTATCTACTGTAGTGTTCTCAGTGTCATTCCCATCCTCATAAGACCCACTGACTGGACTTGTTAGCTCATCATGGGACTCAGTGATCAAAACTCTATTTTCTTGCTCACTGTCCTCTTCTTGAAAGGCTGCCTCCGTTTCTGTGTTTCTAGAGTCTTCTTCTTCATTATGAGACCCATTGCTTTGACTCCCTTGCCCATCATCTGTATCACTTATTTCACCTCTGTTTTCTTCTTTATCCACATCCTCATCCCTGCTACTGCCTTGACTATTTTCCCCTTGGCCATTGCTGCATTCTTCATGGCCACCTCCCTCTTCTTAATTTTCTTCTTCATCTTCATTTTCTCCCTTACTGCTTTCTTCATGATCATCTCTGCTTTATTCTTGATCATCATTGCTTTCTTTGACACAAATTTGTAATTTACTTGGCGCCCTTATCCTTCATAAAATCATGAAGAGGTGATAACAATGAAAATACCTCTTTAAAATTTCCTTCACAACAAGAAAAAGGCTTCATCGAGCTCTCCGGGTAATTTGGGCACCTCTGAACGCCTTTTCGGGCAATCCTATGCTTTTCTAGGAGGAGCGCAGTGTCTGGGCGGAGGGGTGAAACCCGTAGCAGGAGCACAGCACTTGGGTGGAGGGGTGAAACTCGTGGCAGGAGCACAGCACTGGGGTGGAGGGGTGAAACTCGTGGTAGGAGCACAACACCTAGGCGCCCAGGCGGAAAAACATATGGCAGGAACGCAGCGCTCGTGGGAAAAGCTGCACGTAGCTCGGGCCATTACTCTGCATGCCGGGAAAGCCTGAAAGAGCACAGTGCCCACCTACAGGCTCATAGCACTCAAAAAAAAATTACACTGGAAGCCGCTATGGGAGCGTAACACCCTTTTATAGGAGCGCAACACCAAGAATTTTTCGCCCGAGGACTCCGACAGAAAACTAAAAACCCTCACTGCATCTTTCAAATGAGCAAATGAGAGGGGAGTTGGTGTGTTGTAGTGTTTTATAACCTCTTTTGAAAGAATTAAACTTTAAAAAAAACCACTTTTCTAAGGTTCATTTTGCACCTCTTTTCCTTTTGACAATGCTTTTTGGAGCTGTATTTAAAAGTATTTTAAAACCCCTTTTGACCAATGTCTCTTTTGAAGTTAGAGAATTTGGTTAGATCTATGATGATCCTTTGTTGGTTAGAATCATTTGTTAGGGTGATTTAGAAATCATGTTTGCCTCCTTTAGATATTTTGAATATGCCCTTGACTGTTTGTTTGTGATAAAACATATTCTTGAGGTGGTGTTTTATCTCCTTCAGTGAAGTGGCATATAGTGCCCATAATCTATCTTTATAGATCTTTTTAGAATATTGATCTTACCCTTGACGTAGTGGATTTGATGCTTGTTTGCCAAACTTAGAAGATAGTTGGAAGACTCTTGAAACCATCTGTTGTTGATGAAGGAGGTTTCTTTGCCTCTTATTTTGACCATTTTGTTCATTCTCCCAATTTTTAAGCCTTTAGGGATACTAAGAAAAGCAAACTAGGCTACTCTCAAAGTCCTCAATGAAAACATGCATTTGAACTCATTATGTATGCCTATCAAAGTCTTCAGTGGTTATTTGGAGGGTTGGAGAAATTATTTAGCTTTTGTAACCCAAGTATTTTTCCACTGTTTGGTCAAATCTGTCATATATTTATATTCCCAATAAACACAGACCTACTGCTTTTCTCATTGTTATGAATGGGCTTCTTGTGTTGATCCTCATTTTTACCTCATCTCACCTTAGGTTCTTATTTGATAGCTTGTTGGTATCTTTTGTGGGGATTTAGGAAAAGGGAAACTATCCCTATACCAGCTTCATGCTTGAGGCCAAAAATCCTTTCAATGATCTCTTTGTTTCAATGAGCAATGTTGCTTATGTGCCACTGCCTTTTTGGAATCTGCACAGACCTTTTGATGGGAAAAACTTGACAATATTTTATCATGAGATCATGATTTTCCTTGTAGACTTCAGCCTGTTGTACCTATTTACCTGCTTGTGGATGTCTTCCTTAGCTCTTTAGGTCTCCTTTTATGCCTTTGTTCTATTATTGACCAGTTACTAAGCATTCCTATAGAAATTCTTGGACATGGTATGTTGTTCTTTTGCAGACTTACTGTTGGATCAAGAGGGTACCTTTGGAGGTCCTTTAATGTTCCTTGGATAATGATAAGCCTCAACTTCTTTTCATTTGATTTCACCTATATCAGAGCTTTAGAAAACCTTGGAGTAAAATTGAAAGGGCTCTGAAGAGGTCTGAGGGGTTGCTTTTCTTAGGAAGACCTCCTGGCCAAGGGCGCAACACCATTTCCCAGGAGTGCAACACCATGTGTAATTTATATGGGAAAAACTTTCCAGGAGCGCAGCACCACCTCCTAGGAGCACAACACCATTTTGCAGAGGGAATTTGGAGGCCTTCCAGATGTCGGAATTGGGCCTGTGATAGCTCGTTGGAAATATTAGCCTGTCTGATTTCCAAATATATCATTTTTTTCCTGATTGAAGTTTATTTTCCTTGTCAAAAGTGGATTTTCCCATGACTAGTCAAAAAGTGCTGAGTGATGGTGCAGAAATGCATAGTGCTGGTGCATACAAGTTTTGGAGGCCTTCCACAACTCCAATTTGAGCTCATTATCGCTCATTGGAAATATATTCAAGTATAGTTTTCATTGGACTCATTAAGTAAGTCTTTTGGACACTCCATCTATGAGAAAAACTAATTTTACCAAGGTCACTCAAGCAGTGCAGAAATTCTCCCATGACACTTGTATTTTTGACATTTCTCCAAAAACATGATACCTGTGTAAAAAATGAAGGAGGTTTTTCTTATTGGACCTATGATGGACAAAATCCTCTCTCACGTTTGCCAAATTCATCTCTATTTGTCCAGAAACATATTTTTAAGCAAAACCGACCCTAGGTGTGGCAAATGACTTGGCCCTCCGAATGAATTCTTGGAAAATGTTGGAGGCATGATGTTTATGAGTTGGCATGGATTCATGATTGCTGATATGACCTACCATATGTATCTTCTTCTCTTATGCCTCTTTTACATAGCAAACCCTAGCTTAGTTGGAAGAGGAAAATAGGGTTTGGTGTAGGGGATTTAGGACTGCCTTGTAGAGGGAATGGAATGAAGGGGTTAAGGGTTGTCTAAATTCTTGGGGAAATTTTGGGGGATAGGGAAAGATGTTAGGGAGTAGGGGAAAGTGTAATTTCAAGGATTGAGTTAGGGGAAGGGGTCCAAAAGGGAAAAACACAGGCCTAGTCTTAAAAAGTATCAAATTGCAGCCATAAACTAGGTTTTGGTAGGAAAATGATGAATTTGGGGATTGGAGTGATGGGGAGTGTTTATGAAGGTATATTAAGGATAGGAGGAGTTGTAAGAACATCAAGATACAAGCCTTGTTTATGTTTAACCATTGAGGTCATGAAACCAAGAAAAAATGCCTTTAAAAGCCCTAGATGGACAATGGAGGAGTTAGGAAAAACAAAATAGAGGGCTAAGGCCAAATGTTACACAAAAAAGACAAACTGAGTGACATGAGCCCATTATGGGTCTTCTGGGATGGGTGAGTTGAGCATTGACATGATGGGATGATGAAATAATGAAAAAATTATCTTAAGGATAATGAAGGTAGTGAGATTTCTATAACTCACAATGTTCATGAACTTTGTTTCTAGAAATCTAGAACCGATACTTAGTCATATTTAGATAGTGAAAATTATGGATGACTAACAATGGCTCCACTTGGGGAGGGCAACTCCTTTTCATGAGGTGTCCAGAAATTTCAGATCTCTGGCTTGATGGAGACCAGTGCCTCATCCATTGGGCATATTTTTACCTCTTTTCTCTTGTTGATGCTTGCTTTGAAGCTATGATCTCAACAATCTGAAAGACATGATTAGCTCAAACCCATCTCTACCTACGCAACCTACTTGCCTAAATTTTTCTTCTTCTTTAAGTGCATTTCGACTAGCAACCTTGACATCTTCTTGTTTTTTGAAAGCAAAATAAACTATCTATTTCTACCTTATTTCTTCCCAGAGCTCAGATTATGCTGATGAACTCCTTTGATTCTCTACTTATTCTATTTTACTGTAAATATTAAGAAATGTGATAGACTTCATTCTCTAAGCTATTTGTCAAGAAATTTAAAGCATGAATTGAACCAGGATTAGGCAATGTAATTCATCATGAGTTGTGGCATTTGAGATAAGATGCACACAAACATTATTTTTGTATAATGAAAAACTAGAAAATATGAGGGCTATGATTCAGAATTTGTTAGGTATCCCTATATTTTCTCTTTGGTTCAGATTTAAGCATGTGGAACTAGTATCTTTCTACCTAATCTACCTTTTGACAAGTCAAGCTTGAATAATTTGACCAACATTCTTTCATTAACTTATCGATAATAAATTGAAAACATGTTCAGCCATAATTAGGCTAAATGACTGAACAAGACCTTCTTTCATAACAAGTAATGGAATTTAGGCTTGCACACTTTCAGTATCACTATTTTTTGGGTATGGGGCTGTAACTTTTCTTTAAATCTACCCTCTTTTTCATTTTTTCTTTGTTTTTTACTTTTTTCTCTCTTTTTGGTCAAAACAATATAAAACTAAAGTTAGAAAGATGCTCATAGTGCTGAGATTATTTTCTTGCCTATCTATCCTAATCTAACTTATACAATATATACATTTATTTGGTGAACTCTCTTTTCTAATATAACCAATCATGTAGATGATTGCATGGGTGATCTTGGTTCAACTCTTTAAGGATGTTGAAGAAATCGAAAGGCCACTTGCACCTCACTTGTGCTTGAACAGTAGTGCCTAATTTTTTTTTAACCTTGCATCAAACTGCTCTTGACATGTTTTACTCCCTCTTCAAAAGTCTCTAAAAAATCAACAAAGGGATCATGAAACAATACCTGGAGATTTGGAAAATAAGCTTGACCCAAGATTGCTTCTTCCTCCACTTGGCTGAGCTTAGGAATCTTTTGGGAAATAAATTCCTCCTCTTCCTCATGATCATATAAACTGGTATACTCATCATAGATTGCAATGTTGTCTTCTAGCATACCTGATATGCTCTGATTGAGTGGGCTGAATTCAATGTGAAGGCCATCATGCTGATTAGTAGGAGTATTTTTTGGCAGTAATTCCTCTTGAGAAGGTAGCAGAACAACTCTCCTATTATTATCAACTTCCAAGCCTTCATCTGCAATTGGAAATTCAATGGGAATTGGTGGCTACTCATCTGGAGCTGAGGAAAGTTATATGTCATAAATGATTTCCTCAACCATTTCTGGAGAAGGCTTCTCATTGAAAACTTTCTCAAGGAGTTCATCATCCTCCTCAACCTCAACATTAAAGCTGAAAGGCTGCTGATTTCCAATTATGTGAAAGTTATTTCTAATGGGCTGAAGTGAAGTAGAGCAAAGAGTTAGAGACTCTTCACTTACTTCTAAACTTTCAAGGCTTTCCTCATCAGTGTCATAGGTGACCTGTCTTAGCTAATTACTGCTTTCAATACGATGATAGCGAACTTCATCCCACAAAAAAACTGTTGATGGCTTTGCAAGGTTAGCTTCTATTTGGAGAATGTCATCATCATCAGATTTATCAAAATTTGGAGAATCATCAACATAAATAATTTCACCAATCAAACATATTGGATTACTAGTTTGTTCTTCTTTGAACTGATCTACAAGTTTACTTTCTGATTTATGGTAGATGGCATTAATAGGAGGAACATAAATTTTTTGTTCTCATGAAGGTTTAGAGGCTGGTTGAATGTTTAGCATTTGATTTATTTCCTCTCCAGTCAAAAGAGGAGTAATTTTTCTCTTTCTTTGGATAGATGTACAACAGTTCTCTTTCTCTTTTGAAGGTTGATTTTGAGGCTAAATGTTTTCTTGAGCCTCATCTAGAAGAGATGGTGAATCATCACTTGTGCTTTCAGAGAGATCCTGTGGGTTTTCTTCTATTTCTTGATTGGGTTCTTCCTCAACTAAATCCCCTAGGCTGTCATGATAGCTACCTTGAGAATGAAATGCATGGAGTTCTTCTAATAAATCTTCAGGATGCCAATTTCCTAAATCTTGATCAATGTTCACAAGGTATTGTATGATGTCTTCAGATTGATCACAACAATTTTCAGCTAATGATAGAGATGGACAATACCCTATATAGTGTTTATAAAATACCTTGTGGAAATCCTTCAAAGAAAACAAGATGCCAGGTTCTAGCCATTCATACCAATTTCTTGCCTTACCTTCTAATGTTGCCATAAAAATTTTCATGAGGCAGTCCTCGTGCCATTCAACCTTTAACCTCCATATGTGTATATGAAATTTGATGAGATGCAACAAGGGGTCATCAAATTTTATCTTGAAATATAGGTAAGTTTTTTATCCAATTTATTTCAAGAATTTTGTGTGGGAATCCAGGGATATGATCTCTACTCATTGGAGCATATCTCCTTTGTATCCTTGGATCCATGTTGTAAATCAGAAAGGGTCACTGAATCTTTTCAACCAGTGGATTATTTTGGTCTCTTGAGGGTTTTGGAGTCGCCAGGTGGAAGATTTAAACTTTGTTGTCTACCATTAGCATGATTGGGATTGCTCAATGCATTCCCAGGGGAGTCTGTGAGAACTTAGTGGAGTAGTAGGCCTATTGGAGGCTAGTGGAGTCGCGAGGTGGCTATTTTTTGCTATTTTAAGGATGTATGTTTATGGCCCACCACCAATAACTGAAAAAAACCAATCTAGGGATGTTTTTGGGGTTTTATGAGTTTCCTTTATGCAGCCCTAAGGTTTGTATGAGTTTCTTGCAGCCGAGTCATCATTTTTCCAGGATGGTGAAACAAACAGATTCTACTCTTTGGCTGACAGTTTGAGTTTTCTATGATTTGATTGAGATTTGAGATTTCCTAAGGGATACCTAGGATGTTTTTGACTCAAAGTCCCACTGTGATTGCCATTATGTTAGGGTGGCGATGAGGTGGCAGATGAACCACCAGATACTATCAATCAAACTTGAGGGTCTAAAGAGTCTTAAGAAGTTTTCAGGCAATTATATACTCAGAAGGTCCCACCGTGATCGCCATTATGTTAGGGTCCCGTTATTTGGAAGATTGGCTAAATAAAATGATAGGGTAACATCAGACCACTCTTTGGAGTCCTAGGACCTAGCCTTCCTGGACTCAGAGAGGGATCTCTCTACTATGCGAAGGATGTGAACTTGTTTGCTTTGGATGATTGATTTTAGGCTATTTGTTAAGTGTAATTTGTTTATTTGTTTTGGGTTGGGGTAAGATGACTAAGTAGGATAGGTGGAATGAGAGGTTGTCCAATCAATAGGGCTATGGGGTCAGATGAAGTCAAGGGTGTCTAAATGATGAAACCGAGTGTATTGCAGGGCCGTTTTAGCAAGGTTAATGGATCCTTAGGTGATGATGAGGTGTAATGAACATTAAGTTTGGGAAAAAATAAGAGATCTTAAACATATATGGTTTGAAAGAAATAAATCACGAGGTAGGGAAAACCATTAATCTCTATGAAAAATACTCAAACTGATAAACGTGTAAGATGAACATTCCGGTGAGACATAGAAGCATTAGAAATCCTAACTTTAAAAATTCACCTTCATATTTTTGAGAAAACACATAAGATAAACAAACAACTCAAAATATGGAGAGGGAACTCCTAAACAACATATATGAAACTATCGAGAACTGTGAAACAAGTTGGTAAGCATGGGAAAAGGGCAAGATCGAAACAAGGCCTCTTTGTCTTAACCTAATCAATCAGTATTTCATAGAAAAGCTTCACAATAGGGTTTTGAAAACTTTAAATAATCATGGCATACCATCAATCATATTTATAAGCTAACATACAAGAATTCCTTAAGACGACTAAAAGAAGAAAACATCAAGACTATAGCAAACAGGAGGTTTGCGGTGCTTACATGAGCATATCTCAACCTATACTTTTCTGATTTATAGCAACCAAGCAGACTGAAACAAAATGAGGACAAGAAAACATTAACAAGTTAGGAAAACATCACCATTCACCAAGCTATGGAATCCTGCAAGCAAGCTTCTGCAACATCAAGCCACACAAGCCATTCATTCACTTCATAAAACTAATATCTTATCCAAGCTCATAAAACCATGCATTTCTCTTAAACACATCAAGTCCCCACTCTTTACAATGAATCCTCATGGCTTATATAACAAGCAAGGAGGAAGAGAGCTCACTAGAGCATCTAGAAGCCTATTAGCCAAAAACAAATATCCTAACTTGTCCTTGAGGCCCTATAAGGTCCAAGGCACAAAATATATTCCAAAATATCTTTTCCGAACTAAAATAGAAAAAACATTGAATTTTAGGCTTTGACATACATGATGAAACTTTCCTAACACACATTTTATCAATTACACACAGGAACACAATATATTGTCTCAAAAACTTGAAAATTTTCTAGGAGTGCAACACCAAAAAAGGTCTTTTTGCAACAGAGTTTTGGAGGCCTTCCTGATGTTGGAAAAGGCTCTGTGATGGCCCATTGGAAAGCTGTGGATGTATACTTTCAAAATATACCTTTTTTTCCTCAATATTACCTCTGAAAGGTTCCCAAAAAGTGAAAAAATCCAAGGCTTCCAGGAGCGCAACACTTGTTCAGAAAAGAGGGCAGAAAGGTGAAAAAATGAGTGTTTTTGACCCTTTTAGGGGACCAAAACAGCTCCAATTGAGATGAAATTTGGTGAGAATACTCCTCTCATGATGAGGAATCCAAAAATTTAAGCTTCTCCCTCTGAAAATTCCCTAGGAAAAAGTGCAACACAGGGGGTGTTGTGTTCTTAGGCTCAAAAATTTGCAAAAAACAAAAACTTGTTCAATTTTGCTCAAATTTGGTAGGTAGGTGCCTCAAGGGTCCTTAGAGACCTATAGAGAAACTTGGGCCAAAATACCAAGCCTAGCTTGGTATTTTTCATCATTTGGTTCCGGGCCCTCATTCTGGGCAGTTTTGAGCTTCTTCCTTGCAAAGTGATTTCTCTGTTTGTAGTGCTTAGTCATCTTTCTCTGTAACCTCAAATATTTGTTTGCCTTCTCTAATTTGGCCTCTAAATGTGTATTTTACCTTTCAATCCATGACTCTTTTTCATGCTCAATATCCATTGCAAGGAGCTCAGTGAGGGGAAGTTGTTATGCTTGGGTTGATTCTTCCTCTCTCTGTTTTGCCAAAGCTTTCCTAAAACCCATAGTCCTAGGTCTCCTTCATTGGTTTTGTATCTTTGTTCTTCACTGGTTTTTTACCTTTGTCCTTCATTGATTTTGAGGAGGAGAGCATGACCTCTTGCCTTTTGGAGGCAACAAACATATGTCTCCTTCCTCTCTGATAAGTGATGGTGAAAGGTGCTATAAATTTTGCTTGCAAAATTTGATCATTGACAACCTTAGGACTGTCTCCTTCTTCATGGATGTTTTCTATGAGTATAACCTCCCTACTTTGTTGTTGGATATTCTTTCGATCAAAATTTTCAACATCCTTCATGCTTTTATCAATAACAGGACCTTTAAAACTACCATGCTCTGTTTCTGCAGTGTTAGAGACGCCTATGTTTGGCATATATTCACTTTCATGAATATCCTCCTCCTCACCCTTTGCATTATTGTTTTCACTGCCAACTTCATTTTCTGCATCACTTCCTTGATTCTTGGGACCTTTGTAATCATATCCTTGCTTATTGAAAATAATTTTAAAATCTGTTTCTGGGCTGCCTTTGCCATTCTTGTCACTGTCATGGCTTTCTATTGCTTCCTCGCCATTGTCTGCTGTAGTGTTCTTAGTGTCATTCCCATCCTCATGAGACCCACTGACTGGACTTGTTAGCTTATCATGGGACTCAATGATCAAAAGTCTATTTTCTTGCTCACTGTCCTTTTCTTGAAAGGTTGCCTCCATTTCTGTGTTTCTAGAGTCTTCTTCTTCATTATGAGACCCATTTCTTTGACTCCCTTGCCCATCATCTGTATCACTTCTTTCACCTCTATTTTCTTCTTTATCCACATCCTCATCCCTGCTACTTCCTTGACTTTTTTCCTCTTGGCCATTGCTGCTTTATTCATGGCCACCTCCCTCTTCTTCATTTTCTTCTTCATCTTCATTTTCTCCCTTACTGCTTTCTTGATGATCATCTCTGCTTTCTTCATGTTCATCACTGCTTTCTTTGACACAAATTTGGAATTTACTTGGTGCCCTTATCCTTCATAAAATCATGAAGAGGTGATAACAATGAAAATACCTCTTTTCGAGAAATGTTGCGCTTTTCTGACAAGAGCGCAGCATCTGGGTGGAGGGGTGAAACCCGTGGTAGGAACGCAGCACCTAGGCGGAGGGGTGAAACCCATGGTAGGAGCGCAACGCCTGGGCGCCTGGATGGAAAAACATATGGCAGGAGCACAACGTCCGTGGGCAAAGCTGCACGCAGCTCAGGCCATTACTCTGCACGCCGGGCAAGCCTGAAAGAGTGCAGCGCCCACCTATAAGCACGCAACACTCAAAACACAATTACACTGGAAGCTGCTACAGGAGCGCAACACCCTTTTGCAAGAGCGCAACACCAAGAATTTTTCGCCCGAGGACTCTGGCAAAAAACTAAAAACCCTCACTGCGTCTTTCAAATGAGCAAATGAGCAAGGAGTTGGTGTGTTTTAGTGTTTTATACCCTCTTTTGAAAGAATTAAACTTTAAAAAAACCCACTTTTCTAAGGTTCATTTTGCACCTTTTTTCCTTTTGACAATGCTTTTTGGAGCCGTCTTTAAAAGTCTTTTAAAACCCCTTTTGACCAAGGTCTCTTTTGAATTTATACAATTTGGTTACATCCATGATGATCCTTTGTTAGTCAGAATCATTTTTTAGGGTGATTTATAAATCATGTTTGCCTCCTTTAGATATTTTGAATATGCCCTTGACTATTTTTTTGTGAGAAAATAGATTCTTGAGGTGGTGTTTTATCTCCTTCGGTGAAGTGGCATATAGTGCCCATAATCTATATTTCTAGATCTTTTTAGAATACTGATCTTACCCTTGATGTAGTGGAGTTGATGCTTGTTTTCCAAACTTAGAAGATAGTTGGAAGACTCTTGAAACCATCTGCTGTCGATGAAGGAGGTTTCTTTGCCTCTTATTTTGACCATTTTGTTCATTCTCCCAATTTCTGAGCCTTTTAGGGATACTAAGAAAAGTGAACTAGGTTGCTCTCAAAGTCCTCAATGAAAACATGCATATGAACTCATTACTTATGCCTATCAAAGTCTTCAGTGATTATTTGGAGGGTTGGAGAAATTCTTTAGCTTTTGTAACCCAAGTATTTTTCCACTATTTGGTCAAATTAGTCATATATTTATATTCCCAATAAATGTAGACCTACTGATTTTCTCATTGTTATGAATGGGATTCTTGTGTTGATCCTCCTTTTTACCTCATCTCACCTTAGGTTCTTATTTTATAGCTTGTTGGTCTCTTTTGCGGGGATGTAGGCAAAGGGCAGCTATCCCTATACCAGCTTCATGCTTGAGGCCAAAAATCCTTTCAATGATCTCTTTGTTTCAATGAGCAATGTTTCTTATGTGCCACTTCCCTTTTGGAATCTGCACAAACCTTTTGATGGGCAGCACTTGACAATATTTTATCACGAGATCATGATTTTCCTTGTAGACTTCAACCTCTTGTACCTATTTACCTGCTTGTGGATGTCTTCCTTAGCTCTTTAGGTATCCTTCTATGCCTCTGTTCTACTATTGACCAATTACTAAGCATTCCAGCAGAAATTCTTGTACATGGTATGTTGTTCTTTTTCAGACTTACTGTTGGATCAAGAGGGTACCTTTGGAGGTCCTTTAATGTTCCTTGGATAATGATAAGCCTCAACTTCTTTTCATTTGATTTCACCTATATCAGAGCTTTAGAAAACCTTGGAGTAAAATTGAAAGGGCTCTGAAGTGGTTTGATGGGTTACTTTTCTTAGGAAGACCTCCTGGCCAAGGGCGCAACACCATTTCCCAGGAGCGCAGCGCCATGTGTAATTTATATGGGGAAAATTTCCATGAGCGCAGCACCACCTCCCAGGAGCGCAACACCATTTTGCAGAGGGAATTTGGAGGCTTTCCCGATGTCGGAATTGGGCCCGTGATAGCTCGTTGGAAAGCTTAACCTATCTAACTTCTCAAAATATCATTTTTTCCCCTTATTGAATTTTATTTTCCTTTTCAAAAGTTGATTATCCAATGACTGGTCAAAAAGTGCTGAGTGATGGTGCAGAAATGCAGAGTGCTGGTGCCGACAACTTTTGGAGGCCTTCCATAACTCCAAATTGAGCTCATGATAGCTCATTGGAAATATCTTCAAGTCTAGTTTTCATTGGAATCATTAAGTAAGTCTTTTGGACACTCCATCTATGAGAAAAACTGATTTTACCAAGGTCACTCAAGAAGTGCAGAAACTCTCCCATGACACCTGTATTTTGAACATTTCTCCAAAACCATGACACCCGTGTAAACACTGAAGGAGTTTCTTATTCTTGGACCTATGATGGACAAAAACCTCTCTCACGTTTTCCAAATTCATCTCTCTTAGTCCATAAACATATTTTTAAGAAAAATTGGCCCTAAGTGTGGCAAATGACTTGGCCCTCAGAATGAATTATTGGAAAATGATGGAGGCATGATGTTTATGAGTTGGAATGGCTTAATTATTGCTGATATGACCTACCATATGTATATTCTTCTCTTATGCCTCTTTTCCATAGCAAATCCTAGCTTAGTTGGAAGAGGAAAATAGGGTTTGGTGTAGGGGATTTAGGACTGCCTTGTAGAGGGAATGGAATGAAGGGGTTAAGGGTTGTCTAAATTCTTGGGGAAATTTTGGGGGATAGGGAAATATGTTAGGGATTATGGGAAAGTGTAATTTCAAGGATTAAGTGAGGGGAAGGGGTCCAAAAGGGAAAAACATAGGCCTAGTCTTAAAAAGTATCAAATTACGGCCATAAACTAGGTTTTGGTAGGAAAATGATAAATTTGAGGGATAGGAGTGATGGGGAGTGTTTATGAAGGTATATTAAGGATAGGAGGAGTTGTAAGAACATAAATATACAAGCCTTGTTGATGTTTAACCATGGAGGTATTGGTTTGGAGGTCATGAAACCAAGAAAAAATGCCTTTAAAAGCCCTAGATGGACAATGGAGGAGTCAGGCAAAAAAAAATAGAGGGTTGAGGCCAAAGGTGACATAACAAAGAAAAATTGAGTGACATGAACCCATGGTGGGTTTTCAGGGATGGGTGAGCTGAGCATTGACATGATGGGATGATGAAATAGTGAAAAAATTATCCTGAGGATAATGAAGGTAGTGAGATTTCTAGAACTCACAATGTTCATGAACTTTGTTTCTAGAAATCTAGAACTGATACTTAGTCATCTTTAGATAGTGAAAATTATGGATGACTAACAACATGTACACGAAAACGCATGTAAACAACGCCACATGCACTGCATGTACAAAACACCACCTGCACACAACACCACGTGCACACGACACCACATGTACAATCATGCACAAAACACCATATGTACATAACAACATATGTACAACATGGACACAACACCATATGTACATAACGCTGCATATATAACATGTACATAGCACCATATGTACACAATACGATATATACAAAACACCACATATCCAACATGTACATAGTACCTTTATACCCATCACAGCATAAACAACATGTAAAAAACACCATCCATAACATTGCATAAAAAAATGTACACAATATAATATATGCACAAAACCTCATGTACACAACATCACAAGTGCAACATGTACAACATATACACAATAGTAGTACTGCACATCCATAGACCACACACTGACTCTACCAAGAAACCTTGCTTCTAGTGTCTTTCCACCATCGATGCTTGTCCTAGAATTCCTTGGATCACACTGTTTTCATTTCACTGATGTGTCTCTTAGAATTACCTGTCCATAACATAAACACATGCATAGTATAAACACATAATATCAACTCATATCCACATGATACCGACCTCATATATTTTTCAGGACTACTCTTCCCACTTGATTCCCCATAATACGAAGAACCTATTCATGCCATTCACCTGCATAAGCAATCATTCCTCCACAAGAATGATCCATGAAAAACCTATTAGACAGTGACATAGATACATAAATACATACATATATATATACATATAAAAATTTACATGAAAAAATCATGATCCCTAACCACCCATTCAAACAACTGCATATATATATATACACACACACATACTAGTATAACAAAATCCTAACGACCTTGCCAATCAATGACAAACATACATACATATATGCATATATAAACATCAACATAAATAAATCATTATCCCATCATACAACGACATACATACATGCATATATACACATATATACATTATCATAATTATGTTCACAACATAATTATCTGGTATCATAAGGTCAAGGTTAAGATAACTCCCTTTATGCGTGCACACCATGCACAACATTGAGAACAACCGTTCCCAACATAGGCAAGGCATCTGACACCTCAAATCCATTTACTTTACCTTTTTTGTTTCCTTTCTCATGTATGTACAACCATCGTTCATTTACACCAATGGACCCAACTAATCCAATTCACTATCATACTCATGCCTTCAACTTTCCTTACTCATGCATTGAGATTTTTCTGAGTCTTTCATCAATTGTTGGGTATCATTCAGCTCTCCCCAAGCTCCATTAACTTTCCTCCTTCCCAACCAATTCCTAAGACTCTCAAAACATAAAATACAAGAACAAGAAACAAATAGGAGGAAGACCATGAAAATCCAAAAGCAATATGACACCACAAAAAAATTGGCAAGGACAAGCACTAGTCATACACAAAACTACAAATCAAGCACAAAAAAATCATAAAAGATGAAGAGCATAAAACTAGAAACGCACACCATGACTCAATCCCCATGGTTCCCAGTTCTTTCAAAAGAAAAATCAACCTGAGCCTTTTCCAAGATTTCATTGAATTCTCTTGCCATGCAATCCCCTGCATCATACCACCATAACCACATAACTGTCAGCGCATAAATAAATATACAATATACTAGCTATATTACCTTGTTGTCGCAAGCATGTTGCCTAGTATTTGAACATACATGTCAACCACATGTTCCAAATATCAAGACATCATATATATTAACTAAAATCAACCTCTACCATTACTAATAGCCATTTCATAATCAAATTATAGTCAAAATAATAATACTACAACTATCACCTATGTATACTGAAGTACACATCAGCTATCTCAACACATAGTGTGTTAGTACAATCATCTTAAAACAAGTTCATTAATTCATGCAATATTATAAACACATGATCATATCATGCAATTAATAAAAAATTCAAACAACATACATATGACATAATAGACACCAAACACTCAAAAACCAAATAGATGACATAATAAAACATTCAAACACCAAAAAAATGACATAAGCAAACTCATACCTTAATGTATCTCAAGGGAGGATATATTTTCTGCACAATCAATCTAGATTAGCAAGATTTAACTTCACAACACATCAAATCAAACATAAATAAGGTCATGATATCCATAGTAATAACTAGCTAACATGTTCACCTCATAAGTTCATAAAAAAATGTCATTCATGCATAAAAATCACATCTGCACAGTCAGTCCAAATTAGTACGACACAATATCACAAATATGTCGGCTCATACCTGAATATCATAACCATAACCATTTGCATAGGCCAATCTAGATTAACATGATATATATAACATCAATATCTTAATGCAATAACCCAAATCATCAAGTTAAATAACATATAAAAACAAAAAGTTAACATATAACATACTTATCACCAACATATAACATAATCATCAAGTTAAATATCATATAACAATCAACAAGTTAACATATAACACACTTATCAACAACATATAACATAAGCATCAAGTTAACTAATGTAAAAAGAAAACAACAATTCATATAACAACACATTGCTATCATTCATGACTATTCAACACATGTGCATATGACCACACTAATTCACTAGCATCTACCATGCATGTAATCACAACAACAATAAAAAGACAAACATGTATATAACCCTAATGCATATAACAATCCATTAACTAACATACCTGCATGCTAATCATACAATACATGTATGATGATCTGCTCTTACCCAAATTCTAGTGCTACAACTTCACTTTGATGATCTACATCTCCTTCTCTATCTCAACCAACACATCAACATCATAACTTATCAACAACATCATGATGACATAACTACATACAATAACCTCACAATGCATCTTTTACCTACTAGACATCCATAACTATAACCATGCCAATGCATGCATATCAACATACAGACACTAACATGCATAACAAATGCATATACAACCGACATGCATTTATGACTAACACATCCCAAAAACAACATCATCAACTTCCACATGGAAACACAATGACAACAATGACCACCATCATGCATACATAATAAGCATACATACATCCTTCATGCATGCATGACAAACAGATTGCGCCCATCCAGTCCAAGTGTTGAACCAAGCTCTAATACCACTATGTGGTATCAGATATTACACAAGGAGAAAAAAACATGCTCTAATACCACTCTGTAACACCCTCCTCCCACATCTACCCAAGTAACCAACCAACTAGGGTAAACATGTGACGAAGAGTTACTATGATATCATTCAACTCCCCATGTGTCATTTAAGGAAGTAGAATCAATGGAACACAAAAACACATACCTTCTGCACCTACTACATGACACATAGGAGCCATCCAAACCTTCCAGGAAACTAGCCCCTCAGACGAAATGACCTTTTAGTGCATCAATCCCCCAGTCGCTCCCTTAATATGGGAAAGAGTGCGACTAGAAAATTCCAGTCACTCACACAACATGGGCATGCATGCGACTAGGGAATTTTCTAGGTAGTTCTGAGCTTTCAACCCCAATTTCTATGCCACTTTTTCATGCCTAGGGCTCAGGAAACGAAAGATAACAACTGAATAATGATGTAAATTCAATTAATTGTTTCGACCCCTACTAGCCATGATAGGAATTTCGTCAAACATGTCACAAATATGTAATATACATATTTAAACAACAAATCATAGCATAGGGGTATCATACCTATCTAAGAATAATTAAGAAGCATTTTTGCCTCATCACATTAGCTGCATTATCATCTATCAAGTCATAGATTCATTTTTCATTCATTTACAAGTAAAAACATGATGGGAGCTATACATCATCATTGTCATTAAACACATTCATAAACAACATAAATGACAAGCATAGAACAACCATATAAGCCACATAATAACAACCATATTTATCCATCAATACAAGAGGAAAATAACTATTATTTCCATAAGTAAAATACAACCAAGTCTGGGACTTCCACGTACCACGCGACCATAGACATGGTTGAGCCAAATCTCTCTTCGACCAGTCACCCTTGTGCCATATTCAAAGCATGAATGTGGGATCTCATAAAACACATCAATCAAAACCAAACTAGGGATTCCAGAGGCCAAACCACCTCAACCCTCAACTAATGATTCCACCAAATCGTTGGAAATCACAAACCATCACCAAATTGGTCTCCACCCAAGCTTTCTAGGGCTCCAGAGCGTTTGTTCCAACCAAGGCTCCAGGACTAGTAACTCAACCCACAAATACTGCTAGGTTCTAGAGCATTTGTCCAACCACGGCTCCAGGACTAATAACTCAACCCACTAAGGGCTCTAGAGCATTTTTCCAACCAAGGATCCAGGACTAGTAACTCAACCCAAGTTGTTACAGAGCTCCAAAGTGTTTGTTCAACCAAGGCTCCAGGAACAAGTAACTAAACCCACATCTAAAGGAATGTGAGAACCAACAAAAATAAAATAAAATGAAATGAAACTACAACACCATGGCTATCCAGGAAATGGAAAGGTTAGGAATATCCACTGTCAATCCAGGTATTCCTCCATGCCAATGGTAGATCATGACCAAGAAACCACATGCATATTCCATGCATGCCAAAACTAGTGAGGAAAACATACATGCAACTTAGTACTTGTAAGAAAAATCCACTGTAGCCACTGATTCTGATCTCCTATTGTGCTTTCCTGCTCTTCCTTTTCCTTCTTGCTCCAAACTCCAAGTATGGCATACTCCTCCAAGATTTATCCAAGAAACTCTAAGTGTCCAAGAGTATGAGAGAGAGAATAGAAGAGATCTACACCATATAATTGAAAAAAGGTTGAGAAAAATCTTGCCAAGTGATCCTCAGAATATTTTTTATTAATGAGGCCTCTATTTTCTTCATTTTCCATTATTTTCCTTCAATTTTCTCCTCACATGAAACTTGTGACCTTTCACCTTCATTTTCTCCTAATTTCCATTATTTTCATAAATAAAATGCCATTGAATGCCTCATGCCTTTCCAAAGCCTTTGGAATTGCCTTTGCCTATTTACTTTAGCCATAATAAACCGAAATGAACACCCGCTAGGATGTTTTTACCACCATTTAGCTTGGAATACGTGTAGCATGACCTTGGTCTTGTATTGTTTTACGTGTATTTTTTACCAGGGTTGTTATAGAACCCTCCCCCTTAGGGAAACACCGTCCTCAGTGTTCAATGAAACCTACAACCAAAAAAATATCTGAAAAACAAAACATACTACCTATGGAGCTTTATAATATAGCTCGTTGTAGTATTTATAACGACCAATGTTGAAAACATGACAAACATATCGTTTACTGGAGCTTTATAACACAACTCATTACAATATTTATAATAACAACCACATTTTATTCAACCAAAAAATAATCATACTATCTATGGAGCTTTATAAATCCAACTCAATACAATATTTACAATAATATACACATATACACATTTTCTTAAACAAAAAATAAAAGGATATGATTCCCGCATCCACAACAAGGGAATCCAAAGGCTCATACCTCCACCCTCAAAGTAATACCACGATTCACCTCCTTCCTAGGAAGTTCATAATCCACTGCTAAAGTCAAAGCTGCATCGAATGTTCAATGCTACAATCCTGCGCTTCTGTCCTCTCAATGAACAGTTACCGACTCATTGTTCCAGGGAAAACTCCCAATGTGCATATGATTCCATCTGGAAATTCTATTGACCCAAAAAAATCCATTCCTCGACCTTCCCTTCTGCTACAAAGTCCCTTGGGAAATCTGGTCATCCCCTTCCGTGCAGTCACACACCTTCCACGTTTCGTTGGCACCCCCATCTCGGGCAGTCCATCCCTTGGAAAGGTTTCCTCGCATCGAAAGGTAAAATAACCAAGGCACATACTTTCCTTAAAACCATCATACTGGTCATAACATGCTCATGGAAATCAATATTAGGTACCAGTGTCCCACAATGGCAATGCTCCTAAAGTGCTTTACCAACATACTATTGCCCATTCCAATTCCATTCACTATTGCTAATCCTTGTAGTCATTTTCAACAACTCAACTGGGAATTTTCATGTTTTCCTGTACCAAGCACATAATTTACATTAGAATCAAAATGAATTGAAATAAATTCACATCATGCCTCATTGGTGGCCCATCAATAAGGTACACTTGCAATCCTGTTCACTTCCTGTCATAAAAATTCAAGCTAGCCATTTGACCAAATCATCATGTATAAACATATCACATTCGGTTAGCTCAAAACACAACCATCATAAGTCAAAATCATCACTCGCATGGAATCATCATAAACCATAATCATAAATCACATGTAACCATCATAAGTTAGAATCATATATCACATACATAATAAAACTGAAATAAAATACTGATACTTATCCTTTAATCGGTCCTTACTTCTACCTTTGTTCTTTCTGTACACACACCACATCAGTTTCCACACCAGAAAAACACTCGTTTCCTTCTCTTAAACCACATAAACATACACATAGTGTGCATCACACACATGCAACCACACATGACATACATCACCATATAATACATGCACCTACACCTCACATACAACACTTACACCTACACCCAGTTTTTTACCCAACACAATAAATACACCTACACTCATTGTACAACACAACACATACACCTACACTTAGTGGAAAACACAACAAATACACCTACATTAAGTGTACAACACAATAAATATATGTACACAGGGTACAACACAATGAATACACATTTCACGATACCACAATTACATAATGCACATACATAGTACCGCATGCTCGCAACACAACATATACGACATGCACACAATACCACATGTATACCAGTACCATATGCACAACATGATCACAATACCACCTGTAGACAACACCACATGCACAATGTTTTCATAGCATCATGTGTACATGACACCACCTGCACAACATGTACGCAACGCCACATGTACATTGTACCACCTGTACAACATGTACACAATACCACATGTACACAAAACCACATGCATGACATGTACACGACACCACATGTACATAGTGCCACATGCACAACATGTACATAACACCACCTGCGCACAACACCAGATGTACAACATGTACACCACACCACATGTAAAATCATGCACACAATGTACAACATGCACACAACACCATATGTACATAGCACTACATATACAACATGTACATAGCACCATATGTACACAACACCACATATCCAATGTGCGAACACACCATATGCACACAACACTACATATCCAACATGCAAAAAATACGATATATACACAACACCACATATCCAACATGTACATAGCACCATATTTACCCAGAACTGCATAAAAAACATGTACAAAACACCATCTATACATAGCATTGCACAAAAAACATGTACACAATATCATATATGCACAAAACTGCATGTACACAACATCACAAGTGCAACATGTATAACATATACACAATAGTAGTACTGCATATCCATAGACCACACATTGACTCTACCAAGACAGAGAGTGAGGAGGAGAATGTGGCCCTAGCATCTAAGGGTCCGAGTTAGGGGCGGGGGGGAGCAGAAGAAGAATAAGAAGGAACTTTAATAGGTCAAGTGCTTAAGATGTGGTGGGATCGGTCACTACAATACTCAATGTCCTCTTAGGAAGAAGGAAAAGTAGGAGAAGCAGGATTAGGCAGCAACATCCATAGAGATTTAAAAGTTGTCTTCTATGTTGGAAGAAGAGTTTTCCATGTTTGTAGCCATACCTCCAGGAGAGAGGTGGGGAAATTTGGAGTGTAGTCCCAGATATTGCATATATTGGGCAAGGTCCATTAAGAAGTCCACCTCATGGATCATTAACTAGCTATGGGGGCCCACAATATTCAGTAGTAGGATGAATCAATGTCATAGGTGCAGTCGTAATTCCAGAGTGACAGTTGTAGACTAGTAGTAGTTAGATGTTGTGGAGTGCAGTGTAGAGTTGGAAGGAGTGAAAAGTGGCATATTGCAGAGTTACCAAAAACACATATTATTTAGTGACAGTGAAAAATCTCGTAGTAGTCAGGGTTCAGGATACATATGCATCATACTGAACACAATTGATTTAGTATTTTTGATGCTTCTTAGTTACAGTTGTTGTAATTGAAGTAGCAACAGATGAGAGGGAGTTGTAGTACAGATGTAGAGTTGGCATGATCTAGATATTTTTACTTCAAATATGCATACATAATTGCATATAAAAGAGCATGCAACCATGAAAGCATATCACATGAAATAAGTATAAATAAAAGGAAATCATGAGAAGTAAAACACAACAGATTGGTAATGAAGTTCACCTAGTGTGAGCTACATCTCCAGGATCTGCTCAAAGTGGGGAGGCGCTTTCATTAATATTAAAAAAAAATCAAATTACAAGCATGTACAAAAATGCACCTTATACCTCCACTTCTGGGGATGGAATGAAAATTCACACCTCTACTGAATAAATGGAATGCACCGTTGAATTCCTGATGTGAAATCATGAAAAATGACTAAAAATTTGACCCTGTTCTAACTTGGTATAAATCTAGACCCTTAGGAATCTCAAAGTTTCCCCCAAATATTCCTTCTCGCTGGTTGACTAAAATTCTACTGTTCGGATGACGAATATGAATTCATCACTGCTCTCCTTGCAAAATTATGAGAAAATGAGAATAAAGTTGATATGAGTCTGACATAAAAAATCGGCCTCTAGGGAATTTCCAAGCTTCCTCACTAATTCTGCATGGAATATTATGTACCCTTGGAATATTCTTTCTCTCAAAATCCGTGCCTGAATGTGCACAGTTCTTCCTCAGATCCTGGTTCCACATGCACTCTTCTGCTCATTACCCCCCCATCGAATGGTATATCTCGGTTTATATAGATATGAATGACAAAGAGTTCAATGTGGGCGACTTGGGTTGTTGGTGATGTGACCAAGTTTGGCGAGGGAGGTTGGCAGTTCCAACCCCCACTCGACCACAAATAGAATTTGATTTGTTTTGGTGCTTTGTTACTGTTTGGTTGGCGACAACATTTAAATAGAGTGGCAGCTATGGTATATAGTGTATGGGGTCGCCTTCGGCGAGCCGACCCACCGACTGGGGCGGGTTCAACACCCGTCGACCCCAGATTATTTGCAATGGTTATATACTTGGACTTTTAATGGTTGGGTAGGTCCGCTGGTGGGTGGCCCGCCCACCATATATAAGAAAAAAATACATTGTTTTATTGCCCGCCCGGTCAATGTGTTATAACCTGAGTATTAACCATATATTTATGTGGTTTACCAACTATAAAAATATATATATATATTCGTTGGTATTTTTTTCAAAAATTGTTACCATATAAATTTTTGTAATTTTTTCATGTGGTTATTAAAATAACAATTTTTGTATTTTTAAAATGATTTTTTTTATATGGTTTTTAAACCATATTTGATTTTAGTATAAATTTTGTTTTTTTTTTGTTTTATATGAGAATTTAATAAAAAGTTTTTTGCCTTTTTATAGGAGTAAGGAGGCCAACGTTGGAATGCCACATGTCGAAGGCCTATTGGCTAGTCAAATACCATGTATGTTTTATGGGTCCCACTTGCTGACTGGAATGCCATGTGGCACACTATGGCCCCCATTTTTTGCCTATCGTGTCAAATTTTAAAGTGCCATAAGTTGGTCATAAAGACTCAGATTTAAGTGTCGTGTGCACCACCGGAATCGTATCAACGAGATCTACAACTTGATGCTAATTCTGTGGAGATTCAAGATCTTCGAAAATTGAGCCTCTCCAGAGCCACCTAGATCATGGCAACAATATGGCAACGTCAACAACAACACAAATGCAACATCAGATTTTCGCAGTGGTTGGTGGGAAGTGGTGACACATCAACAACGTGAAAAAGGGGTGATACATAGATAGGGTGTTGTAGTAGTAGTGGTGCAACACTAGAACACTTTCCTCGCTAAGAGGGAGTGTTAGTTTTTGTAGCATTAGAGGTGTTCTAGTATCGAAACTTTGTGGAAAGGATAAAACAAATGAGATATCCAAAACCAGAAATTGTTTATGGAAATTCCACCTAGAGATGGCTTAATTAGATTATTATTCGATTTAAATATTTCCTAAGTCTAAACATAGGGAACATGGTTAATAAATTAGTATTAATTGAGATAAGGTGAGAATTCTCTAGAAAATCACACAAATTGACTGGGAATTAATTTGGGCCATTAATTAAGTTATAATCTTGGATGTTGGTGCTCCAATAGAGGATTATAAGAAGAGTCAATGGGTAGATGGAGAATACAATTGAGGGGTTTGATTCCCTTAGCAGTTCGATTTCCAGAGAGTAACAACAATTGCTGGAAAGCTAGAGAAGGAAGCAGAGATAGTGAGGGGTAGAGATGATGAGGTTGGAGGAATTTTTCCTGATCCAACGAGTGCATTTACAGAGAGGACAAAATTTCTCTACGAATCTACACAAAATCTTCATTGGGTAGTTCGATTTGCTAAGGAACGGAGACATTTTCAATTCCATAGGCCAAGAAGAGTTTCTAGAATGTCGAAGATATGTTTTTCCATCTAGCAGCTGGAAGGATGACTTGATTAATAATATATTAGGGAAACACGTGTGGCAGGAAGCTTTAGCTTGACGCAGTGGCCGCACAGACCCAATTGGATGACTTGCTTTTCAGAGACAGTCTAGTGCTGAAATTTCCCAGAGTGAGGGTAAATTCCCCCTAGTTTTTTTTTCCAATATTTTCTCTAAGGATGATGCCAGAATACTGGGTTAATAGATCCTAGCATATAAAATTTCGAATGCTTCCTTCACGCATTAAAATCTCAATTCAATTATTCATTAAACAATCAATTTGCAGCAGCTTGAAATATACATAATGGAAAGAGAGTTATACAAACAAAAATGTTGATATGTAATAAATAAAATAAAATTTAAAAACTCCAACATCTGGCTGAATATTTCAATAATTAGCCTTTCGGCTCTCGACCCTTTACAAAAAGGTCTCAATCCATTCCTTACTTCTCCTCACTTCCTCTCTTCTCTTAGCTGTTTTTCATCCTCACAAAACCCTCCTATTTATACATAAATAATGAATTTATTTCACTCCATTAATTCCTCCACATAAATCTCAACTTAAAATCTAATTTAGATTTATCTTTTTTTGGACTCAACTAAGTCCCGTTTATGGAATTCCTCATCCCTAGATTATCTACCTAATTCACTCCACTCATATCCTTAATTATTTAAGGAATAATTACAATAATCCTCACATTTATAATTTCTCTCCTAATTTATTAAAAATGAGCAATTTAATTAATAAAATAATGAAAATATCTCACCCCCTTAATTACAAAATTGGATAACGAAAAATTTAGCTTTGATGCTCTTGCATCAGACTCCCCATGTAGAGAAGTTTCCATAGATTCCTGTCTATGAGGTCTGTCGCTTTTCTGTAACAATGCGACATCTACAAGTCCTGATGACTTTCTCCCTCCAGGATTCCAAACTCTATTCTGTCGCTGGTCCTTCGAAGTATCAACTCAATTTGGTAACTTATCACTCACTCTGTCGATTGGATTCCATCAGAATCTCCAAAAATTTCTTTCGCCAATTTCTCGGAGTAATGCCTCTTTGTCGAACTCTTTCGTTTCCAACTGAGCTAAACTCTCAACTTCCAGCAGTGGAAAAAAATCAAGAATTTCTTCTTGACCATAACTATAGTCATTGATTGCTTTTATAGCCACAATTTCCTCGTCTGGTGTTGTACCTGCATTCACCAACAAACTGTTAATTTTAAAAATATAAGACCTTTCGGTCTCTCCTTCTTCTGGCAACATTTCGATTTGCTGCTCTAACATTTTCTCCTTTATCAACACATCAGTATGCTGATTCAACTTCTTCAAAGAATTCTCAAGACTATCAGTTAGCCTTTCCTTCACATCATCTGTTTCAAGGATGTCTCTTTGCTCTAGTTCATAATAATGAACTTTTTCATTCTCATTCAGCTTTGACTTTGTGACCTGAACACTTATCCTCTGTTTTTCTAGGCTCTTCTCCAGAATACTCAATTCCTATCACAAATCTATCATTTCATTTGAAAAAATCTTTGTACATTCTTCACTATCTTCTTCTTTGTCACGAGTCAAGTTTCCTGTTGATACTATCTCTTCATTCTTGATCATCAGAATAAAATTCTGATCTTCTATCTCTACAATAGTTTTAGTTGTTTGTCCATCATTTTCCCTTTGGCCTTTTAAGAAAATCAATTTCTCACTGTCTTTATCAATAATAATTTTTTCATCATAAGAAATAACTATCTCACCTCCATTGAAACAATTTATTTCAAAAAACAAGGAATTTATGAACTCATTTTGTTGCAACAATTCAATTTGATCTTCACCTGAAAGATAGTCATCATCATATTTTTCTTGGAAACTTTCAACTTCACTCAATAAAGTTTCATCCTTTCTCTGGCAGTCCTCCTGAGTTATCCCGTTTTTTGTTTCATCACACTGCAAAATTTCGTCAGCAATTTCATTAAACAAATACATTTGTTTACGTCCTTGGAATATATCCTCGCCATATTCAGAATGCTTCTGTTCCATAATAGCTTCAGCTGGCTGTCTTAACCCAAACAAGAATTCATTTGTGATTTCTTCCTGCTGCAGCAAATCAATACCTTCCTCCTCTGAAAGGAATTCTCCATCAGACTCTACCACAAGAGTGTCATTCTCCTCTGTGACAGTTTCACCATACTGTTCACCATCTTTCGCACATCCTGCAAACATACATAAACTGTGAGATTTAAAAATGTAAGGCTTCATAGCCTCATCTGCTTCTCTCAACAACAAATCTTCAGATTATTTTGAACCATCCCAATAGTTCATGAGATCTTCCCCATTGATCTCTTCACCCATAATTTCACCCTGTTCTGGGCCACAAATGAAAACATTCATTTTTAACTTAGCCTCTCTGAGTTCTTCACTCCTCAACATCTGCTCGAGCTTCCTCAGCTCTTTTTCCAACTGTATTTTTACCTGCTTTTCCCTCTTTGCATGTAGCCTTTGCCACTTTACTTTCTTTCTCATGGTCCAACCATGTGTCTGGTCTTTCACATTTTCCTGCAACAATTCCATTAACAATTCAAGGTGAACTGTTATCTCAGCCTTCTCCCACTCATAATATTCATCTGTCAACTGCTCACATATGCCACTTACCTTGGATTTTTTATTCTTCTTTCTTTTGCTATGGTCTTCATCGGATCTTCAGAAATGACTATCAAAAATCATCTTCTCTTCCTTTGTGAACTTCATATGTTCACGTGTGGATTTTATTCAATCCTCCTTTTCGCCAATCCTTCACACTTTCCATTCAGCAATGCAAGCTTTCCTCCTACGCTTGACTTCTCTTGGTTCTCTGTCTTGGAACAAATCTTTGGAAACCCTCTTGCTTCTCTCTGCTACAAAATAACAATTTCAGTAATTCATGGGTTACAATGACCAACTCATTGGGTGTTGGGCTCCGCTAATCATGCACCCAATTACATTCAGAATTTTTACTTAGCTTATGACTCTTTGACTTCAAACTTACGCCAAATCTTCATCTTGGATGAAAAATAATCAATCTTAACTCAAACTATCCAAAATTTCATTTGACTCTAACATCTTTTTTGGCTTCAAGCTTTTCCCCAATAATTATGATAGTGGATATTTTGAATTAATTTAAGTTATAAAATCCTCCAACAAACATACACCCTTAATACATTTTTAGGATGTAAAATCTTCACTCTCTTTCATACTTCATTCTTATGAAAAATCATCAGTTTTCCCTTATCATTTCACATGATACTGAAGTCTTTAGTCAAATACAATTCAGGTTTTTCAAGATTTATTTTAAGGTGAAAATAAATAAACCATTCAATCTTCAATGTTCAAAAATACCTTCCTAAATTTATCATACCTCATGCTCCTGTTAAGGTTATTAATAAACCTTTCTCTCTACAATCTCAATTCTCTAGTTTCCACTCTTCTGTGCTGTCTTTGTCACTGTAAATACTCGCATGCCCATAAGCTCGTCATCTTATTGCAAACATTACCCTGCACTTTTGTGCACCATACAACATCAATTCACATCTCTTCACCTATGTATAGAGAACATGTTTTCAACCTCTTCGATGAATAATGTACAACTCGTACATCACATCCATTCTGAATATCACCTCCTTAGATACCATCATAAAGATTTTACAATATCAAGCAATTGTGTTTACAATCTTAAAACACAATCAAAAGAATTTTCCCATTCCGACTACAAAATTTGGTCCAAAATGACTTAACCAAAACTGTGAAGAATCCACATTATGCATAATAAACCCTCTCACATAAAAATGTATGTTTCTCTTTATATAACCCAGGATTAGCACATTTTCCATTAATTTAAGCAAAACTAAAATTTCTTTAAAGCTAGGTGATAAAACCTTATAACTATGCATTAGCAACATTTTCACTTTAATTTTGAACGACATGTTGACACATCATTCCTGCCAAAATACTTGTCTATAAATGGTTAAAAAAACCAAACATGTCAACATATAATATGCTTGCCCCATAATTTTACTTAACATACCTTTCCAATTTTCTGCGCCCTTCTAATTTGTCTGAGTGAACCCACTCTCAGTCCATTGACTGGTCTCTTCACAAGCAAGATCTCCAAATATTTTTACACATTTCTGTCCATGAGAATTGCAAATTTGCAATTTCAGTTTTACTATTCCCTGCCTTTAATTATCGCAGATCATGATTGTGTTTGCAATCATTGAGATCTCCACCGATCTATGTCTCTCCTTTTCATGCAAATAAATCTTTACCTAACAACTTTGCAACATAAATATTTCCCAGCAAACAATGTTAGAAACTTTCAAAGTATGCACAATCTCCCCTTTTAGCTTAAGCCAAGTTCCCTCATCTCAATCCCTTAAATTTCAATTTCTTGCTTTGAAAACATGAAATCCTTTCAAGATTGCATTCTCCAAAAAAACCGTACATGAATTTTTCAAAAACTTTACCTCAATCAATCCCAGTGACCTTTTCTTACGCTAGAAGATGGTACCCTGGAAATACTAGATCCATACCTCAAATGTTTTGCTGGAGCCACACCTCTTTCACAAGCCCCACACATGCCATTTTTAAGTGCCTTGATACGTTTGTCTTACAAAACTTGATGTAGAAAGCAAATTTCCACTTCACATACCAAAATTATGTAGAAACACAATTTCTACTTACAAATTAGTGTAGAAAAATTTTCAACTTTGCTAAGGCCCAAGCTTACTCTTCAAATTGATGGAATGTATCTATTCTTTAGTACTTAGTATGCAATTCCAATTACTTTCCTCACTATCTATGGTAGTAAAATATTGCATCATATATGCAAATCCCAATTTTTACCATATTCGTTGAGTCCATAAAGGATCATTGTAATTGTATAACATAATTAAAATTGCACCGAAAACACAACTCATTCAATTTAATATTGAGCCTACACTCATCTCAACCCAAACCAAAACGAAAATATTAAATCTATTTATAAACAATACCACCAATCTTCAAGAATTTACGACCAAAATGATTTCGACTTGTGGCACAATTTATTGTGCCCGCTATGCTTTGCTGTTACAGTCATAAGTCACGACTGTTTATGAATGACCCACATCATGGCTCTGTATGCGGTCATATGCCACGGCCTGTGGTCATATGAATGTCCCACACCACGGCTCTGTGTGCGGTCATATGCCACGACTCTGTGTGCGGTCATATGCCACGACATAATCTCCTCTAGCTCACAAGAGGCCTCTACAAACACACTGCTTCCTTAATGCAGCCTCATCATTCAAATCAATTTTTTTGTTAGGAAGGAAAAAATAATTGATATATTCATACGAAAATTTTTCAGCAACCAATAAATCCTCATCAGTATAATGAAGCTTGTGATGAATCACATATCGTTCACGTACACCTTCCAATATATGTATTGTCTCATCAAAAGTTGACTTTTTCACTTGTGTTGAGTTCTTTGCAATGTGTTTCTGACAAGGTTAGAGAGAGGAACCAAAACTGCAATGCTTCCTTCAAATCTCCATGAAGACCTCTTCGTTCTAAATCAACATCTCTTTCTCGTCCTTGCAGGGTGAGTCTACAACTTTACAACGATTAATCAAAAGGTTGGATCCCTCTCTAGGTGTGCACAATCTTGTTCTTATCACACAAATCAACCTTCTGCGGAATAGGAGCACGATCCTTCTCTTGAACTCTAGCGCCAGCTCAATTCCAGAGTTCCATAACATGCTCAATTAGATTATTCTCCAATCGGATGCACACTTCGATATCACACACTTTCAATAGCAACTGAAGGATCAGGCACCTTGAAGAACTCTCACTCTCATAAAAAAATGGCTATAAGGCTCTGATACCAAAATTGATGCCAGAATACTGGGTTAACATATCCTAGCATATAAAATTTCGAATGCTTCCTTAATGCATTAAAATCTCAATTCAATTCTTCATTAAACAATCAATTTGCAGTAGCTTGAAATATACATAATGGAAAGAGACTTATACAAACAAAAATGCTGATATGTAATAAATAAAATAAAATAAAATTGAAAAACTCCAACATCTGGCCGAATATTTCAATAGTTGGCCTTCGGCTCTCGGCCCTTTACAAAAAGCTCTCCATCCATTCCTTACTTCTCCTCACTTCCTCTCTTCTCTCAATTGTTTTTCATCCTCACAAAACCCTCCTATTTATACATAAATAATGAATTTATTTCACTCCATAAATTCCTTCACATAAATCTCAACTTAAAATCTAATTTAGATTTATCCTTTTTTGGACTCAACTAAGTCCCGTTTATGGAATTCCTCATCCCTAGATTATCTACCTAATTCACTCCACTCATATCCTTAATTATCTAAGGAATATTTATAATAATCCTCACATTTATAATTTATCTCCTAATTTATTAAAATGAGCAATTTAATTAATAAAATAATGAAAATATCTCACCCCCTTAAATACACAATTGGATAATGAAAAATTTAGCTTTGATGTTCCTGCATCAGAGGATATCAAAATTTTGACATCCATATTATTCTACTCAAAATTTCTCACAGCTGTATAATATTAAAACCCTCATCTGATGCACTGATTTTCCCAAGTTGGATTTTTCCAGGACAATTGTCCAAAAGTAACTATGTCAAAATTTTGTGTGTGTGCTAGATTTTCTTAGTTTCCAGTGCTATTTTCTCTCACTGTTTATTTGTGAAGATCATTGTTGGATGGATAAGTCATTCTTGCGGACAAGACATACCTCCCAAGTGTCCTATGGACAGATAGCAACAAACGGACAAATAAAACTATATTTCTCTAGATATATTGCGATTCATAATTAAATGCTATAAGGGTTTAACGATCCTACCTTTGATCCAATGCTTGTTTGTAGTAGTAGTCCTTCAGTCGCCTGAAAGAGTTTCCTACGAAGATCTGCAATCACAAACAAATAAACATCAAATAGAACCTGCATAGCATATATTCATAAATCATATCTATTATGGTGATCAAGGAATCCATAAAATAAACCAATCAATTGACAGCTTATTGAGAAAAACGGATTTATTTGTATTAACTTAAATAAAGAAGAGCCTTACAACCGTGTCCGCCTTGATGTCATATAGGCCTTCCTGGGGTCCAGAACAGGCGTTTCCTTTACTCTGACTAGCCTTGCACTCTTTCAGCCGAGATACATACAAGTATGTAATCTTTCCCACATGAAATCTCAGCTAAAAGGGTCTAAGTTTCAATAGCACTTCGTCTCCAACAATACTAAAAATTCAACTCATCAATTGTAACCCTTTGAGGCTGCCCTATGCCTCTTTTTATAGTGGAAGAGAGGAGGTTACAGCTCCATACAAGAAGGGATAGAATCCTCCTTCAAAGGGATTAGTTCCTTACATCAAGGTGTTAGCTCCTTAATGGATGGGATACATGAACCTGAAAAGAGAGGACTTTCCACCACAGGAATGTTTCTAGAAGCTTCTAAAAATGACTCAAACTGAGCCTCTAGATTTTACTTGTGCATTTTAAATGTTTTACAGGGGTCCGCACCCCTAATGAATAAACAGTGTGTTTCGCTCCGCAGGATTTATAGCCAAAAGGTGCGGCACCGCAGGCAAAATTAAGAGAAAGTGCAGTACCAGAGTTTTATAGACTTTTATGAGATTTTCTCTTAATTTCAAGGCTTGAATTTAGGAACTTTGATATTGTAGACTTCTAAGGGAGAATAAAATGTCACGGTGACAAATTTTTAGTGTAACAATCATAGTGTGAATTATTTGATATTTTCCGTCGCAGATAAATAGTTAAATAAATTAACAATTAGAAAAATAATTTCTAGTTTCTGTGGTAGATGAAAATTTCACATAAAGAAATGTACTCTTCAAAAGACTCCTTGTATCTATCATAGAATTGTTGTGAATAATCCCATGGAAGATTTTGTATTGACATGTTGTAATTAGTCATATAAAACATTATGTACTCCTCAAAATTGAATTTTTGTTTGGGAATTGCTTCTAGAATGTTTTTGAGGTTCGTAATTCCCTTATGTTGCATACACTATGAGTATATTATTAAAAGAGATATTATTTGTGAGAGGCACCAATTATTGCATCTAATTTTCAATTTCAATGGATTGGTTGAGTTTTCCAAAAAAATATTTTTGTATAGAAACACTATCATGGCATACGAAAATTAATTAGTCTGGACCACTTGTTTAAGTCATTAAAATTTGACTCTGTCTCCCTCACCATACTAGCATCATTATAAAAATCAATCATACAACCTGTGGAAAATACATTTGGACCATCTCCCAATTTTTTTTATTCATTTTTTCATAAGTTTCCTAAGCCTCTCTTGTTTTCAAATTCTAAAATTGATAGCCTACTACTTTGAGGCACAATACTTGAAGCCTCTTCCTTCTCACCCCCGACACCAATTTCTCCCTTTAAATTGGATTGACCAAATATAGCCCATTGCAAATATTTCTTAGGCTTTAAGTTCACCCATTCAACCAGAGAGTCAATTACAAAATAAATAAGGTGAGATTTGTACACTCCCACAAATTTTTTCATGAAGAATTAGATACAAAAGGATTGCTTCTCTTCATGTATGAGTAATAGAAAAATACAAGAACTGAGTAAAGAATGGAGATAAAAACTTCTCACAGATGGTGACAAAACATTTGGCTAAGGCTACATAAGAGATTCTATAATCTCGAAAGGATTTTGTGATTATTCAACGTATTCCCCTGCAATCCAAAAAGATGTTGTAACAACACCAGGTTGATTTTGCATGTAAAAAAATTAAAACAAGGTCATGGGACACATATTCCAAGCTGAATGACGGGAAAAACATTATAGTGGGCATCACTTGTGGTTAATTATGGCTATGGAAATTGGCATTGGCATTGGCAAAGACAAAAAGGCAATGAATGAAAATTAATTACAAAAATAAATGATAATAGGAGAAAAGAAAGATGAATAGACAAGAATATGCATGCAAGGGAAAATGAAATAAAATGAAGGAAATCGAAGAAAAAAGGAAAAGGAAACAAAATGAGAGGGAGAACATTCTATGCCTCTCTTAGTCACTCTCAGTTACTCTTGATAACTTATTGGTTACTCTTGGAGAATTCTAGCATTCACTTGGATATTGAGGCATTCTTTCTTGGACTTGGAGAGAGAGAGCACTTGGACAGAAGCACGCAAGCAAGAAAAGGAAATTGGGGCAACGAAGAAGAAGGTTGGAAAATAAGCTACAAGAAGAGAACATTGCTGGTAACAGGTTTCATGTTTGATTTTCTTGCTGAGATTTGAATGCATGTTACATGCATTTGGTTATTTGGTTACTTTGCTATCATTGGCATGGGATTCTCCTAGATTGACACTAATTTTGCCTCGCCTTTCCATTTCCTCGATAACCATGATGTAGTGGGTTCCATATTTTGGTTAGCTTCAGATGGCCAATAGATTTTAGATCCTGGTGAGGTGGTCTCAGGAAAATTCCAAAGGGTCAAGGGTGGAGATGGCCATTCTCCTGGAACTCTTGACATATCGGTGGAGATAGGAAAATTCCTCTGGGTATGGTGAAGAAGTCGGAGGAATCCTAGTTAGTTTTGGTTTTGGTGATTTCCAGACCAATTTAGGTGAAATAACTATGGTGTAGGGTTGAGGTGGTTTAACCTTTAGAAGCCATGGTTAGTTTTGTTTTGGTTTATCCCATGTGATCCCACATTCAAGCTTGGAAGATGGCACAGGGGTGATTACCTAAAAGAGAGATTTAGTTCAACCCAATCTATGGTCAGGTGGTATGTGGAAGTGTCTATCTTTGTTGGATTTTACATATGTTATTATGTGTTATTTCTTATTGAGATCAATGAGCACATGTATTGGTTATTGTTTTGATTTTATGATTGGTTTGTCATGGTTTCATCCTAGTTGAACGTTGGTTATAAGCATGGTTGAATGATGTGATCTTGTTCATGATTTGATAAGCTATTGAATGTTTATATGAATGCATAAGCTAACTAGTGTTGTTGTAGTTAGCTTGAGAGGGTAGGGAGCTTTCTTTTTCATTCTCTAATGAAAATAAGGAAATAATGTACATATATACATCTAGGACCTGTCGCTACCATGTTTACCATATGTTTTTCTAAATGTTTATCATGTGAATGAAATGTTTAGGCAACACCTTAGCCTTAGTATATATTGTATAGAATTGTGATTATCTTAGACTTGACTTTGTAGAGTTATCGGTAGTACCCTGTAGGCTAGCCCTGAAAATGTGGCACTAAATTCATGGCAGCAGTCTCTTAACTGAGAAATATCAGTTGTAGTTGCATGGATAAAGGCCTGCGCATGCGGCTAGAGCCTTCTAGCCGCATGCACAACTTGGCATGCGTTCAACTGTGCTGTGAGGTCAAATTAAAAGATAATTCCAACTTAGGGTAAGATCATCAATAGATGGTGTCTAACATCTAGGTGGTCTAATGTCCCTAGGAAGTTGTAGTAAGTCTTAGGATGGTAGACCCCACTTCCATAACTGGAACTTGGTTGTTGGGTGATGTCATGGTAACTCTCAGCTCATGTTTACCCTAGAGAACTTGTAAAAATGGGTAAATGTGGCATGGGGTGTTATAGATGCATAAAGCACTGAGTGAATAAATGGATACTCAAACAAGGTGAGATCAATAAGGAGATTGTGAGAAACTTGCACAAGTTTCGGCTTGAAATTTTTAAACCACATTTCAATATCTATAAGTCACCTTTATGTAATGATCTATCGATTTAGTTTCCTCATGGATTTCATCCATTTCTTTGGGTTGGTACCAATATTCTCCTATCATATCTACGTGAAGACCCATCATGAGGCCCTATAACATTTTCTAAAATAAGGACTCCATGATTGCGGATGCCATTGAATATATGTATTTGTTTGGATAATGTTTCTTTTTGAATTTATATCAAATAAAAAGTTGAAACACTATTCTAGTAATGAAAATTTGCGGAATATGCAATTCAATGCAACCTTAGGGAGAATTTTTTTTTTTTAACTTGGGTTAGTGCTCTGTCATCGTCAGGAAGGAATCACAAGATGAATAATTGTCCCTTTATAACAACATTGTTAATCTTAAGCCAACCAGAAATTTAGCAATTTTTGATTATATGAGCACGTCCAATGATATTTTATTCCACATTCATGTGGTTGCAATATAACACATACTTTATAATAACTATTACATACAACACAATTTGACGTTAGTGTGCACAACATCATACTCCTCTCTCCTAGATGTGAGCTTCTCCCTTGATTTTGCGCCTTGTGTCGAGCTTCACTGTGATTCATAAGTGGTGTGCTCCAATGATATATGTAGCATGGAATATAGATTTATAGATTGGGATTTAGGCCTAGTAATTTTAATAAAATCAAATTTTCTCCATATAAAAGGCCAAGAGTAAAAAAATCTTAT
Source organism: Pinus albicaulis (assembly GCA_034641835.2). Lineage (NCBI taxonomy): Eukaryota > Viridiplantae > Streptophyta > Pinopsida > Pinales > Pinaceae > Pinus > Pinus albicaulis. Next base: position 1,220,765,890 of record CM076583.1, on the reverse strand, counting down.
AAAAACCCATTGTCTACACAAAATTCAAATTTTCCTTTTTGCTTTTTTAAGCAAAAAATTTAAAAATAAAATTTTCATGTGATATCATAGTGCCCAATGGAAATGCTATCCTCCCCATGAGGCAAAAAATAACAATAAGAATCAATGCCTTCCTTTCAACATTCCATGAGGTTTTCTTGAAATACCTTTATCATTTTCACCTGACAAGATTTGGCTACAACAGGTGGTAACCCTTTAGGCTCCCAAAACACATCCATATATGCCTATAAAAAATATTCAAATTATTTTTTTGTTTCTTAGTACACCCCTCTAGGGATGCATTTTCTCTTACTAACTCTTATACAAAATGATTTCCTCTTAAAAAAAGTAAAAAATATTGTTTACTAGAACTGAGCAATTTCTTGGCTTGGTTGGCACTTATGAGAGAAAATTTTGACTTTCCTTTGTTCGCGTTGATGGTGAAAAATTTTCCATTCTTGATGAGTCGGTACTGGTTGGTTCTGCGCATGAAGATTTCATCTGACATGTACATGTAAGGGCTTCCAAAAACCACACCACATACATCAGTGGGAACTACATCTATTTCTACTTCATCAATAAAATTACTACTAATAGAACATCTAATTTTTGACTGTTTTTTACGTTTAACTCTTCATCCTTATTTACCCATCCCAATGAATATGCGCTTGGATTACCACTAACTTCAAATCCAAACTTGTTTACCAACTCTAAAACAATGTTATTTTCCTGTAATATTTATTCAAACAGAGCATCAATATTTGTCTTCTTGACCTGTTTCTTTATGTGGAAATGTTTGGTCATTTCCTTCTCTTAATGTTGCTGAAGGATACTTAGATTCACCTCCTTTCACATTGATGTACACAAAATATTCTCATCCACGTTTTAGCTGCTTTCAAAATGGCTGATTAAATAAATGTCTACGAGATTCTTCTTCTTATTATCTTTCTTGTTCTTTAGGTTAAACTTAGGATGTAATTTCTAGAACTTCTCCTCCATATGATTTTCAATGTTGCAGTGGTTGCTAGGGTATTTAAAATGTTATTTTTTCGCCACTTCTACCTATTTTTCCCATCCTTAGAAGCATCTTAGTGTTCCTTCTCCTTCGATCCACCTGTTTTCCCTTTCTTTAGGCCTATGTTCTCTAGATACAATGCATGTAAACAAGCCTCATCCACTGATCTACACTTGAAAAAAATCAATTGCTTCAACAGATGGCTATGTAGACCCCCTAGATACTTGAGGAGTATGCCTAGGTTCTTTAGGGATATACCCAAAATTATCACCATCTTTCTAAATTCTGTGTTGTACTCTTGTACACTAAGCCCTTTATTTTTCCTGAAGTAGTGCCACTGGATCCATTGGTCCTCTACATGCCCAATAAGGTAAAATTGTAAATTTATGAGGGTTTTAAAGTCCTCCCAGTTAGTCACTAGGGAATCCCCCTCCAATCTCAAGGTATCCATGTGGCTTTCCCACTAGGTTAAGCCATGACCCTCTGATTTCAACCGCACAAATAAAATATTTTGTTTCTCCTTTATATGATGAACATTAAAATATACTTTTAATTGTTACAACCAATGATTTAGCTTCAAAGAATTAATCTCACCTTTGTAAAACTTGAATTGAACTTTGATTCCATTTTGAATATGGATTATGAATTGTTCATAGCACTGAAACTCGGTTGATATTTTTGAGTTTCTTTCTTTGAATCGCCCTCTGTTTCTTCCCGATCTCTTGATCTCTCCTCTTATCATACCTTTGGATTAAAACCCCCATATTTTATAAATATCCTGAGGTTATTGTTTAGGGCCACCATGTGGAGATTGCAACTTGTGCTTAGAGCAATGAAAAACTCTCCTCTACATTGTATGTTTTAACCCTAAATAGAAATTATCTACACACGAATCTTATAAAAGAAAATAAACAATAGCGAGAGCATAAAACATAAAACAGATAAACACAGAGATTTTCCCCTGGATCCCAAATTGGGACGACCAGCTTGATTTTTCATTATATTCCTTTTAGTGTTACAACACACATATATACATGCCGAAGCATACATAAACCCCAATCCATAAACCCTAGATTAGAACATAACCGTCGTTCCCTTGACCGGATCTACAAAAATACCAGGGGCCGAAAACCATTGTACCCCAAAACCATGTGCAAAACCATGCACAAAACCATGGACGCGGACTACCCACCGGAAATTAAGGACCAAAAATTTTCGCCGGGGCGCTGCCCCAGACCCCGACAGGGAGGCTACCGCCCCCCCTCTTACCCCCTCGCACATGCTTAGTCGTGGAAAGAATATAACACATACCCAACATACATGATCACAATGGTTATTCATAGATTCATTGGTCATGATTGGGGTTTTATGAATTTTGGTTTAGCCAATATAGATATCGTGTAAGTCTCCACAATATACACCAATAAACATAATCTGATATCAATATGAACTATAAACTGCCATGGATATTCCATTAGGCAATTTATCACAATAGATTTGATAAAATTGTACTAAAAATTTTGAAATCTTCAACATGAGGGTTTATTTCCCTTTATAAATATGGATCTATAAACTATTATTTATTGTGAATGCCTAAAAATTATAATTATGCAAAAAATAGAGAATAGGAAAATAAAAATTCACAAACCATAATTAAGACAAGATATGTCCCAGGAAACCCTTTCGACAAAAAACCTAGTTGGAAGGTGAAGCCTCTCTGCTCTCTTTATTTGAATAGAAAATGGTTGCAAGTACAAAGAAGTAAGTCATGTGGCATGTGGGATATTATAGTGCACAAATATTCTTCATGTATGCTCTCCCTCTCCCCCTCAGCTACTCTACTCATATATGGAACAAGATACACTTGCAAATAATGGAACCACTTTTCCTCCTAGTAGCCTCGTTATAACACAACTCAATAGCCACTAGTGGTTAGGTTTGACTCCTTCAACTCTTAAATAATGATACAATATTAAATCTTCTAGAGTATCCTTCATCATGATCACATGGATAACCCCTTTTCCATGAGTAATGGGAGTTGACAATGCATCCTCTCAAATTATGGTGGTAAGAACAAGATCGTCAACTTCCGAGTGGCGTAACTTTTGCATACAAAATTCGACTAAGGTGATTCTTGCAATGTTGGAAAGGTACCTATGTGCATAATAGTAGAGAAATGTCTAGTGTTAAATTGGTAAAGTTTTACCCGCAAAAAATTCCATTCGATGCCTTAGAATGCTCCTGAAATGTTGCAGACCCCAATGCTTATTACTCCACTTTTTCCGCTTTGAAAGCATCAAGATGGATGAAAAACAACATAATGATCCAATTTGGATCATTAGTCACTTTATTAATTAAAATTAAATTTAATAAAAAAATTTCACTTTATTAATTAATTAATAAAATGAACTTGTAGAAAAAACATATGATACATTTAATGATGGTTTCCATAAATAGAAGCCCCCATAGAAATACATTTTTGAGCTACAAAAACTAAGACATCATTATCTATCACCGTCATCATGTAATTTTAAGGATCATTGTTTACTTCATTATATTTGTAATTGTTTTTTTTGGGGGGGAAGTTGTGGACCTTGCATTGCATTAATACGATGTAAAGTACATTTTCTTGGCATTACTTCCTAAAATTGTTGTCCATAAAGTTTGAACATAATTTTTCATTAGGAAAATTCTCTTATTTCACATATTATTCAGAAATTCTATAGAAATTGCAACTGTTCAAGATTTCGTACTGAAAACAAGAGACACAAATTCTACTCTACTAGTCTGCAGAATCGGAATCACAATTTCGAACAACATGCATATACATACAACTATAAAAACCACAATTACACAATGATTTCTAGGGGAAATTAACTAGGAAAAACCCCTCAAGCCTCTTTGCATTAATCCAGATGAATAGAGAAACTACTACAATTGCATGCTCTAGTTCTTAGCACCACCTGCAAAAGCAAAACAAAGTCTCTTTACTGAATGAGAACCTCTAGCCAACACTTAGCCAATTTCCACCTCCTCCAAGTTCCTATTTTTATTGTACAATTCTGAGCTAATTCAAGCTCCTAAACAATAGGAAATTTCCCTATTTCCTTGTGCAATTCCCAAGGGTTGATCACCTTTCTGCATGCATATTTCTATACACTCCACTAGTATACAAATATTTTTACATTATCCTTATATCATCCATTCCAGGCGAGGAATTTGAATTCATGCATGCGTGAGATATTTTGGGTTGATTGATCGATTAATTAACATATCTCTGAGTTAGAATGTTGTCTCACTGCACAAATAGCTACCAACTAAATCTATTAATCGTTAGAGGCCAGTTAAATAAGTACAACTGAAAATAACTAAACCATATTTCTAAAATTTAGCAAGATCAACACATGCATGACTGAACTCCAAGCCCACTAACTCAAATTTGCTGATATAACTGAGTGAAAAGAGCCATGTAACACTAGTTAATTTCCTCAAAGTTGTCATTCTGATGTGGAAATTCAATTTACTCATTTTTCCTAACGTTAAAGTCAAATTGAGTCATTGTTGCTACACTTTCTAACACTGCCTCTTAGCAAGAATGGGATTTTTCACCACTCCTATCCAAAACTTGTGGAATGTATTGTAGCACTACCTCTCACTTTTTCTGAAGCAAAAAAAAACATTGAATGAATTGTGCCTCTACAACTGTCTACTAGGAAAATTGCACTGATGTTGATTCTACACTGTTCCTCCTACACTGCTATCAACACTACTCTAAGCTACTCAACATATGACTAAACCAACTCACATTGATCCTTATTATATTGTATATTGTGGGCCCCTGTAGCAAGGTTATGATCCATGAGGAGGACAACTCAATGGATCCTACCCAAATATTTGAAACTCTAAGCTTAAGGCTTGACATCGCCCCACCTCACTCCTGGAGTTATAGATACAATTTATTCCTCTACCCACTTAGCTCGAACTCTCCTTCTACTGGAGGTCTCTGATTAGTCCTCATCATCATCGTCTTACTAGTCAGCCCAACTGCCAATTGGATGAGGCTCCATCTTGAGAGCTCTATCTTGCTCCCTCTCAACCACCACATCTCTAATATCTACCTTGCTCCACAAGGTTGCACATGAATCTTCCTCTAATGTGTATAATATCTTGATCCTAACACCCATATACTTGATCTGACCTGAAGCAAAAATGCTTGAGGTAGGCCTTCCCATTGGTGAAGACTACCTCATAATGCTTTGTCTTCAATCCTCAATTTGTTCATCAGATTTTTTATTTTATTTTATTTTTATTTATTATTTATTATTATTATTTTATTTTTATTTTTATTTTATTATTATTATTATTATTTTATTTATTTATTTATTTTATTTTGTAGAAATTTATTAATACTGATAGTATTACCGGATTCTCCTGATCTAACAAATTAATCTTATGTTAAATACATAATCCTTCCACTTAATTCTTTGTGGAAATTAAATTGCCACTGGCAAACACATGTGAAGAAAATCAATCACACATAAACACAGTTGTTTAACGGAAAACCTTAAAGCTAAAAACCCCAAAAATCATATATTATGTATATCAATGGATCATGTAATAATCTCATACAAAGCTTAGTACATCAAGCTCTCAGTAGAATCAACAATCATTACACACTGTCATGCAGAAATTTGCATATCTATGCACCAATTTCTTGCCTCTTAACAGCTTGCCTCCACTGCGCAATCCCTGCTAAAGAAGACCCCTGAATGAATTTGATTTTGCCTTGCCTTGACTGCACAATCCTCATTGGCATCTCCAATGTGTGTCAGATGCATTGAATGCATCACTATAGTCACAATAGATAGTCCATCTCACCCTTTCACCTATCTCTCCACTGGGTCTCCACTGGAACTGACATGCAAGTAGTTCACTGCTGTATTTGTTCAGTTGCAAGTGAGTTTCTATTTATGAATTAATTAAATAATTTCACTAAACTCTCACTAGTGTATCTTCAGTTAGAACTAGATACAACTAGCACAACTGAGTTTAACTCACTATACAGAGTTATACTAAATAACAACTTCCATAACTACTCTTCCAAATCTGTCACAACTTTGCCACTATAGTTCTAACTGAGTCCTCCATGCATGAGTCACCAACCACCCTAGGAATTGCGTAATTCCTTCAGCCCATTGATTTTCCAAATCTATTCACTGAAATAAAGTGCTCCAAGAGAATAAGTTGATATTTATTGTCGGATTATTATTAAGGGCTAATAATAATCGACATGCATCTATATTTAGATTGACGATCTATAAATAGACTTCGCCAAATATTCTAAAAATAGAATTTCATCTATTTTTCACATTTGACCAACCATCTACAAATAGCATCCTGCAACTTATAGAATATGCTCACCATGTCTAAAAATAGCCATAGACTTCGCCAAATATTCTAAAAATAGAATTTCATCTATTTTTCACATTTGACCAACCATCTACAAATAGCATCCTGCAACTTATAGAATATGCTCACCATGTCTAAAAATAGCCATACACCTAAAAATAGCCCGCGGGCCCCACTTAGTGAAGGTGCTTACTTTTCACTAAGCTCATCATCTTGTTGAATCTCAACATATATTTTTATTATATATATATATATATTGTTTTCTAGTATCATTGTTATTTTCAAATAGCTTAGTGAGGGTCTTCCACATAGAAAAGTGAGTCTCCTTTCCATGTAATTTCGAGACTATGTGGTCTCTCACACCCTCCAGGATGATCCTCCTGGCTATAGCAACAACCATCTTCCGTTGGGTCAAGCACTGTGCATCTGACTCTAGAGGGTTTGAAATATCATTTTTAATATATTCTAACACTCCATTATCATCATGAAAAACCTCCATCTCGTCCTTATAGGCTATGAAATTTGATCTACCCTCCAAGGTATACTCCAATCTCAGTCCGTTGAAATACATTTTCCTAAATCTGAAGGAAAAAAAAAAAAAAACTACTACTGAAGATACAATTAAAAATTTTTGAAGATCAAATTTAAAATACTGAAGATTTCGAACTGAAAACAAGAGACACAAATTATACTCTACTAATATGGGAAACGAAATCACAATTTCAAACAATATGCATAGACATGCAACAAGAAAAAGTGAAAAGTCCATAGTGATTTCTAGGGAAACCCAACTGGGAAAAACCCCTCAAGCCTCTTTGCATTAATCCAAATGAATAGAGAAATTATTACAATTTCATGCTTCAAATTTGATCACAAAACTGTTCTCGATGCTGAATGAGAACCTCTAGCCAACACTTAGCCAATTTATGCCTCCTTTAGCCTCCTATTTCCTTGTGCAATTATGAGCTAACTCAAGCTCCTAAACAATAGGAAAGGTCCCCATTTACTTGTGAAATTCAAAAGGATTGATCACCTTCCTGCATGCATATTTCTATAAACTCTATTAGTATACAAATAATTTTACATTAGCCTTAATTCCTCCACTCCAGTCGAGGAATTTGAATTCCATGCATGCATGCGATATTTTGGGTTGATTGAGAAGTTAACTGTCAGATCTCTAAGTCTCTACAAGCCCAATGATTAGATCCATGTAGTTAGTGTACCTCTCAAGTGACCTCCTTTGCCTGCACAAATTTGAAGGATCTCCCACATTCTTCCTCACATTATGCACCATTATTTCAACTTCCCTGGTTCTTTTTCTACCTTCTGTGGATGGTTCTGCTTGATTATATGCCTCCACTCTACTCCTCCATTTGTGGCTGCTCCACAACTTCCTAAGGCTTCTCCTTTGGAGCTAAAAGCTCCTCTTCTAGTGGGATTCACAACTCCCTCTTAAGAGATCATCTCATTGATTTCTCGTCATAAAAATTTAAATCCCTTTGCACAAATGCCATTATGAGGGAAGGAAAGTACACCTGGTAATTGTGTGGAGTTTTGGTGTAACCCAAAAAAACTCCCAACTCTGTTGTAGGCTCAAGTTTCTTCCTCGAATATTTGGAGATATGGCAGAAAATAGAGGCTCCAAAATTTTGGAAATGAGACACATCCAAATTTCTCCCTGAGAATGCCTCTTCTAGTGTAATCACACCAAGAATTCGCTGACAACTCCAGTTCTACAATTATACTATTTTGTTACATGCCTCTACCCAGAAATGCCTCAGCTACCCCATTCTACTGTGGGTTGTGGGGAGCTGTTAGTTCTCTTCAAATTACTTCTTTGGAAAAAAATTACTTGAAGTCAGTCAAGACATACTCACCTCCATTGTCGCTCCTGAGAGCCTTTACCTTATTTCCTATCTCTTTCTCAAATAGTGCCTTGAATTCTACAAATTTTGAGAATGTCTCATCCTTCTTATACATGAAGAAGATCCAACAGTTTCTTGAGAAATCATCAATAAAAATAACATAGTATTTGTGTCTGGAAGTGGAGGTTGTTGAGAAGGGTCCACAAACATAAGAGCAGACTCTCTCCAAGACTGCATTTTCTTTTCTATCTCTCCAAGACCATGTAGAAATTTGATAGAAATTGCGACTTCTCAAGATTTTGAACTGAAAACAAGCGACACACATTCTTCTCTACTAATCTACGGAATGGAAATCATAATTTAGAACAACATGCATAGACATGTAACAAGAAAAACCACAAGTACACTGTGATTTATAGGGGAAACCAACTCAAAAAAACTCCTGAATCCTCTTTGCATTAATCAATTGAATAGAGAAACTATTACAATTTCATGCTCCAGCTCTGAGCACAACCTGCAAAAGAATAATTGTTCTCACTACTGACTAAGGACCTCTGGCCAACACTTAGTCATTTTATGCATTTTTCAGCCTTCTATTTCCTTACGCAAATCTGATCTAATTTGTGCTCTTAAACAATAGGGATGACCCTATTTCCTTGCACAATTCCCAAGGAATTGATCAGCTTCCTGCATGCATATTTTTTTACACTCCAATAGTATACAAATAATTTTACATTAGCATTAATTCCTCCACCCCAGCTGAGGAATTCAAATTCCATGCATGCATGCTATATTTTGGGTTGATTGATCAGTTAAATGACGAATCTTTGAGTTAGATTGTTGTCTCACTACAAAAATGACCTTCAAATGAATCTATCAATTGTTAGAGCTCAGTTAACTCAGTACAACTAAAAATAAATGAACTAGATTGCTAAAATTTAGCAATCAACACATGCATGACTGAAATCCAAGCCTGGTAACTCGAATTTCATGACCTAACTGAGTGATAAGAGCCATGTCACACTAGTTAACCGCCCCAAGCTGTCCTGTTGATGTGGAAATTCAATTTACTCATTTTGACTAAGGCTAAAGTCAAGTTAAGCCTTTCTTGCTACACTTTCTAACACATCCACTTCACCAAAGTTAACAAATGATAAATTAACTTAATGTAGTAATGATCTCTATTGTATTTGAAATTTCAAGAATTAATAATCAAGATCTCACCACACTAATATTTCTATATATTTCTTTCTTTATTTCAATTATTTTTTATTTTTTAATTTAAATAATTATATAGAATTTGAGAAAAGGGAAAAAATTTAAGAAATATGATCTATGATGATTATTTAATTTCAAATGTGATAATTTATTGAGTTGCAGTTCAAAGGGGTTAGATCCATTGGTCAGGAGAAAGGAGTTTTTCACTAATGGGCAAGGTTCAATTCCCATGAAAACTTTTGTTGGAGCCATAGGGCTAGCTTCAAATAGTGGTTGAATGTGTGGTTACATCTAAGGAGATTAAATTAAATTATATCATGAACTATGCATACATAAGTGGATAAGACCCCAATCCCATATCCTTAAAATTTAAATGTCTAAGTGGGTATAACTCAAGTGATTGCAAGGAAAATTTTTATCCTCACGTAAGTTCAAATCCCATGTTGTGACATGATGTCGTGACATTCATCATGAGCCATTTGTACATGATCATCATGATATTGTTGAAAAAACCTTGAGTTTCTATATAATCACATGTACATAGGGTATCATCCTATTGTAGTACTCAACAACCCCCCTATTTATTTTTATTTTTAGTTATATAATAAATAATGTGGATCCTTATTTTTTCTAATAAAAATTGTTTATTTTCATAAAATGGGACATTTTAAAGTTTTTTATGAAACATCTTCAGCTTGAAAGTTTCTCATCTCAGAACTCAAATACCGGAGGCCTTATCCTTATAATGTTCTGATAACTCAAATGCTTTTATATGCTTTTATCCTTATAATGTATATGCTTTTATATAATTACAAGCATGCATGTATTGAAATTGATGCTATCCAAAAGTTAAATTTCCACACTCTTCCTAACGGGCAGTATGATCCCAATCAAACCGCAAAAAGGGTCACTGCACAATCAAGCATCAGGAAATTTTCTCATGAGCCAGAAAAGTTCGATGACCTATTTGAAAAATCCTTTGCCTATTCACTAGTTATGAAACTAGTAGCAACATATGTAATATTCCAAAATTGGAACATCACAACAAGCCTGCTAAAATAACGCACTCTTGAGAGATTGATGCATAGAAATGAGTTTACAACCCTTGGATCCCTTATATCAGCAGATCTGGAGTCTAGATCCAAAATGGGAGCAAAAACAAATCAAACTAGGTGTGGTAAACAGATCTCCCACCACCTAGTCTAGCTGAAAAACACCCTACAAGAGAGGCTGCAGCTATGCACAACAAAATGCTTCAGAAATAACGCAGTCTTGGAAAGAATGAGATGGAGGCCATCAAATATGATCAACTTATGAGTATACAGCAGCAAATAAAAATTACAATGATGCTCTTACATTATACAATAGAATACAAGAGACAATAGAGCAATAAATCTTCAGAAAAGAAGGCTGCAACACATATATAAACTGTAAAATGGCTTAACAACATTATTTTAAGGAGTTGCAGCAGCTGAATGTCACATCTCAGATCTAGAACAGATCTGTGGCTAAAAAATTAGATCCATTTTAGATCTCTAAACTAGAAAGACTTATTTACAAGATCCCCTTTGGGTTTTGACCAAAACATGCATTAAAAAGAGTAGATCTGAGTTTTAAGTTGCAGATCTGCAAAATGATTCAGAAATTTCTGAATATTACTTTACATTAAAATATATCAGATCTAAAAAGAACATGGATCAGCAAGCTAATCCATGGATCACCAAAGTGGAAGGAAAAGCCCAGCACCAGAGATCTCTCATAAAAAATGGGGTCAAAACACCCTGCAAACCCTCCATTGAAAATAACGCAGTCCCTAAAGGAAAACTGCATTGTAGCTTGATTAACAGAGATGGCTTGATGCCAAGATACAAATCTGAAGCTCAAACAGTGGATGCACTCTTCCAGGAGGTTAAAATACACACTCACTGAGAAGAGGCTCCAATACAAGCTAGATATGAACAGATCTAGAGTTCCACTTGGTACAGCCTAAAAAAGCAAACAAACCCTCACTGGATCTATGTTGCATTTGGAAGTAGAGATTTTCCCAAAGCCTGATAGTGGATCAAATCAGAAAGACTCCTCTAAGAATCCTCAATGGCAGAGGTGAAATCCTTACATAGAAACTCCAAGTGCTAAGCAACACAATTCTCCACTAAACAACAGAGAATAGTATTTGTCTAAATAGACAAGATACTAAAAAATATAGACAATCGACAACCTTCTCTTGTTTCCTTCCCCTTCATTTTATAAGATGAAAGCCTCTGCAAACCCTAAACCACCTTGATGATTTAGCTCCTTTCACATGAGGGGCCTCCTTCTAGAACTGCGCTGTCCCTTCATGAGGTACATTGAATCTAGACAACACTGTAGATTTGGTCAAGGTTGACCTAGTCTCAAAGCTCAAACCCCTTTCACACCTGCAAGTGATATATTTACATGGCTCTGACTTATCCTTGTTCATATGGGCATTGATTTATTCAGTCTTTTCAGGAGTTTTACATGTCCTCCTTTATTCATTTATTCATGCAACAGAAAGTAAAACAAAAATGTATATTCCTCTTAGCTTAGGCTAAGTAGGAATATTACAGTCCTCACCTCTAAAATGTTGCTTGTCCTTAAGCAACTCATAGGGTGAGAGCTGTAGTACTTCCCCTCCTCTATTGATGGCATCATCAATTATCAAGTCCTCATCATAAGCCAAGTGCTCATCAAGCCAATACATCATGAATTGTTCCTCCAAGGTCAACATAAGATGTGCATAGTCCATCCCAGAATGAGTGAAGAATTCAACAGAAATAAACATGTCTGGAGAAATTCTCCATCTGAAACATGTAGCATGAGGTACAGGGAGAAGTTCAAATCCATGTGGTACATACAGGCTGCCCATTCCCCCTCCATATAATCCCATAAACAATACAACTATATCATCCAAGTATGGAAGCAAGACTACATATATGCAAACATAAATCTGAGCTTGAGGAGGTGGGTCAAAATCCCACATGTGATGCCAGCGCAGTGCATCACCTGCTTGAATTAGATCAAGGTGTGGTAAGTGGAATTCTCACCACACATTTGCTACATGAGTCACCTTAACATGGCTAAAGATGTCAGATAGGTTTGGTGCCTTTGGAAAGCACCCATCATGAGAAGGAATCTCCCTTTGCACAATAAGGGAGTGGCCAAGTTCAACATTTCTATTGGCCCACCAAAAGTCATGAGATCCACATGATCTCTCACTCCCTTTAGGAGTCATATCCTGCAAAAACATGGTAAAATAATATGAAAAATCAGAAGATAAATCTTTCTCTACATGATCATATCTTTCACCATCAAAGTCCCTCATACACATAAGTTATGCATGGGCATTCCCCTCCTCTCAAAAGAAGGAGGGAATGGTTGAAATGACTCTTGCATAGAGTCCATTGGCTGTCCCAACTCCACATAGCTCATGCACTCTTGAAAGTGTTGATGTAGTTCCTCTCTCAAGCCTTCCCAGTCAAAGCTCCTCATGATCAGGGTATAGACCTTCATTGAATGCATATGACTAAGGAAGAATTCTTCATGTGCCCCTTGTAGTATCTTCTGCTTGAGATTGGAAGCTCTAGCCAAGAATACCTTACCATGATGATAGATGACTCCCCCTTGGACTAAGTAGCCCTCTTCTTGTTGCATGTCATCTAGTATCATACCTGTGTGGAGATATTTGGAATACTCTACAAGTAGTTGAGATTTCCAATACAGATCCACACTGTTCAACAATGACAGTGCTAATGATACATCCATGGAAGTGCTTGTCATGTTGCTGATCTCCTCTTCAACATTTATCATGATAAATTTGTGTGTTAGAAGGCTGATCCTCCCATTCTTCTCCTCCCACAGCGCAGATTCATAAAAGAGAGAGGGTGATAGTGGTGCAGGAAGAAGATCCCCCTCATTCTTGAGTTGTCCCGAGCCCTCTAGCACTGTAACTTGGTCTCTCATTGCTCCAATCCCTGTTGGATCTAGATTTGGAGTAGCAATTTTTGAGGCCTCCCCCACAAGATCTGAATCTGGTGGCATCCTAGGTGGCTTGCCACTAGATAGGAATGTCCCTTGCAACATTCTCATGAAAATAAGAGAAGGGACTGTGAGATCCTTGCTTCCACTGCGCAAATCCATCTTTGTTGTTTGTGTGGAAGTACTAGGTGAGGGATAAGTGTGCATGCCTTGAATCATTTGGGGTTTCCCACTCTTCAAGTCCACCCACTCCATCTGCAAATCTTTCCAATCAGTGGTGACCTTCCCTAATGTAATCAACCATTGGACACTCAGAATGATATTGGTGTCTGGTATGTCAACTACAAAAAAGTGATCCACCAGAGTGTATGATCCCATAGTGACTGAGAGTGAGGGGACATATTGCATGCATTGGATGGTCCTATCTCCTGGGACCAAAATAGAGAATCCCTCAAAAGTATCAGTGGGGATTGCTCTCCTTTTCACAAGATGAGCATTAATAAAGTTGTGGGTTGCCCCACTGTCAATCAGTACAGATACCCTCTGATTCATGATTGAACCTTGTACTCTTAGGGTCAAGTACTTAGGCACTCCTCTCAAAGATGCAAGAGTCCCACCTATTGGAGCAAAGGCTCCATCCCCATCTCCAGATGGTGTTGGTTCTTCCTCAACATTATCAGCGTTGTGACCCCTCCTTGGTTCATCATCTTCATCTTCCTTCTCAAAATCTGAGAAGACTTCTATGTAGTGTGCTTTCCCAGCATCACATCTATGTCTAGGTGCCCATGACTCTTGGAAAGTGAAACACAGTCTCTTCATTCTCAACTGCCTCCTGAGTTCAATATCAAGAGTCTTCTTGAATGAGCTCTCCTTGGAAGGAGTATCTTTTTCTCCCTTCCCTTTAGAAAGGTGAGAGGCCTTGCTCTGGAAAGTTTCCTTTTCTTTTGGCAAGACATCTTGAAGGTCTCTAGCCCTCTCAATGGAATCATGCAAAGTGATGGGCTTGGCAGATTTAACCAACCCATGCAAAGGTTCCTCCTAGCCATCGATGAACATGTACACCCTCCTTATTGCAGATAGATTAGGAACCATGACAGATAATCTCAGAAACTCAGAGATATAAGTTTCTGCATTCCTGATTGCTTTAGCTTTGCAAGGCTTATGAAGGGTGCTTCTGGATCCTTCCTGTCAAACTTCTCCACCAGTCTTCTAGTAAATTCAGAATATGTAGTCACATTGGTATGTCCCCATGTAGACAACCCATGGAACCACCAATTGTGTGCTTCACCTTCAAAGTGCAGCACTGCAATCTTGATGGCTTCAGTCTCAGGGACTTTGTTCAATTGAAAGTTGATTTCCAAATTTTCCACCCATGCCTTGGCAGAACTGGTGGATGAACCATCAAACTTTGGAAAAAAGAATTTTCCCATAGAGTGATGTCTATCATGATTAGGGAAGTACCCACCATCTCTATACTGATGCCTTGGCCTCCTCTTGTCCTTGAGGTGACAAAACTCTTGGAAAATCAAGCGGTCCTTGAATCTCTAATTCTGAGAATCATATTCCAAAAAGTAGTCTTCAAGGGATGCTTGCTCTGGTGGTCCTTCATTCTCCACAGCCAAGAAGGTAGGCATGGTGGAGCATTGTGGAGCTTGTGGCTGGTTCACTGGCTGACCAGTCCAATGATGAGATATGCCAGAGCTTTCCCTAGGATGAAATCTCCCAGAAGATTCCCTCGTCCTTTCCATCCTCATCTCTTTTATCTCTCTCGCAAGATCTTGCATGGCCACGAAAAGAGTTCTTGAAAAATCTTCTCCTTGTTTGTCACTTGTAGTTTCAGGGGATTTATCCTTGTCTTGATCATAAGTAGTGTAATAAAAATTCTTGTGACTTCTGTTTTGATACCTCTTCTCCCTCTCAGTAAGAGTTTCATGTTCTTCTGAATGCAACATGGTTGTGGTTCTCCAGTGAAAGCACAGGTTGTGCCAAGAAAGGAGCTCTGATGCCACTGTAATATTCCAAAATTGGAACAACACAAGAAGCCTCCTAAAATAATGCACTCTTGAGAGATTGATGCAAAAAAATGAGTTTACAGCCCTTGGATCCCTTATATTAGTAGATCTAGAGTCTAGATCCAAAAGGGGAGAAAAAACAAATCAAACTAGGTGTGGTAAATAGATCTCCCACCACCTAGTCTAGCTGAAAAACACCCTACAAGAGGGGCTACAGCTATGCACAACAAACTGCTTCAGAAATAACACAGTCTTGGAAAGCATGAGATGGAGGCCATAAAAAATGATCAACTTATGATTATACAATAGCAAATCATAATTACAATGATGTTCTTACATTATACAGTAGAATACAGGAGACAATAGAGCAAGAAATCTTTAGAAAAGAAGGCTGCAACACATATATAAACTACAAAATGGCTTAGCAATGTTATTTTAAGGAGCTACAGTAGCTGAATGTTACATCTCAGATCTAGAATAGATCTATGGACAAAACATCAGAACCATTTCAGATCTGTAAACTAGAAAGACTTATTTACAAGATCCCCTTGGGGTTTTGACCAAAACATGCATTACAAAGAGTGGATCTGAGTTTTAAGTTGCAGATCTGCAAAATGATTTATAAATTTCTAAATATGACTTTACATTAAAATAGATCAGATCTAAACATAACATGGATAAACAAGCTAATCCATGGATCACCAAAGTGGAAGGCAAAGCCTAGCACCAGAGATCTCTCATAAAAAATGGAGTCAAAACACCCTGCAAACCCTCCGCTGAAAATAACGTAGTCCCTCAAGGAGAATTGCACTGTAGCTTGATTAAAAAATATGGCCTGATGCAAAGAAACAAATATTAAGCTCAAACAGTGGATTCACTCTTCCAGGAGGTTAAAAGACACACTCACTGAGAAGAGGCTCCAATACAAGCTAGATCTGAACAAATATAGAGTTCCACTTGCTGCAGCCTACAAAAGAAAACAAACCGTCACTGGATTTGCATTGCAGTTGGAAGTAGAGCTTGGCCCAAAGCCTGATAGTGGATCAAATCAGAAAGACTCCTCCAAGAATCCTCAATGGAAGAGGTGAAATCCCTGCATAGGAACTCCAAGTGCTAAGCAGCAAAATTATCCACTAAACATCAGAGAATAGCATTTGTCTAAATAGACAAGATACTCAGAAATATAGACAATCAAAAAACTTCTCTTGCTGCCTTCCCCTTCATTTTATAATATGAAATCCTTTGCAAACCCTAAACCACCTTGATGAGTTAGCTCCTTTCATGTGAGGGGCCTCCTTCTAGAACTGCGTTGTCCCTTCATGAGGTACATTGAATCTAGACAATGCTATAGATTTGGTCAAGTTTGACCCATTCTCACAGTTCAAACCCCTTTCACACTTGCAAGCGATTTATTTACATGGCCTTGATTTATCCTTGTTCATATGGGCATTGATTTATTCAGTATTTTTAGGAGTTTTACATGTCCTCCTTTATTCATTTATTCATGCAACAGAAAGTAAAACAAAAATGTATATTTCTCTTGGCTTAGGCTAAGTAGGAATATTACAGCATAGTTGACTCCAGAGGAGATAACCCATTTCACTCAATACAAAGATAAAAGGATTGCTAAGCTACCTATGGATTTATTAAGGCTTCCTCTAGAAAGGACAGAGTAAGATGATGTTATAATTGTTGACTCCACACAAAATACTGATATACCCCAGAAAAAAGAAACAGGTACTTCCTCCTCTTCTTAGGTTGAAGTTATTTTGCCTGATAATAAGATTGATGAGATATGGGAGCAGTGTAACTAGGTTATTAAATATACAAATCCTCAATATCTAAAGACTCCTGAACAACAAAAAGTTCTTGATACTTCTAAAAGTTTGGAAAAGAACCCAAAAGTTTTTTATAAGCCTTTAGAAACTGATGATATTGAAGTTATACTGGCATTGAAGCAAATCTATTCACAGCTAAAACAGTAGAAACAACACTTCCGTTGATACATAAAGTAAATAGAAATATATATATACACAACTACCTTAACCGCTGCAATCCCTCCTAAAGAGGAGGGCCCTTCCTCCCTAGCAAGGCACAGGTAGAGAAAGAACTTAATAGAAATTAAATCAGATGATGCATGTAACAACAACACCAGGATAACTTGTTTTAATATGATCAAAATTATAGAGCCAAAGTAATGTTGTTCTCCGCTAACCTTTCGACCGCAAGGGACGATAACTATATAGTGGTTACATCTCAGAAAAACGAGGGATGGATTAGTTATGAGAATCTTATTATTTTCATGTTGATCAAAATAGAATACATATGGTTACAACCACTTCTTAATAAAATTCTGAATGCAAAATTATAGATTACAATCAAAACCGCTTGGAGGATGTTATCCAAAATACAATACTTAATAACTTCTATAGCTATCGTGATAAATCACAAGTGTAGCTTAACAAATAGAGGAGAGATCATCATCAAAATTTGACGAGATCTAGTCAGCGGTACAACTGTAACAACAATTTGTCAGTGGGTCTATAACAACATGGTGTAACAACGCCATGGTGTAACAACTCACTGTAACAACACACCTTTAACTGCTCTTGTATGACTTGTACTCTAGATATTTTGTGCTACAAATAGCATTTGGAAAGACAACAAAATACCATAGATCTTATCTAAACATTCATCCTCAGTTAGTAATAAAAAAGACACGATACATCATAATAATTGATGAAAGGGAAAGGTAATGAAAATAAGGTGAAACAACACAAGTTAAGAGAGAATGGTAGGAAAAAGAGGCAAAGATAGTCCCAATGGTTATAGCCATTAGGTAAAATAGGGGAAAAAAATGTAGGAAATAAGTGAAAAACTAGCACCCAACATCTCCCCCAACTGTAGCACTTGCATGTCCTCATGCAAAATCTCATCTCTCATGGGAATATCTCTAGTGTAGGTCAGTGAGATCATAAGCACCGACTGTATCTTCATTTGCAAACCTATACCCTTGATTAGCCATAAGATTTCATATCCAGGACTTTGATTCGTACTTGTTCAATTTATAATTACTCTGATAATCCTCAATTGGCAGCCAGATCAAAGGGAACTTGAACTTTAACTCAATCCAGGAAGTACCAAGGGTTTTTACTATCTATGCATATGTTTGTACATGTGTAACAACCACCACAAAATTATGGAATGCAAATGGGTCCCCCTTCAGCAACTCAACACTGTTGGCTTCTGTGCGTTTCAAGCACCTAATCAAGGATCGACTCTTCATTACTAAGAACTGATTGAGACATAAGTTCAAAATCCTCCTTTTGTAAGTGGCAGCAAGTTCCCTTATCCCATGAGTGCTCAAAATTCTTCTAAATTCCTACCTTAACTCGAAGGCCTATCCTGGTTCTGCCTGGATCCATAATTCCATCTTCTCTTCATTAGTATCCATAGATCTAGTGGACAAATTACACTTAATCTGATTCTTCATGGAGGACACAAAAGCTCACAACTGTAGATTCCCCATATAGGATAATATCGTCACCACCATTTTCATACTCATGTGCTCGCAAATGATATTGTTTAAGAATAACTCACACAACAGGCTTTGATCGTGAAAATCAGAGGCACAAAAGACATCTAAGAATGTGCGAGTGGAAGAACATATATAGGGTCTATCCTCCATAATAGCTTTCATCTAGAACATGAAGTAGCATTCCCATAGAAAAATTGGGTAGGATGGGGAAGGCCGCCTACACCCCAACAAATTGAGGGCAAGGTCATGAAGTTTTTGCTTATCCATGGTAAGATCCTGAACCTAGTGCTGTAACAGCAGCAACTGTTCCTCCTGCTTCTTCATGGCTTCCTTCCTCTTATAATTCTCCCATCCTTTCTTCAACTCTTCTTTCATCCAATTTTAATGTAGGGCGTCTATCTCCCTCTGATGTTATTTCAGCGAAATAGTCCCCTCCCGAAGGGATATTGCTTCCTATTTCCACTTCTATAATTAGGAAATTAACAAGATTTTCTCAGAACTCCATCCTAAGATGGGACCTGAAGTTCTTCTAAATTCAATATCAACATTAATAATGGGTGTAACAACCTCTGTTGAATGGGTCTGCTCTAGCTTTGTTGTTGGTTCTTGTGTAACAATAACGTCATCAATGGGTTCTTGTGTATCAAGCCCTTTTTTTCTGCCTAAAGTAGCCTCTATGTCCATTGCTATTTCTTCTGTAACAACATTGGCCTCCACAGGTTCTTGTGTATTGGCATCTAGGTCAATTACTATAGGAGGCTTTGCTTTAACTGCTGGTTCTTGTGTAACAACAGTACCCTTAGCAGGTTTTTTTGTAACAGCCTCTTGAAGTTCTCTTTATGTTTCAATTGGGCTGGTTTTTTCCCCACAGACCTTATACCCTGCTATTGTTAGTTCTTGAAAACATGCCATGCATACAGGTACCAATATTTCCTTCCCCTCAGACAATATTTGTTTCAATTCTTCATTTTGATTTCGTAGATTTTCATGTTATAAAAGTAGGACATGAGTTTCATCCTTACCTGATGAGGAGGGTTCTCTTTCTTCTTCTAATTCTTCTACTTATGTTTGCTTTCCAACTGTGGGCAAAGGTTCTGTGGGCAAGTTAACTTTCACCCTCTGTTTTTTCCGTCTATCCCCAATTAGTTCATCAGTGGGTTCTTTCCTAATTCTGACCTTGGCAGGACGAGTCTAGGTTTTAGCCTCTGCCTAACTTCCTCCTGAAGTCATGACCTATTTTCCTCATCTTGTCCTTGGCCTTTTTCGCTTGAACTCTTCCTAGGTCCTTCCTTGCTTGCTTAGGGCATCTAGCACAATCAATTTGATGAGTCCGTGATTGGTCACACATACCTCCGGATGTGTTGCTGTCTTTAATTCTGCCTCCATATGCTTAATGTTCCCCAATAAGTACAATGGAAGGTTAATATTTTGTTGGTACCGAAGATTATTGAGTAGAGGGAAGTGATAATTAAACACAATCGTGGATCTTCCCTCATAAGTGATGTATTTGATTAAACCCAAGGTGACATTTTCCCATGGATGAGGGTGTGATAACCTATCAATTCCTCTCCCTTTCTTCTCCAACTTTTCTTCTTCTTATAGGAAGTCTTCTTTCAAAGAGGGTTCATTGATTTTTCTGCTAAACCACCTCTATCCCTCTACTAGCAATGTAGTTACTTGGGAAATTAATTCTTCAGTCACCTCAATTTGCAGGCCCCTGACTCAGGTCTGATTGTTATTTAAATTCTGAGTGAATTTGATTGCAACCACCTCGTCCGAGCCTTCCAACTTCTGGAAATACTTAATATATCTAGTGTCTCTGAATACCTAGTAGGCTTCTGGACAGTTCTGCAAGGCATCTATGGAATCCGGCTCATGTAGAAGTACTGCTCCACCCATCTTGATGTTATTTCTGAATTCTCTCCTTACTTCTCAACCCACTTTAATGTCACTGCATAGCTTACTTCCTCTCGGCGTCTTACTCTGCCTATCCCAGATCATGAGTTTGAAATGAGGATACCGGCTTCAGTCGAGGAGGGCGATGGGAGGTGACAAGATTTACGGATTTCTAAATCATACCTCATACAACTCTTCATAAATGTCCCATTATGGAAATTAATGGGTTCTAAGTACACACGCTCTTTACGGTCGAATTTAGTCATCATTGACGATTGTGCTATTAATTGGGTGCATGTGGAGTTGATGATGGTTTATGACTATATATTTTTTCAATGATTAGAAGATATATCCCCCTCCTGCTTTAATGGTGACATTTTCCCATGACCGTCACGGGAATATCATTACTTTTTCCATTAATCACCAAATCATAAATGATGACGTTACCTTTTAAATGACGTACCTAAAGTGACATGGAGGAGGATTTCGAATTGGCGGCGTACTGTTTGTAGTGGATGTGGTGGTCGCACTTGGCTGGTACACTTATTGCTATCATGCGATGAAACATGAGAACCAGTGTTCGTGGCTGTCGACTGTTACATGTGTAACAGCCAAGACAACCTTCAAATTATTCTTCAAAAAACATAATGATTAGGAGAAATCGGTACAGAAAGAAAATCAAATGAATAACATCATCTTGTAAAATGTATTAGGAAGGAGGGATGATGTTTTAGGAAGGGAAAAAAATGGGTGTAACAGCCGCCACTAGAGCAGTTTTCAGCTGTTACGAATTGTCTGACTGAGCCCTAGGAAGATTTTTTCAGAGTCATATTTTTTATTTTCGTTTTATTATTATTATTATTATTATTTTATTTTATTTTTTTTATGTTGCTTTTTTTTAAACAGGTTTAATAGCTGCCACAAGGGTGGTTTTCAGCTGCTGCACTTATTGGAATTTCAAATTTCAGGCTGCACAAGGGAACATTCCCCTGCTGCTGTAACATGAAGATCAAATTCTGCAACAATGTTAACAAATGATTCCTTCAAAGCGGGTTGATGATATAACCTTAGATGGTGCCCATTAACCAGTAACGGTGTTTTCGCACTGTCGGTGGTGACCAATTGTACAGTCCCATTGTCAAAGACCGCGTCTACTTCGTAAGGACCTAGCCATTTGGTGGAGAGCTTGCCTTTGAAATCCTTGAACCTTGAATCATACAAGAGAGCTCATTCTCCTTTCTAGAACTTCTTCTTCTTAATAAACCCATCACACCATCTAGCTCTTTGCTGTTGAATTATCTTTGTCTGTTGAATAGACGCCAACTGCTTCTCTTCCAACTCATTGAGACGATTCAATCTTTGTTTCTGTGTTGTGCTTAAGTCCATATTGACCTTCAATGTTGTTCTTAATGTCTTTATTTCGAACTCTATGGGAAATAAAGGATTCTTACCATACACCAATTCATATGGTGAGAAGCCCATAGTGTTCCTCGATGTTGTTCTATAAGCCCACAGCACCTCTTGAATTTTCTCGGCCCAATTTCTTTGGTGGTTGCCTACTGTCTTTGTTAAGATTCCCTCAATGAATTTATTGGTCCTTTCTACTTGACCATTTTCTTGTGGATGATAAGGTGAAGTGATTCTTGATGAATTCCATACTTCTCAACTAGCTTCTTGATCAAATGAGATATGAACGGAGGCCCTCCATCTATCACTATCTCCCTGGGTATCTTGAAGAAAACAAAGATATCTTCAAACAAGATGTCTGAAACAACCTATTATGTAGCTCTAATTAGTTCCTTTGCTTCGACCCACTTTGTGACATAGTCGGTGCAGACCAATATGTATGATTTTTGATGTGATGAAGGATAAATTGACCCTACAAAGTCCAGGGCCCATTTCTCAAATGATTCAATCACTATCTGAGGCTGTAACAACATCTCATATGATTTCAGAGGTTGGCCCATCCTTTGGCAGCTATCACATCCCTTCACAAATTTCTTGGCTTCCTGGAATATAGTTGGTCAATAATACCCTATTGAGAGTACTTTGTATCCTATCCTTTTGTCAGTGAAGTGCCCTCCACAGGGTTCCTCATGACAAGCTTTCAAGATCTCAAATACCTCATGTTCTCTAACACATCGCCTAATCTGAAAGTCTAGCCCAGTGTGATATAGATTTCCCGCTATCTAGGAGTAGGTAGCACTATGTTGTATAATCTTCCTCTGCTATTTGGAAGATAAATGGTGTGGAAATTTTCCTGCAGCAAGATAATTGACTATATCTGCATACCATGGTGAGTGAGTAGAGATGGAAAAAAGATATTCATCTGGAAAATAATCCTTAGCGGCAGTGGAGTCATCACTTATAGTTAATCTAGAAATAAAATCAACAACTACTTTATCCTTTCCGATTTTATCTAAAATAGTGATATAAAATTCCTCTAACAACAATAACCATCCTATAACTCTACCATTAGTAACAATTTTGTTCATTAAAAATCTAATTGTAGCATGGTCAGTGTGTACAAATACTTGATACCTGGTGATGTAGTAAATAAATTTGTTGATAAACTGCACTATTGCTAGGAATTCCTTTTCAGTCACTGTGTATTTGAGTTCTGCCGGAGTTAGATTCTTGCTGATGTAATAAATGGCATAAGGTTTCTTCTCCTCCAGTTCCCCCAAAACAACACCCACAACTATTTCAGATGCATCCGTAGTGATATGGAATGGAAATATCCAATTTGGTCATCGTAAAACAGGTGTTTTTGTTGCACAGTTCTTTAACTTCAGAAAGGCCCACTCACACTTTCCTATCCACACAAATTATGCATCTTTCATGAGCAAGGAAAACAGAGGAGATGCAATCTTTGATTTTTTTTTTTTATAAATCTCCTATAGTACCCTGCATGTCCCAAAAAACTATGAACCTCTTTTGGAGTCTTAGGAGTTTGGATTTTTGAGATTACCTCAATTTTTTGAAGGATCTACTTTGATTCCATCTGCGTAAATGAGATGTCCTAGCACAATTCCCTCAATCATCATCATGTGGAATTTCTCCATGCTCAGAGCGGCATTAGCTTGTTCACAACATTCCAACACCTTTTCCAAATTGACTAATTCTGTCTCAAAGGCATCCCTGTAGGGTGTAAAATCATCCATAAATATTTCAATATAATCATTCAAGAGATAATAAAAAAATACCCAATATTTCCCTATGAAAAGTTGTTGGTGCATTACAGAGGCCAAAAGGAAGGACCATGTATGCAAAAGTACCCCACGGTCAAGTGAAGGTTGTCTTTTCTTGGTCTTCCAGGGCAATCTGTATTTGATTATAGCCACTGAACCCATCCAGGAATGAAAAAATCTTTTTCCCAGAGAGAGTATCCAGGACCTGATCAATGAATGGTAAAGGGAAATGGTCCTTTTGAGTGGCCTTGTTGAGCTCTCTATAGTTTACATAGACTCTCCACTTTTCATTCTTTTTTAGAACTATGACAAGCAGAGACACCCACTGGATGTTAGAAATGGGGTAGATAAAATTAGCATTAAGGAGTTTCTACAATTCTTCTTTCACTATCTCCTTAAGTGTGAGTTTCATTCGGTGTTGTGGTTGTCTACTATGGTTTGCAGTCCTCTTTAAGATAAATGTAGTGAGTGCATAGGCTAGGATGGATTCCTTTCATATCAATATAGTCCCATGCAAATGACTTTTTATATTTCTATAACAGCTATATCAAAAATCTATTGTGTTCAGCAGCAGGTTAAGATAATTTTTTAAACATTTCTGAGGTGCAATTTCAGTGGGACTACTGATAGTATGTGGAGTTTTTTTCAAATGTTCAATGATTACATCATCTACCTCATCTTCTTCCCCCATATATCTAATGGAGGCAACAGAGAGTGAATTGCTAATAAAACCATTAATGATATCATCCTCTATTTCATCTTTAAAGTATTGTGCCTTTCCAAGCATGAGGAGAGGTAGGGAAAGATCAGATTCAGGTTCAAATTCGTCCCACCAGGGACTACTCAAATCCATGTGAGGTTTTTCTATGGGGTAAAGGTTCAGGTTTTGAGTGGCCTTCCCATCCGAGATCACCATATATCCAGACCTAAATCCAATATATGCATCTGCAGTGGCTAGCCACGGTCTTCCCAAGATTAAAGGATGACCCCCCAGGTTGGATTTGGTTTGTAAAATTAGAAAATCGGTTGAATAATTCCAAAATTCCACAGTGATAACCACATATTCTATCATTTCCTTGGGCTTGACACAGGACCTATTTGCTAATTCAAGCACTGTGGGTGTAGGTATAAGTCCATGAAGTCCTAGGGAGATAAAAAGGTCTTTGGTCATGAAATTGATGGCAGCCCCTAAATCAATCAAAGTGTTGGTTATGGGTTGGTCATAAATATGGATAGTCACTGGAGGATTCCCTAGGTCATTATATTTAGTCAACAAAGGTTGATCAATCATGAGATCAGATAGTTTCCCCATAACATGTATAGTAGCAGGGTCTTTTGGTTTTCTTCCAGGATTTTTGACACATATACCCCTCACTGTTTTAGCATAGATAGGTACTTCCTTAAGAGCCTATAACAGTGGAATCCACACATACAACTTTTGTAGTTCCTTGAGGAATTCAGATTCAGGTTGTGAGGCTAGCCCAGTTTCAGTTAGTCGTTGAGGGTATGGAGGATCCTGAATGTTAACAGTTGATTAAGCTACCATAGACGCACCATGTAGAAATTTGCTGAATAATGATTAATTATCCACCGAGACTATCCTGATCACATACAATTCGAATTTATATGCAACACATAATCTCTTCCACTCAGATCATCAAACATGCGGAAATAAAATCAAGCGATAACACATCAAATCATCATACACATTAACATAGTATGTATGGGGAAAGCTTATAGCTGAAAACCCCGCAGCTATTTTGTATATTATAATGGATAAATCATGTAAAAAACTCATTACAATACTCCTCACAAGTACTCAGTACTTTCTCATGAAGTTACACACAAACTAGCTCAGTTTTGAACAGGTTACTGGTTCAAAACTCACCACTAATTGCCTTGCCTCTATTGCGCAATCATGGCCTATCTATATAGAGATCCAAGGTTCGAATCTCCTTGGCTTGACAGCGCAATCATCATGGGCAATTCCTCCAAGTGTGGTGCAAATCTCATGCACAACTGATGTCGCCATTGATAGCTAACTCCACCCTTTCATCTACCTCTTTCACTGGTCTCCACTGAATTGATCATGCACTGTAGTGAACTGATGTGTTCTTGAGTTGAATAATGAGTTACTAATTAATGAATTAAATAATATTTAATTCACTCCACTCATAACTAATTTATTAGCTAGTTAAACTAATCTCAACTAATTCAACTAAAATAAACAGAACACAACTCCACTATCTGTCTCATTAACTCCTCCAAACTTCTGCCACTGAAGTCCAACTGAAGTCAAACATGCATGATGCCATCAAACCCTTGGGAACCACGTGATTCCTCTGTCAGATGCATGAGCCACTTCTGTAGCTCGAACTGAAGTGCTCCAAGAGAGTAAACTGTTGTTTATAGTCTAAATATTATTAAGGGTAAATAATATTTGACTTCCCTGTTTTAAGGAGAGGCAGTGTAAAAATAGACTTCGACCTCTTTGACCTCAAAAATAGAGTCTCATCTATTTTTACCAACATGACACATACTTCAAGAATCTCAAACTGGAATCCCCGAACCATGCTCCATATGTCTAAAAATAGACATAGTCTAAAAATAGATTTTGCGCTAGAATTTGCCTGCGGGCCCACTTAGTGAAGGCGACTTCATTTCACTAAGCTCCATCATCTTGCTGCATTTTCAACACACCATCCTTGCTCAGGTTGGCTATTTTAGAGACATTAGACCCTCCCGAGCTGGCTGCTACAAGTGTAATAGCAGGTGTTGTATTAGTTGTTACATGTGTAACAATTGCCTCAAAATCACCCATATCCTTTCTAGGTGACTCACATTCTTCTTCGGTAATAATGGGAGTATGTTCAGGTCTGATTACTTTTCTCGATAGAAGTTGAAGCTCGTTGAGTCCAATAAGAGTAATAAGATAAATTTTTAAGGTAACTAGGCAGTTTATGCTATGGGTTGCCTTATTATTCAGACTGGGGTTAGATTTCATAGGAAATTGGGGTCAGACAGAAGGTATGCGATTTTGAAGAGAAGGCAGTTGTAACTACTATTGCATTGGTAGTGTAGGGGGTACTGGACCTTGGCCATTACTTCTCCAATTATGGCTTCAAGTGTTGGCTTGCGATGGAGGATATGGAATTGGTGGAGGGGAAGGCCATTGGTTCCATGGTGAAGGAAATTGTGTTGAGGAAGGAGTAGGATACTGCCATGGATATTGCTGACTATTATAAACATCATTCCAAGAATAAAAAGAGGAAAAATTTGGAGGCATACCTATAGGTCGTGGCTGCCATGGTCTCTTTGATTTGATGAAATAAGAAGACTAGACATACTCACTTGATTCTTGAAGTACAACCTTCAGTTTGGGAAATTCACGACATTGATTTGTAGAATGTGCCAATTCACAGATATTGCACAGGCTGACACTATTCAGTCCACATTCTCTTTCCAAATGTTTCTTTTTGCATCGGGAATGAAATATTTCTAAGGATGCTTCAGCTTCTGCTTGTGCTTTCTTAACTTGCACCATAGTGATCTAGGCAGAGAGAGAGTTAAGGAGGTCAGTTTTAAAATCCTCAAATAGATTTCTAATATTTGCTTTGGTTACTCATCCACTTGTGGACTTTTGTATCCAGACTGAAGGGTCCTGAAATAAACTTCTCTCTTTAACTGATCCTCTTGAGCTCTGTAGACAAAGCTTCATTATTTCTTCAAGCAGTTCTTGCGATATGTCTCCTTTTCCCAACATATTCAAATTCTCCAGAAAGTCATCTCTTATACCTCTTAAGAATATTGGCTTCAGAATTTCCGAGGCTAAGTTACTGAACTTAGACCTTTGTAAATTGTAATGGAATCACTCCATATAGTCTTCCAAGCTCTCCTCCTCCTTTTGTAAAATACTGAAGATATCTTCCTTAAAATCCCTAGTTCGAGAGTAATCCTGATACTTAAAGAGAAAGAGCTCCCTCATGTTATTCCAGGTTCGAATCATGCCAACACCCAGTCTCATGAACCATCTTAATGCTGCTCCTTTCAGAGTAGCAGGAAATAATTTCAGCTTCTGGGCGTCTGAAGTGTAGTCATAACCTCTACACAGCACATCAAATTCGAAAAAAAAGGTATCAGGATCTTCAACAACCATCCTTTAAAGGATGGTAGTGATGAGAAAGGAATATTTTTCATAGGGGCCTCATCCCGTGTTACTACTATCAGGAATTAAAAAGTAACAAAGCTATATGTCTTGACATTCTCGTCCCCATGGCTGATTCTTCCTGATGGGATGAACTAACCTCAGAGTGTGTAGGATATTGATAAATAAAAGGATCAGGCTGTTTCAGGACCAACTGTTTGACTGCACTACCAGTGTCCAAATGATAATCAACGAAATGTTGTTCCTCAGGTCCCTGACCTCCCCACTGGTCTCCCCTTGTCCTTCGATTCTCAGATCTTTATTAATGATTTTCCACTATTTTTTTAGGTCTAGAGTCTTGATATCAGGAGTGGAAATGTTGTTCGAAGGGTGGTAAGGCACAAACACGGAAGGCACCGATGCCTCAGGCTTTGATATAGTAGCTGCTTTATGTGGTCCTGTCTTCCTATTATCTCTGTATGAAGTAGACTGTTCCTTTTCTTCCCTTGAGATCAGATCTCCAAAGAATGTCTTTCTTCCCAAGTTTGCACCCTCCTTTTCCTTCTTACGACCCGTATTTCCTATAGTTAGTAGAGTGGGGGGTGTTTATGGATTTTGATATCGTCCTACTGGCCCACATGGACACTATGTGTATCAATTCATCCTAAAAGTGCTTCAGTTTCTACAGAGGTGAGCCCACTCAGGTCCATTAGAGCAATGCACGGGTTCTTACCTCTCGTATTACTGCCCAAAAACTGTATAGCTGAAGACACGCTAAAGAAAACACCCAAAAATTCACACTTCTAAGTGTCCCAACGAGACATTGGTGAGCCTGCTCAGGTATGTTAGAGCGACGTGTAGGTTATTACCTCTCATCTTACCGCCTAGAAATTTTTTCATTGGAGACACACTAAAAACACATAGAAATTACACCTCTAAGTGCCCCAGTGTAGCATTGGTGAGCCCGCTCAGGAATGTTAGAGCGATGCATAGGTTCTTACCTCTCGTCTTACCACTTGGAAATTGCATACTGGGTACACTCTATCTTCTAACAAACAACTCTGGTTGATTGGATCGTCACTGCCATCCCCGAAAATGGCGCCAAAATGCTAGGATGCATTAATCATGGTTAAATGACTAAAAAAGTACACATAAATTATCAATCCATGGATGTCTTTTATTTCAATGACAGTCACACTGTTTTTGTCGATACATCAAACCAAAAGAAAATCCAGATAAAGTAAATCGTTGCTGAAGTAAATGTTGGAAAGAAATCACTCATGCATAAATAAAATGATCTACAAGACTGTGATCACACCTCAATTAATCTGCCCTAGCATGCCACACAACAATTACCCAGCTGGTATCTCTAATCTCATATGTGTAACAACATATAAAGTACTGGAATTGAATAATATCTATTCACAGCTAAAACGTCAGCAACAACACTTCAACTGATACATAAAGTAAATAGAAATATATATACACATCTACCTTAACCATTTCAATCCATGCTAAAAAGAAGGGCCCTTCCCCCTATCAGGGCACAGGTAGAGAAATAACTTAACTGAAATTAAATCAGATAATGCATGTAACAAGAACAAAAACAATGACATAACCTGTATTAATATGAACAAAATTACAGAGCCAAAGTAATGTTGTTCTCCGCTAACCTTTCGACCTCAAGGGTCGAGAACTATATAGTGGTTACATCTCAGAAAAACGAGGGATGGATTAGTCATGAGAATATTATGATTCTCATGCTGATTGAAATATAATACATATGGTTACAACCACTTCTTAATAAAATTATGACTGGAAAATTATAGATTACGATCAAAACCTCCTAGAGGATGTTATCCAAAAATACAATACTTAATAACTTCTACAACTATTGTGATGAATCACAACTATAGTGTAACAGCTAGAGGACAGGTCATCATCAGAAGTTGACGAGATCTAATCATCGATACATCTGTAACAATAGTTTGTCAATGGGTCTGTAACAGCATGGTGTAACAACGTTGTGGTGTAACAAATCAATGTAACAACACACCTTTAACTGCTCTTGTACTCCTTGTGCTCTAGATCTTTTGTGCTACAAATAGCATCTGGAAAGACAACAAAAGACCATAGATATTCTCCAAACATTCATCCTCAGTTAGACATAAAAAAGACACGATACATCATAATAATTGATGAAATTTCAAGGTAATGAAAATAAGGTGAAACAACACAAGTTAATATATAATGGTAGGAAAAAGACACAAAGATAGTCCCAATGGTTATAGTCATGAGGTAAAATAGGGGAAACAAACGTAGGAAATAAGTGAAAAAATCGCACCCAAAAAAAACTCTGAGGTTGTATTAAGGGTTGAATAAATTTCTCCCCTTTATATATTTTACAATCCTGAACATAAAGATGTTTTCAAAAGACAGAGAAAGAAAAGGAAAATCAATCAGTCCTAGCTTTATTTCCTGGAAATTCTTCTTTCGATGTAGTATGTAAATTCTCTTTGACTATTCCTAAAGACGAGCCAGAAAGACTCACTCAATTCACAAGAGCATATGCCTCAACAACCATAGATAAGTCCACTGAAGTATAATGATTGTTGAAGGAAAATAAATATAGAATTGTGTAGTTATAGAAAAATATCAAGATTCAGAAATAAAAGATTGCCGATCAATGGCAAAGACAATTTAATGAAATTCAGAAAAGATTTGATGCCCTTAAAGTTTAATATGACATAAATTGCAGGCCCGAGATATTCATATAGAAGAATTGCAGGGAAGGATTGAACAATTAAGTGTTAATATTGAATTATCATAGTTTAAGAAAGAAGCTAAAGAGTTAAATATTGTCCTTGCTCAACCTCAAATTTTATTTTGTCAAGGGTTGACCACTATTCATGATTTTTGTCATACAACCAATTCTCTAGTTTGTCAATTATAATATATCAAGAAATATTTTGATAATATTGAAGAAAATATAGAAAATTTCCTTACTTGGCAGGACAACACTAATGAAATATTATCTAATATTCCCAGAATTGAAGAATCACATAAGGAAATTGTATTTAGAGAATGAGAGATTCATCTCAAACATATATAGGCAACACTACTCAACGCTACAGATATCTCTAATAAATTCATCGAGACAATCATTGATAATTTACTCCAAGAAAATCTAATATCAAGTTTCCCCGAGGGAACACTGCTAGAGATCAAACAAATTGCTAAAATGTGGTAGGAATCCTCCAAAAAGTGGGTTGAGATTATTGATCAATTATCTAAGTTCGACATGGAAAATATTTGGCAATTTCTAGTCAAACCATGCAGTCAGTAGTTAATATTCAAATGCCTATCCAATACCAGCAATCACATGTTGCCAGTGTTAAGAGAAGCCATGTTTATCAACCATATACAGATTCAACTGAGGGCTCCACCCAAACTGAAGAACATGACATATATCTATGAGTTGCAGCAATGAATGTGATAAAAATCATCTGCCCAAGCTTAACTGGTCTGTGTTGAAATGGAAACAAGAAATGACACCTCAAGGGAGCTTCTGATTTAATTTTTCTTTAATCAAATTAGAAGTAAATTATAATTCCACATCACATGACAACTTGTAAGAGTTAAATGAGTAAGGGGGACTTAGTTAGCTCAGCCAATTTGCGTTGAGGGTCAAACTAGAGGCATGTAGGGTATATCCTACTTTTTAGGATCCCTGGTTTAGTTATTTGTGAGTTGTAATTAGTTAACTCAATTATTTGAGTTAAAATTAGTTTAACTAGTTCTAACTGAGAGATGAGCTAGTGATAGGTCCAGTGAATTAAATGTGATTTAATTCACAAGTAGTGATCAATTAGTTAACTGATAATTCACTATAAATAGCTATTGCATGTCAGTTCTAGGGAAGGCCCAGTTGAGATTGGATTTTAAGGGAAGATAAATATCAGTTGTATAATTAGAAAATTGTACATGTCATGCATGAGGTCAGCAGGAAGCCTTAGAATTATTGCACAATAAATTCTTGGGAATTTCATAATTAATAGGCCCAAAATTCCTCCAAGAATGTGTAAGCAAGGATGAGAAACCTAGAGGAGTAAATTGGTTAAGTATCAGACCATTCTAGTTGGGATCAGAGTGAGACAATCAGCAAAGTGCGGAGGTTTCTTAGGAATTGAAATAACATTGTATTGTTTCATGTTCTTGAATTTATTAAATATACAGATAGTGAGGTTTTTGGCTGAGGGTTTCCTCAGATACATCTTGTGTTGTGCGATTGATAATTCTTTCTCTTACTTTTTTATGTGATTGTGCGACCATAATTGGTTTCGGAAGTTTGTAGAATTGATTCAGTATTTTTTTTTAGCACATTACAAGATCAATTGAATGTATTTATATATTTCTTCATGGTATGAGAGTAGGAATCACTATAGAAGAGAAGAATGAGAGTTTTTTTTGAACAGGTGAATCGAATTTGCAGATTTATTCTTCAGGACCAACATTAGATCAAGATGTCTTTCACTAGCTTGAGACTCGAATATTCCCTTGAGAGAAATGTGAATTACATAGCATGGAAGGAAAAAATGGAGGCAGTGCTAGAAGACAACGCACTAAAGGAATTCATAGACAATGATATTCCCCATCCCACAACAGCAGATGCTCAAATTCTTCATGCATGGAATAAGAATGTAGCAAAGACGAGAAGGATTCTATTAGAAGGGGTTCGATATCATATTGTCTCAAGCCTACATGGAAAGGCAACTCCATATGCTATGTGGAAGGTCTTAATAGATATGTTTCAGAATAGTAGCGACCATAGGAATATGGCACTAAAGGAAGAGCTTAGAAAGATCAATATGGAGAAGGGCGACGTGATTCCAAAAAACTTGACGAAGTTCACTCAATGTCGAGATGAGCTTGGAAGTGTTAGGGTAACAGTTTCCCAGGATGATTTGGAAAGCTTAACACTTCTAGGCCTTCCCAAGAGCTGGCATAGCTACTAAGACTCGGTGAATGGGAGGGAGAAGCTACCATAGTGGGAGCGATTGTGGTCCGACTTGGTACAAGAAGAGATTCGACGGAACACCAAAGATGGATCCTAATCAAAGACTAATGATCAGGAGAATTGTGCCTTGGATGGAAAGGAGAATAAAGGGAAATGGAAGGCATCCCATTCAAAATCAAATTCCAGTTAGGCGGGCAAGAATTGTGACTTTTCAAATGTAAATTTTTTTCACTGTCATGAGCTTTAACACTATGCTACAAATTTTTCACACAAGAAGGTCAACAAGAAGTCCTCAGAAGGAGAAGCAGGTGAAGCACTTGCTTCACAATTTTAGGTGGATTTCATCCTCATTTCATGCATGGTGTCATCGGTGATGGGTTCTATTTTGTACTTTGATAATGGAGCTTTGTTCCATATGACTGACAAAAATGAATTCTTCAATAGCTTGGAGGAGAAGGATCTCCGGATGCACATCGAGATGGGAAAAAAATGAATTCTTCAGTAGCTTGGAGGATAAGGATCTACGAATGCACATCAAGATGGGAGACGATGAGAGGTATAGTGCTACCGGTGTAGGTACAGTTACCTTTCAGAGGGATTCAAGTACTCCTCTTACATTAAAAGATGTCATGTATGTTCATGGTTTAAAGAAGAATTTGGTTTCTATTGCTATGTTGGAAGACCATGCTTATGATGTGATATTCAGTGAAGGAATTCCTTCGTCACAAAGCCATGAGATAGGTGAAAAATATTGGGGTTCGAGTAAAGAAACTCTATAAATTGGATGTAGAAGACCGTGCTTCCTTGAGCACGAAAGTAGAGAAGGTGGAGAGCTAAGACACCGGTGAGTTATGGCACAAGATATTGGGACATCTACACCATGAAAATTTGAATATCATACAACATATTTCTACAAGACTTCCAAAGGGTGCACTTGCACAATGAGATACATGCAAAGGGTGTACATTTGGGAAGTATAAGAAATCCACCGTTCATGAGAAGGAAAGCTAAGCAAAGGTGATCGTTGAGAGAGTTCACTCAGACGTGTGTGGACTGTTGTCGACAAATTCCACAACAAAACACAAGTATTATGTGATGTTTATAGATGATTTTTCACGGAAGTGTTGGATTTTTTTTCATGTAGAAAAAATATAAGTCGTTCTCCAAGTTTTGTGAGTTCAAAGCACTTGTCGAGAAAGATACAGGGATGAAGGTGAAGGCTCTAAGGAACAACAATGGTGGATAATATATCTTATTGAATTCAAGAAATTATGTGCTTCAGCAGGAATTCAAAGGGAATTGATAACACCTCATAACCCATAGCAGAATGGGGTTGCAGAAAGTAAGAATAGAACTATTGTGGGAGAAGCATGAGCAATGTTACATGATTAGCACCTATTGTTGCATATGTGGGCAGAAGCATGCAACAAAACATTTTTTTCCAGAACATAAGTCCTCATCAGATAATATTTTTCAGGTAAGAGACTAGATGTGCCACATTTTAAATTTTTTGGTTCATCAATTTATTTCCATGTGACCAAAGATGCCAGGAAGAAAATAAAGCCAACAACTAAGTTGGGGATATTTTTTGGGTACAATGATACACCTAATAACTATCGGGAGTACTTTCTAGCACACAGGATGAGAGTGGTCAGAAGAGATCTAAATTCGATGAAGAGAAGGCCATGTGAATTTCCCTTGAGAGGGAGATTCAGTTGCATGCAGTTGAGGATATCTTGGCTCCAAAATAATAACCTCAAGATGTGGAGCAGCCACAAGAAGAGGTAAAAAGAGTGGAAGCACCCACTCATGCAAAGATATCTCGAGATGGTAGGAAGCGCACTAGAGAGGCTGACAAGTTGTTGCTAGATGTGAGAGAGAATGTGGGAGCACCCACATCACAGCGCAGGCTAAGAAGGTACCTAGAGTGGTACACTGGATACATGGCTCTTATGACTGAAGGTGCAGAGATAGAACCATACTCTTTTGAGGAAGAATTGCAACAACCAATTTGGGTTGATGTAATGGTTGAGGAGTATGAGTCCATTATCAGAAAAATTAATAGGGAATTTGTCCCAAGACTTGAGGGGAAGTTAGTTGTAGGATCCAAGTGGATCTACAAGGTGAAGAAGGAAACATATGAGAGTGTGGGGAAGCACAAGGTCATGTTTGTGGCCAGAGGGTTCTCTCAGGTGGAGGGGATAGATTATGATGATACCTTTGCACCAGTCACAAGGTACTCATCAATCAGATCCATCCTAGCACTCTGAACACAAATGGGATGATACATCATATGGATGTAAATACAATCTTCCTCATTGGGGTGATTGAAGAAGAGGTTTACATTGAGCGGCTGAAAGGTTTTGAGACCTTCAACAGGGATTCAGATGTGTGCAGACTCAAGAGAGCACTGTATGGTCTGAAGCAAGCACCTCGTGCTTGGTACACTAGGATCGACAACTATTTCACTGGGTTGGGATTCACCAAGAGTGAAGCAGATGTGAACCTTTATCATATTGTGGTAGAAGGTAAGCTTTTGATTATTTTACTTTATGTCAATGATCTGATACTGACAGGTGATGAGAAGCTCATCAAGTCTTGCAAAGAGGATCTTGCAAGAGAATTTGAGATGAAGGACATGGGGCTCTTGCACTATTTCCTAGGATTGGAAATATGTCAAAGAGATGGGGAGATATTTGTCTCTTAGAGAAATTATGCCAATAAGATCCTCATGAAGTTCCACATGGAGGGAAAAAAACCCACGGAGACTCCTCTAGTAGGAAACTGGAGGAAGGAGGATGCTACTTCAGGCAAGGTAGTAGATGCTACTGTCCACAGGAAGCTTGTGGGTTCACTCATGTATTTGGTGAACACACAAACAAACATATGCTATGCAGTTAACCAACTTAGTCAAGCTATGGTTAAGCCTACCAAGCTATTTTGGAAGGTAGGAAATCATGTGTTGAGATACTTCAAAGGCACTACAGAGTATGGGCTATGGTACAAACATACATAGGGAGTGAAGCGTCAAGGCTTCACTGATGCAGATTGGGAAGGAAGTCCATTCGATAGGATGATAACATCAGGGGGCATATTCAACATAAGATCATCAACAATTTCCTGGTACAACAAGAAACATATATCAGTTGCATTAAGTTCAATAGAGGCAGAGTACATGGCGACCGGTCAGGCATCATGTGTGGCCTTCTGGATGAGGAAGATACTTGTTGGCTTGTTTGGTTGACAGATGGATCCGACGATGATTTATTGTGATAACCAAAGTTGCACCAAACTCTTAGTTAATCTAGTTTTTCATGAAAATTCCAAGCATATTGATATCTCGTGTCACCATCTCAAATATTGTGTGCAGAGGGAGATTATTTCATTATAGTACATTCCCACAGAGGAGAAATATGTAGACATCTTGACGAAGGCATTGTCAAGAAGAAAATTTTAATTCAACAAATACATGATCGGAGTAGCATACAATCCATCTCTTGTTGAGAGGGAGTGTTGAAATGGAAACAAGAAATGGCACACCAAGGGGGCTTCTCATTTAAATGTCCCTCAATTAAATTATAAGTAAATTTTTATTCCACATCACATAAGAAATTGTAAGAGTTAACTGATTTAGGAAGACTTAATTAGCTCAGTCGATTCGAGTTGAGGGTCAAACTAGAGGCATGTAGGGTGTCTCCTACTTTTTAGGAGACCTGGTTGATTTATTTGTGAGTTGTAATTAGTTAACTCAATTATTTCAGTTAAAATCAGTTAAAATAGTTGTAATTGAGAGATGAGCTAGTGATATAACTAGTGAATTAAATATGATTTAATTCACAAGTAGTGATCAATCAGTTAACTAATAATTCACTATAAATAGTTGTTGTATGTTAGTTCTAAGGAAGGCCTAGTTGATATTGGGGTTAAAGGGAAGATAACTATCAGTTGTATAATTATAAAATTGTACAGTTCATGCATGAGGTCAGAAATACACATTAATTTCATAAATTCTTGGGAATTTCCAAATTAATAGGGCCACAATTTATCCAAGAATGCGTAAGCAAGGTTGAGCAACCCATAGCAGGAATTTGGTTAAGTATCAGACCATTCTTGTTGGGATCAGAGTGAGACATTCAACAGAGTGCAAAGGTTTCTGAGGAAGGAAAATAACATTGTATTGTTTCATGTTCTTGACTTTATGCAATATAGAAATAGCAGGGTTTTTAGTTGAGGATTTCCACAAATACATCTTGTGTTGTGCGATTGATAATTCTTTCGCTTAGTTCTTTATTTGATTTTGTGATCTTAATTGGTTTCTGCAATTTATAGAATTGATTTAGTATTTTTTTTTAGTACATTATAAGATCAGTTGAATCTATTTAGATATTTCTATAATCTGTTTCAACAAATTCTAAAATTGTTCCTTTGTTATTTGTTTCAACTACACCGCTTGAAGTTGTTTTATTATTTTCTACATTTATATTTTGTAATGAACTATAAATCCCTTCCATTTGATGTGATAATGGGTTCTGAATTTTGGAAAGAAAGCTTCTATTTCACTATTGTAACTTAAGTTCCTCTTAATAGAAGGTTGAATCACTGCCAATTTTCTCACGAACAGAGAAATTATATATCAGGTACTATTAACTGTATGTTATCTCTTTTTTTAAGAGTTGAATGGTATTTTGATTATGTTTATCATATATGTTTTACTACAATCAAACATTTATCACTATTGATAGGTATGATTGGAATTTTATATTATATGCATAAACAACAAAATCACATATATATGTGATACGTTTTATTACCTAATTTAATTAACTATTTAATTAAATTAAGCTATCATTCTCTGTTTATACTTCATAACTATATGGTAATCTACATTTTCATATCGTTTGTGAAATCCTTTTAAATCACTTATGTACTAATAAGCATTCCTAGGATAGAGATTAAGCATAAATAATCATTGTTATAGTTTTAATCACATTAGATCACTATATTTATATATCATCCCTTTTTTATAATTTTTCTTAACAGGAAATTGGTCCCATAATCCTAGTCGAATCCACCATCCCAAATGGATAAGGATCTGTTCTAAGCCTTCTGACTGGGTGGTTCACCCCCAATGTTGAGGCAGACATTTCGAGCCTTTAACACATCTTTAGAATGAAGTGAAGTGTTATGTTGGTTTCCATTTAAGTAAAAAAAATACTAGGTTGTTTAAGTGTACTAACATGCTTATATTGTTTTGGTGTGTGTACTTATAATTTGACTTAGTGTGATAAGGTAACATTACAAAATATTATCACAACATAAACTTTGGAACTATGCAACTAAGGATATTAATATGTCTAGGACATAGGCTAATTTTACCACTTTTGTATCACTATATATGTTCACTACAATGTACATTTTTCATTCAAAGATATAAACATTTTGCATTCAAAGCTATAACCATTTTGCAAATCTAGAACAATGAGAAAAAAAATGTTAACATGTTTATTTAAAAAAAAAATTAAGATAAATTTTTGGTGTAATGTCCAATAATAACTTGACCAATTTCTTACTCCCAAAATCATTAACTTTCATAAATAAGTATAAATGTCTAAAAATGGCAAATGGTCTAAATTGAATAGTAATGAATGTTTTTTTCCAATTTTTACATTTATAGTTAGTTTTAGAAAGAGGAGACTTTATTTTTTAACAAGAACATAGAAATATTACATTAAAAGGTTGTAGCAAAGCTACCAAAAAGCATATAAAAATAATTGTTCTCAGGTTCTATATATATATATATATATATATATATATATATATATATATATATATATCTCACAAGCTATGTATTGTTGGGTTTGTGTTATATTCTTTCCATGACTAGAATCAAGTGTGAAGCGGGGGGCGGGAGTACCCCTTCGCTTGTGCCAAACACAATAAGGGGGTCACACTAGGGGTTTGCAGGGGGCGGGTAGCCCCCTGCACAGGGTCCGAGGCAATGCCCCAGGAATTTTTTTTTTTGGACCCTATTTTAGGTGGCCGGACACGCCTATTATTTTGTGCATGGGTTTGCACATCGTTTTGGGGCATGATGGTTTTCTGCCCCTAGTATTTTGTAGATATGGTCAAGTGAACTACGGTTATGTTCTAATCTAGGGTTAATGGATTGGGGTTTATGAATGCTTTGGCATGTATATATATATATATATATATATATATATATATATATATATATATATATATGTGTGTGTGTGTGTGTGTGTGTGTGTGTGTGTTGTAACACTAAAATGAATATAATGAAAAATCAAGCTGGTAGTCTCGATTTGGGATCCAAGGGAAAAATCTATGTGTATATTAGTTTTATGTTTTATGCTCTTGCTATTGTTTAGTTTATATTTTTAGGAATTCGTTTGCAGATAATTTCTGTATAGGGTTAAAACCTACATTTGGTATCCGAGCTGTTTCAGCTTCAAGGGGACGCCTTTGCTGGTAAGGATTTTTTTTCTCGAGCCTGTGGTAGACCCTGTTCAGTGGGAGATCTATGGGATCGATTCTTGTGGTGAAAGAAGATGGCGAGTAGTGGAAAGATAGAGATGGATACATTTAATGGTCAGAGTTTTGAGTTGTGGAAGCTCAATATGGAGGATCTGTTGGTGGATAAATATCAGTGGATCACGGTAGATCTGGGTACTAAACCAATGATAATGTCAAATGAAGACTAGGCGAAGTTGGATCAGAAGGCAAAGAGCACAATACGATTATGTATCTCAGATTTTGTATTGTTGAATGTATATGGGGAATCTACGATGAATAATTTGTGGGTCAAGTTAGGGACTTTGTACCAATCTAAGTCTTTGGTGAATAAATTGTTCCTATGGAAAAAGTTGTATAACTTGAGGATGAAGGATGGAGACTTGGTGATAGAGCATTTGAGTGCCTTCAATATCATGGTAAGTCAGTTTTCATTTGTTGATATTAAAATCTCAGATGAATATAACTGCATTAGTTTTTTTTTTCTACCGGATTCGTAGGACAGTCTGGTTATTTCATATGTATCAATACAATTGCCTTGAATTGTGATGAAATTATCTCAGCCTTGCTATCAGAGGAAATGATACAAAGAAATATGGAGGGCCAGAATGAATATGCCTTATCTATATGAGGAAGGTCACATGACATTAAAAAAAAATGAGTTTTCGAGTGGGAGATCTAAACCTGGAGGGAGATCTAAATCTCTGGGAAATCTCGTAAACGTGTGCTGGAAATGCGAAAAGGAATGGAACTTCAAAAAGGATTGCAGATATTAAGCTCCTGAGAAAGGAAAGATATCTGAAGATGCTCCTTCCACAGAGGCAAAAACCACCTCATATGAACATGGGGATGTGTATTTGGCTTCTTCTTCAAATACACATGTAGATCATGAGGCATGACTGATTGACTCAGGTGCATCCTTTCACTTCACTCCCCATAGGGAGTGGTTTTTCAAGTATGAGAAGTATGATGGTGGTGATGTCTTCTTATGGGATGATAGGAAGGCCATAATATTCAGATGTGAAAAATTTAAGCTGAAGCTACAAGGTGGAAGGATTAGAACACTTCCTAGTGTTCTGCATATTCCTGCATTGGCTATAAATTTGATTTCTGTAAGAAAGATGGATGATGCAGGTATAAAAATAGTGTTTGAGAAAGATACCTGCAAGATGGTTTGGGGAGCATTGGTATTAATGCAGGGATTTTGGATTGGAACTCTGTACAAGCTTCAAGGTAGCACTGTTATTGATGGGTGCAACAGTTATGTAGTTCCTAAAAGTGGGGCAGAAAGCCTAGCGGTCTCTAGAGAAAAGACCATGTTATGGAATCAAAAACTTTGACATATTTGAGAGAAGGACCTTATGATACTGCATGGTAATGGTATGGTATAATGTATGTCTAATTTCTCTCTGGATTTCAATTTATATGAACATTACGTATATGGGAAGCAAAATCGGGTGAGTTTTCCTTCTAGTGCTAAGAGGGCGAACAAGATATTAAAGCTTGTGCACAATGATGTGTTTGGACCTGTGTCAATTCCATCACTTGATAAGTCTGTGTACTATGTTTCATTCAGATATGACTTCTCAAGGAATACATGGATATAATTCTTGAGGAAGAAATCAGTAGTCTTTGACAAATTTAAAGAATTTAAGGCTCTAGTGGAAAACCAAATAGAGAAGATGTAATATGACAAAATACGAAAAACAGGAATATTGAACATAAAACTGGAAATTGCAGTAAATATCAATACATCAAAACATGAGAAAATCAATGATCCATTTCATTATGTATAATAGCAGAAACGAGTACAATATCTTGAGGAAAAAGACACTCAAGCTAGGAAAAACAAGCCTCCAATGACCCAATACACCCAAACATGAAATACTGTTGCTACACAAAATTCCAGAAGGCCATGAATGTGTAGTATTATTGAGAATAACTACAGCTGGAGAATAATAATACAAGGATCTGCTGATATAGTGCTCACAAAATACTGGGATCAGAGGTCCAAGCTCTCTAGCACAATTCCAAGACAACCCAGAAAGGGTTTCCGAAAATACACAATATGAAAAATGCAGCCCTAGGGCTGAATTGCACTCTGCAATGGAATAACTATTGGGAGGTGGTTGATATGACAAGAAAATAGTTGATACTCCTCCCCACTAGCTTTCCAGATGAAGGGATGCTCCCCTCACTAGAAAACAAACTCAAGAACTTGGGTTCTCAACCCTCCACTGCAACTTCCCTCCTGATTTGCGCAATTCCTGAAGGATACTATGCTATTGAAGATGGATGAAGATTGGCCTAATGCTAGATGGTGGAATTAATATCAAAGTAACCTCTCTTGAGTGGGCACTTGAAGTTCCCCGAGGATGAGGGTGATATTTCCGCTTGGAAAAACCCTTGTGCTGAACAGCACAATAGACTCTGCTAAACAACTAAAGCATGCAAAAAGTCATAAAAGAAAAAACATAAAATAATATTCAGAATGCCTTCTATGGTTTCCATTCCCTTCCTTATATGGATTGTGAGCCTCCTCCCCCTTAGTCCCACTCAATAATGATGCTACTCTCATGGAGACCTCCTCCCATTATTATTGCACTGTCCTCCACTATCTGCACTCCCTCCATGACCACGCTATTGATTTGGTCAACCTTGACCCCATCCAAATGCATTAACCCCATTCACACCAAGGGTTTCTTTATTGAACTAGCTACACTGATCCACTTTCACACTAGAAGTGGTTTTATTCCTACTAAAGAGATTTAAGGGTCTCTCTACCCACTTATTCATCTAATTTATGAACAAAAGAAAAACTCAATATTCCAACTAGCTAAAAGCTAATTAGGAATATTATAGTCCTCCCCTCCCAAATGTTGCTTGTCCTCAAGCAACTACAAAGATGGATGCTGCAGAATCTTCTCTCCTTCCCAAGTGGCATCCTCATCCGGTAGATTCCTCCATCGAATCAGTTATTATCTAATCACCGTGTTCCTTAGTTTCCTCTCCTAAGTATCCAAGATAGATTCTGGTTGTAAAACCAGATGGCCCTCATCATCAATAGGTGGGAGATCCATAGTGGCAACTACATGTTGTCCAATGGCCTTCTTGATGCATGAGATATGAAATATGTTGTGGAACTTACTCCCAATGGGGAGCTCCAACTCATATGCTACTTCCCCAACAGAATGGATCACCTTGTATGGCCCATAAAAATGGGGCTTAAGCTTCTCATCCCCCTTCTCATTCAGTGTAGACTGTTTGTAAGGCTGAAGACAGAGATAGACCAAATAATCCACCTCAAACTACCTCTTTGTCCGACCATGGTCTACATACAACTTCTGTTGATTTTGGGCTGTAGAAATGTTGTCCTTGAGAGCACAGAGTATATCCTAACTCTCTTGGATCCATTCCTTGTCTATAGGAGCCTTTCTTTCTCTAAACATCACATCAACAAATGATAAAGCATCATACCTGTTGTCACTCCTAGAGACAGCCTAAAGTTGTGATAGACCAGTGCCTGGGACATCTTAATATAGCAAGGAGCATGTAATATAACATGGGGAGTTATCAGCAAAAGGCTCTCATGCTATCTCTTGTTAAACAAGGAAATTATTTTTAAATGGGACCAAAACTCTCAGAAACTTGATACAAGATAAGAGATACTGCAGAGGCAAGATGTAAAGCTCTAATACAAAGCATCAGACAATTCAGAGACAGCTTACTGCAAAACGGGCCAATTCAGAAATACTTCACAGAGATAAATGGTATGAAAGTGTTTACTGTGTAAGAAAGGTGAGAGGATATTAGCTGTCATATAGATGATATCCAGATACACAATATTACCATGAATGGGCTTACCAATCTAAAAATCCATACATAATAACAACGTTTTAAAAATAACATTCCATAGAAGCTAATATAGCAGAAAGATGGTTGAAATGAAAATAGAACAGTATATCATGCATGAGCCATATTTAAAGCGCTTGAATGACTTAAATATGGGTACCAACTAGGATAAATCCATACCAAACCAGTGAGCCACTCGCATTCCAAAACATGATACAAGAAAGATGGATTGAAACAAGATGAACAATTTTAATAACACATAAAAGGAGAAGTTACACACTGTGAAATACCAAAGACCAGAATCCTCTTTAACAGATATAAATCCTCCTCACTGAGACCCAACGGGCTCTGAGCATTCATACAAGAGTTCAACAAAATGTATACAAAATTCTCTTACTGCACCAATTTTCTGATAAATCTGGAACCCCAAATAATCTGTTCTTAGGGCCATTTATAGAAGAAGAAGAACCCTAATAAAAGAAGTAGGTGAAAAAAATTTGATTTTCCTCGTTAAGACAAAATGGCAGAAACATTCGTGCCCATACTGCTGAATGACTATGTTGTGTTGTATGTACTCTGCCGCCGGCTTTCTGAAATAAATGCGCTGGGTGAAAATCTCCTTGGGGACACGACGTAGAAGTGAAATCACATAAACATTATGTCCTTTCCTGAAAGGAAATTCTGCTGAAATAAAACCTGGAGGGTATGGTTTCTTGTGCATTGTACCCTCTGTGTGATCCGGGATATCTTTGATCTGGTACTTTTATCTTCTAGACCATGGATTAGGGCTTAGAATCTTTAATGTTGGACGCTGAAATCCTCGATCTTCCACTGATACTCCTTGCCGCGACAGTAAAGTCTCCAACTGTAAAAATCATTG
Organism: Pinus albicaulis; assembly: GCA_034641835.2. NCBI lineage: Eukaryota > Viridiplantae > Streptophyta > Pinopsida > Pinales > Pinaceae > Pinus > Pinus albicaulis. Next base: position 1,220,721,308 of record CM076583.1, on the reverse strand, counting down.
CTTTGAATGGCTCTGGAGGGTTTGACAGATTTTAACCCTGGCTTCTTTAATGAAAGTCGTGTTGTAACAGCTTCCCAGATTTTCCTCATAAATTCTGCCTCTGAAATATGGTCCTTTGATGCGTTCTCGACTTCTGAAACGAAGGCTGTGAATTATGACAACTTTCCACCACTGTAACCCTACAAAATCCGCAAACTCGTTAAATAAAACCATGCACGGGAAGGTGAACACAGTGGGGATAATGGTGAGACAGCGCAACATGGTGGAGAGGCCAAGAAATGCAGAATGATGATAGGAAATGCAGCGTGACGGTGGGAGGTGGCAATGGAGAAGGTTGGCGGAGCATAGCAGATGAAAAAATTTGAATTTTACCTTTTGAATGATATATAAGGAAGGCGAAAGAGAATGCGTTGAATGGCACATGGAATGGTGACGTGGAGGAGGACCAGGTCAATGGCGTGGCGTGGGTTAAATGAGGGTCGTCCAATCTTGGCGGATATCGACGGTGGATGGCGCGTAGGAGGGCGACAGATAGTGGGCCAGGGGTCGAATATGCTGTGATTAAATGCTGTGTAGCTTCGAAGTGCGACAACCGTTGGATGAAGACCCACAGATTGGATGAATGTCATGAATATCGTGCCGTGACTTTGACCGAACAATAATGCATGATGGAGAGCGGTTTTGGAGCCGTACGCGGAGACACGTGGCGAGCGATGTATGGAATCGCTCTGATTTGAGGAATACCGCCTGCCGCTTGAAAGGTGGTGCGATATAAACCACTGGTTTTTGCAATGGTAGCAGGCGTGGGGACCACCGGTACAGGCAGGTTGTGGACCATTGATTTCACAATTTGATCGGACGGTAGTCAGGTGGGCTATGGGCGTGATGGAGGTGAAAAAACGCCGTCCTATCTGTACAGATCGACGGCTCAGAATGCACCCGATATACATTTGATAGGCGCCCATCGGACTTGGCTCCTGGTCTCGGAGTTGGGGTCATGTGGGAGAGAAGGGTGCAGGGGCTTGGCCGAAAGGGGCTGAGGCATAATATATTTTTAAAAGCAGATTTTCAGCCTTGCACAATGTAATTTGGGGATGAAAAATAGCAACGATATGCAGCAAAAGGATTTTCTAGGCCAAACAAAAAGGAGGTCCGAAAGGTTTAAGCAGGAATGTTGGTCAGAAATTTAATAGGAGGCCAACATGATCAACATTGGCTCCACCTGGGGACAGCACGTTCATCCTCGGACGTGTCGAGAACTTCGCAGACCTTCCTGATGATCTTTTATGTTGACTCTGCTCTTTAGCATCTCTTCTTTTCACTTAATGATTCGTCACACCACCCACATTGTCAAATAAAGGTAAAAGTATAAACTAATATACAATATGATACATCAGGTGCTCTCGGCCTGAATCAGAATTGGAAGTAGGGTTTCAGGAATTGACCGTTTGCAGGGGTGTCAAGTAAGTCACCCTGTAAATTCTCCAACATGAAAGTATTATTACCTCCCTGTTCCACAATTTTAAAGGGGTCGAACCAGAGGGGGTCAAATTTTCCATATTTACCTTTTTTAGCTCTTCGAATATCCCATATGAGCACCAAATCACCAATCTGCAGCTTCCTGTCCTTGGCATGCTGATCAAAAAGGTATTTCATCTTCTCCTGATACTCTGTTAGCCTTTAATTCACTTGATTGCGTGTTTCTTCCAATTCCACCAGCTGGTTTATTCTCCTGATCATATCATCAAGTTCTTCTTGACTTTCCTGCATGAATCAGGCTACTAGTAGGGCTAATTGAATAGGGAATATTGCTACCCTCCCATATACCAATTCATATGGGGATTTCATAGTTGCTCTCTTGCTAGTAATTCTATTGGCCCATATAGCAAATTTCAATTGGGAATCCCAATTTTCTGATTCTCATTTATAGCCTTCTTCAGCGCCCTTACTAGGGTTTTATTGGAAGACTCTGCCAAGCCATTTCCCTGTGGATAATAGACTATAGAGTGACTTAGTGTGATGTTATACTGGTGACAGAAGCTTTGTTGTGTAACCAGCTCCAAAAATAGAAGAAAAGAGATGTAAACGCCTTAGAAATGAGCCATTTCGAGGGGGAAACCTCCAATACATTACATAAATGAAAAATTCTTGGATGATACAATTTACAAAACCTCCTTTCTATATATAGGAGTCCATGGGGCCATAATGTAATCCTAGTGGGCCACAATGTAATCCTAGCCGACCTAACAATAATAATTTAAGGGCACAATAATAACAAAATGGGAGTTACAAGGGTACAATAATAACAATAAGGGGGTTACACTAATAACAATAAGGGACTATACTAGTAATATAGGGACCTAACATGCCCCTCTCCTTCAAAAAAGTGTTGTCCTCAACACTTGAGTAGCTCTGGGTGTTTCTGTATAAAATTCTCATCCTCCCATGTAGAATCTTCAGTGGGTAAGTTCTTCCACTTGATGAGATACTCTGAAATTGATCGATTCCGTAGTTGTCGAGTTCTTTTTTCCATGACTGCTTCAGGTTCCAATATGATTTTCCCTTCCCCATCAAGTTCTGGCAATACTGTTTGAACTGGAAGATCTTCACCTATAACCTTCTTTAAGCATGAAACATGGAAAACTGGATGTACTCGCGAAGAAGCAGGAAGCTCCAATTTGTAGGCCATAGTACCAATCTTTTGCAACACCTTGTAAGGACCATAGTACTTTGGCGATAATTTATTATCCTTCTTAGCTTGCTTGAGGGACATTTGTTTGTATGGTTGTAGCCGTAAAATACCCAATCTCCTACATCAAAACTTCTCTCGCTGCGATGTTGATCTGCCTGTTGTTTCATTCGATTTTGTGCCAAATTCAGGTTATCCTTTAAGAGTTGGAGAACTTCTTGTTGTTGCTCGATGTGATCTTCCACTGCTTGAACCTTCGAATTTTCTCTTAAAGATGATGTGATGGATGGTGGATGATATCCATAAAGTTCCATAAATGGGGTCATTTTTGCTGCAGTATGGAAGGAAGTGTTATACCACCATTCAGCTAGAGGTAACCACTTGACCCATTGTGTTTTTTTATCAGATACAAAACAACAAAGGTATCCTTCCAAACATTTATTTACTATCTCGGTTTGACCATCGGATTGAGGATGATAAGATGAGATATGAGCTAATTGAGTACCCAAACAAGAAAATAACTCTGTCCAAAAATTTCCAGTAAAAATGGGATCTCTGTCGCTCACAATAACCCTTGGGCTTCCATGTAACTTTTGAATTTTGTCCATAAATGTAGTAGCAACTGTACTTGCTTTAAATGGATGAGATAATGCACAAAAGTGTGCATACTTGGTAAGTCTATCAACTACCACCATGATGACACTCTTTCCTTCGGACTTAGGTAAACCTGTGATAAAATCCATTGAAATCTCCTCCCAACGTTGACTTGGAATGGATAAAGGTTGTAGAAGTCTGGGGTCTTAATTGTTTCCACTTTATTCTGCTGGCAAACCAAACATTCCGCCACAAACTTTCGAATATCAGATTTAAGGCCATCCCAAAAAAATTCTTTCTTCACCCTGTGGTAAGTTTTTAAAAATCCCGAGTGTCCTCCTAAAGGAGAAGTGTGCAATTCCGGAAGAATCTTTTGTTTTAGTTGGGAATTCTTATAAAGATATAAGCGATCTTTGTACCATAAGGAATCATTTTTCCAAATAAATGTATCAGATGTACTAGGATCTTGCTGCAACTTTTGAATGAGTATCCATACATCTTTGTCCTTCTTCCATTCATCTCTTGCTTCAGTTATCCAATCTGGTTGGATAATAGAAATGGCACAAAGAAATGCTTCCACGTCTTCATTCTTTCTTGAGAGTGCATCTGCAACAACATTAAGCTTTCCTTTTTTGTAGATTATTTCAAAGTCATAACCCAACATCTTTGTGACCCATTTTTGCTGCTCTTCTGACGATAGTCTTTGTTTCAAAAAGTGTTTAAGACTATCATGATCAGTTTTTACCTTGAAGTGTCTTCCCATTAGGTAAGTTCGCCATTTCTTTAGTGCATGTAGTATTGCTAACATTTCCTTCTCATAAATAGGTTTTTGTAAATACTTTCCTTTGATTGGACGACTTTCAAAAGCAATAGGTCTTCCTTCATGCATTAAAACTGCACCAATTCCATTTCCTGAGGCATCACATTCCACAATAAAGGTTTTTGTGAAGTCTGGTGTAGCTAGGACCGGTGCTAGGCACATTGCCTCTTTAAGACGTTCAAAGGCCTTAGTTGCTTCAGGAGTCCATGAAAATGCATCTTTCTTCAATAATGTTGTTAGAGGTGCTGCTATTCTCCAATAATTCTTAACAAACTTGCGATAATACCCTGTTAACCCGAGAAATCCTCGCAACTGCTTTATGGTTGTGGGAACTTTCCATTCCTTAATGGCTTTAATTTTGTTATGGTCCACTTTAACACCCTCGTGAGATACAATATGACCCAGATATTCCACCTCTTGTACTCCAAAGAAACATTTGGACTTTTTTGCATATAATTGTTTCTCCTGCAGTTTCAGAAACTCCCTGTCAACGATCATATGGATCTTCAAGACACCTATAGATTGTGAGTATATCATCAAATACTATTTAAATTTCCCAAGGAAGGGTTCTTAAATGAATTTAATAAATTACTGAAACCAGATGCAATGGGGTCAGGCCAAGTCAACAATAAAAATTCATAATGACCCTCATGAGTTCGAAATGCTGTTTTTGGAATATCTTGAGTCTTCATTCTAATTTGATGATATCCTGAACGAAGATCCAACTTGGTAAAATAAATTGCTCCATGTAATTCATCCAATAATTCATCAATCACAGGAATGGGGAATTTATCTTTAATGGTGAGCTTATTGAGCTCCCTATAATCCGGACACATTCGCCATGATCCATCTTTCTTGTGTACCAATACTACAGGAGCAGAGAAAGAACTTTGACTAGGTTGAATTATACCCGCCTCTAACATTTCTGCAATCATACGTTCAATTCGCTCTTTTGGAAGTAAGGATATCTATAAGGCCTGATGTTTGGAGGAACACTTCCTGGAATCAAATGAATAGCATGATCATGATCACGAATAGGTGGGAGTCCTTTGGGAGTTTCACACACCTTGGAATGATTGTCCAAGACTTGTTGGAGATCTGCAGAAATAGATGATTTTGATGTTGGAACTTCTAGTGAGCATAATTGTGCAATTACGCCTCGTTGTTCTTTCTTTAGAAGCTTTGTCATGCCATTAGAGCTTATTATCCTTCCTGGCTTCCCTTCAATACCCCGTGATTCGACTTCCTTTCCTTCTGAAAAGAATTTCAAGAAAAGTTCTTGAAAATTAAAAGCTACCGTCCCCAAAGATTGTAACCATTGTACTCCTAGTACAACATCAACACCTCCCATAGGAATGGAAAGCATTGGACTAGTCAATATATATTCCCCCATGGTTAGCTTGATATTATGGCATTTTCCAGAGCAATTTATAGTTCCTCCATTTGCAACCATCACTTGACATTCTGGTGCTGGGTATAGGAAACAATTTAATTCCTTGGCTACCTTATAATGAATAAAATTATGGGTGCTACCTGAATCAATCAACACTATTACCCTTTTCTTCTTTATATGTCCTTATATCTTGAGAGTTTGAGGAGTGGTAATTCCTGCCAGTGCATTACACGATATGGTCGGATTCATTCCTTCTTCTTCTAGGGGTGGTTCCTGGTGTATATCCTCTTCTTGTTCATTTTCTTCTTCTTCTTCACAATCTATGTAAAATAATTTCTTCTCAGCACACTTATGACCTTTAGTGTATTTGCTATCACAACTGTAGCAAAGCCCTTTTGCTCTTTTTTCTTCCAATTTTTGTGGTGTCAACCTTGTAGGTTGTGCAAATCTAGGTGTAGCAACACTTCCTTCTTTATAGAATTGAGTGGTAGGCTTCCTTGTCGCCATAATTTTACATTCAACTTTTCTTGCCAACCTGAATGCCTTCTCCAATGAATCAGGTTCCAAAACGCGAACTTCATGTTGGATGTTATCCTTTAAAGGCCTAGGAAGAGATCAATCCTGTGTTCCTCTGTAAGATCAGTTACCCTTATATTCAATTTTTGGAAGTCCTCAATGTGCTGCCCCACTAAACCCTTTTGTTTGAGATTTATCAATTGGGTAAAGAAGGTGTTGCTCTTTGTATCCTCATAATGTGCTATCATTTCCTCTGTAAAAATTGACCAAGTGACAATTTTTTTACGGGAACAAAGCCATCGATACCATACAAATGTATTTTGTTCTAAATGTAAAGTTGCAATGCGTACCTTTTGTGTGTTTTGCACGTTATGGAGATCAAAATATTGCTCCATCTGTAGTATCATGTTACAGGATCCTTTCCATCAAACTTCCTCATATCCATTTTTGGAATATGGTGGTTCTTCCCACCAACATTCGAGTTTATGAAATCACGATTAACATTTATTTTGTTCTCATCATGAGGTTCTTCTCCTATATTTCCGCCATTAGGAATCATTTCTAGTTTTAAGCTTGTCATCAAGCCTTCCATGTATGCTTTTAGATCACTCTTCATGTTTTCCATGTTGTCTTTCATGTCATCCATCTTAGCTTCCATGCCTTTCTTCAAAACTTCCATTTCATTTTTTGTTGCTCTTTGCGAGAGTGAAAACTGTTGCATTTTCTCTTGTAATTTTGATAGATCATGTTGCAATTCTTCATCTTCATGAGTCATAGTAGAGCCTTCTGAAGGCTTAATGGGTGTTGAATTATTTTTAGGGGCCATTTTAGAATCCAATAGTGATATCTATTCTACAAGATTCCCTTGGAATCAATTCAACTTGATTCTTCAAACAAGACTTATGCAATTCGGAAAAAAAATACACACCTTTTACTAGCTTTTAGGAGATCGATATTGAAATTGAATTATCTCTGTAATTGAAAATATTCGATATCTGAAATTCAGCCCTGTAGTAGCCCTCTGAAGCTTCTTTCAAATGCCACAAGTCTGACCTGATTTTGATTCTCCAAGACAAAGTTGTGTCCAATCTCCCACAATGACCTAATTCTGGACTGGTTCAGTAGAGCGAACTTGTACGACTTGCCACGTGTCACTGTTTTGTCCTTTGTCTCCGAAATTGATAGCGAAGAAACTACAGGCTGTGTACTTGTGACCACTTTTGACGGCACTCCAATCCAATCTTCAGAGAGAGAGTTATTGAACTTTTCCCACGATCACCTCTTTGAGATGAAATTCAGGAGCCTGAAAAAGCACTACCTTCCACAGATCATATCTCCAAACATATTTCGAACCAAGCTCTGAAATTTTTTGATGAATTTCCTTAGGATTTCAGCTTCGCACCATATGAATTTCAGATTCTGAACCTTCGTAGAAAAAAATGTATAGCGCAAATTCCACGATGACCTGTTTAGGAGCCTGAAACAATACCTGACTTCCACAGATCATATCTCTGAAATTATTGCGAACCAAACTCTGAAATTTTTATACAAGCTTCCTCAGGATTTTTTCTTCGCACCCTAAAAATTTCAGCTTCTGAAACTTCGTAGAAAAAAAGTTATAGCGAAAATGCCACGATGACCTGTTTGGAGCAGCGAAACCCTAGAATCCAAACCTCTGATACCAAATGTTGTGTAACCAGCTCCAAAAATAGAAGAAAAGAGATGTAAACGCCTTAGAAATGAGCCACTTCGAGGGGGCAACCTCCATTACATTACATAAATGAACAATTCTTGGATGATACAATTCACAAAACCTCCTTTCTATATATAGGAGTCCATGGGGCCATAATGTAATCCTAGTGGGCCACAATGTAATCCTAGCCGACCTAACAACAATAATTTAAGGGCACAATAATAAAAAAATGGGGGTTACAAGGGTACAATAATAACAATAAGGGGTTTACACTAACAATAATAAGGGGCTATACTAGTGATATAGGGACCTAACAAGCTTACAAACTTTGTAGACTTGAAGGCCTATGCATTATCAGTCACTATTCTGGAAGGGCAGCCAAACCTGGATATGATGTTTCCTTCCATGAACTTTATGATCACAGTATCTGTTGCATTCCTCGCGGGTATGGCTTCCACCCATTTGGTGAAATAATAAATGGTTGTTAAAATCCACTTATGTTGACCACTTGATGGGGGATGTATTTCACATATAAAATCAATTCCCCACTGTCTGAATGGTTCATCTACGTACACGAGAATCATGGGCAGAGGTGCCAACTTCTGCCTTTCAGAAAATTTTTGACATTTCTCACATGCTATAACCTGAGCAAAAACATCTCCAAAAATATTGGGCCAATAAAAACCAACCTTTAGGATTTTGTGAACAGTGGCCCTCCAGCTGTAATGTCCTCCACAAATTCCCTCATGAAATTCAGCCATTATACTCTCTATCTCATCTTCTGTGATACACAGGAGTAGGATACCCGAGGGATCTCGCCAATATAGCCGGCCATTTGCGACTATGTACTTTTGTGATTTCAACCTTAGGGCTCTGCATTTAGCCTTATCACAGCTTGGAGGGCAGCTGAGTGTGAGGAGATATTCTACTATCTCTTTGTACTACTGAATGGTGAGGTACTTTATGTGTGCTTTCTGAGTAACTCTCTCCACTCATGGCTGCTCTTTATCTTTCTCAGACTCCCCACTTGCTATCATAGACAGATTTATGCCCAAGGCCTGGTAGTTTGATTCTGATAAGATTTTAGCTAACCCTTGTCCTCTGATCAGTTTGGTAGGATGGATATCTAGATCATACTCCTGTATTTTGGCAATCCACCTTCCCCTTTTTCCTTCGCTATCTCCTTGAATAAGAATATCTTTTACAGCTGTTGTAGGCACAAATGCAGTGATGTGGGATTTCAAAACATACATGCGGAATGCTTTAAGGTATTTTACCAGGGCATACGCCTGCTTCTCCAATATGTTATATTTCAATTCAGCATCACGAAGCACCTGACTGAAGAAGGCAATAGGCTGCTCATACCCTTCTTCATTTTTCTACAATAAAACTCCTGCTACTGTATGAGGTGATGCAAATGAGAAGATCATAAATGGTCTGGCATAATCTGGCCCGGATAGCATAGAGGATTTTGAAAAAGAATTCTTTATCCTGATAAATGCTTCCCTTGATTCCTGGGACCACTTTACCTCATTATTCTTCTTCAGCATGTCTGTTATATACCTAACTATCTCAGCATAGTTAGGGATAAACCTTCTTAGAAAATTGATACGCCCTAGGAATACCTGCACTTCCTTCTTATTTCTGGGGAAATAAATACCATTTATAACCTCTACTCTTTTAGGATCTATTTTCACCCCATCTTTAGTCACAATATGGCCAAAAAGCTTGCCTTATTCTAATGCAAATAAAGACTTTTGTGGATTGAGAGAAAGACCATACCTTCTGCATTTCTCAAAATTTCTACGCAAATGCTCAATGTGTTCAGTATCATCCTTTGAAAACATAGTGATATCTTCAAGGTAGATGACCAAGAACTTATTTTTCTCCCCAACAAAGGCAATGTCCATGGCCCTTTGAAAAGTGGCCCCTGCATTAATCAACCCAAAAGGCATCTTGGCATACATAAATGTACCCCATGGCGTGGTGAAAGCAGTCTTCTTCTGATCTTATGGAAGTACAACCACCTGATTATAACCAGAAAATCCGTCCATCATTGACATCCTATAAGCTCCAACACTTTCTGCAGAATGTGATCCATCTTGAGCAGTGGATAATTATCCTTTAAGGATGCTCTATTTAAGTTTCTGAAATCAACACATAGCCTTATTTCTCCATTCTTTTTTCGGACAGGAACCAGGTTCGCCACCCATTCGGAGTACCTCAATGGCACAATTATTTTGGCCTTTAACATTTTCTTAATTTCTTTCTCAATGGAGGGAAGCAGCAGAGGATTTATTTGCCTAAGCTTCTGCTTATGAGGTTTTGCATCCCCCTTTAATGGAATCTTATGCTGCATTATGCTGATGTCAAAAGTTTTTAGGTCCTGATAATACCATGCAAACACATCCTTATAAGACTGAAATAATTTCAGGTATAGCTCCTTGTATTCTTCCAATACTTTCTTGGATAATTTCACAATTTTGGGGTCAGCATCAGTACCCAGATTAAGGTCTTCCACCTGATTTTCTTCTACCACTTTACTAGGCTGCAATGGGACATCTTTCTTGTGAAATAATCTTTCTAGAGGAACCAGCCCTCTAGGTATCATGTTTCCCTTCAATTGCAACACTTTACTACCTGCCATTTTCTCCTCCCAATTACTCTATGAAGTATTTTCAGACTCCTCATCTTCATAATCATCAATCTCCATATTAGAGAACTCCCCAACTGTTTCTAGGAATCTCTTCATTTGTTCTTCATCCTCAAATACCTGCCAGTGCTTGATGTTATCTGGAATAGATGGTCGATAACGTACCTCAATTTCATACCTTAAGAGAGGGTTCTGAGGTGGACGGAATGTACTAGCAGCCACAAAAAGAGAATATGCCATCCTATTCTATTCTCGGGGCATGAATTGGATATTAAATGCTAATAAAAATTTCTCCACTATGTCCCACACTTCATTCCTGTAAGACCTCAACCGAGGATGTTTGGTTTGACATTGATTCCTGACTTGTCTGACCACCAGTTCTGAATCTCCCAGACTTTTAAACTTTTTATATTCATGCTCCTGGCTGTTTGTAATCCTAATAGAAGTGCTTCATATTTAGCCACATTTTTGGTGGCTTCATATTCTAGTTTGAAAGACAGTGGGATCCATTTTCCTGCAGGAGAAATCAATAGCACTCCAGCCCCATTACCTTCTCTTGAATTTGCTCCATCAAAATGAAGTGTCCAGATTTTTGCATCATGGCTCTCTAAGGACTGCTCAGTCTGAATCTAGCAGAAGGATGGTTCATTAGCATAATCTTGATCTTCTTCCAGCATCAAGCATGAGAAATCTCCTTCTTTACTATAGACTGGTGAATTTACAGAGCTTTCAGCCTTAGTAACCATCTTGAAAAATCGGGTTTCCCTGTACAACCTCCTCTCCTGACCACCGAAAACTAGGATAGTGGCATATGTTAGATCCAGCTTGATTGACCCGCCAATTTTTGTTCCCCAGGACCTTGACAGCAACATGCTAAAGTGAGCTGGGATGTCGGCCACCACGATGTCCATTACCACACTTTTTGTTGGTATTTGGGCCAAATTGACTACCAAATCCTTAATCATCCCTAGGCATTTAACTCTTTTGGAATCAAATGAATAGAGGTCTTTGCATGGACGGGTGATTTGTAATCCTAGTTGTTCCATGACTGACAGAGGCATAAGATTATGGGAAGCCCTAGAATGTAGCATACAGTTATGTAATAGCAGGTCATGAATCACTAGAGACACCTAGAAGGGAGGAGTAGAGGGATCTATCTCCTCGACATGTGGGCCAAATACAACCATGGATCTTTCTTCTTGAAGGTTGAGACTATCTGGGATGAGTGCTGCTTCTGGAGGGAGCATGAAAGAGGTGACTTGAGATTGGTATGATGGTTGTTTCAACAGTTCAGTCAAGGGGACTAGGATTTTGACTTTCTCAAGTTCCTTTTACAGACTAAAAGCAGAAGGGGACTTTTCTATTACAACCTCTTTTGACTCTTTATTTTCAGTTGAGGGTTTGGCTTCTTTTGACACAAATTTGGCATTAGGGGAAGTGACTACTTTTGAAGAAGAAGGAATTTGATCATTAGACTGCAAAGGTTTGTTTAGAGGACTCTTACCCTTGTCTGTGAATTTCTGCACTATTGATTCCTTCTAAGCAGGTGCATCCTTCTGAAGTGGTGCTTCTTCTTCTTGGTCTTGAGTATGAGTCCTCTTTCTAGAGGATCTGAGATCATATTTTCTATTGAATTGTGCTTGCATGAAATCAGCAAATTGTTTACAACAGTAATCAATTTCTGAGTCTTCTGTATCTCTAGCTTTTTCCTCTTCTTGTAATGAGAACTCGGTTCCATCACTATCTTGCAATGGGCATTCTACCTCATCATTATTTGAAAAAGAAATATTTGCATCCTCTAGCTCATAGGCAGCAAATTTAGCAGGGTTATCTACTGGACCCTCCAAGTACAATGGGTGTGATACCTGATCTTGTTGCTCCTTCCATTCTTTTTGTAATATTTTCAGGGGTGGTTTCCTATACTGGGGATTATAACCCCTGTTTGGAGAATTCTGTAAATTCTTGGAGTTTGAATTCTTGGCTCCCAAATCAAGTTTACCTAGTTGACTATAAATGTTCTTGATCATTTTGTTCATTTCTTCCATTCTGTCTGAGTCTCAGTCCTGATTAGAGGTAGATACCTCCTCTTTGCCCCTTCTTCTAGTATCTTGTTCAACTTTTCCCTTTGATTTACCAGTGGAAGAAAAATTTGCCTCCAACTCTAGAGCATCTGTCTGAGCATCATCTAGGGTGGCAGGCTTTCTTTCTCTCAGAGAGAAACCAAAATCTAAGTCAAAGGCTGCTATGAAAACAACTTTAGCAGCGTTCTGATGCGGTTTCATATCAGCTAGAAGACTTAGATACAACTTATTGAATCTCTTGATAAACTCTGACACCCCTTCGTTATGTCTTTTCTTGAGTGTATTGAATTCAATAAGACAATGCCCATGATCTTTCTTCTCTCCCCATTTTCTGAGAAAATTATTTTCCATTTCATCCCAGGTGGTTATGGAACGATTTCCCAATGTCTTGAACCATTTTCTGGCTTCACCATCCAGATATTGAACAAACAATCTTAAGACTACATCCAAATGTTCTACATTAAATTTTTCTGCGAAAGAGCATAAGGTCTCAAGATGTTTTTGAGCATCCATCTCATTTTCTCCATTGAATCTGGGTAAAATCTTTAGATAATCCTGTGGCATGTCGTTCAACACTTTAGGTAATGCCAGGGGAGCATATTTATTCAACAAGAAGGATGGAACATTGGCCATTGGAGGAGGTGGGGGTAGTGCAATAATCTAATGTGTAAATGGAGGAAGAGGAGGAGGTGGAAGTGGAGTATGAATAACGATAGGAATATATTGTAAAGCAGCCTGAGGTCTTGATGGTAATAGTTCACAGTTAACAACAGCTACTTTGGTGACTTCTTTTACCTCTTCGGCTTCAGGAGTAGGATGATGGTTATCTTTAGTTCTAACGCCTCCTCGGGGTGGACTATCTGAGTAATATTCGGGATTTTCCTTAGTGGAGTAGGGATTTTATACTTGGACTTCTTGAGAGGAAGAGTATGGATAGTATTCTACAGAAAACCCAGGGATTTCAGTGCGTGCTGATCGCCTTTCTTTCCAACTTCTCCTATGTATGATCTTCTCTAGGTCAGACACAAAAGATGTCTTTGGCTGAGACGTATTTGACCTCAGGTGTGGATTTCGAGGAGCCAGGACTGAAAATAGATTTATCTGATAAAAAAATGTGGAGTCGCCAAGGTGAGGGATCTACAACTCTCAACTCTCCATGCTCACCTGATTGAAGAGTGAATAAGGTTTTGTTGAGGCCCAGGGATTCTAATTTTCTTAACTCTGTCCCCGGAAACGGCGCCAGAAAGATGTTGTCACTCCTAGAGACAGCCTAGAGTTGTGATAGACCAGTGCCTAGGACATCTTAATATAGCAAGGAGCATGTAATATAACATGGGGAGTTATCAACAAAAGGCTCTCCTGCTATCTCTTGTTAAACAAGGAAATTATTTTTAAATGGGACCAAAACTCTCAGAAACCTGACACAAGATAAGAGATACTATAGAGGCAAGATGTAAAGCTCTAATACAAAGCATCAAACAATTTAGAGACAACTCACTGCAAAGCGGGCCGATTCAAAAATACTTCACAGAGATAAATGGTCTGAAGGTGTTTACTGTGTAAGAAAGGTGAGAGGATATTAGTTGTCATATAGATGATATCCAAATACACAATACTAACATGAATGGGCTTACCAATCTAATAATCCATACATAATAACAACGTTTTAAAAATAACATTCCATAGAAGCTAATATAGCAGAAAGATGGTTGAAATGAAAATGGAACAATATATCATGCATGAGCCATATTTAAAGCGCTTGACTGACTTAAATATGGGTACCAACTAGGATAAATCCATACCAAACCAGTGAGCCACTCGCATTCCAAAACATGATACAAGAAAGATGGATTGAAACAAGATGAACAATTTTAATAACACATAAAAGGAGAAGTTACACACTGTGAAATACCAAAGACCAGAATCCTCTTTAAAAGATAGAACTCCTCCTCACTGAGACCCAACGGGCTCTGAGCATTCATATAAGAGTTCAACAAAATGTATACAAAATTCTCTTACTGCACCAATTTTCTGATAAATCTGGAACCCCAAATAATCTGTTCTTAGGGCCATCTATAGAAGAAGAAGAACCCTAATAAAAGAAGTAGGTGAAAAACATTTAATTTGCCTCGTTAAGACAAAATGGCGGAAACATTCACGCCCATACTGCTAAATGACTATGTTGTGCTGTATGTACTCTGCTGCTGGATTTATGAAATAAATGCGCTGGGTGAAAATCTCCTCAGGGACACAGCATAGAAGTGAAATCACATAAACATTATGTCCTTTCCTGGAAGGAAATTCTGCTGAAATAAAACCTGGAGGGTATGGTTTCTTGTGCATTGTACCCTTTGTGTGATCCTAGATATCTTTGATCTGGTACCTTTATCTTCTAGACCATGGATTAGGGCTTAGAATCTTTAATGCTGAACGCTGAAATCCTCGATCTTCCACTGATACTCCTTGTCGCGACAATAATGTCTCCAACTGCAAAAATCAGTGCTTTGAATGGCTCTGAAGGGTTTGACAGATTTTAATCCTGGCTTCTTTAATGAAAGCCGTGTCGTAACAGCTTCCCAGATTTTCCTCATAAATTCTGCCTCTGAAAGATGGTCCTTTGATGCATTCTTGACTTCTAAAATGGAGGCTGTGAATTATGACAACTTTCCGCCGCTGTAACCCTGCAAAATCCGCAAACTCGTTAAATAAAACCATGCACGAGAAGGTGAACACAGTGGGGATAATGGTGAGACGGCGCGACATAGTGGAGAGGCTGAGAAATGCAGAACGATGATAGGAAATGCAGCATGACAGTGGGAGGTGGCAATGGAGAAGGTTGGTGGAGCATAGCAGATGAAAAACTTTGAATTTGACCTTTTGAATGATATATAAGGAAGGTGAAAGAGAATGCGTTGAATGGCAGGTGGAATGGTGACGTGGAGGAGGACTGGGTCAATGGTGTGGCGTGGGTTAAATGAGAGCCGTCCGATCTTGGCGAAGATCAACGACGGAGGGCGCGTAGGAGGGCGACAGATAGTGGGCCAGGGGTCAAATATGTTGTGATTAAATGCCGTGTAGCTTCAAAGTGCGAAAACCGTTGGATGAAAACCCCCAGATCAGACGGTTGTCATGAATATCGTACCGTGACTTTAACCGAACAATAATGCGTGATGGAGAGAGATTTTGGAGCCGTACATGGAGACACACGGTGAGCGATGTATGGAATCGCTCTGATTTGAGGAATACCGCCTGCCGCTTGAAAGCTGGTGCAATATAAACCACCGGTTTTTGCAATGGGAGCGAGCGTGGGGACCACCGGTACACACAGGTTGTGGATCGTTGATTTCACAGTTTGATCAGACAGTAGTCAGGCGGGCTATGGGCGTGACAGAGGTGAACAAATGTCGTCCGATCTGTACAGATCGACGGCTCAGAATGCACCTGATATACATTTGATAGGCGCCCATCGGACTTGGCTCCTGGTCTCGGAGCTGGGGTCATGTGGGAGAGAAGGGTGCAGGGGCTTGGCCAAAAGGGGCTGAGGCCTAATATATTTTCAAAAGCGGATTTTCAGCCTTGCACAATGTAATTTGGGGATGAAAAATAGCAACGATATGCAGCAAAAAGATTTTCTAGGCCAAACAAAAAGGAGGTCCGAAAGGTTTAAGCAGGAATGCTGGTCATAAATTTAATAGGAGGCCAACATGATCAACAATACCCATATAGAGCCCGAAATGGAGACATATCGATCGACATATGAAATTTCATGTTGTAACAATACTATCCCAAATGGAGCCAACGCAGCCACGCTCTTTGCTGCCACGAAACATAGTTTTGCAAGTAATTTTCTAGCCGCTTGTTTACTATCTCTGTCTACCCATTTTTCTAGGGGTGATAACTGGTACTCGGTGTCAACTCGGTACCCACGAAACGAAAAATCTCCTGCTAAAATCCACCCATGAAGCGGCTATCTCTATCACTAAATATGGTCTTAGGAAGACCATGAAGTCTGAAAACATCTCTAAAGAAGAGCTCAGCCACTTGTGAAGTAGTGTACCTTGTAGAAATAGCAAATAAATGTGAATACTCTGTTAGTCGATCAACAACTACAAAGATACAATCCTTACCTTGTACTATTGGTAAACTAGTAATGAAATCCATGGAAATACTCTCCCATTTTCCTTCTGGAATAGGGAGTGGTTGTAACAACCCTGCAGGATGGTTGTTCTCTCCTTTGTTCAGCTGGAAAACTATGCACTCCTTGATGTGCTGGAGCACATCCTCCTTGAGACCCTTCCATGAGAATCTCTCCTGAATAGCCCGATATGCCTTGGTGAATCCTTTATGGCCTGAGAGTGGTGAATCATGTGTTGCATGAAAAATCTTCTCCTTGAGCCTATAATCTCTATTCAAGAAGATCTAGTCCCGGTAATAGATGATCTCATCCATCACTCTATACCTCTCATCGATCACCTGTCCATTGAGGATCTCACATGCAAAGCAGTCTTTGGAGAACTCTACCAACAACTGGGCCTTCCAATCTGTATCCACACTCATCAATGACAGCATTGTTGGTCTCCATGATAAGGCATCCTCTACCTCATTACTCTTCCCCTTGACATACTCAATTTCAAAGTCATATGCCTAGATTTTTCTAACCGATTTCTGCTATCTCTCTTGCAGCTTCTTCTGCTCAAGGAAATATCGAAGACTATTGTGATCAGTCTTCACTCAGAATCTGTTGCCCACCAATTGCTTCTGAAACTTGGCCAATGCATGCATAATAGCCAACATTTCCTTGTCATATATAGGATACAACCTCTCATGAGGCAGTAAACTCTGACTATCAAAAGCTATGGGGTGGCCCCCCTGCATCAATACTGCTCCAATTCCCTCCCCTGAAGCATCACATTCCAACACAAAGGGATGGGTAAAATAAGGCAATACCAAGACCAGGAAACTGCTCATCACCTCCTTGAGCCTATCAAAGGCCCTCTGCATTGTATCTGTCCAACCAAAGGCTCCCTTCTTAGTCAGATCTGTGAGTGGTGTTGCAAGTTGGGAGAACCCTTTGACAAACTTCCGGTAGTAGGTGCAGATGCCTACAAACCCCCGAAGTTGATTTACATTCTTTGGCTTTGGCCAATCCCAAATAGCACAAATATTCTCTTCATGTACCCTCACTCCATACACTCCCATGACGTGGCCCACATAAAGAATCTTTATGAGCCAAAACTCACACTTGGATAGCTTAGCATATAATTTCTTCTTCTCAAGAATGCATAATATTGTCTCAATATGTTGTAGATGCTACTCCCATGTGTGGCCATAAATAAGAATTCCATCAAATAAAACTAGCAAAAATTTCCTTAATTGACCACAGAAGATGTGGTTCATAAAAGACCGAAAAGTAGCCAGAGCATTGGTTAACCCAAAGGGCATCACAAAGAACTCAAAGTGGCCATAATGACATCAAAATGTAGTCTTGGGGATATCTTGATCCCTCACCCTAATCTGGTGGTACCTCGACCTCAAATCAATCTTTGAGAAGTACTTTGATCCCCTTAGCTCATGCATTAGCTCATCGATCCTGGGAATCAGGTACCTATTCTTTATTTTCTTCTTATTCAAGGCTCTATAGTCAATGCACATCCTCAATGTACCATCCTTCTTCTTCACCAAGACGACAAAAGAAGAAAAAGTACTGGTGTTGGGTCGGATATTTCCAAAAGCCAAGAGCTACTAAATGGATTTTTCAATCTCATCCCTATAGGCTTTGGGATGCCTATAGGGCATGGTGATCAATGCTTGGATCCCCTACTCTAACTCAATAATATTCTCAAACCCCTAGTCCAGTGGCCTTCCTGGTGCTATGTCACCAAATACTATAGAATATTGGTCTAGAATAGACTGCACATCCGGGTGTACTAGTGCACATTTTCCTCCTACCTCTGACATACACAGTTCCACTGATCATTCTATGTCTCCTCTGCACAAATTATCCTCCTGCCTCTAACATACGCAGTTCCACTAACCATTCTATGTCTCCTCTACGCAAATCAGCCTCCATCCTATGTGTTGAGACTACCTGAGGTGGATAGGTGTGCATGCCACTGATCTTTTGGTGTTCACCTCTCTTCTTATCTATCCATTCCATCTCCAAGGTTTCCCAATATGTGGTGACCTTCCCGAGTGTGATCAACCACTGAACACCAAATATCACATTGGTGTTTGGAATATCAACCAAAAAGAAGTGGTATGTCAATGTGTAATTCCCAAAAGTGATGGTCAATGTTGGAACATACTTAACACACTTCATGGTTCTAGCTCCTAAAACCAAAACTAAGAATCCTTCAAAATCATCGGTGGGAATGCCTCTCCTATGCACTAATTGAGTATCAATAAAATTGTGGGTAGCCCCACTGTCTATCAATACCAACACCCTCTTCCCCTGAATAGTTCCCCAGACTCTCAATGTTATATACTTGGGAACTCCCCGCAAAGCTGCAAGGGCTCCTCCAGTTGGAGCAAATTCCCCCTTCCCTCCTCGTCATCATAGTATACCTTAATATAATGTGCCTTCCCGGTAGCACACTGATGCCCTGGTGCCCATGGCTCTTGGCAAGTGAAGCAAAGCTTTCTTCTCCTTAGATCTCTCCAGACATCATCACTAAGAGATCCCTTATCTTGGTTCTCCTTAGAGGGAGGAACCTTCACATCTTTCCCCTTTTCCTGAGAGGAGAACTTTTGTTAAAATGGGGCTGTTTCTGTTAGGTCCCTATATTACTAGTATAGTCCCTTATTGTTGTTAGTGTAACCCCCTTATTGTTATTATTATACTCCTGTAACCCCCATATCGTTATTATTGTGCCCTTACATTATTATTGTTAGGTCGGCCAGGATTACATTGTGGCCCCACTAGGATTACAATGTGGCCCCATGGACTCTTATATACAGAAGGAGGTTTTGTAATTTGTATCATCCAGGAATTTTTCATTCATGTAATGCGTTGGACGTTGCCCCCTCGAAGTGTCTTATTTCTAAGGCGGCGATATATCTTTTCATCTATTTTTGGAGCTGGTTTCACAACATTTGGTATTAGAGCTTTGAGATTATAGGGTTTCGCTGCTCCAAACAGGTCATCGTGGAATTTTCGCTATAACTTTTTTTCTATGAAGGTTCAAAATCTTAACTTTTTAGAGTGTGAAGCCAGAATCCTAAGGAACATCGTCACAAAATTTTAGAGCTTGTTGCACAATATTTTTGGAGTTATGATCTGTGCAAGTTAGGTCATTTTGCAGGCTCCTGAATTTAACCTAAATAGGTCATCGTGGTATTTTCGTAATAAATTTTTTTCTACGAAGGTTAAAAAGCTGAAATTTTTAGAGTGTGAAGCTGAAATCCTGAGGAAGATCTTTGCAAAATTTCAGATATTGGTTCACAATATTTTCAGAGATATGATTTGTGGAATTTAGGGATTTTTGAGGCTTCTGAATTTCATCTCAAAGAGGTGATCGAGGAAAAAATCTTCATAGCTCTCTCTCTGAGCATCGGATTGGAATGCTGTAACAAGTGGCCACAAGTACACAGAAAATAGTTTTCATTCTATCAATTTTAGAGCCAAAGAAGGAAACATTGACACATGGCAAGTCGTACAAGTTCGCTCTACTGAACCAGTGCAAAATTGGGTCATTGTGGGAGATTGAACATAACTTTGTCTTGAAGAATCCAAATCAGATCAGTCCTGTGGCATTTGAAAAAAGCTTCAGAGGGATGCTACAGGGCTAAATTGCAGATATTGAGGATCCACAATTATAGAGATAATTCAATTTCAATGTCGAGTTCCTCAAAAGCAAGTAAAATATGTGTATTTGTTTCCCGAACTGCATAAGTCTTGTTTGAAGAATCAAGTTGAATTGATTCCAAGGGCATATTATAGAATATATATCAGTATTGGATTCTAAAATAGCCCCTAAAAAGAATTCAACACCCATTAAGACTTTGGAAGGCTCTACTATGACTCATGAAGACGAAGAATGGCAACATGACATATCAAATTACAAGAGCAAGTGCAAAAAAAAATTCTCTCGCAAAGAAAAAAAAATTGAAATGGAAGTTTTGAAGAAAGGCGTGGAAACTAAGATGGATGGTTTGAAGAAATGCGTGGAAGCTAAGATGAATGGTTTGGAAGCTAAGATGGATGGCATGGAAGTGGACATGGAAGCTAAGATGGATGACATTGAAGCTAAGATCGATGAAAAAATGAAAGACAACATGGAAAACATGAAGAAGGATCTAAACTTAGACATCGAAGGTTTGGAAAATTTGATACAAGAAATGTTTCCTAATGGTGAAAAGATAGTAGAGGAAACTCATGATGAGAACAAAATAAATGTTAATTGTGATTTCATAAACTCTACTGTTGGAGGGAGGAACCTCCATATTCCAAAAATGGATATGAGGAAGTTTGATGGAAAGGATCCTGTAACATGGATACTACAGATGGGGCAATATTTTGATCTCAATAATGTGCAAAACACACAAAAGGTACACATTGCAATTTTACATTTAGAACAAAATACATTAGTATGGTATCAATGGCTTTGCTCCCGTAAAAAAAATGTCACTTGGTCAATTTTTACGAAGGAAATGATAGCACATTATGAGGATACGAAGAGAAACACCTTCTTTAGCCAATTGATAAATCTCAAACAAAAGGGTTTAGTGGGGGAGCACATTAAGGACTTCCAAAAATTGAATATAAGGGTAACTGATATTTTAGAGGAACACAGGATTGATCTCTTCATAGGTACTTTAAAGGATAACATCCAACATGAAGTTCGTGTTTTGGAACCTGATTCATTGGAGAAGGCATTCAGGTTGGCCAGAAAAATTGAATGTAAAATTATGGCAACAAGGAAGCCTACCACTCACTTCTATAAAGAGGTAAGTGTTGCTAATCCTATATTTGCACAACCTACAAGGTTGACACGACAACAATTGGAAGAAAAAAGAGAAAAAGGGCTTTGCTACAGTTGTGATAGAAAATACACTAAAGGTCATAAGTGTGCTGAGAAGAAATTATTTTACATATATTGTGAAGAGGAAGAAGAAAATGAACAATAATCTTCAAAAGAAGAGGATATACACCACCAAACAACCCTAGAAGAGGAAGAAATGAGTCCAACCATATTGTGTAATCTGTATTATGAATTAATAATTCTTCTTTCCTATTTTTTTTCTTCTAAACTCTCAAGAAGGACATATCATGAAGAAAGCAATAGTGTTGATTGATCTGAATTATGACTGACCATTTTAAGGTAGCCAAGGAATTGAATTGTTTCCTATACTCAGCACCAGAATTTCAAGTGATGGTTATAAATGGAGGAACTATAAATTGCTCTAGAAAATGCTATAATATCAAGCTAACCATGGGGTAATATGTATTGAATAGTCCAATGCTTTCCATTCCTATGGGAGGTGTTGATGTTGTACTAGGAGTACAATGGTTACAATCTTTGGGGACATAGCTTTTAATTTTCAAGAACTTTTCTTGAAATTTTTTTCAGAAGGAAAGGAAGTCGAATTATGGGGTATTGCAGGGAAGCTAGGAAAGATAATAAGCTCTAATGTCATGAAAAAGCTTCTAAATAAAGAACAACGAGGCGTAATTTCACAACTATGCTCACTAGGAGTTCCAACATCAAAATCATCTATTTCTTCAGATCTCCAAAAAGTCTTGGAAAATCATTCCAAGGTGTTTGAAACTCCCAAAATACTCCCACCTATTCATGATCATGATCATGCTATTAATTTGATTCCAAGAAGTGTTCCTCAAAACATCAGGCCTTATTGATATCCTTATGTCCAAAAAAATGAAATTGAATGTATGATTGCAGAAATGTTAGGGGCTAGTATAATTCAACCTAGTCAAAGTTCTTTCTCTGCTCCTGTAGTATTGGTACACAAGAAGGATGGATCATGGCACATGTGTCTGGATTATAGGGATCTCAATAAGCTCAACACTAAAGATAAATTTCCCATTCCTGTGATTGAGACTACTGATGGAATTGGCATATAATCATTTTACGTAACCTATCTGTCAGATATCATATCGTTATCATAGAATGAAGACCGAAGATATTCCGAAAACAACATTTCGAACTCATGAGGGTCATTATGAATTTTTGGTCATGTCTTTTGGCCTTACCAATGCACCTTCTACATTTTAGGGGTTGATGAATTCCATTTTCAGACCCTTCCTTAGAAAATTTCTGCTAGTATTTTTTGATGACATACTAATCTACAATAGGTCTTGGAGGGATCAGGTTCAACATGTTGACAGGGTGCTCAAACTATTGGAGGAGAAACAATTATATGCAAAAACATCCAAATGTTTCTTTGGAGTGCAAGAGGTGGAATATCTGGTTCATATTGTATCTCACGAGGGTGTTAAGGTAGACCCTAACAAAATTAAAGCCATTAAGGAATGGAAAGTCCTAACCATGGGGCAGCGCTGTAAGGATTTCGCTTAATGGTATTATCGCAAGTTTATGGTACCAGGAAGAATAAAGACTTGGCCAGAAATGATGAAGAAAGAGGCATTTTAATGGACTCTTGAAGGTTCAAGTCCTTGAATATCTGGGGAAGCAATGGCCCAAGACTGGCCCATGGAGTTCATTTTACAAAACATTACAGGGATGATGCCTCAGGAAATGGAATTGGTGCAGTTTTAATGCAGGAAGGAAGACCCATTTCTTTTGAAAGTCGTCCAATCAAAGGAAAGTATTTACAAAAACCTATTTATGAGAAGAAATGTTAGCAATACTGCATGCACTAAAGAAATGGTGAACTTACCTAATGGGAAGACACTTCAAGGTAAAAACTGATCATGATAGTCTTAAACACTTTTTGGAACTTTACAAATCTTCTAAGAGCAAGAAAAT
This sequence comes from Pinus albicaulis, assembly GCA_034641835.2. NCBI lineage: Eukaryota > Viridiplantae > Streptophyta > Pinopsida > Pinales > Pinaceae > Pinus > Pinus albicaulis. The sequence goes on along the minus strand of CM076583.1, from coordinate 1,220,697,923 downwards.
GGGCTGCCAAAAAGATGCTAATATGACTTCAGAAAATAATTCAAAATGGAAGCTAAATATGCAGACAAATTTACAGAATGAAGAGGTGGAAACATTGCTTTGTGACATATCTATTATCCAACCAGATTGGATAACCGAAGCAAGGGATGAATGGAAGAAGGACGAAGAAGTGTGAACACACATTCAAAAGTTGCAGCAAGTGTTGAGCCTCAAGATTGTGCTTTCTTTCATCTTACTTTACCTCATTTTCCTTTATCCATTGCTATCCCAGACCCAATTGATCAATGAATTTAGTTAAAATTACTTTTAGAATGATTAACATGACTGACTTGCTAATTTTTGTGATTTTTTTCATTGTGATGCATTTTGACCGGAACTAGCTGCAGAATGCAAACATTCCATAGCTAACCGGCAATTCTGCAGCTGTCTTCACGTTTGGGTATGTTCCAGGTGGCCTCTCAAGAAAAACCGCATAGGGTATATTCCACGTCATGTCTACATTGTTCGTTGCTCACCATGAGGGAAAAACTGAATTCTGGATATGGTTTTGATACGTGGGAACACATTTAGGAAGGCAGACTTCTAATAGGACTGTCTTAGTCCAGATGTCCTTTTCCTTTTTACGTTGCCACTTCAAGAGTCCTAATGTGATTTCGATAAGGAAAGACAATGATCCTGGAATTGTTGCAAGTCTTGTTATGTACATTTGTTATATAAACACTTGGGAAATCGAGAGCTAGGCTAGATTTTGTTCTAGATTTTGCTTAGATTCTGTGCTACATTTCTGAAGACGCAGAGTGCTCTATTCAAGTTATTTCTCCTTTAATGAAGCAGACAGTATTGTTTTGAAAGCGTTGATTTGATTTGGAGTTAGACTCCGTCTGGTGGTAGAGGGCCCCTGCCCCTGTACGGATTTATTTGCATAATTTAGATAAGTATCCTAGTTGCCTTTACGTTTTTTTTTTTAAGTTGAATTCATAGTTGTTTTCATTAGCTACTATAGTTATACTCGTTCTAAAAACTCTTCCAAAAGAAGAAGCTCTTCCAAAAGATTATGATAATGAATGGGAAATGGCTATAGTATTGTAGGATTTAATTGTAATCTCTTTTGTTCACCATCACAGTTATACTTATGCTAAGCACTCTTCCAAAAGAAGAAACTCTTCCAAAAAATCCTTATAATGTCTTAAGCATGGTTGTGATCTTGAACGTTTCAGTTGTGTGTTTTTACTAAGTACCATAGCTGTTTTTGCTCTTAAAAAGCTCTTCCAAAATATCATAATGATGGGTAAGAGATAGCTATGATATCTTAGTTTTTCATTTCTTTCATTCTTTATGTTTGCATTTGCACTGAATTGTACAGTTAGGATTGTTCTAAGAAACTCTTCCAAAATACCAATCATGATGGACAAACAGACTGTATAATTCCATAGAATAATGCATGGTAGCCTAGTTAGGATACTCCGGAGTTTAATTGCACTTAACTCATGCTCAGTTATTTTGTTTTAAGTTTGATAATGACTTGTTAGTTCAGCACTGTTTTAGACTAGTGACATATTAAGTTCAGTTTTAGCTTAACTCATTGCATTTGCACTCCACATTCAGTTGTCATTCACTGCATATTAGATTACTTCAGTTGTTAAGCTTAACAAAACAGCCTTCATTATTTACAAACCTCTTCTTGTTCTAAAATCTACAATTGATTCATAACCATATGAACAGAAGACAACATCATTTTAAGGCCTGAAGTACTTCTGCAACTTCCTTATCATCTCACAAACAAACATTTCCTCAAAAGACTATTTTAAAAATCTATAACCTTTGAGTGAAGTGTAGTGTTATCAAACTGAGTTGCAGAATAGAGTTAGGAACTAGTCTTAAAGTAGAGATCTTATGATGGTATCAATGTTTTACTCCAAATATGCTTCAACAAATCTCTAATCAAGGATAAAATGTTGCATCATTATAAGCTAGTTGTTTAACTCTTTAGTTAGGAGGATTTGCATACTTAGTTGACCATGTCTCAAGCTCTCTCTCAAAAAACTTTTGATGAAAGAATTTGACAAGTTGAGTTTATGTTCTGAATCATTTGCTTAAAATTCATTATCAAGCTTTGTTTTTGCTTAGTCATAGTTTGGATTTGATTCTGTTTCAATATCTGCAATTTCATTTGTCATTTTTCATCAACCAATTAGGCTTCACTCTGTTTTTAATCATTAGCTTCCTTCCACTAGCTTTCTAATCATTTCCTTGTGAACATAAAACTACCAAAAGACCAAAAACATCATAAAACACTACACACAACGCATTAAGAAACAAACACCTAGGTACATACAGTACACTTCACTTCAGCAGTTTACCAACCCTGGTTGACAATTAAATGAACTCAATTTAGGAGATTAGATTGAGACCAAACATTTTGGCGTCGTTGCCGGGGAAGTGAAAACTAGGTAACCTTTGTGAACACTACACACAACGCATTAAGAAACAAACACCTAGGTACATACAGTACACTTCACTTCAGCAGTTTACCAACCCTGGTTGACAATTAAATGAACTCAATTTAGGAGATTAGATTGAGACCAAACATTTTGGCGTCGTTGCCGGGGAAGTGAAAACTAGCATCCAAAAACAATTATATGTGTAGGGAGAGAGATTCAAGGCGAAGATTTATAAGCAGCAGAGGCAGAAGTTTGATTTCTAGAACACCACTTGTTTCATCTAGATCCAGAGCTAGTACACCTTCAACTCAAACCCATATTCCATCCTTTACTGATCCTGGACTTCTAGAAGACCTGAAATCAGATATCCTATTAGAGAAACCTTCCACTTCATCCACTGAACCTGCCATAGAAGAAGATCTAAATACTCCTGGTAGGGACACAAACTTTTCTACTTCCACAGGAGAGTCAACTATGGCAGAAGAAGGAGGAGGAGGAGTCTTCAATGGAGAACACACACTATTTGGAGGTAGAGGTAGAGGTAGAGGTGCAGATGGAGGAAGAGGTAGAAGAGAAATAGGAAGCTCTTTTGGGTTCCCTATAATTGATGAAGAAACCAATACAACCATGAAAAACATTTCACCCTCTATCCTTCCAAACTTCTATGGACTTAAAACTGAAGATCCTGAAACCTTCCTATTTGAATTCGAAGTTCTGTGTAGAACTTATGACTACTTACAAGATGCTCAAAAACTGAAATTATTTCCTTCAACCTTGAAAGGAGCAGCATTGAAGTGGTTCATGAGTTTGATCAGCAGTTCTATTAGAACATGGGAAGACATGAAACAAGCATTTCTAGAAATATATTTGGATTATTGTATGCCGGTTAATCATAAGGAAGAAGTGTTTAAGATGTTACAAAAAGAAGATGAAAATTTGGAAGATTTGTTGGAGAGATTTAATTACAACATCAAAAGGGCAAAAATGGAAAACCTAGATCAAGACACCTTGAAAGCTCTTTTGTTGAAAACAATTAGGGATGAATGGTTGGATGTCCTTAACATGATGGGAAAAGGGGATATATCACAACTCACATTACCTGAAATATCTGAGTTATGTATCAACCTTTCAAGAGGGAAATCTAAAACTGTCAAAGGTCCAAGAGATCCCGCTCTTGCAAGGGAAAGTAAGTCTGCTTCTGGGACAGTAAGTAGATCAGAAATAGGACACATGCTTGATGATTTTAAATCTGACATCTTAGGGAGTCTTAGTGAACAAATAGACACCCTTAAGATACAAAACAAGCAAAAATCTGAATCTGATGCCTTGGCAATCTTTTGCCCCAAATGTAGAAAGAAACATGCCTTGAGAGAGTGTCCTTTGGATGTAAAAGTTGTAGAAACCTGTGTCATTTGTTCTGAAAAACATGAGACCAAGAATTGTCCTTCTCTTCATGGTCTCAAAGCTATCTTTCAGGAGGAAACTCCTACAGATTCCACAGAGTCTATCAATTTTGTATCTAGAAGGCCTTGGCAGGGACCTCAAACACAAGGATTCCATGATCAAATGTATAATCAACGTCCACCTTGGAATTCTTGGCAGCAACCTTGGCCTCAATTTCAAAATCAATCTCCAGCTTGGGCACAAGGATCACAAAGTCCCTATGGAAGATACTCCCCATATTATCAGTATCCACCATACTATCCACCATATCCACATTTTTATCCTCAAAATCCTCATCAAAATTTTCCTCAAAATATTCAACAAAATTTTCAACAAAATCCTCAACAACATCATCAGAACCAACCACATCAAAATCAACCACTCCCATTACCATTCCCTCAAAAATCAAATCAATTGCCTGCTCAACCCATACCAAACCCCAATAATAAGAACTCTCAGAATACATACATGATAGAAGGCCAACAGTTTCCAACTTATTTAATTACTCCTCTAGACCTTAGTGATGTTCAACTTAGGTCTGGAAGGATACTTGAAAAGAGGAAACCTTCTGTGATCATACAAGAACAAGATAATTCTGAGGAAGACTCCCTACGGGTGAATAAAAGTCTTGAGGAAGACACATCCTTTCAAGACCCAAACACCGAAAAACTAAAACAAAAAGATCCAATAAATCCAACTCCTGTATTAGAGCAACCATCCACATCTACTTCTATACCTCCCTTTCCGGAAAGATTACAAATTGATAGAGGTGTAGAAAAACAAATCATGGTGCCTAATTATGATTTCTTATATGAACTGAGAAATGTTTGCATTAAAATTCCATTATTGCAAGCCATCAAGGAAATCCCTATTTTAGCCAAAACAATAAAGGAGTTGAGTATGAAGAAAACAAGAAAAAGAATAAGAGAAACAAAGAGAATTCAACTGGCAGGAAAGATAGCAGACATTATGATGGGCAAGATTGCTATTCCAAAGTATCTTGACCCAGGAAACCCAGTTGTCAAAATTCACATCAATGGAATTGAAATTCAGAACACACTCATTGATTTAGGAGCAACAATCAATATCATGAGTAGAAAAATCATGGATAAACTGAAACTTCCTAATCTTCTCTTTACACCCACACTATTACAATTAGCAGATAGATCTGTGATCAAACCAAATGGGGTAATACAAGACATTCCAGTGTCCCTAGATTCTTGGGAGTACCCTGTGGATTTCATGATCCTAACTCCTAAGAATAATCTAGGAGGCCATCCTGTTATATTAGGAAGAGCTTGGTTGGCTACAGCTGATGCTTTTATTAGTTGTAGATCTAGTGATATGTATATCTCTGATGGTAGTTCAACAAAGAAGTTCACTTTATATCCTCCAGCTAGGACAATTACAGATCTAGATGACACTCAATGGATAGAGGATGAGGAAGATTTACAACCTCTCTTCACAATTTCAGAAATTAGTGAAGATAATCAAATTCTGAATACTCTAGAAAACTTTGAATCCTCTCCAGAACACAAACATGAATCATTTCAAGAGGGATCCAACATTGAGTTTTTGTCATCAAGGCAGATGTATCTTCATTCTATGGACAAATTTGGTAGCTCTACAAGAGAGATTTTTCCAGGTAAAACTTTGAACATAAACAAGAACCTAGAAAAATCTCAACAAGAAGAGTTAGTCAAATTATTATAGATACATTCTTCTGCATATGCATGGGAATACACTGACATGAAAGGGATAAGTCCCAAGACTTGCACTCATCACATCTATATAGAGGAAAATTGCAAACCAATCAGACAACCTCAAATACGGATGAATCCAAATCTTAGGGAAATTGTTAAAGAAGAATTGCAAAAATTGTTAAATGTTAATTTCATTTATCCTATTTCAGATAGTCAGTGGGTTTCTCCTTTGGTAATTGTGCCAAAGAAAAATGGAAAATGGAGGGTGTGTGTTGACTACCGAGAACTAAATAAAGCTACTCTTAAAGACCATTTTCCCTTACCTTTAATAGATCAAGTGTTAGATACATTAGCTAGAAAAAAGTACTTCTCATTCCTAGATGGGTTTAGTGGTTACAATCAAATCCAAGTAGCACTTGAAGATCAAGACAAAACCACATTTACCTGTCCTTTGGGTACCTATGCTTACCGAGTATTGCCATTTGGATTATGCAATGCACCTGCAACATTCCAAAGGGCAGTATTACGAATTTTTTCAGATCTAATACATGATTGTGTAGAGGTGTACATGGATGATTTCACAGTTTATGGAAACTCATTTGAAGAAGCTTTAGACAACTTGGAAAATGTTTTAAAAAGATTTCAAGAAGCAAACCTTTCACTTAGTCATGAAAAATGTTTTATGATGTTTACTGAAGGTATTGTTTTAGGGCACCACATTTCAGGGGATGGGATTAGAGTTGATGAGTCAAAGGTTGAAGTCATCTCTAACCTATCTATTCCAAATTGTCAAAGAGATGTTAGAAGTTTTCTAGGATTTACAGGATATTATCGGAGATTTATAGAAAACTTCACCAAAATAGCATCTCCACTCTTCAAATTACTCTCCAAAGATTGTGAATTCAAATGGACTTCTGATTGCTAGTTAGCTTTTGAAACCCTAAAAACCAAAATTTCTGAAGCACCTATATTAAGGGAACCTAACTGGAAGTTACCTTTTCATATCTCGGCAGATGCTTCCGATACAGCTCTAGGAGCAGTATTGGGACAAAAAGATTTGATTCCCTATGCCATCTATTATACCAGTAAAAATTTGACTCCTGCAGAGTTAAACTATACTGTAACTGAAAAAGAGTTTTTAGCTGTTGTTCATGCCATAAAAAAATTTAGACACTATATAACAGGCTATGAAACTTTTGTTCACACCGATCATTTTGCAATTAGATACTTAATGAACAAATCAATCACTAATGGCAGAGTTATAAGATGGTTATTGCTCTTACAAGAATTCAACATCACCATTCTAGATAGGCCTGGAAAACAAAACACAGTAGCTGATTTCCTATCTAGACTCCAAAATATCAAAGATGACACTCCAGTTGAAGATCAATTTCCCGATGAATATCTTTTTGCAATCTCTACTCAAACTCCATGGTTTGCTGATATTGCTAATTATTTAGTTTCAGGAAAATTTCCTTCAATTATGAATGCAAGGGATAAAAGAAAAATCATTTGTGATAGTGCAAAATATTCATGGGTTGCTAATGAGTTGTACAAGACAAGTCCAGATTTGATCATTAGAAGGTGTGTTCGTGAAGATGAGATGCCTGAGATTCTCAAGGCATGTCATGATGAACCTTGTGGCGGACACTTTGCAGATAAGAGGACAGCTTATAAGATCCTTAATTTAGGATATTATTGGCCATCCTTGTTTAAAGATGCTAAAGAGTATGTCAAAAGGTGTGACAGTTGCCAAAGGGTAGGGAAACCTTCTCCTTCAGGTGAGATGCCATTACAACCTCAGGTACATATTGAACCTTTTGAAAATGGGCTTTGGATTTTGTAGGACCTATTAGTCCTCCATCAAGACAAAAGAAATATATATTAGTTTGCACTGATTATGTTACTAAGTGGGTAGAAGCTAAGCCATTACTTGTTGCTAATGAAGCATCTGTAGTTACTTTTCTTTTTGAGGATATTTTTACTCGTTTTGGTGTTCCAAGGGAAATTGTTACAGATCAAGGAGCTCAATTTACATCAAGGCTAGTGGAGCAAATGATGGAGAGGTACAAAATCAGGCATAGAAAATCTACTCCTTATCATCCACAAGAAAATGGTCAAGTGGAATCTACTAATAAGGTCATTGAAGGAATCCTAACAAAGACTGCTCATTTACATAGAAGAGATTGGGTAGATAGGCTTCTTGAAGCCTTGTGGGCCTATAGAACTACATGGAGAAACACAACAGGCCATACTCCTTATGAGCTTGTTTATGGAAAGAAAGTTTTGTTTCCCATAGAGTTCCAAATTCAAACTTTCAAAATGGCAGTTCAGCTAGGACTTGATTTAACGGAGGCACAAAAGCATAGACTGGAGCAAATTAATGAATTGGATGAGATCAGACAAGATGTAGTTCAGAAAAAAAGTCTAGTCCAACAGCAAAGGGCTAGATGGCATGACAAGTACATCAAAGAAAAGAAATTCAAAGAGGGTGACTGGGCTCTCTTGTTTGATTCAAAATTCAAGGATTTTCAAGGTAAATTTCAAACACATTGGCTTGGGCCATATGAAGTAAAAATTAGGACAATAGATGAAGAAGAGGTCACTTTTCTTGTGAATGGTCATAGATTGAAGCTATATCACAAACCACTCTCAAGAGAAGAATTTGTCAAGAAGTTCCAAGAAAGCAGTGATGTGAAGTTAATGAAGAAGAATCTCTCTTCTTCATCAACTTGATTAAATTTTCTGAAGCATTTCTCTTTGAAAAAAATAAATAAATAAATAAATAAATAAAAGTATAAACATGAAAACCAATCATTGATTGGCATGTTTATACAGAAAATATAGGGTGAAAATCAGAGTCTCTCTGACACTCTAACTTTTCCATTTTGTTTTTGCAAGCAGCTGTTACAAAATCATAAGTTCAGATCCATTGTACTTATGATCCATCTCATTTCATTCCATTTCATTCACTTATCCATCCATACTCCATTTCATTCATTCATTCATACTTTACTTCATTCCATTCATCTCATTCCATACTCCATCCACCTCATTTCCATGTCAAAATTTAAAGTTTGATGTCTTGCTGCAAATGAATAACAAATGTCATGGATTGCAGGGCAGTTCTTATGTTCTTCCACTCCATTTCATAAACTGAATCCATTCCATTTCATCATCCACTTCATACATATCATGTCTTATCATCCATCTCCATTCATGCCATATAACATCTCACTTATATCCCAAACCACTCCATTCCATGATTAAAATGCTCTACAGGTACATTCTGCAGCTTAACAGACATTCTGCAGCTGATCAGACTTTCCGTAGCCAGCCAGTCATTCCGCAGCTACAAATCCTGAAGGCACTGATCAGCAGACATTTGAATTGCAACAAAAGATCCAGTGTATCCATGAATAAGAAGAATCAAGAAAGATTATGAAGACTCTTCCAAAGAAGAACAAAGAAGACAAAGACCACAAAAAGTAAATGAAAGCAGAGGTAACAATTTTTCATTATAATGGCATTTCATAAAGTTTAGCATAGTTTTAGTTATGAATCATTCGAAAAGGTTATTTTAATTATTTTTATTGATCATGTCCAAAATACCCTCCACAAACTTTGGATTAAAATCTCTCATTTCAAATTCTATACCCGATATCATTTAAGCGGTTAAAATGGCTGAAGTGTTTGAATTCCTCACGTCACCCAACCAAATCATTCAATGATGATTTTCTTTTCCGTTGTAAAAATCTCCGCCGTCTTTTCACTCATTAATTCGTTTTCTCCACCTCACTCCATTAACTCATTCCGTAACTACTTCCATCACTCCATTCTGTAGCCAGCCCTTCATTCCGCAAAACAGAGATATCCCTATCACCGTGAGCAGAGATTGAGCATTATCACTGTAAACGCGGAGGTATAGCAGTGTGTAATTTGAAGCCATTTTCCACCGAGAGACAGAGGTATAGCAGTGTGGAATTTGAAACCATTTGTCACCGAGAGACAGAGGTATAGCAGTGTGGAATTTGAAGCCATTTATCACCGAGAAACAGAGGTATAGCGGTGTGGAATTTGAAGCCATTTGTCACCGAGAGACAGAAGTATAGCAGTGTAGAATTTGAAGCCATTTGTCACTGTCAACCAGAGGCATATCAGTCCGAAGTTTCATTGTCAACCAGAGGCATATCAGCCCGAAGTTTGAAGCTGTTGTCACTGTCAACCAGAGGCATATCAGTCCGAATTTTGAAGCCATTGTCACCGAGAACCAGAGGTATATCAATTCGAAGGTGAAAGTTATTGTTTCTGTGGGCAAAAAGAATATTAATCTGAACATTGAAGAAGCAATTATGGGTCTTATTGTAAGAACCGAACCAATGGGTACAAAATACTTGGAAGGATACCCTCAATGTAAAGAAATGTTGCAACAGGTAGGATGGATACAATTTCTTGAGAAATTTAATGGCTTCCACAAAGAAGTCACTAAAACATTTGCAAGGTCATTTAGAGGAGCTGAGGTTGAAGTGGGAGATGTTAAATTCACTGTCACTGAGGTTTTCATTGCAGAAGCAACGAGATTGCTTAGAAATGGAGAGAGATGGTTCAAAAATAGAGAATTCCATAATGAATCATGGAAGCAAATTCTAAAATCACCAGGTATGGATGTCACTGTGTTTAAGAAAGGAATTCCAAGTTCTGCATTGAAAAATAAATGGAGAAAAATACTACTTATTCTGCAAAAATTTATTACATGTGAGGGTAGATATGGCACATTTTATGTTTACCACATTAGACTGATAATGCATTTTCTGGGGGAAGACTTAAACCTACCCTATTTCTTGCTTCAAAGTTTGAAAAAGATGGCTTCCTGTGTTCAAAGAAGGGTTCAATTCTTAGAGACAACTCTATACCATCATGGCTTGGTGAAGATTTTAATTGAACACCATTTAGCCAAAACAAATGATACATGGGACAATTTCTTGATAAGAAATCATTTTGAAGAGCCAAAAGAACCCTCACCTGAACGACAGCCTACAAGGAGAAGTAGAAAATGGAGAGCTTCAAAAATTGAAGTTGACAAAACAGTCCAAGAAAGTAGTGAGGAAATCATCTCAGAAAAGCTGACTCAAATCAAGAGACAACTCAAGAAAGAGAAGGTAATCATGAAATCTACCACAGAGAAAGGAGAGGGATCTTCTCAGCCAAGAAGAAGCCATAGACTAAAGGGGAAACTAAGGAAAACTCAGATCAAACAAACAGGGGTGATAAATATAGAAGATGAGGAAACATCTATTGAAGAAGATGTTGAAGAGGATTTTAATGAAGGAACCCCTAAAATTGACCCTGCTCAACAAGAAGTTTATGATTATGTTGAAACTTTGGAAAGGAAAGCTTCAGAGAGTAGAGAGAGAACCCATATTCCTCCACTGTCCGAAATAGATGTGTTAAGAAGGGATAGGTATGAGCTGGAAATACTTAATAGACACATCAAAAATGAGAACGAAATTCTGAAGGAACAAGTCAAGCTCAAAACCGATATGAACTCAACCTTATCTCTACATATAGACAAAGTGGAAAAGCCTAATGAAAAGTTGAAGAAGAGGAACAAAAAGCTAATCAGGGCACTTACCAACTTGAGGTTCAAACTTGTCATCAGAAAACCCAGAAGATCTTTAGCTTCCAGGCAAAGGAGAAGGAGAGGATTAGATGTTCTTGCAGAAGCCTCTGAGTTTATGGAATAAGTTGCATGAGGACATGCAAGAAGTCAGCAGTGGGGGTATGTTGAGCCTCAAGATTGTGCTTTCTTTCATCTTACTTTACCTCATTTTTCCTTTTTCCATTGTTATCCCAGACCCAATTGATCAATGAATTTAGTTAAAATTACTTTTAGAATGATTAACATGACTGACTTGCTAAGTTTTGTGATTTTTGTCATTGTGATGCATTTTAACCGGAACTAGCTGCAGAATGCAGACATTCCGTAGCTAACCAGCAATTCTGCAACTGTCTTCATGTTTGGGTATGTTCCAGGTGGCCTTTCAAGAAAAACCGCATATGGGTATATTCCACGTCATGTCTACATTGTTCGTTGCTCACCATGAAGGAAGAAACGAATTTTGGATATGGTTTTGATACGTGGGAACAAATTTAAGAAGGCAAACTTCTAGTAGGACTGTCTTAGTCTAGATGTCCTTTTCCTTTTTACGCAGCCACTTCAAGAGTCCTAATGTGATTTCGATAAGAAAAGACAATGATCCTGGAATTGTTGCAAGTCTTGTTATGTACATTTGTTATATAAACACTTGGGAAACCGAGAGCTAGGCTAGATTTTGTTCTAGATTTTGCTTAGATTCTGTGCTACATTTCTGAAGACGCAGAGTGCTCTGTTCAAGTAATTTCTCCTTTAATGAAGCAGACAGTATTGTTTTGAAAGCGTTGATTTGATTTGGAGTTAGACTTCGTCTGGTGGTAGAGGGCCCCTGCCCCCTGTACGGATTTATTTGCGTAATTTAGATAAGTATCCTAGCTGCCTTTACGTTTTTTTTTGAAGTTGAATTCGTAGTTGTTTTCATTAGCTACTATAGTTATACTCGTTCTAAAAACTCTTCCAAAAGATTATGATAATGAATGGGAAATGGCTATAGTATTGTAGGATTTAATTGTAATCTCTTTTGTTCACCATCACAGTTATACTTATGCTAAGCACTCTTCCAAAAGAAGAAACTCTTCCAAAAAATCCTTATAATGTCTTAAGCATGATTGCGATCTTGAACGTTTCAGTTGTGTGTTTTCACTAAGTATCATAGCTGTTCTTTCTCTTAAAATGCTTTTCCAAAATATCATAATGATGGGTAGGAGATAGCTATGATATCTTAGTTTTTCATTGCTTTCAGTCTTTATGTTTGCATTTGCACTGAATTGTGCAGTTAGGATTGTTCTAAGAAACTCTTCCAAAATACCAATCATGATGGACAAACAGACTGTATAATTCCATAGAATAATGCATGATAGCCTAGTTAGGATACTCCGGAGTTTAATTGCACTTAACTCATGCTCAGTTATTTTGTTTTAAGTTTGATAATGACTTGTAGTTCAGCATTGTTTTAGACTAGTGACATCTTAAGTTCAGTTTTAGCTTAACTCATTGCATTTGCACTCCACATTCAGTTGTCATTCACTGCATATTAGATTACTTCAGTTGTTAAGTTTAACAAAACAACCTTCATTATTTACAAACCTCTTCTTGTTCTAAAATCTACAATTGATTCATAACCATATGAACAGAAGACAATATCATTTTAAGGCCTGAAGTACTTCTGAAACTTCCTTATCATCTCACAAACAAACATTTCCTCAAAAGACTATTTTAAAAATCTATAACCTTTGAGTGAAGTGTAGTGTTATCAAACTAAGTTGCAGAATAGAGTTAGGAACTAGACTTAGAGTAGAAGATCTTATGATGATATCAATGTTTTACTCCAAATATGCTTCAACAAATCTCTAATCAAGGATAAAATGTTGCATCATTATAAGTTAGTTGTTTAACTGTTTAGTTAGGAGGATTTGCATACTTAGTTGACCATGTCTCAAGCTCTCTCTCAAAATAATTTTGATGAAAGAATTTGACAAGTTGAGTTTATGTTCTGAATGATTTGCTTAAAAGTCATTATCAAGCTTTTTTTTTTCTTAGTCATAGTTTGGATTTGATTCTGTTTCAATATCTGCAATTGCATTTGTCATTTTTCATCAACCAATTAGGCTTCACTCTGTTTTTAATCATTAGCTTCCTTCCACTAGCTTTCTAATCATTTTCCTTGTGAACATAAAACTACCAAAAGATCAAAAACATCATAAATCATCACAAAAGACCAAAAACATCATAAAACACTACACACAACGCATTAAGAAACAAACACCTAGGTACATACAGTACACTTCACTTCAACAGTTTACCAACCCTGGTTGACAATTAAATGAACTCAATTTAGGAGATTAGATTGAGACCAAACAGCAAGATCCTAGTACATATGATACATTTAGTTGTAAAAATGATTCCTTATGGTACAAATATTGCTTATATCTTTGTAATAATTCGCAACTAAAACAAAAGATTATTTTGGAATTACACACTTCTCCTTTAGGAGGACACTCAGGATTTTTAAAAACACACCACAGGGTGAAGAAATAATTTTTTTGGGATGGCCTTAAATCTGATATTCAAAAGTTTGTGGCAGAATGTTTGGTTTGCTAGCAGAATAAAGTGGAAACAATTAAGACCCCGGGACTTCTACAACCTTTATCCATTCCAAGTCAACGTTGGGAGGATATTTCAATGGATTTTATCACAGGTTTACCTAAGTCCGAAGGAAAGAGTGTCATCATGGTGGTAGTTGATAGACTTACCAAGTATGCACACTTTTGCGCATTATCTCATCCATTTAAAGCAAGTACAATTGCTACTACATTTATGGACACAATTCAAAAGCTACAAGGAAACCCAAGGGTTATTGTGAGCGACAGAGATCCCATTTTTACTGGAAATTTTTGGACGGAGTTATTTTCTTGTTTGGGTACTCAATTAGCTCATAGCTCATCTTATCATCCTCAATCTGATGGTCAAACTGAGATAGTAAATAAATGTTTGGAATGATATCTTCATTGTTTTGTATCTGATAAACAAACACAATGGGTCAAGTGGTTACCTCTCGCTGAATGGTGGTATAACACTTCCTTCCATACTGCAGCAAAAATGACCCCATTTATGGCACTTTATGGATATCATCCACCATCCATCACATCATATTTAAGAGAAAATTTGAAGGTTCAAGTAGTGGAATATCACATTGAGCATCAAAAAGAAGCTCTCCAACTCTTAAAGGATAACCTAAATTTGGCACAAAATTGAATGAAACAATAGGCAAATCAACATCATAGCGAGAGAAGTTTTGATGTAGGAGACTGGGTATTTTTACAACTAAAACCATACAAACAAATGTCCCTCAAGCAAGCTAAGAAGGATAATAAATTATTGCCAAAGTACTATGGTCCTTATAAGGTGTTGCAAAAGATTGGTACTATGGCATACAAATTGGAGCTTCGTGCATCTTCACGAGTGCATCCAGTTTTCCATGTTTCATGCTTAAAGAAGGTTATAGGTGAAAATCTTCTTGTTCAAACAATATTTCCAGAACTTGATGAGGAAGGAAAAATCATATAAGAACCTGAAGCGGTCACGAAAACAAGAACTCAACAGCTGCAAAATCGATCAATTTCAGAGTATATCATCAAGTGGAAGAACTTACCCACTGAATATTCTACATGGGAGGATGAGAATTTTATACAGAAGCACCCAGAGCTATTGAATCGCTGAGGAAAACACTTTTTTGAAGGAGAGGGGCATGTTAGGTCCCTATATTACTAGTATAGTCCCTTATTGTTGTTAGTGTAACCCCCTTATTGGTATTATTGTACTCCTGTAACCCCCATATTGTTATTATTGTGCCCTTAAATTATTATTGTTAGGTCGGCTAGAATTACATTGTGGCCCCACTAGGATTACAATGTGGCCCCATGGACTCCTATATATAGAAAGGAGGTTTTGTAATTTGTATCATCCAATAATTGTTCATTCATGTAATGTATTGGAGGTTTCCCCCTCGAAGTGGCTTATTTATAAGGCGTTGATATATCTTTTCATCTATTTTTGGAGTTGGTTTCACAACACTCTCCCTTTGCAAAGCATTTTTCAAGTCTCTATCCCTCTCAATAGCCTCCTGGAGCATAGTTGGTCTAGTGGATTTTACCAACCCATGCAAAGGCTCTGTTAGCCCATCAATAAACATATATACTCTTCTAGTTGCGGATAGATATAACACCATGACTGAAAGTTCCAGAAATTCAGAGATATAAGTCTCTAGATCTCCTAAATAATTAAGCTTAGATAGGTCGACAAAATTTGCTTATGGATCTCTTCGGTCAAATATTTCCACCAACCTGGTAAATTATGCATAATAAATTACACTAGCATGCCCCAATGTAGATAAACCTTGAAACCACCACTCATTTGCTTCACCTTGAAGGTGCAACACTACTATCTTAATGGATTAAATCTCTGAAACTCGGTTCAGCTGGAAATAGATGTTCAATTTCTCTACCCAAGCCTTGGTTGTGCACTTGGGTGACCCATCAAAAGTAGGTAGAAAGAATCTACCCATAGTACACTGCAGATCATTTTTCTGCATGTACCCTCCACCTCTATTGTGTTTACTGGGTCTTCTATTATCCTTGATCTGACAGAAATCTTGGAATTTTAGATGCTCCTTGAACCTCTAAGATTGAGATTCATATTCTAGGAAATAATCACCAAGAGTCCCCTCCTCTTGTGGTCCTCCTACCTCATTTCCTACTACTAGGAATGTATGCATGGTGGAGCATTATGAAATTGGTTGTAATGCTGGTTTCTCACACCAATAATGTGAGGTGCCAGAACTCTCTCCATGTCGAAACCCTCTAGGGGATTCCTTCTGTCTTTATACCCTCATCTCCTTGATTTCTTTGGAAATATCTTGCATATTTCAGAGAAGAAGTTTTTGGAACTCCTTTTTGTCCATTGCTTTCAATGTTATAGATGCAATGCCCCACGGGATGAGCCAAAATTATTCTATGATACCACTGTAATATTCCAAAACAAGAAAAACATGAATATTGAACATAAAACTAGAAATTGCAATAAATATCAATACATCAAAACATGAGAAAATAATTGATCCATTTCATTATGTATAATAGTAGAAATGAGTACAATATCTTGAGGAAAAAGACACTCAAGCTAGGCAAAACAAGCCCCCAATGACCCAATACACCCAAACATGAAATACTGCTGCTACACAAAATGTCAGAAGGCCATGACTGCATAGTATTACTGAGAATAACTATAGCTGGAAAATAATAATACAACGATCTACTAATATAGTGCTAAACAAATGTTGGGATTAGAGATCTAGGCTCTCTAGCACAATTCCAAGACAACCCAGAAAGGGTTTCTGGAAATACGCAATATGAAAAATGTAGCCTTAGGGATGAATTATGCTCTACAAATTAATAACTATAGGGAGGTGGCTGATATGACAAGAAAATAGCTGATACTCCTCTCCACTAGTTTTCTAGATGAATGGCTACTCCCCTCACTGGAAAACAAGCTCAAGAACTTGGGTTCTCAACACTCCACTGCAACTGCCCTCCTAATTTGTGTAATTCCCGAGGGAGACTGTGCTGCTAAAGACGGTTGAAGATTGGCCTGATTTCGGATGGTGGAATGAAGCTCAAAGGAACCTCTCCTAAGTGGGAACTCGAAGTCCCCCAAGGATGAGGGTGGGATTTTCGCCTGGAAACATCCCTGTGCTAAAAAATACAACAGACTTCGCTAAACAACTGAAGCGTGTATAAATTCATAAAATACCAAAAATAAAATAATATTTAGAACACCTTCTATGTCTTCCATCCCCTTCCTTATATGCATTGTGAACCTCCCCCCCCTTGGTCCCACTCAATAACAATGCTACTCTCATGGAGACTTCCTCCCATTATGACTGTGTTTTCCTCCACTGTCTCCACAGCCTCCATGACTGTAGTTTTGATCTGGTCAACCTTGACCCCATCCACATGCATTGAACCCATTCACACCAAGGGTTTCTTTATTCAACTAGCTACACTGATCCACTTTCACACTAGAAGTGGTTTTATTCCTACTAAAGTGATTTAAGGGTCTCTCTACCCACTTGTTCATCTAATTTATGAACAAAATCAAAATTTAATATTCCAACTAGCTAAAAGCTAATTAGGAATATTACATAAGAAGATAAAGGTGTTGAGGATAGATAACAGTGGTGATTTCTGCAAGAAGGAATTTGAAGATTTCTGTAAGAAGTGTGGTATAACACGACAGAAGACTACTCCATACACACCTCAGCAAAACATAGTTACAGAAAGAATGAACATAACGATGATGGAAAAGGAAAGAAGTATGCTCATTGGTACCAAGTTAGGAAAATAATTTTGGGTAGAGGTAGTGGAGAATGCATGTTACATGGTTAACAAATCACCTTCATCAGCGTTGGAGGACAAGGCTCCACATGAGGTATGGACTGATAAGAAACCCCCTCTTTCACATATGAGGGTATTTGGATGTGATGCATATGTACATGTTCCAAAGGAGAAAATTACCAAGTTGGATAATAAATTTGAAAGGTGCATCTTTATTATTTATAAGGATGGTTTAAAAGGTTACAAGATTTGGAACCCTGAACCAAGGAAGGTTGTGTGCAGCCAAGATGTGGTGCTTAGAGAGGTGAAAGATGTTTTTAAACATGAATTTCTACCAAAGGAACCTGAGAATATAGAGTTTGAGCTAAATGAAGATGAATCAGACTCTACAACAGAACAATATTTAGAAGATGAAGAGCCACAAAATTCAAATGTGAGAAGACTAGTTCGGGAAAGAAGGCAACTAGAAAGGTATAGTCCATCTGCTTTATGTTCAAATTTTTCTTTAACTATCACTAATGATGATCAAAAAATTTCTAGGGAGGCAGTGGATTTAGAGGATGGAAAACTATGGAAGGAGGCCATGGTTGATGAAATGGCATCCTTGCACAAAAATGAGGCAAGTGATATGGTGAATTTTCCAACTAGAAGGAATCCCATCAGAAAAAATGGATGTTTAAGAAGAAGATGAATGTAGAAGGCAAGGTGAAAAAATACAAAGCTCGGTTGGTAGCAAAAGGTTATTCCCCGGTGTCGGGAATTGATTTTGGTGATATTTTTTCTCATGTTTCCAAGGTTACTTCTATTATATTACTTTTATCTGTTGCTGCTGCATTTGATTTTGAAGTAGAACAAATGGATGTGAAGACAACATTTCATCACGGGGATCTGGACGAGGAGATCTACATGAAGCAACCTGAAGGCTTTGCAGTGAAGGGTAAGAAAGAACTGGTATGCAGGCTAAAAATGTATCTATATGGGTTAAAACAATCACCAAGGACGTGGTATCATAAATTTGATACCTATATACGGGGACTTGGCTTCACCATAAGCAAAGAGGATCACTGTGTGTATTTTAAATTAATTGGAAACCATGTTATTTATTTGGTCTTGTATTTGGATGATATGTTGCTCGTTGGAAATGAAAAGGAAGTTATCCAAGATTTTAAGACCCAATTGTTCTCCAAATTTGAAATGAAGGATCTTGGTGTTGCAAACTATATTTTGGCCATGGAAATTAAGAGAGATCGGGCAAAGAGGAAGATCTGGTTAAAATACAGGAAGTATGTCGAGAAAATATTGCAGAGGTTCAATATGCAGGATAGTAAACCATTGAAGGTCCCTATTCCTATAGGTGTAAAGATGTATGTTGAAAAGTGTCCCAAGACACAAGAAGAAGAGGAGGATATGTCCCATGTTCCATATGCAAGTGCAGTGGGTATCCTGATGTATGCAATGGTCTATACTATACCAGAAATTGCACATGTAGTGGGAGTATTGAATAGGTTTATGTCAAAAATAGGGAAAGAGCATTGGAAAATAGTGAAGCGGGTTTAGAGATATTTGTGTGGCACCGGTGATTATGGTTTGTGCTACCAGGGAAGACCAATATTGGATAGAGTTTTGGACATCTGTGGTTTTGTTGATGCTGACTGGGCTGGAGATTTGGACCAAAGAAGATCTACAAGTGGGTATGTGTTTAGCCTATTTGGAGGTGCAGTCAGTTGGATGAGTAAAGACAATCTGTAGTGGCTCTTTCAACTACAGAGGCAGAATACATGAGGACCACTCATGCAAGAAGGGAAGCAGTTTGGTTGCAGAGATTGTGTTCAAGTATGGGGCTGGTGCAACAAGATATAAGGATAGACTGTGATAGTCAAATGCAATTTTCTTGGCAAAGAACCCTGCTTATCATTCAAAGAAAAATCACATTGATGTTCAGTGTCACTTTGTGAGAGATATGGTTGAGGATAAAAAGGTGTTGCTAGTAAAGGTGGACACTTTGAAGAATGTTGCAGATGCATTGGCAAAGTCTGTGAGCACTGAGAAGTTATCTTGGTGTAGAGAAACAATGGGTGTTGCAGGGTTGGACCAATGACTAAGCTCTCCTGTGGGCCCCATGTGGAAATAAAACAACAAGTGGGAGAATTTTGGGTTTTTGTTATATTATTTCCACGACTAGGATCAGGTATGAAGTGGGAGCAACCCTCCGCTTGCACTGGGCGTAGCGGGGGGCTCACATAGTGGGCAGAATCCCCCCATATCCAAGGGTTTGCAGGGGGAGGGTAGCCCAGGCATATTTTTTTTGACCCTATTTTAGGTGGGTGGGCCCACCTATGGTTTTGTGCATGGGTTTGCACATGGTTTTGGGGTATGATGGTTTTCTGCCCCTGGTATTTTGTAGATCCGGTCAAGGGAACTACGGTTGTGTTCTAATCTAGGGTTAATGGATTTGGGTTTATGAATGCTTCGACATGTATATATATGTGTTGTAACACTAAAAGGAATATAATGAAAAATCAAGCTCGTAGTCTCGATTTGGGATCCAGGGGAAAAATCTCTGTGTATATATGTTTTATGTTTTATGCTCTCGCTATTGTTTATTTTCTATTTTTAAGAATTCATTTGCAGATAATTTCTGTACAGGGTTAAAATATACACATATGAGAGTTTTCATATGTTTATTATTATTATATCCCAATCATTTATGTAGGTATATTTCTTAATGAAAACACTCAAAATTTGAATAACTTAAAAAATATGTTGGCTAGTGGCCTCTTCCAAGCCCACATTGGAATTTAGGGTGGTCTACTAATCAATGTTTGTGGCCTTTTTTATTGATGAACATTATCTTCTTCGAAATCATTTTAAGTTGAGTTAATTGATAGCCAATAAAGAAAGGTAATGGAGAGAGAATCCTTGTCGAAATTTAGAACTAAGTTTCAGAGCATCCCACTCTCTACTTTAAGGATGCTTAGTTCTATCTTTGTTGAACAAGAAATCTCACGATAGTCACATTTTGAGAATCACATTGCTATTCGTTTTTAGGAATTTCAGTGGTCACCAAGAGGAAATATGTGTGATTTCCTTGCATAGTCTCTTCATGCCATAAAATAACTCTTCAAACCTCTTGTAAATCTGTAAAACATGAGATTTTACTTTTATGTAACACTCCCTTCCACCACTTAGGATAAACTAGCTCTCTGGAAGGTGTTACTTACTTTTAACCCAACCTCCATATCTTTTGATGGAAATGTGGTCACAAAATTTATCAATCCTCAAATTTCTTGAAACTAAAATCCAATACCACCATTGTGTTTGACTCATCGATAGCTTTCCAAAAATATAAATTTGTAACACGATCTTCCCACATCTACCCAAGTGACCGACTAATCATGATAAACATGTGACAAGAGGCTACTAATATGAGATTCAACCTCCTATATGACCTTAAGGAAGTGGAACCAATGAAGACCTGACAAACAGACCTTACACAACATCAACAACACCTCCAGGAGGTAACCCAACCTCCCAGACCCCTAAACTCTGAAGGGGGCTGATTTTTGACCAATTTAATCCTTAGCCATGGGCATGTAAGGGAAAGGGAGCGAATAGAAAGATACATATCCGTGGTCATGCCTTAGAAAGGTCAAATTCAGGGCCCTAGAAGGTCAGTTTTGTGCCTGCAACTCCGGGCTTGGTGCCACATTTTTAGCCCAAGACTCCAGGTCACTGCTGATAAATTCATGAAACTTTAGGAGAGGTTAAATAACATTAATACAAAGGTACATAATCAATCACATCATCATGAAATCATGTTTACTCTCCTAGCCATGAAAAACATTTCGTAAAACATGTCACAAACATTGCATCTATAGGTATAAAAAACAGATTTAAACACGATGGTCCCTTAAAAATCTGATAATATCTAAGAAGTATTGATCCCCTACATCATAAGCTACAATACAATCTATTTGACCATAGAGACATGGTGTATTCATTGACAGGTAAAAACATAGATAGAGCCATACATCATCACTGATCAAATACATGCTTATAATGAACATAATAACAACATAAATACAATGGATACAACAACAAATAAATCCATACATAAACCAACACATTTTCATATCGAATACTAGAGGAATGAGATATTTATTATTGAATGTAAAAACCAGCCGAATATTGGACTTCCATGTTCCACCTGACCATAGATTGGTTGAGCCAAGTCTTACTTCAGCCAATCACCCCCATGCCATTTTCCAAGAATGACTGTGGGACTTTATCAAACACATCAATCAACACCAAACTAGGGCTCCAGAGACCAAATTGTCTCAACCCCAAAACTAGTGATTCCACCTCACGGTCAAAAATCACTAACCATCATGGATTGGTCTCCACTAAAGCTACTTTAGGGATCTAGAGTGTTTGTTCCAACCAAGGCTCCAGGACTAGTAACTCAACCCTATCTATTCCCATGCTCTAGAGCGTTTGTCCAACCAAGGCTTCAGGAGTAACTCAACCCAACTAGGGCTACAGAGCATTTGTCCAACCAAGGCTCCAGGACTAGTAACTCAAACCAATAGCTGTTCATCGGGCTCCAGAGCCTTTTTCCAATCAAGGCTCCAGGAACTAATAACTCAACACAACAGCTAAAGGAATCATGAGAACTAACCAGAAAAAAATCAACAAAAATAAACCCGCAATACCATGGCTACCCATGAAATGGAAAGGCTAGGAAAATCCACATGCTTACACCATGCATGCCAAAACTAGTGAGGAAAAAAAAGATGCAACTCAGTACCTGCAATCAAATCCCGCTATAGTTGTTGATCCCAATGTTCATTTGCACTTTACTTCTCTTCCTTTGCCTTCTCTCTTAAAATCACCTAGTATCCACACTCTCCAGAGTGCTCCAAGAAAACTCTAAGTATCCAAGAGTATGAGAGAGAGAGAGATAATAATGAGAGAGCTCCAAAAATGCACTGACAAAAGGCACCAACTGATCCTTGGAAGGGTTTTTATGGAAGAGGCCTCTATTTTCCTTCATTTTCCTCCTCACATGCAACTTATGGCTTTTTACCTCCCTTTTCTCCAAATTTCCATTATTTTTCATAAATAAATGTGCCAAAACTACTTTTGGCCTCTTTAATGCCTTAGCCATAGCCTTTTCCAATTTCCTTAGCCATAATAAACCATGTGAAGACCCGCACTAGGATGTTTTTCCAAACATGCAGCTTGGAATACATGTCCCATCAACCGTGGTTGTTATTTTAACTTTATTACATGGAATTTTCACCAGGGCTGTTACAGAATCCTCCCCCTTGGGGGACACCATCCTTGGTTTTGAATCACACATATGCCTTAGCAACACCGCTCAAAAGAAAACATACTGCCCATGAAGCTTTATAACATAGATCAATGCAATATTTACAATGATCACCCTGCTGAAAAGTAAAAAAACATGACAACTATAATGACATGAAACCATACCACTTATTGGAGCTTTATAACATAGCTCATGGAGGTATTTACATCCATATACATATGTACATACATCCAACCATCACATCAAACATATACCAAAACACTGCCAAAACATATGCTAAACAAAAACCAACATCACACCAAAACTGCTTTGCCTCAACCAGCAAACAAGGAAGGTTACATTGCCCACATCTAATCCATCATCTCCCATGTAGCTTCATCAGGCCCAAAGTACTCCCATTTCACTTTAAATTTCTTGATTTCTCTATTCTGGAGCATGAGCATATTTTTTCTGAAAATGCACCGCGATTCCGACTGGAACTATCCTTCTGGCTCCCCCTGCAATACAGACCAGTCAATAACATGATCAAAATATTTAACATATTTCTTAAGAAATGATATATGAAAAAAATCATGGAATTTCAATGTGGAAGGCAGTGCAAGTCGATAGGCCACTTTTCTTATCCTCTCAATGATCCTGAAGGTTCCACAAAACCTAGGTGTCGGCTTGGCACACGATCCAATCTGCAAGGAGCTCTTCTTGGGCTTGATACGCAAGTACATCTAATCCCCAACTTGAAACTACTTAAACAACCTATTTTTGTTTGCAAAAATCTTATGCCTATCCTATTCTACTTTCAATTTATGCTTGATCACCTACATTTCCTATTCCATTTCTTCCTACATATCTCGTCCAATTAGTACCCTATTAACCGGATCACTCCAATTGATAGGATTGTTGCAACTCCACCCGTACAATGCCTCAATGGACTCATCCTCAATGAATCCTAATGCTCATTGTTGTAGGTGAAATCTCCCAGTGGAAGGTACTCTTCCCACTTACGTTGCTGATGCATCACATACATCCTCAACATATCCTCCAATATCTTGTTGACCCTCTCAGCCTGTCCATATATTTGTGGATGATAAGCGATGTGGTGATCTTGGTGATCAAACCTTCAAATTAATCCTTCCAAAACTTGGAAGTAAAATTTGCATCATGTCAGACGTAGTATTCTTCAGAACACCATGCAATTTCACTATGTCTCTAATAAACACCAGTGCTATTTCACTAGCTGAGTGTGTAGTCTTCACCAGTATGAAATGTGAAACCTTGGTCAACCTTTCCACCACAACCATGACGAAATCATACTGTCTAACTATCCCCAAAAAACCTGTGATGAATTCCATGGAAATGAACTCCCATTTCCAATCTAGAATCACAATCCACTGTAGTAGTCCACCTGGATGTTTACACTCTACCTTAACCATCTGACAATCCAAACATCTGGCTCAAAACTCTGCCACATCCTTCTTCAAATTTAGCTAATAATATAATTTCTTCACTACAGTGAAAGTCTTATAGTATCTTAGGTTACTTGAATATGGTTTCGCATAAAACTCCATCAATATCACCTTCTTGAGATCACTGTTATCCAATACATATATCTTGTCTCTAAATCTAACCACTACATCTGTTGTGAGACGATATTCCAAATCCTGTACACCTGCACCTGTACCTTTACTACTAC
Source organism: Pinus albicaulis (assembly GCA_034641835.2). Lineage (NCBI taxonomy): Eukaryota > Viridiplantae > Streptophyta > Pinopsida > Pinales > Pinaceae > Pinus > Pinus albicaulis. The sequence goes on along the minus strand of CM076583.1, from coordinate 1,220,673,269 downwards.
CTGTACCTGTTACTGCACCTATACTACCACATGTACCGGTTCTTGTACCTGTACCATTGCCTGTACTTCTACCTGTACCTATACTACCCACATGCACCTGTACCTATACTAATACATGTACCTATACCCCTACCAACACCTGTACATGTACCTGTATTACCACATGTACATGTACCCATACGAAAACATGTACCCATACTAAAACATGTACCTGTACATGTGCCAACACCTGTACCTGTACTCTGTTGCAACTTGTGCACACTCTCTGTATACTTGTGATCCGTCTGACCTGCCTGCAAGATCCTATCCTATAATTCTATCCCATAGGAGCTCATAATTGGTATGTGATTTACCTGTACCTTTCTGATAAGAAGATCTGCGAATTTTTTTTCCTTTCCCTTGATGTACCTGATCTCGAAGTCAAACTCACTGATCATCGCCAACCATCTAGCCTGCCTAATGTTCAGATTCAGCTAGTCAAACAAGTACCTTAACTCGATGTGATCACTCATAAGTACAAACCTCATACCAAGAAGATAGTTCCTCTACATCTTTAGTGCATGTATAATTGCTGCTAGCTCAAGATCATGTGTCAGGTCATTCTTCTCATGCTTATCTAGTTTTCATGACTCATAGCACACCACCTATCCATCCTGACAAAGGACCCCACCAAGTCCTCTCCTGCAAGAATTTGTGCACACTACACACTCTTTGTCCAGATCTGCAATATTTAACATTGGATCATGTGTTAACAACTGCTTAAGTTGCTTGAAACCGGCCTCACACTCTTATGTCCAATCAAACTTCTTAACTTTCCTCTCTAATGATGTAATCAGATAATAAATCTGTAAAAAGTTCCCGATGAGCCTCTTGTAATAACCTACCAATCCCATGAATTATCTCACCTCATCTACACTCTTAGGAGATACCCACTCCATGATGGCCCTTATCTTTTGTAGATCTACTACAGTTCCCTCCTTGGAGACAACATATCCCATGTAGTGTACCTCAATTTGGAAGAAACTAAATTTTCTAAGCTTAGCATACAACTGATGCTCTCTCAACAACATCAACACTGCTTTGAGATGCTCGACATACTCTTCCTCATTTTTATAATACACCAATATGTCATCAATAAACACAATCACAAACTTGTACAAATAAGGATGCAACACACTATTCATCAAACACATAAATGTAGCTGGAGCATTAGTCAAACTGAATGGAACCACAACAAACTCATAATTCCCATACCTGGTCCTGAATGCAGTCTTGTAGATGTCCTTATTTTTTATGAATACCTGATGATAGCCCGATCTCAATTCAATTTTATAGAACACTGCTTCTCCCTTTAGCTGATCAAAAAAATCATCAATCCTCAGTAGTGGGTATTGTTCTTGATGGTCACTTTGTTCAGCTACCTATAGTCAATGCATAGTCTAAGAGTGCCATCTTTCTTCTTCACGAACAACACTGGTGCATCCCATGGCGATACACTTGGCCTAATTTACCCTTTGTAAAGCATATCCTTCAACTGAAACTTTAATTCTACCAACTTAGGTGTTCTCATCCTGTAAGGTTCCTTTGATGTTGGAGCTTCCTCTGGCATCAACTCAATAGAAAAGTATACTTCTCTATGCAGTGGAAAATTTGAAATATATGATGGAAACACATCCTAAAACTGTTGCAAAACTTGATACCTACTCAGAAAATATACATCCTCAACCTCCTTACCTTTGTCACTAGAGATATGAACTACAAATAGTACACAACCTTTCCTATGACTGCGCTTGGCCTGCATGGTTGTCACCATCCTAACTGATGTGGCTTTCCTCTTTCACTATAAGACTCTTGGTTCCCCATTGTCATCTAAGCACTCAATAGCTTTGTCATAGAAATCTAGCTTGGTATTGTGGAGATATAGCCAATCCATACCTAATAGCATACTATATGATCCCAAAGGAAATATTTTCAAGTGTGCTGCTGTAGGTAATGCACAATATCTTACCCAATGGTGAACTCTTTTCTTCGTACCTATGACCAAATTCACTAACCAAGATTTTGCATGAATTTCCTTACTCAAACCACACTTATCCACCAGGTCAGGATTAATATAAATATAGTTAGATCCAGTGTCAATAAAAATAGAAAAAACTTGATCACAAAGCTTACCGTCCATCTAAATGATAGAAGCGTGATGATCTTCCTGCATGTTGTCCACAACTGTATAAATCCAAGGAATGTTATGCCAAACATCTTCCACTGCTTGTGCCTCCGGCACACTATAAATTTTTGGCCTACCACCCTTATATTGTGGAAAATACCTCCTATGATGATCTCCTCCACAAGTCCAAGGCCTCACCGCTCCATATTCTCATTCTTATTATGCTCCTCTAACCGAAATCCCTTTCCTATGCCAGATGTATTGAAATTCTTAAGTGGGGAAACATTCCCCTTGTTACCTGTATCTTGAGGTCTTACTCCCATTTTCCTTTGTTCCTTGCATTACCTTTACAATCCAGCTTAGTTTTCGATCTGTGCTTTGATTGTTCATAAAAATTCTTGAGTTTTTGGATGGTCTCCTCCAATGATCTAAGCTCATCGATCTCAATCCTATATTTGAATTCAATCGAAAACTTGCTAATATATCTCTGAATCTTGACATTTTCCTCCTTGAGGTAAGGCACATATCTCAATAACTCCAAGAACCTACTAGTATACTCCTCATATGTCACGAAACCCATCTTCAACTCATAAAACTCCTTTTCCCAGTCATCATAGTATCTCTTTGATAGATACTTCTTCCCGAATAGTCTTTCAAACTCACTCCAAGTTAACTCCTCCTCAGAAATATCTCTGAAGTTATTCACATATTCCCACCAAATGTCTACTCTACCTCTAACGTTGAATGTGGCTATCCCAGCTTTCATATTTTCTAAGTAATCATGAAATCTGAAAAAATTCTTCATGACAAGAAACCATGCCTCTGCATCCTATGGTTTCTTCATCTCTCCGTCAAATGTAGGTGGTTTTACCTTTTTAAACTCATCCGAAAAAATTGCCCATGTCACTCCTCTTGTAAGGAAGATAGTGATAATGACCATGATGCCTGTCAGAACCAGAACTATAATGATACATGTGTCCATCACCTCTCATATCCAGAGTGTCCAACAATTAGCCATCTTTAACCGTGTCATCCCTATTTGACCTGTCACCACCAGGAGACCTACTTCCATATGCTCCATTGGTCCCATCCTCCCGCTCATAGATGATCCTAAGTGGCCCTTGTTTCTGAAACTCTAAAAAAATTTGAAGGATTGCTACATTAACCTCTTTTTGATTTTCCTGTGCCTGTATGAGTTTATCATTGTATTCCTTGCAACTCCTTATTTCTTCCTTTAAACTTCTCAATGTATCTTCCAAATCAGATGAATGTCCAACACCAAGTTTCTCATATGAATCATAGGGAGAATCTCTGTAGTCTACCATTCTAATATTCATCTTTGATTTCTTCCTGCAATTTACAATATGTCAGCTAAACCAATTCATAAATAAACCAACATACCTTAGTGTATTTTCAGAAGGATACATCCTACAAGATCAACCAATCAACGAAATACATGTATATACATAATCATAATCATCATATAAGATTGTAACAAAAGGTATATTCATGTATAAACATCACTCTAGTTGGAGTCTAGTCATGGATGCATATCCATACCAGTTACACAACATGACCTAATGCATAACCATACCAATTCAACTTTACCACACACCATCACAAGCACGGGCCATGCATAAGTATAAGCGACATGTAACCAAGCATGAATGAACAATGCATGTTTAGCATATAACATCACACAAGAAACCATACACAGACATGAAACAAGCATGACCAATATGTGACCTAGCATACACAAGAAATGAATATAAAACATGTAAGAATATGAAAGCTAACATGCATGCACAATACACAAACATGAACAACACGTAATCTGTCACACACACATGACCACAAGTTGACAACAACATCATTATCCCATCCATGGTGACACCACTGCCACCATGGCAGACACAAAAAATATGCAACAAACTCATAAACCATAGGTATGAGAAAAACATAAGCAATCAACATAACTCATTATCACGACACTACCCATCCAGTTCGAGAGTTGAACCATGCTCTAATACTACTTTGTAACACACTCTTCCCACATCTACCCAAGTAATCGGCCAACCAGGGTAAACCTGCAATGATAGGCTACTAATATGAGATTCAACCTCCTAGATGACCCTAAGGAAGTGGAATTGACAGAAACCTAACAAACAGACCTTACACAACATCAAAAACACCTCCAAAAGGTAACCCAACCTCCCAGACCCCTGAACTCTAAAGGGGGACTAAATTTTGACCAATTTAATCCTTTTCCATGGGAATGTAAGGGAAAGGGAGCAACTAGCAACCTATAGCTGTGGGAATGCCTTGGAAAGGTCATGACCAGGGCCCCAAAAGGTCGTTTATGTGCCTGAAACTATGGGTTTCATGCCACCTTTTTAGCCCCAGAGCCCAGGTCACTGCCCAAAAATTCATGAAAATTTAGGAGAGGTTAAATAACAATAAGACAGAGGTATAAAAGCAATCACATCATCAGGAACTCATTTGTACTCTCCTAGCCATGACAAACATTTTTTCAAACATGTCACAAACATTGCATCTACAGGTATAAACAATAGATTTAAACATGGGGGTATTTTACAAATATGAGAATAGCTAAGAAGCATTGCTCCCCTACATCATAAGCTATAATACAATCTATTTGACCATAGATACATTGTGTATTAATTGACAGGTAAAAACATAGATAGATACATACATCATCACTAATCAAATACATGCTTATAACCAACATAATAACAACAAAATTACAATGGATACAAGAGCAAATAATTCCATACAAAAACCAAACATTTTCATACTGAATACCAAAGGAATGAGCTCTTCATTATTGAATGTAAAAACCAACCAGAGATGGTACTTCCACGTTACACCTGACCATATATTGGATGATCCAAGTCTTACTTCAGCCAATCACCCCCGTGCCATATTCCAAACATGAATGTGGGACTTTATCAAACACATCAATCAACACCAAACTAGGGCTCCAGAGACTAAACCGTCTCAACCCCAAAACCAATGATTCCACCTCATGGTTGGAAATCACTAACCATCACGGATTGGTCTCCACCCAAGTTTCTCAAGGGCTCCAGAGTGTTTGTTCCAACAAAGGTCCAAGACTAGTAACTCAACCCCACTTGTTCCCAGGCTTCAGAGCATTTGTCCAACCAAGGATCTAGGACTAGTAACTCAACCCACCTAGGGATCCAGATCCTTTTTCCAACCAAGGGTCCAGGACTAGTATCTCAACCCAACAACTGTCCACTGGGCTCCAGAACATTTTTCTAACCAAGGCTCCAAGAACTAATAACTCAAACCAAAAACTAAAGGAATCATGAGAACCGACCAGAAAATAATCAATAGAAATAAACCCACAATACCATGGTTGTCCAGGAAATGGAAAGGCTAGGAAAATCCACATGCATACACCATGGGTGCCAAAAATAGTGAAGAAAACACACATGCAACTTGATACCTGCAATCAAATCCCACTATAGCTATTGATCCCAATGTCCACTTGCGGTTTCCTACTCTTCCTTTTCCTTCTTGCTCAAAATCACCAATTACCCACACTCTCCAAGAGTCCTCCAAGAAAACTCTAATTTTCCAAGAGTATGAGGGGGAGAGAGAGAGAGAGAGATAATAATGAGAGAGCTCAAAAAATGCACTGACAAAATGTACCAACTGATCCTCAAAAGACTTTTTATAGAAGATGCCTCTATTTTCTTCATTTTCCGCTATTTTTCCTTCATTTTCCTCCTCACATGCAACCTATGACCTTTTACCTCTCTTTTCTCCTAATTTCCATTATTTTCATAAATCAATGTGCCAAAAATAATTTTTTCCTATTTAATGCCTTATCCATATCCTTTGCCAATTTCCTTAGCCATTACAAACCATGTGAACACTCGCACTAGGATGTTTTCCCAAACATTCAGCTTGGAATACATGTCCCATCAAACGTGGTTATTATTTTAACTTTATTATATGGAATTTTCACCAGGGCTATTACAAAATTTTTCCCTCAATCAGACTTTCAAATCAGAAGCTATGGGAATTTGAAATATGACCATTAACTCCTTACGACCATGTCATTAGGTGCTGTGACATAGCACCCACGTGAATCCACATGGCGCCCATGTGGAAAAAACCCACCTCAATTGGGTAGACCACACCACCAAGCTCATACCACGCATCATTTTTCCTACCTATGTGGAACCTTCCACATCATCACCTCATGGCCCCCACTAGTCCACCCCCTTAGCCTTGCAAATTGACCAATACCATTTGTAACGTAATCTCTCCCTCATCCCATTTTCCTCAGCCTATCATGCATTGCGATGTTAAAACAAGCTTAAGTTGAGACTAACTATTTCCATGTTAATCGATCGGAGGACTTCCCATCTCGACCCCGTCAGCCTCAGCCTTATCTTGCCACTTATTTTACTATTGGGAGGGGCCTCGAGGTTCAATGCCCCGAGACATAAAATATATCTATCATTTTCTAGTGAGACCTTCTTTCTCTCGGTCCTGTCAACCCCACCCTTTCCATTTGAAAATAAGAGTGATCCAAAGCAACCAATGGGCTATATTAAAGGTGAATGCCCCCGCCCCCCCCCCCCCCCTCCCCCTTCTCTATCATGGTTCCATTTCCATGAAAAAGTACTTGTTACTTTCCGGTCACCAAATTCCCTTCCAATATATATATATATATATATATTAACAGGGTTCTCACGACACTCATCTTGATTCGACCTTTCTATCCTCAACTTTACTCCTTCTGGAAGCTCCTCTTGGCCTGCATTGTTGTGATTATTCCATCTGAAATGGGATTTAGCTTCCCTTGTAGCACTATTATTTCACTTCCCTCATTAAGGAATTCAATCGAATTTTCAAAGCAATTGACCTTTTTTCTATGACAAGCTAGCCCTTGATAATAACATATTAAAATCATCATATGCCCTCGATAATAACATATTAAAATTGGTAGCTTTAGGCATGCTGCTCAACACAAATTGGCATGATTTTCCATGTGCTCCACTCTCCTTTTTTCCGTGTAGCCAACTGAAATATCCAACACTCAATGTCTGCTTTTTTTTTCAATGCACATTTTTTAACAACTATTGCACTGATATAACCAAAATTCAAACCAAGGTCATTTAAAAAAAAGATATATTTTTATAACAAATTATAATTCCATTCAATGATAGATTCATGGTGTCCAAATTTTCAATTGTCCATAGCAGCATAAATTCGGGGCATGTCCCTAGCCATATCATTAATTGTTTATGCTTCTTGTACATTGTGCAATCCATGACGATTCCTCTGTATCAGTGGAAAATACCCTCGTAAGTAGTATCCCTTATGCTCCCAAATGTAATGGGTTTTCTCTAGGACCCATCCATTTCTTATCTAACAGTTTCGGAGGGATGGTAATGACTAGGAACAATGATGAAACTCACACTGCCACCTTGTTGGAGACCTGCAACCTTCTTCGCTTTTCCTTTATAACTAGGCTAGCCCTTGGCTTTTCACTTAGTCCTATACTCTCGCATGCACCTTAATTTTCCATAACAATGTTTTAATTTTCTTATTGTGTTAAGATTTTGTGATTCATCAAACTCAATTCAGCCTTTGAACATCTATGGAAGTCGTTAATATACCTATGAACTTTCACCTTTTCATCCCTGAGGTAGGGGACATACTTTAGCAACTCTAGAAATTTTGTGGTGTATTCCTCCTCGGACATTTGCCCCATCTTGAGTTCATAGAACTATTTGGTATTTCTATCATAATACCTCTTAGATATACACTTTCTCCTAATTTTTTTTCAAACTTCCTCTAAAACAATTATTCCTCTTGAATGTTCTTGAAATTCTTTAGGCATTCTCACCAGATATTAGCTTTTCCTTTTAGGCTGAAGGTGTATACCCTTTCATTCATAGTTTCAGAGTAATTATGGACTCTAAAAATCTTTCTCATTCCTAGTAGCCATGCCTCCTCTTCGTAAAAAAATTTCAAATCTCCATCAAATTTAGGAGGATTTCCCTTCTTTGTTATGAAACCAGCTCCAAAAATAGAAGAAAAGAGAGATCAATGCCTTAGAAATCAGCAACTTCGAGGGGGCAGCCTCCAATACATTACATAAATGAACAATTGTTGGATGATACAAATGACAAAACCTCCTTCTATATATAGGATTCCATGGGGTCACAATATAATCCTAGCCGACCTAACAATAATAATGTAAGGGCACAATAATAACAATATTGGGGTTATAGGGGTACAACAATAAAAATAAGGGGGTTGCACTAACAATAATAAGGGATGACACTAGTAATATAGGGACCTAACATTCCCCTCTCCTTCAAAAAAGTGTTGTCCTCAATGCTTGAGTAGCTCTAGGTGCTTCTGTATAAAATTCTCATCCTCCCATGTAGAATATTCAGTGGGTAAGTTCTTCCACTTGATGAGATACTCTAAAATTGATCGATTTCGTAGTTGTCGAGTTCTTGTTTCCGTAACTACTTTAGGTTCCAATATGATATTTCCTTCCTCATCAAGTTATGGCAATATTGTTTGAACTGGAAGTTTTTCATTTATAACCTTCTTTAAGCATGAAACATGGAAAATGGGATGCACTCGTGAAGAAGCAGGAAGCTCAAATTTGTATGCCATAGTACCAATCTTTTGCAACACCTTGTAAGGACAATAGTACTTTGGCGATAATTTATTATCCTTATTAGATTGCTTGAGGGACATTTGTTTGTATGGTTGTAGCCGTAAAAATACCCAATCTCCTACATCAAAAATTCTCTTGCTGTGACGTTGATCTGCCTGTTGTTTCATTCGATTTTGTGCCAAATTTAGGTTATCCTTTAAGAGTTGGAGAACTTCTTGTTGATGCTTGATGTGATATTCCACTGCTTGAACCTTAGAATTTTCTCTTAAAGATTATGTGATGGACAGTGGATGATATTCATAAAGTTCCATAAATGGGGTCATTTTTGCTGCAGTATGGAAGGAAGTGTTATACCACCATCCAGCAAGAGGTAACCACTTGACCCATTGGGTTTTTTTATCAGATACTAAACAACGAATATATCCTTCCAAACATTTATTCACTATCTCAGTTTCACCATCGGATCGAGGATGATAAGATGAGTTATGAGCTATTTGAGTACCCAAACAAGAAAATAATTCCATCCAAAAATTTCCAGTAAAAATGGGATCTCTGTCGCTTACAATAATATTTGGGTATCCATGTACCTTTTGAATTGTTTCCATAAATGTAGTAGCAAATGTACTTGCTTTAAATGGATGAGATAATGCACAAAAGTGTGCATACTTGGCAAGTCTATCAACTACCACCATGATGACACTCTTTCCTTCGGACTTAGGTAAACCTATGATAAAATCCATTGAAATCTCTTCCAAGAGTTGACTTGGAATGGATAAAGGTTGTAGAAGACCCGGGGTCTTAATTGTCTCAACTTTATTTTGCTGGAAAACCAAACATTCCACCAAAAAATTTTGAATATCAGATTTAAGGCCATTCGAAAAAAATGCTTTCTTCACCCTGTGGTAAGTTTTTAAAAATCCTGAGTGTCTTCCTAAAGGACAAGTGTGAAATTCCAAAAGAATCTTTTTCTTTAGTTGGGAATTATTACAAAGATATAAGCGATATTTGTACCATAAGGAATCATTTTTCCAACTAAATGTATCAGATGTACTAGGATCTTTCTGCAAATTTTGAATGTGTCCACACTTCTTCATCCTTCTTCCATTCATCCCTTGCTTCGGTTATCCAATATGGTTGAATAATAGAAATGGCACAAAGAAATGCTTCCACCTCTTCATTCTTTCTTGAGAGTGCATCTGCAACAACATTTAGCTTCCCTTTTTTGTAGATGATTTAATAGTCATAACCCAACATCTTTGTGACCCATTTTTTCTACTTTTCTAAAGATATTCTTTTTTCCAAAAAGTGTTTAAGACTATCATGATCTGTTTTTACCTTGAAGTGTCTTCCCATTAGGTAAGGTCACCATTTCTTTAGTGCATGTAGTATTGCTAACATTTCCTTCTCGTAAATAGCTTTCTAAAAATACTTTCCTTTGATTAGACGACTTTCAAAATAAATGGGGATTCCTTCTTGCATTAAAACAACACCAATTCCATTTCCTGAGGCATCGCATTCCACAATAAAGGTTTTTGTGAAGTCTAGTGTAGATAATACCGGTGCTAGGCACATTTCCTCTTTAAGATGTTCAAAAGCCTTAGTTGCTTCAAGAGTCCATGAAATTGCATCTTTCTTCAATAATGTTGTTATAGGTGCTGCTATTATTCCATAAGTCTTAACAAACTTGTGATAATACCCTATTAACCCGAGAAATTCTTGCAACTGCTTTATTTTTGTGGGGAATTTCCATTCCTTAATGGCTTTAATTTTGTTAGGGTATACCTTAACACCCTCCTGAGATACAATATAACCCAGATATTCCACCTCTTGAACCCCAAAGAAACATTTGGATTTTTTTGCATATGATTGTTTCTCCTCCAATAGTTTGAGCACCCTGTCAACATGTTGAACATGATCTTTCCAAGACCTAATGTAGATTAGTATATCATCAAAAAATACTAGCACAAATTTTCTAACGAAGGGTTTGAAAATGGAATTCATCAACCCCTAAAATGTAGAAGATGAATTGGTAATGCCAAAAGGCATTACCAAAAATTCATAATGACCCTCATGAGTTCGAAATGTTGTTTTTGTAATATCTTCAGTCTTCATTCTAATTTGATGATATCTTGAACAAAGATCCAACTTGGTAAAATAAATTGCTCCATGTAATTCATCCAATAATTCATCAATCACAGGAATGGGAATTTATCTTTAATAGTGAGCTTATTGAGCTCCCTATAATCCAGACACATGCACCATGATCCATCCTTCTTGTGCACCAATACTTCTGGAGCAGAGAAAAAACTTTAACTAGGTTGAATTATACCAACCTCTAACATTTCTGCAATCATACGTTCAATTTCCCTCTTTTGGACATAAGGATATCTATAAGGCCTGATGTTTGGAGGAACACTTCCTTGAATCAAATGAATAGGATGATCATGATCACGAATAGGTGGGAGTCCTTTGGGAGTTTCAAACACCTTGGAATGATTGTCCAACACTTTTTGGAGATCTGGAGAAATAGATGATTTTGATGTTGGAACTTCTAGTGAGCATAATTGTGTAATTACGCCTCATTTTTATTTCTTCAGAAGCTTTGTCATGACATTAGAGCTTATTATCTTTCCAAACTTCCCTGTGATACCCCATAATTCGACTTCCTTTCCTTCAGAAAAATTTTTCAAAAAAAATTCTTGAAAATTAAAAGCTACCGTCCCCAAAGATTGTAACCATTGTACTCCTAGTACAACATCAACACCTCCCATTGGAATGGACAACATTGGACTATTAAATACATATTCCCCCATGGTTAGATTGATATTATGACATTTTCTAGACCAATTATAGTTCCTCCATTTGAAACCATCACTTGACATTCTGGTGTTGGGTATAGGAAACAATTCAATTCCTTGGCTACCTTACAATGAATAAAATTATGGGTACTACCCAAATCAATCAACACTATTACCTGTTTCTTCTTGATATGTCCTTCTATATTGAGAGTTTGAGGAGTGGTAATTACTGCCAATGAATTACATGATATCGCCGGAATCATTTCTTCTTCTTATAGAGTTGGTTCATGGTGTATATCCTCTTCTTTTGAAGTTTCTTGTTCATTTTCTTCCTCCTCTTCACAATCTATGTAAAATAATTTCTTCTCAGCACACTTATGACTTTTAGTGTATTTTCTATCACAACTATAGCGAATCCCTTTTGCTGTTTTTTCTTCCAATTGTTGTGGTTTCAACCTTATAGGTCATGGAAGTCTAGGATTAGAAACACTTTCATCTTTATAGATGTGAGTGGTAGGCTTCCTTGTCGCCATAATTTTACATTCATTTTTTCTTGCCAACCTGAATGCCTTCTCCAATGAATCAGGTTCCCAAACATGAACCTCATGCTGGGTGTTATCCTTTAAATTCCTTATGAATACATCAATCATGTGTTCCTATGGAAAATCAGCTACCCTTATATTCAATTTTTGGAAGTCTTTAATGTGCTCCACCACTAAACCCTTTTGTTTGAGATTTATCAATTGGCTAAAGAAGGTATTGCTCTTTGTATCCTCATAATGTGCTATCATTTCCTCCATAAAAATTGACCAAGGAACATTTTTGTACGGGAGAAAAGCCATCGATACCCTACAAATTTATTTTGTTCTAAATATAAAGTTGCAATGCGTACCTTTTGTGTGTTTTGCACATTATTGAGATCAAAATATTGCTCCATCTGTAGTATCCATGTTACGGGATCCTTGCCATCAAACTTCCTCATATATATCTTTGGAATATGGTGGGTCTTCCATCCAACGTTCGAGTTTATGAAATCATGATTAACATTTAGTTTTCTCTCATCATGAGTTTCCTCTACTATCTTTTCTCCATTAGGAATCATTCCTTATATCAACTTTGACAAAACTTCCTTCAAACCTTCCATTTTTTATTCCATACCATTTTTCAAACCATCCATTGTAGCTTCCACGCCTTTCTTCAAACCGTCCATCTTATCTTCTACGCTTTTCTTCAAAACATCCATTTCATTTTTTGTTGCTCTTTGCAAGAGCAAAATTTGGTGCACTTGCTCTTGTAATTTTGATATGTCATGTTGCATTTCTTCATCTTCATGAGCCATAGTAGAGCCTTCTGAAGGCTTAATGGGTGTCGAATTATTTTTAGGGGGAATTTTAGAACCCAATACTGATATCTATTCTACAATATGCCCTTGGAATCAATTTAGATGGATTCTTCAAACAATACTTATGCAATTCAAAAAAAAAAAAAAAATACACACATTTTTCTTGCTTTTGAGGAGCTCGATATTGAAATTGAATTATCTCTGGGATTTAGGATCTTCAATATTTGAAATTAGGTCCTGTAATAGCCCTCTTAATCTTCTTTCGAATGCCATAGATCTGACCTGATTTGAATTCTTCAAGGTAAAGTTATGCCCAATCTACCACATTGACCTAATTATGGACTAGTTCAGTAGAGTGAACTTGTACATTGTTCCACCTATCACTTTTTCCTCCTTCGGCTCTCAAATTTATAAATAGTAAATTACAGTCCATGTTCTTGTGGCCACCTTTTATAGAATTCCAATCTGATGCTCAGAGAGAGAGTTATGATGATTTTCCCATGGTAGCCTCTTTGAGATGAAATTTGGGAGCTTGCACAAACCCTAACCTCCATAGATCATATCTCCTAAAATATTGCGAACCAAGATCTAAAATTTTTACACAACGTTCCTTAGGCTTTGAGATTCACTCTGTAAAAATTTAAGCTTCAGAACCTCTGTAGAAAAAAAATTTAGAGCGAAAATTCCACGATGACCGGTTTAGGTGAAATTCAGGATCCTGAAAAAAACCTAACTTCCACAGATCATGTCTTCGAAAATATTGTGAAACAAGATCTAAAAATTTTACATGTTGCTCCTCAAGATTTTTCCTTCTCTTTATAAATATTTCAGCTTCTGAACCTTCGTGGACAAAAATTTATAGCGAAAATTCCATGATGACCTGTTTTTAGCAGCGAAACCCTAGAATCCAAAGCTTTGATACCAAATGTTATGAAACCAGCTCCAAAAATAGAATAAAAGAGGGATCAACACCTTATAAATCAGCCACTTCAAAGGGGAAACCTCCAATACATTACATAAATGAACAATTATTGGATTATTCAAATGACAAAACCTTCTTCTATATATAGGAGTCCATGGGGTCACAATATAATCCTAGCCGACCTAACAATAATAATGTAAGGGCACAATAATAAAAATATTGGGGTTACAGGGTACAAAAATAACAATAAGGGGGTTGCACTAGCAAAAATAAGGGACTACACTAGTAATATAGAGACCTAACATTCTTGAAATATTATAGCACATATTATTTTCTCCTCCTCCTTTGCTGATATTGGCTCCTTGTTTGAATACTAGATAATTATTCTTGGTTGCCTACCCTCCTCTCTAGAGTACTTAGACGAGTTCCACCCTTTACTATGTCTTCACTTCCCTACATATGCCTCTTCATATATATACCACTCTTATGTGGAATTATGGATTACGGATAAAAAATTCTTCCCTAGATGTGGTGCTCATCTAGAACAACAAGTTAAAGACTTTGCAACTACTTTTCCTATCAGTAAATAGACATATAGAACAGATCAAGAAGCCTACTTGGAGTCCAAGTGCTTCCGATTCTCCTTCTATCGCTCTTGGTGTAGCTTCAAATCCAAGCTAGATCGCCAAAATATTTCCTGCAAAGATGAACACTAAACAAAAAAATATAGCAATAATACAGATGTCTATTCAATTTATTTAATTAAATCAATGAAACATAAACCATATACATCAGATAAGACTTCATAATATGAAAGACAAAAGTTTATACAAATACATATGTGGGAAAGTAAGAAGCAATATTTTTTAATGGATAGAAGGGGGGGTTACAACTCAGTGATTGATTTGATGTCACCATCTCCAACAGCATCCTAGCCTCATCAAAATGCACATCTCTCCAGTAACATTTTACACAAATAAACTCCTCAATTGAAATTCCACTAGCATTTCTCTACTCAAATTATTCCTTACTAAGCACTAGGATCTGTGCTCAATTTATAGAGGAGATGAAGGTAGTTTTACAATTAATGACTTTCTAATAATAGGCAAGACATGTTCCCAGTCTCATAGGTATCAAATGGACACATGGATTTGAAGTTTGACACATATGCACTCTTCTAGAAGGCACTAGCCAAGTGGAGATTCCGGAACAATGAGAATTTCGCTCCCAAATGACCAACGCACCCTTGAGTGTCGGGAAGTGCTTTGCAGAGCACCTTTGAATGGAGGTACCTGCATACGAAATGCACTTAGCCCCTTGAGATATTGCGTTGGCGAGCTCATAAGTGTTATAATATAAACCTCAAATCTTAGAAACCTTGCAAATGGAAGTCATAGATGATTTGTCCGTGTTCTTTGTCTTAGGGCATGTAGCAACTAAAATGATAGGGGATGATAGACCCTATTCATCGGTTTTGGGGATGATTTCTAATTAACCAGGTCATTGGAAATGGTTCCCAAATTGACCTATAACAATTTCCCCTTAAAGCATGAAGTCGGAATAATAATAACAATATTTTGATTAAGATGCTTTACACTTTGATGGGTTGGAGATGAAGTGGAGTGGCGACCTGCATCAGTATTACAATACATTACATCATGGTATATCCTCTTGATCATAAATTGTTGGGGGGAGGCATTCCCATGCTCAGCACATAAACTATCTAATAACATGTACATAGTGCAGAAAGTCGTCTACATTGGAATGTTTCCCAATACAAACATGCCTATAGATATAGGCCCATGTTAGGATGACAATATGTATGTAATGTCACCATATAGATGATGTGTACAACAATCCTGAAATCGCAGCCTAGATGGGTGAAACTAGATCCAAGGTCTTCTTATCTCGTTCACATGATCATTTGAGTACAAGTCTAGCCATGCAAATATATGATTTGTAGTCGAGCATGGTAAGACATCGTTTCATTACCAACCAATGATGTGAGATGTTAACAAATGCGAGAGAACCACCATTGATGTGAATGGTCCTCAAGGTACTGTATTACATTTCGTAAGGCGTGAATAGATGATTTGATGTCGAACGCCAAACAAAATATTTCGTTCGAAAAGGTCTGAAAGCAATGATCTTGTCGATGCTATAACAAGCCTCATGGTACTGGAATATGATGTTTCTAAGTGAACTTCCTGGATAATGATTTGTCGTCGACAGGAAGCCACCTTATTTCGAAATGGGAGTTACAGATTTCGGAGACAAAGGTATGACTTGTTATAGCAATGTTCAGGGATGACTGTCATGAGAATGAAGGTTTATGAGTATTGCAGAAGGATGAGTATTCATTGGATGAATTCTCTTGAACATATTGGTGACACTGAGATGAGTTGGAAGTATTGACCCAAAACTGAAGTGAAGGTATGATCAACCATAGGTATGAATGAACCATCAAGAAGATTACCCAACCCAAACAGTCACGGTGATGGAGTGAAGTGTCATGTTCAAGAGCGGCCTGCTACCGTAAAAAGTTTTGTTCACTTTCCCAAATTTTCACCGATCATTTTTCAATCAGTACCTCTTTATTTTTTAACAAGCTTGAGGAGGATAACATATTCTTGATCTATAATTCAACCCTTCGGACGAACAATGTATCGCTATTTAATAATTTAACAAGTCTGAAACTCGATTCTTGCCATGATCAACAAGTACATCGCTAGTTTATTTTTTAACGAGCCTAACGACAGTGATAGCCTGGTCCTTTTTCATATTTAGAGAATTTGAAAAAGAGGACGAAAGAAAACTCCATAAGTACTTTTTCGTAAATTTGTCGCTAAGATCCGAAAAAGTGTAAAATAATAACTGAGAGAACCTCTTTAGTCATGTTCGACGAAGGTATTCCTTTTTCATAAATAATCTATCTTAGTCCGAAAAAGAGTTAAACTTATACTGAGTAGATATCAATTTATTTACTTTTACGAGCTCGAAAATACAAGTGCTTGGTAATATTTTCACATTACCGAAGTCTGAAAAGAGCTAAAAGAAGACTCCATGGGTTTCTTTTTTGTTGTTATCGAAGCTTGAAAAAGAGATAAAAGTGCGCTTCAAATCCTTTTTCATTTTTGACAAAGCTCGAAAAATAAGAATAAAAAGTATGCTTTGTGGTCAAATCATTCTTGAAATAAATCTGCACAACTAATCTGTTCATCAGTTGTAAAATCTGTTCATTAGTTGTAAAATCTGTTCAAAACAACATCAAATGGATTAAAAATACCTATTTCATGATAAAAAAAATATAATAAAACCATAGACATAGTAATAAATATGATTTTCAAACAATTAAATGACTATTAAAAATATTTTTACTATTTATTTTTACCATTCACTAGTTACCATTTGCATTTTGGAGCTCTGAACCTGTTTTTGCCCCCGAACTTTAGCTACTGATTGCAATCGTTTTTGTGGACGGTTTCCATTTTTGTTTGGTCCAGGTTAGTGCCATGTGTCTAATCCTAGAGATCTGAGGATGCAAAGATGGGTAGAACTAATGGGTAGGCATCCAGGCCAATCGACCATTGTGTTCTCGACTGCAGTCTTTGCCTGGTTCAGGAAACATATTGTCGCCATCGATGAGTATGCATATGCAGGCGTTGATTTTCGAGGAGATCCAGATTTAGCTTTACCAGAAGGTGCTCAGTGGGGTGCAATAGGTAAGAATATTTTGACCATGTTTTTTATTTTTCTAAGGTTTATACAATTTTTTTATATTTTTGATGTTTTCCCAAGACTAAAATAAATGTTTGATGCAATGCATATGCTGGTTGAGTTCAATCGGTGGAGGAGCCAGAGCATGTAGCAGATGAACCAGCAGAGAGGGTTTTCTGGAGAGCAGTCCTTCAAGATCTTGATATGGCTGAGACTCTAACTGAGCTTCAGCATCACATAGAGGGGTTGACCTTCGGGATTCCAGATTTCCGGATCTAAGAGTTACCCATGCAACTGAAGCGCCACATGATAGGTGTTCCTAACCGCTGGATGCAGTTACTACGTAGGATAGCTAGATATATAGCATGTTACCACGACCACCACTAGTTTACTTTTGACATGTTGCATACATTTTGAGGTCAGATGACCAATGTGTCTTGGGCATAAAAAAATTTAAAAACCTATAACTATCTATCTATTTGATTTCACTGTTTTCCTATGTTTATTATGCAATCCTATTCAATGATGTGAATTTTTTCTTTACATGTGTTACAAATGTTTGTCTAAAACTTGATTATCCAAAGAATCAATCAATGTGTTCAAATTTTTGGAAATGTGTTAATATTGAATAAAATCAAAGTGTCTTTCCAAAAGTCAAACCCTTAGGAACAATCGATGCAGTGTTGTATTTATAACAATATAAACACTAGTAAGTTGTAATACCACAAGTTATGATTCTAACCTTATGATGATGCGGTTAATACCAAATGAAATTTCATCAGAGAGAAGTTCGATCAACGTGCTATACTCAACGATATTGTTTGTTGATCTACCAATACAAATCCCTTGAAAACTCACTAACTCGTTGTTCAGAGTGAAAATGTCCCACGCTGCAGAGGATAGATTCTGCATACTACGACTAGCACCATTAGCATATCCAACAAATGGTTCCAAAGATTCAGACATCTGCAATGAAATGTAAAGTGGATTACTAACATCAAGAAAAATCTAAAAAAAAACTAAGACAGTGAATGCAAATCAACATCATATATATACAATATAATACAAAAAATTACTAAGCTCATGATTAAACATAGTAACGTTTCAGATACAACCCATTTCTGGGTTGCACCAACGGAATTCCATCATAATCAACTAACTCATAGGCACCCTTAGCAAGAACTCTTTTGACAATATAGTGGCCATGCCATAGTGGCTCAAATTTCCTTGTACCTATTACATCAGCTTCTTGATCATAAATAAGGACCAAGTCGCCCTCTGAGAAAATGCGAGGCTGGACATTTTTGTCGTATTGCACCTTTATACATCTCTTATGTGCTTCCCTTATTATTAATAGTGTAGTCCCTTATTATGTTAGTGTAGCCCCCCTTATTGTTATTGTTGTACCCCTGTAACCCCCATATTGTTATTATTGTGCCCTTACATTATTATTGTACCCCTGTAACCCCCATATTGTTATTATTGTGCCCTTACATTATTATTGTACCCCTGTAACCCCCATATTGTTATTATTGTGCCCTTACATTATTATTGTTAGGTCAGCTAGGATTACATTGTGGCCCCACTAAGATTATATTGTGGCCCCATGGACTCCTATAGAGAGAAGGAGGTTTTGGTCATTTGTATCATCCAAGAATTTTTCATTCATGTAATGTATTGGAGGTTTCCCCCTCGAAGTGGCTTATTTCTAAGGCATTGATATCTCTTTTCTTCTCTTTTTGGAGCTGGTTTCACAACATTTGGTATCAGAGCTTTGAGATTCTAGGGTTTCGCTGCTCCAATCAGGTCATCGTGGAATTTTCTCTATAATTTTTTTTCTACAAAGGTTCAGATTCTGAAATTTTTAGAGTACGAAGCCAAATTCCTGAGGAACATTGTCGCAAAATTTCAGAGCTTGGTTCGCAATATTTTCGGAGATATGATCTGTGAAAGTTAGATCATTTTGTAGGCTCCTGAATTTAACCTAAACAGGTCATCGTGGTATTTTCGTAATAAATTTTTTTCTACGAAGGTTCAAAAGCTGAAATTTTTAGAGTGCGAAGCCGCAATCATAAGGAATATCTTTGCAAAATTTCAGATATTGTTTCGCAACATTTTAGGAGATACGATCTGTGGAAGTTAGGGCTTTTTGAGGCTTCTGAATTTCATCTCAAAGAGGTGATCGTGGAAAAATATTCATAGCTCTCTCACTGAGCATGGGATTGGAATGATGTAAAAAGTGGCCGAAAGTACACGGAATTTAGTTTTTGTTCTATAAATTTTAGAGCCAAAGGAGGAAACACTAACACGGGGCAAGTCGTACAAGTTCGCTCTACTGAACCAGTCCAAAATTGGGTCATTGTGAAAGATTGGACATAAATTTTCCTTGAAGAATCCAAATCAGTTCAGACCTATGGCATTTGAAAGAAGCTTCAGAGGGATACTACAGGTATGAATTTTAGATATTTAGGATCTTCAAGTTTATAGATAAGTCAATTTCAATATCGAGCTACTCAAAAGCAAGTAAAAGGTGTGTATTTTGTTTTCGAATTGCATAAGTCTTATTTGAAGAATCAAGTTGAATTGATTCCAAGGGCATATTATAGAATAGATATCAATATTGGATTCTCAAATGGCCCATAAAAATAATTCCATACCCATTAGGTTCTCAAAAATCTATACTATGACGCATGAAGAGGAAGAATTGTAGTATGAGATATCAAAATTACGCTACCAAGTGCAACAAATTTCGACCATACGAAGAGAAATCGAAGATGACATAGATGGTTTAAAATCAGAAATGAAGGCTAAGTTGGATGGTTTGAAGGATCAAATAATAACTAATATGGATGATAAATTAGTGGAAGATCACATCGAGCATCAACAACAAGTTCTCCAACTCTCAAAGGATAACCTAACTTTGGTGCAAAATCTAATGAAACAATAGGAAGATCAACATCACATCGAAAGAATTTCTGAAGCAGTCACAGAAACAAGAACTTGACAAGTACGATCAATTTCAGAGTATCTCAGCAAGTGGAAGAACTTTCCTGTAGAATATTCCACATGGGAGGATGAGAATTTTATACAGAAGCATCAAGAAATAATCAAGCGTTGAGGACAACACTTGGTTGAAGGAGAGAGGCATGTTAAGTCCATATATTAATAGTGTAGTCCCTTATTATGTTAGTGTATCCCCCCTTATTGTTATTGTTGTACCCCTGTAACTCCCATATTGTTATTATTGTGCCCTTACATTATTATTGTTAGGTCGGCTAGGATTACATTGTGGCCCCACTAGGATTATATTGTGGCCCCATGGACTCCTATATATAGAAGGAGGTTTTGGTAATTTGTATCATCCAAAAATTGTTCATTCATGTAATGTATTGGAGGTTGCCCCCTCGAAGTGGCTTATTTCTAAGGCATTGATATCTCTTTTCTTTTCTTTTTGGAGCTGGTTTCACAACATTGGCCAATTGGGCTTCATGACGTGTTTCATCAAGATGGATGAGGTTAAAAATACGTGCTTCTTCTTCTGAGGTGTCAGGTTACAAGCCGATTGTGAGTTTTAATGATGATATTTCACATTGGATTGGAAAGATAGCTTCTAGACCATACACCAATTTAAAGGGAGTAAATCCAGTTTCGTTTCTCACTGAGGTTCGATATGACCACAAAGCCGAATACATGATCAAATGCTAGTTTCTCTTACAAACTCCTATCATTCGTTGAGGCATACATTTAAGAATTTTGTTGATAGCCTTGACTTGTCCATTTGATTATGGATAATAAGGAGTAGCATTATCATGTGAAAATCCTAACTTGGCAGTCAATTCAGTCATCATGTGGTTGCGAAAATGCTTCCCATGATCTATAACTATAGCCTACAGGACCCCAAACCATGCAACAACATGATTAAAGAAAAAAAATGCAGTTGTCTGTCCTGTGTTGTTGAATGTAGGCATCACTTCGGCCCATTTGGTAAAGTAGTCTACTGCGACAATAATATAACCATGCCCCCCAGATGAACGAGGGTTACAGGTCATGAAGTCAATACCCCATTTCGAAAATGGTCCCACAGAGACAACATGATGCTTCTCTGCTGGCGGTTTGCGGATTTTACGATAAAAAATTTGGCACGCATTACAACTTCTAACCGCGAGAATGCAGTCGCGAAATATGGTAGCCCAAAAGTAACCAACGTGGAGTATCTTCTACACGGTAGCATATCCAGATAAATGTCCACCACAAACTCTAGCATGAAAATCATTTAAAACTTTTCCGGCCTCCTCATGAGTGAGGCACCTTCTTAAAATAGTATCAGCACCATGATGATAAAGTGTATCGCCGACGATCAGATAATATTTAGCCTGGTATCGAATACATTGTTGTTCAGAGTGAGAGGTATCAGGCTGAAAAGTTTTAGTTAGGATATAAATGATGAAATATCCATACCAAGGATCATATGATCCGATCATAAACAAAGTCTCGTCTGGAATTGATGGTTCCGACATAGTAGCAGTACTATCAGAGAGAAGGTCACAGAGAAGCTCAGCCAAAACTAAAAACTTCTTTGACTTGGATTTGATGAATTCCAAATCAAATTCTTACAAAATGACAATCTATTTTGAATATTTTTCCCCCCAGCAATTGACGTGATAAGATGTAAGTCGTGGGGTTGCAATCCGAAACGGAAATAGTCTTCTAGAATAGGATATAGTGGCGAAATCTTTGGACAGCTTGAACAGCTGCCAAGGAAAGATTTTCTACGTATGAATACTTAACTTCCGTATCATTGAGATTACGATTCAAATAATAGATCGAATGTTTTATCACATTTTATACTTGGACCAATACCATAGCAATGGTCGTTTTAGAAGCGACGATATATAGGAAATAATCATTCTGATAATTAGGGGGATACATTAATGAAGCCTGGACAAGAGTATCCTTAACAACATCAAAATAAGCTTGCACAATTTGGTCCCAATGGAAGGGAACCCCCTTTTTCAAGAGTCGAGTAAATCCTTTAGCCATTTCGGCATAGTTGGGAATGAATCTTCTTAGGAAGTTAGCCTTTCCTTGAAGTTTCTGTATTTGAAGTAAATTTGATGGCGCAGGCAAATAAAGAATACCTTGGACCTGTTAAACACCATGCTAAACACACACATGGTGTATGAGAAAGATAAACACACACAATAAGAGACTCAACACACAATAGAAGGATAAGCGTGTAGCTCTCTTATTTTTCCATTATACATGATGTACATTTATAGTACAATGGTGTGACTCTTGGTTTCACATTCTAAGGTCACTTGGACTCCATTGTGACTTTTCGCATTCCACACCTACCCATGGAGGATTAGGTGTTCCAACTTTCCCCCCCTTAATCCGAAGGGGTACGTGTGAGTCCAAGAAGAGAGTTGTAATACAAATCTGCAAAGTATACATGGCAGCACTTGGGCTGAATCAAATCTCTGAAATGTTGGAAAAAAGAGGTGGTTTAAGGATGACCACCAACACTGGAACGCAATACTTGTTGCAGTTCCAACTTTCCAAAACTGCAAGAAGTCAAATCTTCTGCTAGAGGAATTGTCCCTCATAAAAAAGGGAGACCTTCAACCTAAAAGAAGGGAGGTCTACTACCTGTGATGGTTTAAGGATGACCAACAACTCTAGAATGCTTGAAGCATTTCCTGGAACTCAACCAAAGCTGGCAAGAAGCTGAAGGCTTCTGCTAGAGGAAGTTTCCCTCATATATGAAAGGGAGACCTTCAACCTAAAAGAAGGGAGGTCTACAACCTATGATGGTTTAAGGTTGTCCACCAACCAAAGATGATGGTTTAAGGTTTTCCACCAACCAAAGGCATGCTCATGGGCATCCGTGTCTCTAGCTACATATCTTAATCTGGAATGACGAATTGTGGCTCAGGCTCGCTTGAACTACTGTGTCTCTGGCTACAACTCTGAACATGGAATGAGAGATTATGGCTCAGGCTCGCTTGATCTAATGTCAAAGCTTGTAGATGACCACCATTTTCCCCCCTCTCAGGGACAAGGTGAGATGATGGCAAAAACTCAACTGCAAGTTTGTTCAATATCTGTGAACAATTTTTGACATGTGTCTTAAACATCTTCTTGGCCGTTGATGCCCATTGCCAAGAAGCGATCCATCCAAGATGAATCTTTGTTTTTGTAGGAGGCTTGTTTCTGAAGCATCTGTCTGAGGAATGACTGTGCCTACCACAGTGCTTAAATGGATGAAGATAAAAACAATGATCTTTCATATGGCCAACTCGATCACAGTGTTTTCATTTTACAATTTGCTGTTGTTGTGGAAGCGGAACAGTATCTAGAACATATGCAGGTGAACTATCATACAGTAATCTGGCACTCTGAAATATGATGGGCTTGGTGTAGTCTGGAATATGAAAAGACACATCCTTGTCATATCCAATACCATTTCTATGCTTGTTGTGGAAAAGCTCTTCCCAAGGTCTGATAATGGGCTTGAGAAGTGCAGGCTGAACTGCTGCATCTGCATGTAAATATGCTCTTGTACATGGAACTGACTGGGAATCAACTGGAACTTTATCTTCTTTCTTCTGATGAGAGTCCATCTCAATCTTCTGAATAGAAACAGGTTCAGAATGTTAACTCTTTTGCTGAAGTTCATCTTGCTGAAGCTGAGATTCCAACTGCAAAAACTCAATCTTTTCTTGTCCATCTTGCAAACAACTTTGAAAATTACAAAGAGCATTCTTGCTCATTTTTATCATATCATCAACATTGGAATGAATGAGGTTATTCAATAACTCTAATGCCTGATTGATTTTAGCCATTTTCAACAACTTAGGCTCAAAAAATAAAGGGTTTTGGCTTCAACTGAAAATGCACTCGTCTACAATGTGATTCAACTTTCTTTCAAACAAATACAAATGACTCAAGAGAACTTCCAACGATGGAAATCTCAAAGTACAAAAATTTGTTGCTCAAACGATGGAGGACAATCAAAAATTTCCAACAACTCAAATTTAATGATTGCAACTATGAAGAAGCAATATCCTCTCACAATACAATGTCAATACAATACAATATTTCTACAAAATATTTGTATAAATGTGCAGCAAAAACACTTGTGCAAGAGGCCTTTAAGGCAGCTGATTTGTTTTCTTCAAAGAGCTGTTTTAAAAATGATGGAAAACTTGTCTTCACATCACCCTTCAAATCATAATGCAAATTTCACTTTGCTTTATGTATTTATCATTTCCTCATATGCCATTTTCTTCATTTCTACTGTTCATTTTCTCTCTCTGTTGTTTTCTTTCTCTCTTCCTCTCTCTCTGCTGGTTTTTTTTTTTTTTAAGGGGAGGGAATTTTTTAATAATTAAAAAAAAACAAATTTAAAGAAGGGGAGGGACAGGGAAATTTTTAAAAATGTGAGAGGGGTCAAACTAAGGGAAATTTTTAAAAATGTGGAGGGGGGGAGGGACTTAGAACTTTTTACTTTCTTTCTTTCTTTCTTTCTTTCTTATTCTTCTTCTTTTTTTAATTTAAAAATTTTTAAAAACGAAATTAAAAAGGACGGGGGGTGTTATTAGTTTAGAGGGTGCGTATGGTGCACAGGGGAAAGTGCAAGGGGTTTTGGGGAGTGTTGTAGAGAGGCTGCAGCGTAGGTGCAGCTCGGCGGAGGGTCTGTTGTGAGGGGGGTAGCGGGGGGTAGAGGTGAGGGGGGAGGGTTCTGAGTGAGGTCGAGTGGATATTATGCAGAGGGTGAGGTTGGGGGAATGAGCCGGCGGTCAAGAAGTGAGCGGGGGTAGGGGCTCGAGGGTGGAGGGGCGAGTTGCAGGCGCGAGTATGGAGAGTCGTGGGGAGAGCGAAGGGTAGGCATGGGTGTGGGGAAGTCGAAAGGGGAGGGGGTAGAGGGGTATGGGAGAGTAGGGTGGATAGGGAACCGAGGGTTAGAGCGTAGGGCTGTGAGGAGTAGAGATATGGTAGCAGTGTGAGGGGGAGGCCACATGGGAACGCCGAGGGAGGGCAGCTGGGGTGTGAGAGGGGCCGGGTAGGAGTGATAAGGGTGGGGGCCGAGGGGTTGGGGGAGGCCGTGGGACGCGTAGGAGATAAGGGGAGACGGGGTAGATTGGAGGGGTTAGGTTGCAGGTGGGTTGAGTGTAGGGGAGGGCCGCTGTTGAGCATGCGGTCGAGTGCGCAAAGGTATGGGCGTATAAGCGAGGAGGAATGAGGGAGCGGCTGTGAGCCGAGTTGCAGGTTTAAGTGGGGAAGGCCGAAAGGCCAAGGACAGTTGGGGTTTTTTTTTTTTTTTACTTTTTTTTTAAATGATAGATTTCAATTCAAAATGAAGGGGATTTAGAAAATGAGGGGCTGGGACGTGAGATATGGGGAGTGGATTGTGAGAGTTGCAGAGTGTGGAGGCCGAGGGGCCTAGGTTCCAAATTTTTTATTTTTTATTTTTTTATTTTTATTTTTTTATTTTTTTATTTTTTATTAAATAGAGTAGAGAGGAGTAAGAGAACGAATTTTAAAATAGTAGTAGAATTTTGTAGAGAAAAAATTAATTTTTCCAGCAGCAGAGAATGAGACTTTAAAAATGCAGAATTTCTTTCTGGAAATTTCAGCAGAAAAACCCAGAAATTTGCAGAAATTTTTCAATGAAAAAATCAGAAATTTTTCTTTCAGAAACCAACTTTGAAACACTATTTTCCAGCAGCTCTTCAATGCAGAAAGTAAGAGGCAAAATTTGCATAATAATGTACTGTGAGAAAACCTGCAGAATGCCCCTTAAATGTTGCTCTTCTTCAAGAAGAAATTTATGAATGCTGCAAAAAGCTTGATGAATGCAGCAAAAAGGACTGCTGCAGAGAATCTCTAAGTGCTGCAAAAATTATCAGAATTTTTTGCAGATATGCACATGCCATAAACATAAATGGCTCACTCAAGGTTGAGCTAGTAATGAACGTATCAGCTCTGAGACCATGTTAAACACCATGTTAAACACGCACATGGTGTATGAGAAAGATAAACACACAAAACAAGAGACTCAACACACAATAGAAGGATAAGCGTGTAGCTCTCTTATTTTTCCATTATACATGATGTACATTTATAGTACAATGGTGTGACTCTTGGTTTCACATTCCAAGGTCACTTGGACTCCATTGTGACTTTTCGCATTCCACACCTACCCATGGAGGATTAGGTGTTTCAATAGGACCTTCAATGGTTCGATTTGAATTCCTTCTTTTGAGACTATCAATCCAAGAAAACGACCAGAACCAACACAAAACACACATTTATGTGGATTGAGGCGTATTTTGTAGTGTCGTCACTGTAAAAATATGGCTCTCAAATGCATCGGGTGATTAGTCTGATTTCGCAAGTGCGCGAGTAAATCATATAGATAGGGTTGAACAATGTGCTTGATGTCATTGAAAGCATAATCCATTGCTCTCTGAAAAGTTGCCCCAGCATTCTTTAAACCAAACGATAGTTTCCTATAAGCGAATGTGCCCCAGGGACGGATAAATTTTGTCTTATGTTAATCCTCTGGGTGGAAATTGATTTGATTGTAACCGAAAAATCCATCTACGAACGAAAAAATTTCACATCCAGCACAATCGTGAATAATCTGGTCAATAAAGGGAGTAGGATAGTTGTATTTTGGACAAGAAATGTTGACGTCCCGATAATCGACGCACACTCTAATGGTTTCTTGTTTTTTCATGACAGGAACAATGTTGGAAACCCACTCAGTTAGCGGAACAGGGTAAATGAAACCAGCACGCAAAATTTTCTCAACTTATGCTTTGATGGCAGCGACCTTATTTGGATGAACAGGACGAAGGCTTTGATGCACTGGTTTTACATCAGGATACATATTAATAGTGTGTTCAATAATACTAGTATCTATGCCTGGCATTTCCTCATAAGACCAAGAAAATACATCACGAAATTCACGAAATAGAGAGTGATATGTTTCAAGTTCTGATGGAGAACTAGACACATTAACATGAATATTTTCCACTATGCCAAGTTTGGTCGAAATACTGATAGAAATGGTTTCTTCAATATCTGACAGATTTCGCTTGAAATCGATTGCATTAATAGGTAAAGAATTCAAAAAGAAATTTTTGATTGATGGGTGATATAGCTCATTAAGATAATTTTCTTCATAATTAGGAAGATGGGAACGATGATGATAATATTCCCATGGTTCTCCTTCTGACATCATGGCTTCCAAAATATTCTCATTTGTCAAGAAAGTTAAGGAAAAAGGATAAGATGGAGTACCAAAATCTAAAACGATCAACCCAAACAACCAGCGACGCTGATTTCATATTCACCGCCCAAGCCAGATAGATTGATTGCTATGTTATATTAATAGGGTTGGGTGGCAGAAACTCATCCAATGTAACAATTTTAGAATCACCCGTACTCTCCCTTAAGACAGATGGAGTGGAAGAGATCATGTAGCAGGTCTCTATACTTGCAATTTCTACTGACGTCGCAGGTCCAGTAAAGCAAAGGTTCCCATGAGAGTGGAATCATTTAAGAGTCCTACACCAATGTTTTGAAGTGCTAGTTGGGGTGAGTGAATGAACGAAACACTTCCAGTTCCCTGCGAAGCGGAGGCAAATAAGGATAGTTGATTGATGACTATAATGGTACCTTTATATGGAAAGGCGATCATTCTAAAATATGTAGAAACAATTGCAGTCATAACATATACCCATGGCATTCAAGTAGAATATTATAGTCAAGGGGTCCTTCAACAACCTCGACATCAACATTCATTGTTTTTCCCCCTAGTTCAACATGCAAGTTATTAATAATACCACAAGGTTTATATGTATGTCCATCAAAAGCCTTCAACGTTGTTGATGATTGAGATAAGCGCGACGAGCCAAGTGACTTCCAACAATTTAGAGATATAATTCATTTAGATGCTCCCTCATTAATAATAGTATGATGAAAAAGGTGATTGAGAACATTTACTCGTATGGAGAATGTCAATTATGCTGGTAGTTATGGTACATGGCCCTTATGATTAAAGACGACTAGATTAGAATGAGTCAGATCAATTCCACCAATAGCTAACAATAAGGCCTATTTCTGGGAGGGACAATTTTGTAATACCTCAAGAGTAGACATAGTTGAAGGGGATTGAGCCAAATCTTCAACTATATTATAGTTTTGATAATCTCTTAATCAAGGATTATATGTTGATTTTTGAATTACTCCCTTTGGTGGCTTAATTGTCAATTCCGAAATAGCAGTAGGCGGTACTGATCCTGTAGACGGATTCATAGTTGAGGTAGTAGGTTGATCAGTGGCCTGAATACCATAATCTTTATTACACGTTGACACCAAAATATTTGTTGAAGGTTTTTTTACGGATAACATAAGTACTTGGGAAATAAAAGTTGGATCCGTAGCAACCAAATTTGTGTCCGGATTCAAAAATGGATTTGTCAACACAGCTAATGCATGTGAAGTCTTAATGATTTTTGAGACTTCAGCGCGGTGAGGACAATCTTGAAAAAAGTGTTCCTCATTACATACTATGCATGGATAACAAGGTTTCCTAGGTCCAAATGATTGATCATATGATCTTTCCTATGGGTTAGAAGTTTTCTTTTTCGTAGATTTCCCTTTTTTCTTACTTCCAGGTTGCTTGTCACTTTTTTCCTTGTCAAATGACATGACATTAATTTTGGAAGAAGGTGCAAGATCAGATGCAGTAGTATGACGTGTGCTTGCAGTACCAATCAAGCCATCTTCGGCATGAAATTCCTTTAATTAAGGAGGAACAGTAAAATTAGATCGCGGCGCGTTAGCAATTTTTTCATAGAGCATGCCAGACTGAGTATGAATCAAGTCTAAATATTGGGCACGAGCAATAACTTGCTCTTCTGTGACGATGCCACCCTTAGCCACGTCCTCATTTATAGATGGTAACAGGGACTTAATGAACCATTCAGCAAGGAGTTGATTGGGAACAAAGGTATTAACCATTCGACGACGTCAATGCCACTCATGAATATGATCTAAAATGTGAGTAGCATTAGTCTTCTTGAAATTGGTCAAGAGTTCCTTTCCAGTTTGACATCGTATGGGGAACTGGAAGTGAGTCAAAAATACAGTAGCTAGGGTAGTGAAATTATCAAAAGAAGCTCTAGGTAACTCAATATACTAGTTTGTAGTCGGACTAGTGAGCGTACGCTGGAAAATACGTAGTCAAACAGAATCATCATTCAGGAATTTTGATGAAAAACACAAATGATAAGTCATAACATGAGTCAACAGGTCTTTGCCAAGGTTTCCATTGAATTTAGTAATATCCGAGGGTAATTTGTGAGGTATCACCGACCACCAAGGAGCATAGTTGATTGGATCATTTGTAAGCTTATTTAAATCTGGTAATTCTAAAGTTGCAACAAAGGGCAACTGTCTATTAAGGCCAGGTTGAGCATAGTCAGGGTATGGTGGAATTTCTTGAGCAACAAGACTTTGAGCACTAGCATAAGGAATCTGTTGTTGGTAACCCAGATAGGGGTATTTTTGGAAAGCAAACGCTTGAGGATTCTGTTGACCAAAACATGGATATGATACTTGTTGAAATGAAGGTTGAGGCATTTGCACCTGAGGCTGCCAAGGGGTCTGCCCACCAATATTGTAACCCAAATTAGAATAACGTGGATTTGGTTGAGGATAGGTATAGCCTGGTTGTGGTTGTGACATCCTATAAAATGGTAAACCAGCTTGTGAATAAATGATTCCAAGTATAGGTTGTTGTTGTAAATTAAATGAAGGATTTGGAGTCTGTGGACCCAATACTTTAGGGTATTGAGTTGAAGGACCCACCTGAAACAGTTGTTGTACAACATTTTGATTCTGTAACAGGGGTAAATATGTATTAACAAGTGGAAATGATGTGGGTGTAGCATGTTTAACTATTTGATATGAGTGTACAACCGTTTGTTGTTGAATAGGCAGAGTGGGTTGTCATTAACAAACATTCATTTCAGCATTAGGTTGACCAAAAAGTGACGGAGTACTATCATAGTGGGTGACCAAAGGTTGCCCCCCAGCATGAGGAGGATAATAAGACGAAAAATATTTCTCTCAAAATGCAGGAAGTTCAGTTGATATGGTACTGGATGGAATAGACCCAGAAGGACCAACTTGACATTTCCCTGATGATGTATATAAAAAATCAAGTCGTTCAGTACTTACTATAGGTTTACTAGTTAGAATACCAGATGATGACATTGGTGAATTCCATGGTTTTGAAGATGCACTCTAGAAAATTCCAGATAAATATTTATAACCTAATGGGACCATAGGACCACCATGAAAATATGACTCTGGTGAAGTTGTAAACATCGATGGGGTAGCAAGAGTAGAACTGACGTAATTGGAACAGATGGCCCAACCGAAGATGTTGGTTCAGGCATGGTTACGTGACCAAATGTATACCCTTTTGGATCGACGAGATTTTTAATAGGAACAAGATCAACAAAAGCAGATGATGGTGATTGAGGAAAAGACTCGTACAGGTAAAGATCCTCCCCAAAATGGGTTGGAGTTAAAGGTGTCTCGTCTTGTGGGATTTCTTCAATCGAAATTAAATCAGGTGGAAGTATTTCACTGTTAGGCCCAAAGTATATTTCAGGAGGTTGATTGTGTGATATGGAAGACTCAATGGCTACAACAGAATGTGGGATGACCAATTCAGGAACAACTTCTGATAGTTCAACTTCGGGATTCATATGTTCTGGAAAAAAAGAGACAGGATCTGGATCAACTTCCTATTGAAAAACGTTGGTTTTAGGAGGTATGGTCTCACTAATTGGATGGATCGTGACCATGGGTAACTGTGAGGACTCTGTCTCGACAAAAGTAGATGAACCAAGATATGTAGAAACAACTTGTGCCAACTCTGGTATATGAGAAAATGATGCTTCACCAGAGGTACTGATAGTACTAGTTTCGGTAGAGTGATGTTGCGTTCACCGACCAGGTGTAACTTCTAGTGGTAAAGATGGTTTCAATGCTGATCTACGCGAACGACGGGGAAAAGGATTTTCTTCTTCCACGATTACTGATTTATTTTAACCAAAAACAAATAAACAAAATAAAAGGTTAATGCTAGGCAAAAGGTTTACCAAGAAACTGTGAACTGCAGAATACCTCTTGGCGAACCAAGAAGTACGAGCAAGAAATCTCCCCGAATGTTGTGTTCGGTGTATCACAATTTACAAGGTGGTTGACTCAGTTCACTATGGATGGATAGCAACCTAAAGTTTTCCTCCCAAATATACCCGAAGGTACGTGGAGGCCCAAGTCTGTATTAGTGTTGTCTAATGCGAAACTGCACAGTGAGAGCACCCCTTTATACTTTTCGTACTGTAACACCACCCGATATACCCGAAAGTATGTGGACGAGCTATGATATACTTACGTATGTGGAGTGAGGTATCACACTCACAATGTATCACAAAAAATTAATGATAGATGATATGTTTTATGATGCTGAAACACGTCTCTATCCTAGACCTTCTAAATGTTATTGTTATGGTTCCAATGCTTTGTTAGGTAAATTGAGATAAATTTTCGGTTGATCTTGTTTATCGATTTTCCTTTCAAGGTTCACTGTGATGATGTATTGGAAATTCCTAAAATGAAAACTAAAATGATAAAAAATCTTTCAATTTTAGTTTTTCAATGAAAATCCTAGCTACTGGAGGGAAAGAGCAATCAATTTGAGAGCAAACAATCAAAGAGCACAAACTAAAATGCAACTTTCCTAGTTGTTCCTATGCAAAACAAACAATCCGCTACATGCAAATGTAGGTTTTTATTTTCAGTCTCTTTAATGTGAATGCAGAAAAGGAAACTAAGTGAATCAAATCAATAAAAACAAATGTCTTTTACTTTGAGAAATGAGGAATAGAACAACAGTTTCTCTTTAATAGGAAAAATGAAGAATAGAACTACAATTTCTCCTACAGGAAACGAATAATTTAATGACAATTTCCTTTTCAAAAGCAAATGGATCTAATGCAGCAATGAAAATAATTTGAAATTAATTCTTCAATGATAAAGAAAAACACTTTAAATAAACATTGAACAAACTTTTCTTTCAAAGGAGGAAGAAGAAGATCAAGTTACTGGTCAATGCGAGGCATCAGGCTCTTTAAAACACAACAAACAACAAACTAAAATAAAATGCAATTACAAACTCAATGGGAATTTGGTTGGTTCTAGGGGGAAATGCAGTCTCTAAGGGGAGACAGTGTGTTGCAACGCACCCCTGAAGGGGAGACAGTGCTATGCAAAGCATTGTGTCTTGTCCAACAGTGCGTTGGGCACAGTGTAGAATGAAAAATCAATTGTTTAACACACTTCTAATGCAAATTTTGATTTCAAAAATCCTAATCTTTCTGAGTAAATGCTACTGGATGAATAAACAGAGATGAATAGCGGAAAATACACCAAGGATGAAGGGTAAATTCCCCAGCGGAGTCGCCAATTTGTTATGTGGAATTATGGATTACGGATAAAACATTCTTCCCTAGATGTGGTGCTCATCTAGAACAACATGTTAAAGACTTTGCAACTACTTTTCCTAACAGTAAATATACATACAAAACAGATCAAGAAACTTACTTGGAGTCCAAGAGCTTCCAAGTCTCCTTCTGTTGCTCTTGTTGTAGCTTCAAATCCAAGCTAGATCGCCAAAATATTTCCTGCAAAGATGAACACTAAACAAAAAAAGATAGCAATAATACAGATGTCTATTCAAGTTATTTAGTTAAATAAATGAAACATAAACCATATACATCAGATAATAATTCATAATATGAAAGACAAAAGCTTATACAAATACATATGTGGGAAAGTAAGCAGCAATCTTTATTAATGGATAGAAGGGGAGGTTACAACCCGGTGATTGATTTGATGTCACCATCTCCAGCAGCATCCTGGCCTCATAACAATGCACATCTCTCTAGCAGCATGTTACACAGATCAAATCCTCAATTGAAATTCCACCAACATTTCTCTACTCAAAATTATTCCTTACCAAGCATTAGGATCTGTGCTCAATTTATAGAGGAGCTGAAGAAAGTTTTACAATCAATGAATTTCTAATAATAGGCAAGACATGTTCCCAGTATCAGAGGTATCAAATGGACACATGGATTCAAAGTTTGACACATATGCACTCTTCTAGAAGGCATTGGCCAAGTGGAGATTCTGGAACAATGAGAATTTCACTCCCAAATGACCAACGCACCCTTGAGTGTCGGGAAGTGCTTTGCAGAGCTCCTTTGAATGGAGGTACCTGCATATGCAACACACTTATCCCCTTGAGAGATTGTGTTGGTGAGCTCATAGGTGTTATAATATAAACTTCAAATCTTGGAAACCTTGCAAATGGAATTGATAGATGATTTTTCCTTGTTCTTTGTCTTAGGGCATGTAGCAACTAAAATGATAGGGGATGATAGATCCTATTCATCAATTCTGGGGATGACGTCCAGTTAACTAGGTCATTGGGAATGGTGCCCAAATTGACCTATCACAACCACCTTCTTCTCCATAATTTCTCACCTATCTTCTTCCATGGTCTAAAGAACTTTGCTTGAACTTTTAGGTGGATACAAGTTCATGTTTCTTCTATCTCTACAAATATGACAAGCTTCGCAATATAACTACATTCACTTTAGGCTACTTTTCCTGTTCCTTGACAAACTTCTCATTATGATCCCTCCAACTTCTTATCTCAAATTTTAGGCTTCTTATATCCATATAGTTAGGAGATCCTACCTCTCCCCTATTTTCTACTGACTCTTCTTCATGCCCATGCTGATATCTATCAGTGTTATTCTATACCATCATGCTACTCATCCATTGCTATATTCCTTTTTAATGTGACACATGCCCAAATGTTAGACAATCCGAACATAAATGAACAATATCCATTATCACATTGGCTTGTCACTATAATCCTGTTGGTGTAGGCTATCTGAAAAATCACATCTCAAGTTAGAAATCCCATTAGAAGCAATAATTATGTCAAAATAGATACACATACTACACATACATATACATTTCAAACATCACATAACATTAATAATCATAACTATTATGATATGTATTAAGTACCTACAATTTATAACATTGTGCTAAAAACCCAAATCATCTCAAAAGGTACATTATCAAACCTAATACTATATTACCAATCTGTAACACTCCCTTCCACCACTCATGCTAAACCAACTCAGTGAAAGTTGTTATTTACTTTTAACCCGACCTCCACAGTCCTACCATGGAAATGGGATCACAAAAATTACTTAATTCTCAACTTTCTCTAAACCAAAATATGATACACCATCATGTCTGTCTCGTCAAGATTTTTCCAGTGATATAAATTTTGCCTCAATTAGACTCCCGAATCAAAATTTATGGCTAATTTAAATTTGACTGTTAATTCCTTGCCATGTTAGCAGGCACTATCACATGGCACTCTGTGACTTCGCGTGGTGTTCATGTGGAAGAACCCCACTTACTCTTGGGTGAAACACACCGCCAAGCTTATGCCACATATCATTTGTCGTGCATATGTGGCACTTGCCACATCGTTACTTCATGGGCCCCATCTACTTACCCCCTTAGCCTTGAAAATTGGCGAATTCCAATTGTAACAAAATCTCGCCCTCAATCCCTTTTCCTCAAACTAATTCACATTGCAACATTACAAATAGGCTCGAGGTGAGATAAAATATTTCCACGCCAATTGATGTGAGGACTTTCTGTCTTGACCTTGTCAACCTTGCCCTTCTCTTGCCACTTTATTTACTATTGTGAGGAGTCTTGAGGTTCAAGGCCCTGAGACATAAAACATATTCGTCATTTTTAAGTGAGACCTCTTGTCTCGCAGCCCCGTAAACCCTGCCCTCTCCATCTGATGATATCAGTGATCTGAGGCTACCAATAGACTAGATTAAACACAAAGCCCCCCCCCCCCCCTTGTCTGTCATGGTTCCATTTCGACAAGAAGTTACCCGTCACTTGCCAATAACAAAATTCTTGTATGAGCTTCATGAATTTGTCTATATACATTGTATTAGTGGGGCGCTTGCATAGTCAACCTGTTTCGACATTTATCTCTCTCTCATACACACACACACACACACACACACACACACACACAGGGATGCACTTGAAACTTGGTCAAGCACAAGCTATCCCTCCTATGCTTCAATACTATTAAGACAATACTTAACCCAAATATCAAGCACTGTACAACCATTCTAGGCACAAATTGGGCCATAACCACACCCATGATTATCCAAAATTACATATATATACATAGGAATGTAAATACATGAATTCTTCATACTTAGCTCAATGACACAGGGCCATTCACAACACAAGAAATGCATCACAGAATCAACTAGTAAAAGTAGAGACTCCACCTCTCTCTCACATCATGGTAATAATCAAGCATTAATCTCATTCATAAACACAGAAACATGTAGCTTCATCACATTACTAAGGAATAGGAATTCCTCATCAAAATACATATGAATAACCATTTTTATTCAACAACACAAGTTACATAACAATAGAAATAGACAATTACATTTCATTTGCATACACAATAACACGAGTAAAAAACTTATCTCATGAAGTAGATGGCTGGAAACTGGGAGTGGGATTTTAATTCTCTTCCCAACCATAGGATGACTACAAACCTCTACTTTCTTGCAACCTGTAGAAAATCCATGTAGATTCAACTGATAATTGTAATATGCTAAAAACAATATACTTGAATCTAATATGCCAATTGCGGAAACCAATTTAGATTGTGAAATCACAAAACATGAAAGAGAAAAAATTTCAACAGCACAATACACAAGTATTTCCTGGGGAAAGCCTTAGCTAAAAACCCCGTTGTCTGTATATTGCACAAGTTAGAAAATATGAGAAGATAACAATGCTTTTCTCCAATATGAGAAACCTCTACACTATCTCTATTCATCTCACTAATTCCTAGACAAGCTTGGTTCAATACTTAACCAAATTTATGCCCTTTAGGATCCCTAT
Source organism: Pinus albicaulis (assembly GCA_034641835.2). Lineage (NCBI taxonomy): Eukaryota > Viridiplantae > Streptophyta > Pinopsida > Pinales > Pinaceae > Pinus > Pinus albicaulis. The sequence goes on along the minus strand of CM076583.1, from coordinate 1,220,636,492 downwards.
TTCCTTGGTAATTAGGACCTATTAATTAGGGAAATTCCCAATACATAATGTGAAATCCATTAGGGGCCTTCCTCTGATTTCATGCACTACCTATACAATTTTGACGATTATACAACTAATAACACACTTCCCTTGAACTCCAATCACAACTAGGTATTTCTCAGAACTAACATGCATGAGTTATTTATAAGTGAATTATTAGTTATCTGATTGATCACTATACGTGGTTCAAGTCCAAGTTCAACTCTTTGACCTCTCACTAGTTCCTCCATCAATTAGAACTATTTTAAATTATTTTAACTAAGATTATTTGAGTTAACTAATTGCAACTCAAAATAAACTCAACCAGGGCTCCTATTTTTTAGGATACACTCTACATAACTCAAGTTATATCCTCAAATCAAATTAACTAAACCAACTAATTCCTACTAACTTAATTAAATTGTACAAGTTGTCTTGTGATCTGGAATTACAATTTTATTCTAATTTAATTCAAGGGGAAATTAAATTAGAATCCTTTCTTGGTGCCATTTTCAACACAACTAACCACCCCTGAGTTGAATTCAAAGTTTGAGGAGGTAGTTTGCTCAATATTTTTCAACTTTTCACTCACATATAATTAACAAAGCCCATTTCTCAAGTGTTATCAACCACTCCCAACTATTACACCACAGTGGCTTAACCAAACAACAAAACAACATAGGGGTTCATCCAAAGTACAAAGGGTCCTAGTTCATTGTTGGAGAGAGATATGTATAAATGAAAAGGAGGTTTCCCAGTTGTGTTTCTTTTGTAGGAATAAGAGTGCACTTGCCAATAGCTTCTCACACATACGTTCTCAGTCCCCCCCACCAAAAAAAAAAAATACATCAGGTGTTATTATTCCACTGGCTCTAGGGTGCCTCAGCCTATCTGTAAGTTCTCAATTAACTAGTCCCCAGTGGGTTTCTCTCTCTCTTAGAAACAAGCCACATCTTGGGTGATTCTTAGCTACCAAGCCCCCATGATTTTCTCAGCCTGGCTATCACCCAAACATCCCTAATGCACCGAAATATCTTCTATCATCAACACACAGACATGGATCGGCCTCAATGAGAAAAACACATGCATATAATAGGCTTCTACGTAGCATAGAGGGTCCATACACATTGTTTTAAGCCTGCATACATACAAGAATGCATACGCTAGGGAAAAAAAATCACCCCTTCTTCTTTTATCAATGCGTAATCTCCCCCTTCCTCCTCTTACGCATGAATTCCCCCTTTTATTATCCTACCTCCTCCTTTTCCCTCCCTACTTCTCTTTCGAGTTGAATTTATCAAAACGACCCACAAAAATATCCTTTAGACTCATCCTCTAAGCATGATCCCATTTCTTTCATTAACTACCTGCAACAACCATCTCCTCCAACAATGATTTAGGTGGCAATTTAAATGCAAGATATGGTTTGCAAGTAACTCCTCCTCTTGAACAGCTCTAAATCCATGTCCCATCTTGGCCATCATATTTTTTTTTATTATTCACATTAACTTACATCAGTTTTAGAATTAATAATATTCACAAGAGTGTTGAAAAAAAGGGTTTTCATAGAATGATTCGTATTGGATCATTATATTTTTTTTCATCCATCTTGATGCTTTCAAAGTGGAAAAAATGGAGTAATCAATTCATGGGACCATTTTTACCAAAAATACTGAGTTTGGAAAAATACGGTCTGAAACCTTCTGGGAGCATTTTGAGGCATCAAACGACGTTTTTTGGGGGTAAAAATTTGTCGGTTTGGTGAGGCACCTTGTCTTGATATTACACACATAGATATATTTCCAACGATGCAAGAATCATGTCAATCAGTGTACATATAAAAATTTTATGCCACTCATAAGTTGACCTTCTTGTTTTCACCACCATAATTCGAGAGGATTCCACGTTGGCCCTCATTATTCATGGAAAATGGGTTATCCACATGAGAGCATATATTTTAACTCTAGTTAAGAGTTGAGGTAGTCAAACCTAACCACTAGTAGGATATCAGGCTATGTTATATCCGACCCATTAGGAGGAAAATTGATTCTATTCTTTCAAGCGCATTTGTTCCATAATCGAGAAAAAATAGCTAAGAGGGATAGGAGATATAGCACATTGAGATGATTTGTGCATTGTACTATCCCATGGGTCACAAGGCATAATTAGTTGTACTTGCAACCATATTTCCATTCAGATAAAGAGGGCAGAGTGGCCTTTCCTTCTAGTCGGGTTTTTTCCCCGAAAGGGCTTCCCGTGAGCTTCCCAGAGCATATCTTGTGTTAAATTTGCATGTGATATTTTATTTTTTTGTTCTCTATTTTTTGCATAATTTTCATACACATGCATGCACTATTAACAATAAATCTACAAATTCATAAATCTAATAAACTATAATAGTGTATAATTTCAAAATTTTAATATAATATTATCATATATGTTGCAAGGAACTCTCCAGTGGAATATCCACGATAATTTACAGATCATAGACCCCACCCTATTAGAGGAACATTTTCGATGTTTTATACCCGAACACACACTATTTACGAGCTTTATATACATAAATATTTCGATTCATTTACACACACATTCATATTTACAGTCGCATTCATATTTTATTAAACAAAAAAAATACATATGATATCCTCATTTTCTCATCCATCTCCCGCGTGGCTTCCTCTAGTCCAAAGTGTCTCTAGTACACCTTGACCTACTTGATTCCTTGAGTCCAGAGTGGGTTTTGTCTTCGATCTAGAATGCATAGAGGTTTTGGCTAGAACTCTCCCTCTAGTTCTACCTATAGCATATACCAATCAATCACATGATTAACACCCAGTACATACATTTTAAGTAAAGAAACATGGAAAACATCGTGACCCTCCAATGTAGGTGGAAATTACACTCTATGCACCACTAGTCTCATCATCTCTAAAACTTGAAATGTCCCACAAAACTATGGCGCCAAATTGGAACAAGACCCAAATTTCAAAGAGATTTTCTTGGGTCTAACTCTCCCCTACTCTAAAATATTTATGTACTCTATGCTGCTCTACATAGTTGTTTTCCTATCTTGATCCACCTTCAAATTCTAACGAATATTCACCATTTCTTATTCCATTTCCCTTAGCATATCAGGCTCAATAAGGACCCTATTCACTAGATCATTCTAGCTAATAGGATTATTGCACCTTCTCCCATAAAGAGCCTCGAATGGACTCATCTTCAAGTATTATTGGTATCCATTATTGTAAGCAAAATCCACTAGTGGAAGAAACTCTTCCCACTTCCTTGGATGGTGCATAACATACATTATAAGCATGTCCTCCAAAACTCTATTCTTCCCCTCTACATGTCCATCTATTTGTGGATGGTATGCCATGCTAAATGCCAATTATGTCCCTAGGACAAAAAACAATTCCTTCCAAAGTTTTGGAGTAAATTTCATATCTTGGTTTGAGATAATTTTCTTGGGTACTCTGTGCAACCTTACGTTTTCTCTTATGAAGACTTGAGCAACATCAATCCCTGTATAAGGGGATTTTACAGCTACAAAGTGAGCTACCTTGCTCAAATTTTTGACCACAACCATGATAAAATTGTTTTACTTGGTTGTCCTTCGAATGCCTATGACAAAATCCATGGAAATTACCTCTCACTTCCATTCTAGAATGGATATTTGTTGTAACAATATTTTTGGATGCTTGAATTCAACCTTCAATTTCTGAAATTCTATGCATTTAGAAAGGAAATCAACCACCTCATTTTTCATTCCAAGCTAATAATATGACCTATTCACAAATGTTAACATATTTTTTATGACAGGATACTAGGTTAAAACAGATCCTTGCATATAATAGCGTGTGTGCTTCCTTCAGCATGAAAATACTTAAGAAAACTCTTCATTAAAACTACGTTTGATTCAGCTCAAATATACATAAAGGAAAGAGATCCATACAAAAAAAAAAACTACCGACATATATTAACACAAGAAATTACATATTCAAACTATTTGGCCGAATATTACAATGGATGGCCTTTTGGCTCTCGGACCTTTACAAAAGCTCTCAAACCATCTCTCTCTCTCTCTCTCTCTCTCTCTCTCTCTCTCTCTCTCTCTCTCTGTATTCCTCATTGTCTTTCATCCTCACACACTCCTCATATTTATACATAATAATGAATTTATTCCAATCCATAATATCCTCCACACAAATCTCAACTAAAATCTAAATTAGATTTATCCTTTTTTTGGACTCAACTAAGTCTCGTTTAAGGAATTCCTAATCCCTAGATTATCTACTTAATTCAACTCCACTCATATCCTTTAATTTATTAAAATAATATTTTCAATAATCCTCACTTACATTTTCCTCTCTTAATTTATTAAAATGAGCACAATAATTTATAAAATAATTAAAAAATCATCACCCCCCTAATTAACCAATATTTTAATAAAACCCAAGCAGGATGCTCCTGCATCAGACTCCCCATGTAGAGAAGTTTCCATAGACTCCTGTCTATGAGGTCTGCCGCTTTTTTGTAATAATGCGACAACCACAAGTCTCAAATAACTTGCTCCCTCCAGGATTCCAAACTTTGTTATGCCGCTGGTCCTTTAAAGTACCAACTATGTTTGGTAACTCATCACTCACTCTGTCAATCAGATTCCATCGGCCTTTCCAACACTTTCTTTTGCCAATTCCTTGAAGTAATTCCTCTTTGTTTGATGCTTTCGTCTTCAATTGTACTGAACACTCAACTTTCTGCAATGAAGAATAATCAAGAACTCCTTATTGATTAAAACTATAGTCATTGATTTCTCTTATAGTAACAAATTTCTCATCCGGTGTTGTACCTGCATTCAACAACAAAATATTAGTTTCAAAAATACAAGACCTTTTGGCCTCTTTTGATGCTTCAAGCACCAATCTCCCATCATCGACTTTCTGGATTTCGGTAGATCCTGTTTTGAACTGTTGGCTACTTTCATCTTTATCCTGCTGGATCAATATTTCTGTCTCCTTTATGTCTCTATGGACATAACTTCTTGTTGCCCCTGATCTTTCATCTCAACTCCAAATAATTTTTGTTCAATTTATCTGATTTCAACATCATATTTATTAATGTCTCCTTATGTACCTACAGCCACATTATTATTTGAAAATTTATAACATTCATTCAACTCTATAAATGTTAAAAACATTTCACCCCTATCTTGCACAGTAACTGCAATCTCTTCTGTATCAGGTTCTGCAAGCTTCACTTATCTCTCAGGTTCCTTAAGCCATCGTTCCAAGAACTCGATTTCCATGTGAAATCTTTCCAACACTTCATCACAACCTTCATTCCCAGCTTCATTCTTCTTCTGGCAATCTTCCTGAGTTATCCTATTTTCTATTTCATCACACTGCAAAACTTTGTCAACAATTTCATTAAACAAATACATTTGTTTACCTCCTTGGAATATCTCTTCGGCATTTCCATTATGCTCCTACTCCATAACAGCTTCAACTGGTTGTCTTACCCCCAACAAGAATTCATTTATGATTTCTTCCTGTTGCAACAAATCAGTACCTTCCTCCTCTGAAAGGCATTCTCCATTAGACTTCACCTCAAGAGTTTCATTCTTCTTTGTGACATTTTCACCGGACTGTCCACCATCTTTCGCACATCCTGTAAACATACATAAACTATGAGATTTAAAAATGCAAGGCTTCATAGCCTCATCTACTTATCTCAACAACACATCTTCAGATTCTTCTGAACTATTCCAATAGTTCATGAGATCTTCCTCATTGATCTTGTCACCTAGAATTTCACCCTATTCTAGGCCACAAATGGAAACTTCCATTTTCAACTCAGCCTCTCTGAGTTCTTCACACCTCATCATCTGCTCGAGCTTCCTCATCTCTTCTGTCAGCTGTATGTTTACCTACTATTCCCTCTTTGCATGTAGTTTCTGCCACTTCACTTTCTTCCTCATGGTCCAACCATGTGTCTGGTCTTTCACATTTCTTTGCAACAACTCCATCAACAATTCAAGGTGAACTATTATCTCAACCTTCTCCCGCTCATAATCTTTATCAGTAAACTTCTCACATATGCCACTTACCTTGGCATTTTCCTTCTTCTTTCTTCTATTGTGGTATTCATCAAATCTTCTAAAATGACTATCAACAGTCATTGTCTCCTCCTTTGTGAACTTCATTGTTCACGTGTGGATTTCATTCAATCCACTTCTCAACAAACTTTCATACTTGCCATTTAGCAATACAAGCTCTCTTCTCGCGCTTGACCTTTTTCACAATCTTGGAATCATCTCTTGGCAATTATCTTGCTTCACTTTACTGCAAACAGCACTTTAGTAATGTTTGTGTTATAATGACCAAACTCTTTGGGTATCGAGCTTTTCCGATCATGCACCCAATTACATTCAAACCTTTGACTTTGGTTTACGACTCTTTGACTTCATACTTTACATCAACTCTTAATCTTGGATGAAAAATACTTAATCTTAACCCAAACTATCCAAACATTTATTTGACCCTAACATCTGTTTTGACTTTAAGGCTTGCCCCAATAATTATGATAGTGGATATTTTGACTTAAGTCAATTTATACAATCTTCCAATGAACATACACCCTTAAGACATTTTAGGATGTAAAATCTTCACTCTCTCTCATACTCCATTCTTATGAAAGATCATCAGTTTCTCATTATCATTCACATGATGCTGAAGTCTTTAATCGAAATGCAATCCATGTTTTCCAAGATTTATTTTATGGTGAAAATAAATAAACCATTCAATTTTCAACATTCAAAAATACCTTTCTGAATTATCATACCTTATGCTCCCTTCAAGGTTATTTAATAAACCTTTCCCTTGCATTTGAAACTATCTGGATTCCACTCTTTTGTGCCGTCTTTGTCACTGTGACTACTCGCATTCCCTTCATACCATAAGCTCGTCATTTTAGTGCAAACATTTTCCTGCACTTTTATGCACCATACAACATCAATTCACATCTCTTCACATGTGTATAGAGAACAAGCTATTCATATTTCAACTTCTTTGATGAATAATGTACAACTCATACATTGTGTCCATCCTGAATAACACCTCCTTAGTTGCCACCACATGATGGTAAAAACAAAGATTCTACAACATCAAGCAATTGGGTTTTCAATCTTAAACACAAATCAAAAGAATTCTCCCACTTCCAACTACAAGCTTTGTTCCAAAATGACTTAACCAAAAATGTGAAGAATTCACATTATGCATAATAAACCCTCTCACATAAAAATGCATACTTCTTTTTATATCACCCAGGATAGCACATTTTTTCATTCATTTTCCATTCATTTATACCTCCGCATTTGCAACATTTTCACTCTTTCATAACATTTACAAAAGATCAACTTATCGAGTATGGCAAGGAAATTTAATCATCTAGATTTTAAAATACCTCTACTCAATGAATATTGATTCATTCAATGAGCACTTACCTTTAATCTTCTTGTGGTTGAAATGATCCAACCCTTCTCTCGTGTATTCTTTTAGGAATACATTCAAGCCTCTATAGACTTTGTCTCCACACCAAAATTTGATGCAATCAACCAATGCACACTTTAGTATTGAATGTATCAAGAAATTATAATATATATAATTCCAAATAAATTAGATTCTTCATATGAGATTGAATTCCTGCTTTTCTTTACTTTGAATGTGCAAGGTCCATTCTCTCCCCAGCAAACAAATCTCTTCCCAACAATTTTCTAACATAAATTTTTCCCCACAAAAAATGTTTGTAAACCTTTTGTAAACCTTCTAGGTACGCACAATCTCCCTTCTTAGCTTAAGCCAAGTTCCCTCATCTCAATCTCTAGGGTTTCTCTTCAATTTCAATTTCTTGGCTTTGAAACATGAAACCTTAATGTAACGAGATATCCTTCCAAGATTACATTCTCCAAAAATGTACATGAGCTATTTGGAATAACTTTACCTCGATCAATCCCTGTGACCTTTTCTTACGCTGGAATGTAATATTCCTAAATTAGCTTCAGCTAATAGGAATATTAATTTTTCCTTGTTTATTTTACATTTCATGATTGATGAATAAATTGAGAAGGAGGACATGTAAAACTCCTAAAAACTAAGAATAAATCAATGCCTATGTGAACAGAGACATATCTGGGCTATTTAAATAAACTCCTACAAGTGTGAATGGGTCTAAATCACAAGAGTGGGCCATCTTTGACTAATTCAAACATCGCAGTCTAGATGCCTTGAACCTCTTTGAGGGACAGCGTAGTTCTAGAAGGAGGATCTAATGTGAAAAGGGTTAAGTGATTCAAGGTGGTTTAGGGTTTGGCAAGACTCCTATCTTATAAAAGGAAGAGGATGGAAGCAAGGAAAATGTTGTTGAAGATATCATTTTCTAAAGGTATTGTCTGCTTAGACAACCCTTGTTGGGCTTCCTGTTCAGGAATCCCACCTCCTTCCTTGAGTAGCTCTTGGAAGAGAATTGTTCTAAATTTTCCACTATCAGGCTTGGGCCAAGCTTCACCTTACATTTACAGCGTTGCTCCTATTTTGGGTTGAGTTGTCCTTGTGAGTTTCAGCAAGTGGAGATCTAGATCTGCTCAGATCTAGATGATAGCGGTGGCTCTTCTCAGTGAGTGTGTCTTTTAACCTCCTGGAAGAGTTCATTTGCTGATTGTGCTTCAGATATACACCTTGGCATCACGCCATTCCATTCTCAGAGGCTACAGCGTTTTTTCCTTCCCTGGACAGCGTTATTTGCAGATCTACAGTTGCAGGGTGTTTTTCCTGCATTTTGGAGGAGAGATCTCCAGTGTTGGGATTCTTCCTTTCACTGTGGTGATCCATGGATTGGCCATCCAATCCATGTTTGTTTCAGATATGATCTATTGTACCATTGTAATATTCAAAAATTTCTGAATCATTCTGCAGATATGTATTCTTAGATCTCAGATCTACTTCCGGTGCTTCATGTTTTGAGCAAAAGCCCAAGGGGAATGTATTGATCAGCCTTTCTTGTACATGGATCTGTATTGGATCTAAATTTTTATGTACAAATATGATCTAGATATTAAAAATTAATAAAATTCTACTTCAGCCCTAAAAATAACGTTTTCATGGTTATGTAGTCTTTTATCATGGTTGTAGCACCTCATTTCTGAGGATTTTTCCTATGTAATCTCATTCTTTCTCTTGTATACTGTATGAGCTATTTCATTGATCTATTTTATCAATTTTCAGACCCTATTGTAGCTAAACCCTTCAGTAAATTACGCTCTTGTGCTTCAGTAAATTTCTGCATACTCCAGGTCATAGGAAATCAGGGTTTTCTAGCCTAGTTAGGAAGGGAGGAACTGTTTAACATATAAAAACGCATTTTTTTTACTGAAATTTGACATGGGAGTCCCTCATAAACCTATCTATCATATCCAACCACTTTCCCATCTTATTTTTATGCATATATCTGAATACATTCGTTTTATGGCCTAAATCATCACTTTTCCCCACCTTTTTGTTTATAAAAGGTTGTATAAAGTTTCTGCTGCATATTTTATTGAAGGATAAGTGATTTTACATCTGTTATAAGGCATATTGGTTCATCTCCAACTCTATAATACCTTATGGTATTCTCATTGTTGTAGAAATTTCAGATTTGGAATATTACAGTGGTATCAAAACAAGATCTTTAGCTCAGCATGTGGGCTTCAAGCCAAAGTATTGTTCAGTAAGTAGCAAGGTCAAAATTATGGAGAAGATGATATTTCTCTCATCATTTTTCATATCTAAGAAAAAATCAAAAGAATAAGAGAGAAAGTGCAGTGAAATTCCTAGGGAATTTCAAGAACAAGAAGATCTTCCGATCATATCTACAAGATCTATACATGAGGAACATTCTAAATCCTCATCTCATGGATATGTGCACTCAGCCATATCTCCAAAGCTTCATCGTTTTGTCTGTGATTTCTTCATGAAGAGGAAGAAAGGAGGTGTGCCCAAAAAGGAGACTCTTAGAGAATATTTGGAGGAGTATGAAGCTCAATCCAAGGAGTTCAAAGATAACTTGAACTTCCAAGGGTTCTGCAAGATCAAGGAGAACAAAGCCACAAAGGAGGAGCAGCATGGTAATGGTAGATTCTATCTATCTATCTTTGATGGATCACCTAATTGTCCAGTTAGGGTTTGGGTGGAGGAGCTAGATCACTTTGTGCAACAACATCAAGTTTCAGAGATTGAAGCCATCAAAGCAGCAACGTTGTATTTTGAAGGTAAAACTTACGCTTGGTGGTTGTTCGAGTCTTCTTCCTTGAACAATGCCAATACATCTACTTATGCAAGTTTTATTGCAATATTGATAGAAAGGTTTGATGAAGCTCCATGTGTAACATCTTATGTTGACACTATCAAACCACATCAAACAGATATTTTGCATGAGTTGGGAGGGTCTATGAATCCAACTCCATTTTTGAAGACCATGGAAGAAGGTGTAAGTTTTTTTTATGCCTTTTCAAGGGCAAGATATCCATTGAGTGAAGGGTCCTCTTCTCGAGAAGAAAGCATGAAGGTTTATCCTTCAATAGTTCATGACCAAGATCCAAGGTCTCTTATTGATGATGAGACAATTTTGGTTATCAAAGAGGAAGAGAAGACAGGAGATCATAACGCAGTCACAACAAAGGCACCTCAATCACCTCATGAAGATGAAGTTGGAGCACTTACTGCAAGGAAAGAAACTCTTGCACTCTTGCAAGGAGTTCCACGAGGTCTCACACATAAGGCTCTTGGCATAACACATGAGTAGCATGTACCATCATTGTCAAATGATGAGATCTTGAAGATAGAAGGAAGAAAAGAGGAGGAAGGGCATCACAAGGTGGAGAACATGAACCATTCTCTGCTTCAAAGCTTGGAAGCACAAAGAAGGAAAGAGGACCTATGCACTAAAGGTAGGGGAAAATCTGTCTACCTACATCCACATTCTACTCTATGCCTTGACACCTCTTTACAAGGAGGTACTTTACCAGGAGCACCTCTTGATAGGAGGAAATCTAAAGTTTTCTCTCAACTATGGGCAGCATATTCATACTTGGCTAATAATGGAGCCTTGGGAAAAGCTAGCATAGCGCAAAGAATCTCTCGTGAATTCAGAAGAGAAATGAGCAATTTCCTGAAAGGGGCATTGCTAACTCCCACTCAGATATATGGGCTGAGAGAGGAGAAATCAGAGATCTATGATGGAAGGAGCATGAGGACACATGGAAACTCCATATCTTTGGGGCAGCCCATGATCTCTTCATTCACCAAGAATATTTCTAAAGATGGCAAGGGGATCCTAACCCTCTTGTATGAATGGGCCAAAAGGAGGAAGTTTTGGAAGACAAGGACTTTCCAAGGGGAAGTTGATTTCCATATGCTTCAATATTGTCTTGAACAAGGTCAGCTGCAATTGGCACAACAAAAGGAAGATTACGATGCTCCAACATGTGACTTTGATATGAAGGATGTCAAAGAAGGGAGCCATGATATGATAGGGGCAGCATTTCAGACCACTACAGCGTTGTCATTCTTGGAGAGCTTGGATCCTTATTGGAATTCCCAACTCAAGATGGAGTAATCCAAGGAAATTTTCACATGGGGGGTTCTTGATGAGGAAGTAAAGGATGAAAGGTTCAAGGTGGTTGATGGGGTCATCTATTTCTATAATCTCATTCTGTTGGTTAGTGACTCCAAGATCAAGGAGAAATTACTAGATGCCACCTATGAGATCCTGCTTTCCAAACCCATTGGTTTTATCAAAGCATATCATACTCTCTTGGGTGGATTCATATGGGAAGGTTTCAAATAAGAGGTGCACTCTCATATGAAGATGTGCATGGATTATTTGGTTGAGGAGGAGGAACATAGCTCTTGGGAGGGGCCACCATTCACATCTCCTTACTCATTGAGTGTGAGAGGGAACTCATCCATGAGTTACCCCACTAATTTAAAATAGGTATATAGAGAGGCTTGTCCTTTTGAGAATTATAATGTATCTCCTATATGCTTATCTTTTCCTAACACTCATTTGCAGAGCATTGCTCCAAAAGGGGGCACTATTTATGATGGGTTTCATGGGCTACTCAAGGCCATGAACAATGTTGATGTAGGTCATTCCTTGGAGAACCTTGGGAAGCTATTATATTCCTCATGGTGTGATTATTTTACACCAACCATGATGTACATTCTCCAAGTATTCAGAAGGAATGAGGAAGCAAACAAGTGTTGGGGAAAGCACTTTTCATATCCTATTCTATGGCAGTTAAGGATAAAACTGCGTTGGTTGCACATGAGGGAACATCTTCCTTCTCATTTATCACACATGGTAGCTAGCATGATTCTAATCATGATCCCACATGCTGAAGATTCTCTTATCTTTGTTGGGGGCATGGTTGGAGGAAAGGCACACTTGTTGGATGTGCCCTTGGGGAAGGAAGTTCCCCATTCTTTTTGCATTTCATGCTTCCATGGGAGCATGGGATTTTGTATGGCCATTATGATAGATCACTTGTCTCTTTATAGAGTGAGCCATATATTTGTTGGAGACGTGCCTCTCATTTGTATTGGGGAGGAGTTCTTCTATGCATTACCAAGCTGGGAGGTGATCCACTTCATTTGGATGATAGCATGGAGATGGGAGTCTTTCATGGATCATGAAAATCCCCATGATTTCCATCACTTCTATCTTGAGGAGGCCATGGATCAGAAAGAGGGTTTCCACAACAACCTTCCATTTCTTCTTGACGAGAGCCCTTGGGTTTATTCACCAAAGGCCAACTTGCATATTGAGGGAGGACCATTGGAAGACAGAGCTATTGCAGAAGGTTCAGAGCAAGGGTGGAGACTAATAGATGAGGAGGCCACAAGAGAAGAAGGGGAAGTTTTGCAGCACCCTTGCAGTTGCTTGAGGAAAAGCAACATTTGGCAGGGAGAGACTGTAATATTCCTAAATTAACTTCAGCTAATAGGAATATTAATTTTTCCTTGTTTATTTTACATTTCATGATTGATGAATAAATTGAGAAGGAGGACATGTAAAACTCCTAAAAACTAAGAATAAATCAATGCCTATGTGAAAAGAGACATATCTGGTCTATTTAAATAAACTCCTACAAGTGTGAATGGGTCTAAATCACAAGAGTGGGCCACCTTTGACCAAGTCAAACAACGCATTCTAGATGCATTGAACCTCTTTGAGGGACAGTGCAGTTCTAGAAGGAGGATCTAATGTGAAAAGGGTTAAGTGATTCAAGGTGGTTTATGGTTTGGCAAGACTCCTATCTTATAAAAGGAAAAGGAGGGCAGCAAGGAAAAGGTTGTTGAAGATATCATTTTCTGAAGGTATTGTCTGCTTAGACAACCCTTGTTTGGCTTCCTGTTTAGGAATCCCACCTCCTTCCTTGAGTAGCTCTTGGAGGAGAATTGTTCTAACTTGTCCACTATCAGGCTTGGGCCAAGCTTCACCTTACATTTACAGCACTGCTCCTGTTGTGGGTTTAGTTTTCCTTGTGATTTGCAGCAAGTGGAGATCTAGATCTGCTTAGATCTAGATGATAGCAGTGGCTCTTCTTAGTGAGTGTGTCTTTTAACCTCCTAGAAGAGTTCATTTTCTGATTGTGCTTCAGATCTACACCTTGGCATCAAGCCATTCCATTCTCAGAGGCTACAACATTTTTTCCTTCCCTGGACAGTGTTATTTGCAGATCTACAGCTACAGGGTGTTTTGCCTGCATTTTGGAGGAGAGATCTCCGGTGTTGGGATTCTTCCTTTCACTGTGGTGATCCATGGATTGGCCATCCATTCAATGTTTGTTTCAGATATGATCTATTGTACCATTGTAATATTCATAAATTTCTAAATCATTCTGCAGATCTGCATTCTTAGATCTCAGATCTACTTCCGGTGATTCATGTTTTGAGCAAAACCCCAAGGGGAATGTATAGATCAGCCTTTCTTGTACATGGATCTGTATTGGATCTAAATTTTTATGTATAGATATGATCTAGATCTGAAGAATTAATAAACTGCTTCTTCAGCCCTGAAAATAACTTTGTCATGGTTATGCAATCTTTTATCATGGTTGTAGCACCTCATTTCTGAGGATTTTTGTTGTGTAATCTCATTCTTTCTCTTGTATATTGTATGAGCTATGTCACTAATTTGGTTTATCAATGTTCAGACCCTATTTTAGCTAAACCCTTCAGTAAATTATGCTCTTGTGCTTCAGTAAATTTTTGCATACTCCAGGTCATGGGAAATCAGGGTTTTCTAGCCTAGTTAGGAAGGGAGCAACTATTTAACATAGAAAAACGCATTTTTTTTTTCTAAAATTTGACATGGGAGTCCCTCATAACCCTAGCTATCAGATCCAACCACTTTCCCATCTTATTTTTATGCAGATATCTGAATAAATTCATTTTAGGGCCTAAATCATCACTTTTCCCACCTTTTGGTTTATAAAACGTTGTATAAAGTTTTTGCTACATATTTTATTGAAGGATAAGTGATTTGACATCTGTTATAAGGCATATTTCTGCATCTCCAACTCTGGAATACCTTAGGGTATTCTCATTGTTGTAGAAATTCCAAATTTGGAATATTACATGGAAGGTGGTACCATGGAAACACTGGATCCATACCTTGAATATTCTGCTGGAACCGCACCTCTTTCAGTCGCATGAAATCCATTTTTTGGTTTTTTTTTAAACCCATCCTCCATCCTCTTTTTCCATCGACTTATAGTTCCCAACATGACAAGGTTCCATGATTTAGTTTACGCTTCTGCGGGGTTTTCTTCACCGTTCTTTCATGCTTCGTATACTTTCTTCAGCACCATCATTTTATTTCTGCCACTCATACGAATGAGAAATGTTGCTTCATAATTTGATACTCCAATCTGCATATCCCCACTCGAATGCCACTGGTTTTTGAACCTGCAAGAACAACGATACCGAGCGCTGGCTATATACCATCCTTATGCAGAAATTTTCATTTAACACTTTCTGCAGTTTCACATACTGCTTCACGTAACTATGTATATTGGAAAATTCAACACAGTATTTAATATTTTTCATGGTTGAGCCCACGGTTCATACCAATCAACACCACTATCAAACAAATATAAATGAAAGAAATAGTGCGCCAGTGATACGAGATTTTTTTGAATCCTTAGCAAATCAATCCATGCCACAACAAGTAAATTCGAATCAAAACCTCTAAATTATAACAAGTCAATTTAACTCCATAAAGCCAATTTAATTCCTCTCACTGTATGCTTATGTTTGCTCCTACGTTTTGCCTTTGGCACTCCTCACACCCTGGAATGTTGTGTTTTCACTTCTATCAGTCCAACTCTTCTTCTTGGCGAGCATTGCGTTCATGCTAACGCATCTTCTCATCAAATTTGTAGAGTACATGGAACCATTCAGTTGCAGACGCGTACCAACGGCTCTTATGCCATAGTTAGAGTTGCATAATTCCAATCCGGAGTGCCAACTCTGTTCAATTGGAGCACCAACTCCAGCTTACCGCGTAACCCAGCTACTCCAACACTTGCGTCCAACCTGCAACTCCACCACTCAAATATACAGCAGAAATATACATATATAAATTTGTAGACTCAATGCGCTACATAATTCAATCAACTCTTAATCTGGAAATTCAACCTGCTTTCCTCGCTCACAGCAAGCAATCAAACGAAATAGCCTCAACGTAGGAGAGACTCATCCTCCAACTCATCTCCTTGCTCTGATACCAAATGATGACAGGATACTGGGTTAAAACAGATCCTTGCATATAATAGCATGTGTGCTTCCTTCAGCATGAAAATACTCAAGAAAAATCTTCATTAAAACTACATTTGATTCAACTCAAATATAGATAAAGGAAAGAGAGACATACAAAAAAAAAAAAAAACCACCGACATATATTAACACAAGAAATTTCAGATTCAAACCATTTGGCTAAATATTACAATGGATGGCCTTTCGTCTCCGGCCCTTTACAAAAGCTCTCAAACCATCTCTCTCTCTCTCTGTATTCCTCGTTGTCTTTCATCCTCACACGCTCATATTTATACATAATAATGAATTTATTCCAATCCATAATATCCTCCACACAAATATCAACTAAAATCTAAATTAGATTTATCCTTTTTTTGGACTCAACTAAGTCTCGTTTAAGGAATTCATAATCGCTATATTATCTACCTAATTCAACTCCACTCATATCCTTTAATTTATTAAAATAATATTTACAATAATCCTCACTTACATTTTCCTCTCTTAATTTATTAAAATGAGCACAATAATTTATAAAATAATTAAAAATTCATCACCCCCCTAATTACACAATATTTTAATAAAACCCAAGAAGGATGCTCATGTATCAATTTTCATATCCTGGGTGACTTGAATATGACTTTATGTGAAACTCATTCAATATGAGGTTCTTCATTCAGGCTCACTTGGAACATACACCCTATTTTTATATTTTATCAACCCATCTCCAGAGAAGGTGACATCTTTATTCCTCACTCCTTCTATCTCTTGTTGTAATTTTTCTTTTATTTGTTGATACCTATTGTATTGTTTTCTAGCCACTTCAATTATTTCTTTAAGATCATTCTTGTAGGAGCTTATGGCTACCATATGAGATAATTGTAGCCTTCTGCTGAGTGCATCAACAACTTTTTTTTCTTTTCCCTTGGTATATTTAATTTTGAAATCAAATTCACCAAGTATGGCCAACCATCTAGGTTTCCTGGTATTTAATTTGGCTTGATTGAACAAATACTTCATCCCTCAATGATCTATCATCAAGGTGGATTTTTTTCTAAGGATATAGTGCCTCTAGCTCTTCAATGCATGAACTATCACTGTTAGTTGTAAATCATGGGTCACATAATTTTTCTGATGCTAATTCTACTTTCTAGATTCATAACAAACTACTTGGCCTTCCTACATCAAAAATACACCAATTCCTTCTTTTCATGCATATGTGCATACCACAAAGTCTTTATTTGGCCCTTCTATTCTAAGTGAGAAAATTCTTCAGCTACTCAAAACTTGCAACACATTAAAATATCCATAGGAATTTGATTCCTTTTGTTTGCAATGTTGTTATTGGGTGACCAATCTTAGATAAATTCATAATGAACCTATGGTAGTAGCCTTCCAACCCCATGAATTACCTGAATTTAGCTACATTTTATGGATTTGGCCATTCCATGATTTTCTTAACCTTCTCTGGGTGAAAAACCACTCCCTCCTTTGAGACTACATGTTCCAAATATTGGATTTGATACTGGAAGAATTCAAATTTGCTAAGCTTTGCATAAAGGTTGTTTTCCATTAATAGTCGTAACACTGTAGCTATATGATCTTCATGCTCCTCTTTGGTCTTTGAATATACCAATATGTCATCAACAAACACCAATACAAACTTGCCCAGGTATGGATTCAGTACATTGTTTATCAGGCACATAAGATGGCACTTGCATTAGTAAGCCCAAAGGGTACAAATACAAATTTGTAATTCCCATACCTTGTATTGAATGTTTTCTTATAAATGTATTCATCATTGATTCACACTTTGTG
Source organism: Pinus albicaulis (assembly GCA_034641835.2). NCBI lineage: Eukaryota > Viridiplantae > Streptophyta > Pinopsida > Pinales > Pinaceae > Pinus > Pinus albicaulis. Next base: position 1,220,618,799 of record CM076583.1, on the reverse strand, counting down.
ATACATAGACCTCAAATCAATATTTGAAAATACTGCTGCTCCCTGTAATTGATTAGACAATTTGTGAGAATGTGACAAGGGATATTGATTCTTTATGGTGGCTTTATTAAGCTATCGGTAGTCTATGCACAGACTTAGTGTGTCATCCTTTTTCTTGACAAACAAGACCAGTGCTCCCCACTGCGACACACTCATCTTAATTCAGCCTTTGTCTAACATTTCCTTAAGTTATATCTTCAACGGTATCAATTCTAGAGTGGTCATTCAATAAGGAGCTTTTGATGTTGGCATTATCTTATGCATTAAGTATATTGAGAATTTAACATCCATGTGTGGTGGTAGTCTGAGTATTTCCTCAAGAAAAACTTCCTTGAACTGCTTCAACATCGGGTGTTCCAATAAGCCACTGCGATTATTTTTCTTCGAATTGTTGGTTATTTGTAGAACAAACAAATTGTGCCCCTTATGGTAGCTCCTCTAGGACTGCATCACTGTGATCAGTCTAACTGATATGGGCTTCAACTCCCCTTGCAACATTATTATTTCACCACCCTGACCTTTATTTTATGACAGGCTAGCCAATCCATTCTAAGCAATGCATTGTATGCCTTCAGCAGTAATAGATTAAAATTGGTGGCTATAGCCATGTTGCTCAACAAAAATGGACACAATTTTACCATGTTCTCCATCTCCTTTTCTTCCTTGTGGCCAAATGAACCAACCAAGACTCAATGTGTGCTTCCTTTTTCAACAACTACTATACTAATATAACTAAAAATTCAAACCAGCGTAAATTAAAATAGAGATATTTTCATTAAAAACTATACCCTCGATTTCAATGATAGATTCCCTGTGGTCAACTTGTCGATTGTTCTAAACAACATAAATTTTGGGCACGTTCAGATCCACGTTGTTGAATGTTTGTGCTTCTTGTACAATGTGAAATCTAGGGTGATTCCTCTGTATCAGAGGAAAATTCCTTCGTAAGTGGTCTCTCTTACACTCCCAACATACAATGGTTTTCCTTTGGGGCTCGTCCACTTCTTCTCAAATAATTTTGGAGGGTTGGTCACGACTGGCAGTAGTGACGAACTTTACACTTCCACCTTGCTGGCAACCTATAGCCTTTTGTCTTTTTCCTTTATAGCTAGGCTTCCCCTTGGATTTCCACTTGGTACTATTCTCTAGCTTGTGCCTTATTTATTCATAAAAATGCTTTAATTTTCCGATTTCTTCCTCAAGAGTTTTTGTTTCATCAAAATCAATTTGGTCTTTAAATTTCTATCAGAGAATGAGAACACTGCCTTAACCCAAGACCCAAAACCAAAATCCAACAAACAAAATACAAGTAGGATTCCACATCTATAGATAAACAAATTTTTAATCCTAGAAAATCAAATGAGTTATAACCCAAAAACTAGAATTCTAATACAACATCCAAAGTGAAAGGAAAACTCTTACAAAATTATCTCAAAATTTATTGCACTTCCAAATATTTTTGATACTAAGATTGAGAGATACCAGTTGTTGAGCTCTAATTTACATAACGAGAGAGCTAAAACCTAACCAAAATAGGTGAAAAGGATAAGGAGAACACTACCCCAAGGCCCACACCTGAATCGAAAGGCTCTAACAAAATACTAGAAGGGTTTCATAGCTGTAAATAACTAGATCTTGAACCCAAGAATATTTAAGAAAAATAGGAGCTACGAGGTAAATGTCAAAATCCAAACTCCACTCCTTCCATTATCCCACCTCACTAACAATAGTCCATAATGATGGAAACAAAAATTAGAGTGAGGATTATTTATTGCATGCAAAATATTTGGGACTCTACCCCTACAAGCCCTTCCCCATACTTGGAAATAGATATGAGGATTTTCATGACATATGTTCATTACATGAGGAATGACGTGGGTTGAAAACATTAGGGGATTTGAAAAAAAAATGCCCCCCATATTTTATTATGATACCTTGCGAAAGAAAGGTTTCTTCATTAGCTAACTAATCAACTTGAGTATTGAGATATATAAGCACTTGATAGAATGAGACCTTCTTGATTCTTGGAAACTCAAATTGATACTTCTTGAATTTCTTAATCCATAGGTGAAGGTTGATTCCTTTTTTCCCTTGAGATAAAACATATGTTCCAGCCACACTAAAGAGAGGAGACTATTATGTTTTAACTGTGAATTTTCAATTATTTTCTAGTGTTATATTATCTAGTTTTGTGGAATCATCTTTCCCATGTCATAAATTTCATATTTCTTTAGTGAATTTTTATTTTTTGTTAGATAGATGCATGGTGTTTTGATCCAATGACCTTCACATAAGGAGTGTCTTAATATTACACTCTATCATTGATTGTTCTACACCTCGTGGGCATCTTTATTTAGTGCATTATTATTACACTATCTTGCTAATTGGTGTGTTTAGTATCACTCTATTATATATTGATCAATGTCAATCATCAACACCAATTATATGCAACATGTGGGATCAATATTAGAATCAAACTATGTATTTTGAAACTAGTCGCAACCATACAACCCAATGTGTGAAAACATTGGACATGTCTTAACAATCAACACACCATTGTTTAGAATAGGGTATTTTTTAGGGGTGAAATTTTGTTAGTTGGTTATTTTTTGTCATTTTTGGAAAAACAAATAATTTTCCAATTTGGTTTAAAATTTAACCTTTTTTTACATAAATATGATTGAATTGATAAAATTAACCAAAACCTTACAAGTTTTAATATTAAATTATATTTTCTTTATTGAATATCTAGCTACATATCTATATGCATGATTCTTCAAACCAAAATAGTTTCCTATAATACTATCCATAAGTATAATATTTGAACTCTTTAAAACTATCCTACTTTAAAATAGGAATCAAATAGTTCAAGTGACTATTAGAATATAAATGAGATCATTCCAATTTTTTTAACAATGTGTAATTGAAACCAAAATGATAAGTATATTGAATAAGTGCTTATGTTTGAAAAGGTCAATTCAATGTTGTAATTATGTCTATTGAAGAATTAATGAAAAATCTTGTTATTTGTAGATGTTATCCAAGGAATTTTGTTTATGTAGCAAACATCCTCTCCAACAAGTAACTTAATGGAATCCTATAATGCCAACTCACAATCTTAACAATGAAAACATTATTTTGTAAATTTTGACATTTTAAATGGATTCCCAGGCCCCCATTCTTGTTATAACAACTCCATACTACAGTTTTAGCTATAATAACTTGTAATTCTAACAATCCATCGAAAAAATTATTGGATTTGTAAAAATAACCCACGGAAATAAGGTCTTTTCCGCTACAAAAATAACTTATTCCAATGTTATCTCAAGATGATTATACTTGACGAAGGAATTTGGCCAGGAATTTCTAGCTTTAATCTTTGCCATCTTCTGTAGTATGGTTATCCCTAACAAGGAACTTTGTCAACCAATTCTACTATTAACAATTTTTATCTCATGAAGGATTAAATAATTCATTGGAAAATAAATTGTAATGGGTTTCCATTTATTTACTAAGTAACATGATTCAATTAATTTTTTGGCTAATATATTTTGCTTGAATTCTAGTCTATTGTTCCTTGAATCATTTCCAAATTGAATTTCCTTTTTACATTTAAACTTTAATTTTTGCTAATTTTTATTCCAATTCATCTTAGGAGATCATATCATATGCACGATTCTCCATTGAATTTTTCACATGATCCTTTATTCTCTCACCTTTGTTGTCCTCCTTCATGATGTCATCCATGAACTTCAACCCCAATTTATTTATGGCTTGATATGGTTGGATATCATGATAAACCATTCTCAACATCTTGGGTGACCAAGAGATCACCCTTGATAAATTTATCATAGTCTCCATTGCAACATAACCTTATTCCTCGTCACAACTACAACCCATGCTTAATATTTGGCATGTCACTAGTTTTTCATAAACAAATCCTGCATGTGGTAGATTCAACATATCAATTCACATATAAAACTACTTAATAAACTATGGTTTCTTAATGCTTGTTATAAAATGATTATATGATATCAAAAATGTATATCCATTCAAGTTAATTAAATGTCATTGAAATCCAATGTTCATATCAAATTTTTGGTAAATTACTTAGAGTCTGTGTGACACAAGGTCAATTTGTCTATAACCTTTCACGCACGACATGATGCATAGTGATGAACCACACGCTTGTCCATGTATGTCAAATTTGTAATCACAAGCACCCTCATACTTGAGATGAAAACCTCACATTCATGTAGCACAACTACAACTATGCCATAACCCTTCATCCTCCTTCAATGCATTGTTTATTTTATTGCATTTTTCACACCTGTCAAGCCAATTTTTATGCATCATGCAAATATATGCACATTTCTCCAATCATGTTTTGCATGTTCCTATGCTCTCTCACTTTATCATCTTTTTTATGACATCATATATGAACTCCATCCTCAACTAATATGCCTCAACGTGATTCAGCATAACAACATGATTTTCTTGGGTCCTAATGCAACTAAGCGAGTACCCACAAAAAGTTGTATCATATTTCCCTCTACAAGAGACTCATGTTCCTCATTAAATTCATCACTACTACAACACATGCCTAAGTTTCAACATGTCACTAACTTTTCATCAATAGATCCTCCATGTATCATCTTCAACAATGCATAAATTCACACTTTATCAACTTTAAATTCTCAATCCCAAAGGATATCATCTCATATTAAGGGTATAGTATGCCCCATTTTCAATGTGATAAAAATTCACTAAGGTCCTTAGTTCATATCCATTTTTTCATAAATTATCAAGAACATGTTTGACACAAGGCTTAAAATTTTCATAACTTTTAACCCATAGATTTATGTGCACAGTGACGTGGTGCATTGCAAAAAATTTCATTCACTTCATTTATATAAGCATAAGAACCCTTGCAATTAATTTGATAACCTTTCCTTTATGCAGCATAGTTAAAACAATGCCCAAAGGTGTGGGGCAAAGTTTAGCCCATTTAATCCATACTACGATTTCTAGCCAATGATACCCATGAAACTTCCTTATCAAAGTCTTATTTACCTTTGTCTCTAAAAAAAAGAAGTTGGCATAGTTACTTTATTTATAAAATACATCGCAATTTCTCAACATCAAGTTGAGTAAATTTCGCTAGACACTTCAACTAAAAACTAGAAAATTATAACAAAAGAGGGAAATAGCAAGGAAACATGTATATTCATCATTTTATTGACCAAACATTACATTAATGAGAGTTTTTAGATATTAGACATTAAGAGGTTTCTTACGACCAATTTGATTTATTGTAGTATACATGTGTGCCTTTAGTATTTTTTGATTTTCCTATGTTTTCTTAGTGTTATTTTGTCATTTCTTATTATTAGTCCATGTATCTAGTTAAATATTATAGAGGTTCACTTATTCATGATGAGTTTGGACAGAGAGTAGTGTATTTTTTTTAAGCTTCCTTAAGTAGTGATACAACATTTTTGTTGTTCCATGATTTTTTCTTTCACATGGGGTTTTACTACACAAATCATAGTGTCTTGATATTTAATGGATGTGAATTATTTCTATTCAACATGTTTGTTGCTCCACAAAAGTCTCCTAATCAAAGGGTTTACAACACAAATGTCATATTGTCTTGGTATTTAATATGTACGATTTTTTTTCTCTTTGGTGTATTTTCTTGTGATATATCCACCTATGAAATCATATGTGGTATTAGAATGCTTGCGAGATTACAACTAAAAATTCCTTTTGAGTACATGTCCAAGATTTGTTCCTTTTTTAATATGATTAGACCTAATATTAGTGTTAAGCATTTGAAGAGATTCAACCTTAATTTGGTTCTTGAATTTGGACTTCTAGAACTCTTGGTATCAATGCTCAATGATCTATGTTTCTTTCTTTGTTTTAGAAAATATGCACAACATGGAAGAATTCCCACCATTCCATTGTGTCTTGAATGAAAATTATAGTTGGTTTGGCTTTCATTTCATCTAAAAGGGCCACTACTTGTAATTCATTTTAAGTTTTCTCTTCAATTAATCATGAGCATCCATTTCATATGTTTTGAAAACTAGTTTAAGATTTTAGCAATTTATATGAATTTGATAAAATGACAAAGCAATGGCTCATCAATTATCAAATTAAGTTAAGAAATGATTTCAAAAGGGCGAGGATTTGAAACTTACTACCTCTCTCTTTTTCTTAGTGCATAAACATCTCTCTAGTTGGAGTCTAGTCATGCTTCAACTCTTCCAAGGCCTCTTCTGTGGCTCGTAGCTAGAGTTGTAGTCTCTGCTTCTCCTCTTTTTATTCTCGTAGAAGTATCCTCAATTCAAAATTCCATTATTGAAGGCTCTGATTGATATCCTCATCTGAATTATGAGAAGATGATGAAGAAGATGAATAATTACTAGAAGATGACAATGGAGCATCATACTCTGATTTTTCTTTCTCCTGTTCCTTTCTTTCCATCTTTTCCTCATAATCTACATACATCATGTCCACCATGTGTGCCATCATGAGGAGGTCCTTTTAGAGATATATGTTGTCCTCCATTTCCCTTCTTGTTGCATGTCCAATCAATCACACTCGCAATTCACATCAACGAGAAGACTTCTATGATACCAAACTTGATCTGGATCTCTTCAACTACCAAAATTAACCAAGATCTTTTACTTTTTTGATGTTAGCATAATTGCATGTAAAAGAATATAAAACAACCACATGTACATGTTGTAAGGAAGATGAAACATAACAACAATCATCACAACAAAGCACACACATTGATAACAAAGTTCACCTAGTGTGGATTACATCTTCAGGCCTAGTGTCAAGAGTGGGGAGATCACTTCATTAAATGTTGCAAAATAAGATGTTGTACATGGCATATAATTTGTCACTACAATGATAAACACCCTCAACCAGAGTGGCATGTCTCTCCATAAGAAATTCTCTCTACATGGATGCTCACTCAAATGGGCCCTCCTTCAACATGAAAAGATAATAAAATATCACATGATGTGGAAAAAAGGTATACCTCAACATAATGGTAATCGAGAATCTCAACAAAAAAAGCATCATCTCAACAAATCAGAAGAAAGACGTGTCATAAATGCATCATATACCTACATGTTTTGTGATGGCTAGAAAATTCGAAGTTTTGATGACGAAATAGACCACACCACTGGATTCCTGATGCAAAAACATGTAAAATTGACTATAAACTTGCCCAATTTTGACGTTGGCACCTTCGACACTCTAAGGGAATATTTTTGGTATTTTTTCATTCTCCTCGCTCATGGTTCCACACCTCCCTACCTGGTTAGCGTTCCTTCGCTCCTCCAATCTACTTTCGCTACCTAATCGAATGAATTTGAAGGGTTATATAGTAATTTTCCTAGTGGATTAAACAAGAGGATCGTTGGATCAATGGTAAAAGATCTTATTTGGAGCGGGTAGGTTGAGGGTTCAAACCCCACTGAACCCCCTCATTCAACGCATTTTTATTTTATATATGACATATATTTGGGGTCGGCCCACGTGGGTCGGGTGGGTTAGAGCCCCGTCGACGTCGTCATTGATAACAGTGAAGGGAGAGGCCCGCAGGCACGTGGCCCCGATCCGTTTTGATTTTATTTAAATATAATATATAAATTCGGTGGACTAAGGTTGGGGCGGGTCTGCCGGAGGTGTCTCACCCTCCCACTTTTGATTTTTCTTTTAATATGTAATGTAATCCGGGGGTGGTGGGGGTGGCAGCACGCCACCCCTATTATTATTATTATTACTACTACTATTATTATTATTATTATTTTATAACCCAAATTCGTTATTTTTAACTTTGTCGAAAATAAGGGGTATTAGATAAATTAACGATTCAAAAAATTTGCACATTTCGGTGTCTGAATTCCGCGCGCTGGGTCTCGGTCAATTTGTTGCCTCATTAAGCCTGCCACTTGGCCAAGTTTGACCAAAACTTTGACCAGCCATAACTTGACCATACAAACTCAAATTTGAGTGTCATTCGAACCATTGGAATCAGGGCGACGAACACTAAGATCTAGTCTTTGTTTGGTAAAAATCCAAGAACTTTTATTTTGGAGCTATTCCGAGCCCTCATTGACTTCTGAGCATCTCTAGAGCCACCTAGATCAATTATGTTTTCCATGTTTCATTTCTTAAGAGATATTTGCAAGATTTTGATCATGTGATTTACTGGTTTGTATTTCAAGTGGATCCAGAGGGAGAATTCCATCTAGAGCCTCAATGCATATTGCAGTGGAAACAACTCATGCTCCAAAACTGAGCAATCGAGCAAGTTAAAGTGCAGTGGAATCACTTTCGGCCCAATGAAGCTACATGGGAGATGGAAGATCAAATTAAGGCTTTTCATCCTTCATTATTTTCCGGGTCAAGTAAATGTGTTTGGTATATGTATGTATATATGTATTGGTTGTAGATACCACAATTATTTGTGATAAAGCTCCAATAAGTGATATGATTGTCATATTTGTCATGTTGGTCATGGTTTGCAGTAGTTTTTCATTATAAATACTGCATCAAACTATGTTATAAATCTCCATGGGCAGTATATTTTGTTTTTTAACAATTTTAATGCTCATAGGTGTCATAGAACACCAAGGGCGATGTTCCCCTAAGGGGGAGGGATTTGTAATAACCCGAGTTTAAATTTCATGTAATAAATGATAATAAAGGTAAAAATAATAAGACCAAGGTCACAAAATATGTATTCCAAGCTAGATGTTGGGAAAAAAACTATAGTGGGCATCACGTTCAGTTTATTTATGGCTAAGGAAATTGACAAAGGAAAATACAAAGGAAAAGAGGCATTAATTGACATTTATTTATGAAATAAAGGAAAACATGAGAAAATGAAGTTGCAGAGACACACATTTTCATGTGAGAAAAATTAGAAGAAAAATGAAGGAAAATGAAGAAAATAGAGGACTCAATGATAAAAAGGCTTCTGAGGATCAGTTCACAACTTTTGTCAATTGTCTTTGGAATTAGTTTCAAAGAGAGAGAGAACATCACCTAGAGGAGAAAGCAAGGAAAGAACAGGAAGGAAGAGGATAAGAAAGGAAAAACAAATGAAGCAAGGAGAAAGTTGGATAAACAACTTCAACAGGAGGATTTTGTAGGTAATAGGTTACTTGTGTGATTTCCTAGCTGAGGTGTGAGTGCATGGTACATGAATTTATTTATTTGTTTCATTTGTTTTCACTGGCATGGGTTTTGGTGGGTTTGACAGTGGTTTCATCATTTCCTTTCCATTTCTTTGATCACCATGGTGTGATGAGATTCTTTTGTGGTTGAGATTTGGATTTTCATAAGATTTTGAAATCGGGTGAGGTGGTATTAGGAACATTCCCAAGGTTTGGGGGTGGATATGGTTTTCTCTAGGAATCCCTCGATAGGTGGGTGTAGACAAGAAAATTCCTCAAGGTATGGTGAAGGAATTCTGGGGCATCCAAGCTTGCTTTGGTTTTGTGATCTCTTGACCAGTTTTGCGATATTGAGATAATTTAAGGGCGGAGGTAGTTTAAAAACTAGATTCCCTTGGTTGTTTATGTCTTGGTTTATCCCATGATATCCCACATTCATGCTTTGAATATGGCACACGGGTGATTGAATGAAAGAAATATTTGGTTCAGCTCAATCTATGGTCGGGTGGTACGTGGAAGTCCCTTACTTGGTTGGATTTTGGATAAGTTGAGTTATTTTTCTATTGTACTCTATGATAATTTATACTTGTTATTATGTGTCTTCGATGGCTATTTTTTCATGGTTAATATTTTGATTATATGATGGTTATAAGCATGGTTCTATAACATGTTCTAGCTATGACTCTTGTTATTTTTTGATTAGTTGATGAATGCATGGGCTAACAAGTGTTGTTGCAGCTACTTGAGAGGGAATTAGACCTTCTCAGTGATTCACAACTAAAGAAAAAATACTTACACTCATATATGCATTCATGACTTGTAGGTTACATGTTTACCATGTGTTTGATGAAATGCCTAGTATGTTCTAGTCAATCAAGGTCATTTTTCTAACTCAAGTTTGTATTTTTAGCCTTGTAATTATGTCATTTATGATTCTATAAAGTCTCATGCAGTTATGTGAAATGGTATGGAGGATGTCCTGTAATTGTGGTTCAGATCTCAGAACCATGCCCTTTGAACTAGGAAATTTGGGTGACAATCGCTTGGAGGCAGTGTTACGCATGTGGTTGGAGGCCTATAACCACATCCATGCATTGTCATGCATGCATTTGGGGGTCCAGGTCAGTGAAAAATAGCCCCAACTCAGGGTTTGGTCATTTGGGGTGGTCCTTTTCTCCCTAAGTGTCCTGTAGCCTTGAGAAATGATGTGAGTTGTTAGTTTTTGGTCAGTTTGTAGGCCCCACTTCCTTAACTGGAGCTTGGAGGTCGGGTCATGTCATAGTAACTCTTCATCTCATGTTTACCATGAAAGGCCAGTGAAATCGGGTAAATGCGGGAGGGGGCGTTACATACCACTTTTGATGTGGTGGGATATTATTGGGCTTATCTTTGAATGGCCTTATCTCTTGATCCATAAGTTGGGTCAAGGTAAAATTTATATCATTGGAAAGGTCTTAATGAGATGAACGTAGTGATGTCATCCTTTTTACGTTTGAGGAAGTTGAAAAATATCAAAAAATTAAGACCTCATCCCCATAACTGTACCTTGGAGGTTGGGTCAACATAGTAACTTCCTCCTTCAAACCTTCGTCGTGGACCAGGATTAGAAGGGGGTAGGTTACACCCTCTTTTTCACTTGTTTGAATAAGCTTGATGATTTGGAAGTGAGGATGCTCATGCAACAACTCTCCTCTCTCTAATATCTTTTTGGAGAAAGGGTCTTCACATAAATATATAAGACTTGAACCCTTTTTCGTATAACCACTTCATGGTGGTTATTCTAGATTAACAATATGTTTTAATGATCTTTTGAGATTCTCTTTAATGTAATCCTTCACTAGTACAACCATGATCTCTTTCTTAACATGAAATGAAATTAATTCTTCTTTTATTTCGTTAAATTCAAAGTATAGTTATTCAACTAACGCCAAGTGATATTCATTATCGTTCACAAAAGTAATTAGCCATCACTTGATTTCTTCTTTTAGAAAAATAGTGAGATCATAAAACTCACTAGCCCATGAAGCTTTAAGTACACTCAATTCCACGTCTGATTACTCTTTAGTTATAATCATATACTCTCTTATTAGTTATGGTACCTCAAAATACTCAACAATATTAAGTGCTTTAAGGAATGCATTAGTTATTTTGTCATTAATCATTTTACAATTGGAAATTGAATCTCGTAATATTTGTATCCTTTCAAACCATATTTCTTTCACTTGTTTTATTTTGTGATTTGAAGGTAAACCTTGTTGATTTCTACAAAATCACTTAAACTTGACACTCACACAACAAAATTACTAAAAACATTTTCATAAAAATATTCACCATGTTCTATATCCTTTTGCAAATATTCCATAAAGATGGAGATCCATTGTGACAAGTTCCTCAAATTTGACCTCACCTCCTAGGCTTCTAAAATAGTACTTGATTTCTTATTAATGTTTTCCACCACACCTAATCTCACTTCGCTAAGTAATTTGGTGGCCTTGTTTATCCATGTTGATATCCTTGGTGTACTCTAAGGCATTTGGTCTAAAGAAATAATAGCTAATGGTTATGTTAACAAAGGTTTAGGACTAAATTCATCCTTGAGATTGCTTATTCTTATTTTTAATATAATATTTTCTAGTTCCTGCTTTGAAACAAAGTGAGGAAGAGCATCTCTTATGGTCATATGCATTGTTAGGAGTGTTGAGCGTCATAATTCCCAAACATCCACTTCTAGATTCCATTTTTTATTTGTTTTCTTATTCTTAACATGGACCTTTTCTGCTTATAACTTTCTATATTCCTTATTATGTTGGGTATTATGCATCATCAAACACTGCTCTTAGTAAATAGTTGGTTCCTCTTGCGTTAACTCCTTTGCAATCAACAATTAGTAATGCTACCTAGTCGAGTATAATGCACTGTCAACTTCATATCAATAATATCTCTTGGCACTTCAGAATTCTATGATCCTTTCTTACTTAGGTTTTTCTTCCTTTTAAGATGTGTTATTACATGTGTTCTTCCAATGTCAACATGGGGAGGGCCACCTTTATCATCTCTTCGAGCATGTATTTTATTATTCTCTTCTCTACGTAATTTTGACTCTTATCTCTTCTGGGTAGAGGAGGAACTCCTGCATGGATGGGTAGTAGAAGAAGATTGGAGATTAGTTGCATTTTTCCTTCTTTACTTTGTTTTGGTCTATTGAAGTTGAGTATCTATACTAATCTCAATGGCCAAATCATCATTGCATGCTCACTCTTATTTTTTCTTAGGTGTATTTGGGTTTTGTTGCCAATCCTTCTATAATATTTGTGCAAATATTTCTATACCTCATGGACATGAAATGTTAAGAAAATAAATCTTCAAGGTAAAAATATTTTAGGGGTTTTTCTTCCTTAAGGTTGAATAGATTAAGCATTTCAAGACCTATTAAATGAGGCAACTTCTGATTGTCACATTGGATATATTAAAGGGTAAGGAAATGAATTATATCTCTTTTTTTTAATAAAAAGGGTGGACCATGTATTTTACTACTTGCAAGCTTCAACAACAAAATATCAATCACAAACAAATGTAGGAAGAAGAAAAGGGCTTCCATTATATCCATACAATCAAATGTAAATTTTCTCTTCCTCTTGCACACAAATTCCCTTTTCTTTGAGGAAATCCTTTGCTTCTTGATTTATCTCGTTTAGTTATGCTCCAACTAACATGCGTCTAAACTCCTTAATAAATTTATCCTAAATAATGAAAAATTGGAATGATGCCTTATGCTTCAAATGAACTTGGTACTATAATTGGGAAAGTTCATATTCAATAGTTACTCCTTAAGGGTAATCCCTCAATAATGTTATAATAAGCCATTGATCATACTACATATGTATTCATGGAAAATATCTGATTATTTAAGTAATTGGTTAGTTGGTAGGAAATATCATTCAAGAGCACCTTGGACCAATCAAGCATATCTCCTTTTCTGAGGGAAAAATACAGGACATATAAAACTGACCTATGAATGTGAGATGTAGAATATCATTCCATAAAATGCACGACTAGTCACAAAAACTATTGATATAGCTCTACCAATAGAGATATATCAATGATTGTATCTAGCATTTTGGTTGATGGAGCCATGTAGTCCTTCAACAAATTTAACCCACCACTCCAAGAATCTAGAAAAGAATTAATGTCGGGAAGCTTGAGACCTTTTTTGGGGTTGGGTAGTTGGAGCAACCTTTTCAAAATTTTAGGAGTTAGTAGGACTATATTATTTCATTCTTTTAATACTCGAATCACTCTACTTTCTGAATCAAACCAATGGGCACACCAAGAAACTAAAGCCCTAAAATCAAAAGCTTTGAGAATGCACCCAACATTCACTAGACCAATCATCCAAATATTGTTCTTAAGCTTTTGCTTAGAATTTAGACTCAATAAACACATATATGCAATGAACCAATGAAATTCCTTGTCTTGATGCACAAAAGAATTCACAATATCTCCACAAAAAAGATATTTTCTTTTGCTAGTTTCCTTGCTTCATATTCTTCCAACGCACTTTGATATATGTCACAGTATCACTCATGAACTATGGAGCTCTATCTATTTAATGGCTTAGTTCATGAATAATATTTACCAAAACATCCCTTCATCACATACCACATTATTTGGGACATGAAAAAAAACCATAAATGGAAGTTATTTTGGAAAAAGGTACTTCACAGGAAAAAAAATTAATAATCCACTTTATCCTCTTTTTCCTTGTCAATAAGAACTTAATTAATCAATCCAAAATGACCTTGAACAAGTGCACATGGTGTGATATTTTCACTATGTATGGAATAGACGTAGAGAGAGAGAAATCCTTGAAAGGTTTGGTTATATGGAAGTGCAAATCATTGATGTGCAGGGACATGAAGTGTGTGGGGAATATGGCATGCAAAGATTTTTTCACAACTATAACCACCAAACAACTAAGTAAAGAGTAAATGATTTTGGTGTAGCATGGTGTAATTCAAGGAGGAAGTGTGGAGCAACAAGGTGTGCAGAAATAAGATTTGTGCAAAGAGAAGAGAAAAGCTCAAAAAAAACATAAGCATTGGCTTGTGTGGAACACGTTTTGTGCATGGCAAGGTTTCGTGTGGAATGCGGTGAAATGGTTTTGAAAAAGAGAATATGTGAACATCATAAGGAATCCCGCATAAGCCATAAAAATGATTACGTACTATGTACACATGAAGTTTTTTTCAACACATAATGAAACTAGAAACATGATGGATTTCAAAATGTGAAGGAAAAATGTTGAGAAAGGTTTTTATATAGGAATAAACTTGGAAATCAAAGGTGATACGTGAAAATGGATCATTAACCTTTTTTTTATTTCAAGGTTAAAATTACAACTTGTTTGATGCCATGATCTTGAAAACCATTAATATTGTTAGCCAAAACCTCAAAATCAATTGATGAATCAATACATGGTGCTCCCTATAACACTTTTTTTGTTTTGTTTTGGGCTTAAAATTGCCAAGATAAAAAATAAAGGGAAAAAAGAAGAAAAATGTCAAAATTTTGAAAAAAAAAAAAAGAGAGCATTTTAAATTAAAAAAAACTATCACATAATTTATAAATTTATATTTAAAAAAATAAAAGTAAGGGAGAACAAATTTAAAAACATTTAAAACACACACACACACACATGTCAATTAGGGTTATCTCACATGGTTTGGTGGAATGGTTGTTATCTTCCCCACCCATGTTAAAATTCTCACTAGCAGCATGATGAACTATAATGCCTTAATTATTGTTGTAATGGCTATGTGTATATAAGTATTGGTGTATTGGCTTCGAGCCTTGTGAACTCTTAAGAGAGTATACCTATAGATTGGTCTGGTACCAACAACCTCACTCTATCCCTTGGACTGAGAGAGAGATTGGTTTCTTTCCTAAATAAATAAATAAAAACACACATAAAATAAAACTCAGTAAAAAAATGATTTTTAAACTTTAAAAAAAAAAAAAAAAAAAAAAAAATTAATAACAAAAATTATGGGATTGATTCTTTTAATTGCCCTTTCCCATTTTTCCTTACCCACCAACTAACATCATCCTTACTTCCCCTTTATCCATGCTACAATTTGTCACTTTAGGGCAATGTGCAGATTAAAGGGGTATGAGGGAGTTGAGGGGTTGGGATGAGAGCAAGGGTGATATGTAGGTGGGGACTAGGGAATAGGGTTAGTAGGTGGGGGTGGGGCGACAAAGGGGAGATGAGGACATGGTAGGATTTAAGGATGTGCTTAGGTGAGGGGTGGAGGCAGGGAGCACAACAATGAAGGCTTCATAAAGCAAGGCGGGCCAGGATTACATATGAATAGGGGGATTAGGGGAATTCGGGTTAGCGATATTTAACCACCACATACTCCATCGCCACTCTCCTATTTTTTCCCTTTTTTTTTTAATTTGTTATTTTTAAAAAAAAATAAGTTTTTAAATTTTATTTTTTTAATAAATTTTATTTTTAGATAATTGTTTTCTTCCTTTAAATGTTTTTCAAAATTTCCTTTTCGCTTTTTCAAATACTGGGGTTTTTTTAATAAATTTATAAATTATGCTCCTTAATTTTAAATGTTTTGTTGTTTGTTTATTTATTTAATCAAAACATTCAATTTTATTTTATTTTCAATATATTTAAACAAAAATAATAAGAAAATATGTTTTTTTCTTTTAGTTTTGCAATTTTAAGATTAAAGCTAAAAAATGACACCATGTTTTGATTAAAAATGATTTTGAGTTTTTGATTAATTGATTTAAAAAGTTGCAATTTTAATCTTGAAATAAAAAATGGGCATTATTAACAATGATTTTGAGTTTTTGATTAATTGATTAAAAAAGTTGCAATTTTAATCTCAAAATAAAAAATAAAAAAAGGGCATTATTAAGAACATTACATTTTGAATTGGGAATAGATTTCAAGGTTCTTGTTTATAATGATACTAGTTGTCAAGGCCACAATTTTAACAATTTGTAATTTCAACCTTGAAAAACACGTGTTACTAGTAGCAACACTTTAAATTTGATTTGGGAGTAAATTTTAAAGTTTTTATTTGCAATAGCACTGGTTTCCAAGGCCAATATTTGAAAAGTTGTAATTTTAACCCTCGACTAAAAAGGAGGTGATTTTAGGAGAACCACTTTTAAATTTAACAATTGATTTTAAGGTTTTTGTTTGTAACTTTATAGAGATATAAGATCATCGTGCGACGTGAAAAAATATTGTAATTTTAACCTCAAAATAAAAAGAAAATGTGATTTTGGTAGTGCTACTTTTTTATTCAAGGGTTGATTTTGGTGCTTTTAACCCAAAAATATGAGCTTTTAGGCTTCTTGGCTTGAGGGCACTATTTTTGTGAAGTCGGTAATTGTGTTTTTATGCATCAAAATCAAACCATTTTGTTTTAGCACGACTTCTATCATCTTTTGGACATTGTTCTTGGTAGTTAGTTTATGGTTTTTATTAATTGGATATATCTTAAGTTGTTGTGAGGTAAAGTTATTAGCCTCCCCACCCTTCACACAACAAGGTCCAAATCCCATTTTGTGGCATGTTTGTTCTCAATGTGATTATTGTTGATGAGCTATAAATGATCTATTCATGAGTTGTTGACTTGGACTTATGGCCTAAAAAATATAAGATTTACCCTAGATACTATCCTCAAAATGATAAGTGTTTGAGCAATTGATATATTACATTAACTATATAAAAAACCATCAATTTATGGGTTTTCACTCTCATTCTTGATTACTTGTGCTTATGTTCACTAATGAAATATGTTGTAAGTATCGATGATTTCTGAGAATATTTTTTTTTGTTTCTTGGAGCCTATGATTTTTAAGGATCCTACTTTAAGTGTTATTTCGCACCTTGTTATATTCAATTCAATATTGCTAATTTTAATTATCATCTTTTTTACACCTTAATTCGACATTACAAAGGGGGTATCAAGTAATGCTTATTTGGATGGTAAATGGTACCTACTAAAAAAATGAGACCCATATTGAACACTCTCTCTTTGTTTGTTTGTTTTTCATGAGCACTTCATTTAGTCTTTCTTATATTAACACCTCTTCTTCTTGGAGGCTACCCTCGCTGATCAGTGACAATTTTGGCCTTTTATGCATCTACATCTATTTCCCATCATCTTTAGTGCAGTCAAACTTTTTGACAACTTAAACATTTGCTTCATTTTCACAAATCACTTTGACTACATTCTATGCTAGTGCCCTTTTTGCTTGGAATGGCTTTTTGATAAAAAACAATGTTTTGCCTTTTCATGTATCGACATTTGATCCTCTTTAGCTTCAAAAACATTTAACCATCTTAATAACGTTGGTGTTTGAATATTTTTCTTAATGCACTTGACCCATTTTTTTTACACTAATATCTCTATTTGAGCCACTTATGTTGATTTTTAATAATGTTTTTTTTTTCCTTTGTCCCTCTCTAACAAATGATTTTTTTACATTTCAACTCCAAACTGCAATAATGAGGATTTTTGTTTTTTCTTATACACGTGAGTATTTGGCTCATGTATTACTTGGAACACTTCATGAGTTTGTTTAAACCATTTTCCTAAGAGGCTAAGTCAACCCTCTTTGATTCCTGGAAACACTTTGGTTGATATTTTGCATTTCAGCCTTCTCACATCACTTTCATTTTTTATAGGATTCTTAGGTTGCTTAAAGCATTCTTGATGATAATTGACATTGTTTTTCCTTTTAGTGTACCTTCCTTGACCTTTTTAGCTTCAATTATTTTAGTTATGATGACAACCTCCTTAGACACATGTCTTTGATGATAAGATGACATCTTAACATGTGTTGCTTGGAGTAGTGGTTGTTGGTTTTATTGTAGCACTCATGTTATTTCATTTATTAGTCACTTTGTCAAATCAAATTCAACTTCAACCCCATTTTCTAAAATCTATTATTTTTCAACTTGTTGAACATCAATACATCAAAATACATAAACACACCTCTTTGCAAGACTCTCATAAAAACTAAATTTCTTCATCTTCAAACCACCTTGGTGTAAATGAAATTGACATTAAAGAAAAATACACATCATGCATCCTTCATTCTTAATAAATCTTTTTTCGTATGACAAATTATTTTTAAAATAAAATATTAAACATTTAGAGATTATTTATGATCAAATTAATTCATTATTATAAACATAAGTAATTTTAAAGATTATTTGTGATAAAGTTGATTCATTATTGTAAACAAATATAACTTTAATATGTTTATTTTAAAATATACATTTATCTTTTTATTTTATTCATCTATATTCTCTAAATAAATAACATAAATATTTACTAAATTCATAACAAACCCCCCCCACACATATAACCTTTCTTAAACAATAATAAAACAATTTTATTATTTTGTTACTTCGTAAAGATTTCCCTCTCTAATTTCATTTTATATATTTATCAATCATATATAAACAAAACGGTTATTACTCTAAAAAATTTATAGTTTTTAACGCTATTTTTCTAATCATGTGTCTTTATATTTTTTCAACACTATTTTTTAATCATAATTCATTTCAGAAGTTTGAAAATGAAGCCCTTCCAAAAGGCCCCATGATTCGAATAATTCAACTTTCACCTAACCAAATTGCCAAGGAAATGAATGAAATGAACCTAGGTCTTTCTTTCCCACGCGTTTATCAATAAACTAACTCAATGTGTATTTTTCATGATATTTTAGATAACACATGTGAGGGTGGCAATCACCAACGATACGAGGTACATGTGAATTGTGAACCTTCAAGTAATAGATAAGGAGTAAGGAGTTGTTTTTAATGTGATTTTTTGGAATTTTTTTTGTAAATATTTTAGCAGGAATTTGACAAAAAATTTTGAGGTGAAATCTTGATTTGTGTTATTTAAACTAGTTTTTGACTACATATATGGATTCAGCACATAAATTCAGGACCCTGAAAAACTTCTAAGGCACTTAGATTGTGTAAAGTTTACCCATCAAACTTGTAATTTCAATGAATTCCTACCGGATTTTAGACAAATTAAATCACAAAAATAAATTGAAAAACTTTTCAAAAAATAGCATTAAAGACAACTCAATGAGATAATGATCACTCCATATGTAAGTGAGTCAGACTTCATTATTAAAATTAATAAAATAAAAAAAAATCATTAATAATAAAATAAATTTTAATATAAAATTTTTATTTATTATTATTAAATTTGTTATATTAAATAGTTACAAATTAAGGGTAAGAGAATTTATAAAATACTATATTAAAATTAATATAAAGTTATTTTAAATCGGGATCTACTAAGTGCCAAAAAGATCAAATCTCTCAAGTTTTTTTGTTTTTTGGGTAAATTTGAAGAAAAAATTGCACTTCTAAAAATTTGATTCCTCTCATCACTTGATAGTCTATCCTTAGTTAAAATGGATCTATGCTAGTTCTTAATAATATTATTTTCTTATGTGATTCATAACGATTAGAGATGACTTTTTAAGATTGAGATCATATAGGATTTTTGGGGTCAAAGTTTAGAACCTTCCACAACTCATCATTATGATATAGGTGGAAGACTTGATGTAACAACAAGAATATATAATGTGGAGCTGCTTTAGAAAATTCAAAGAAAACCAAAATAATAAATTAGAAATTCAAATTAAACCAAAAAAAAAAAAAATCAGAAAACAAATAATCATAATAATATGTTAAAAAGTCAAATTAAATAAAATTAAATAAAAAAAAACACCACTAATTTATTTAAAGACTAAATAATATAAATATTAAATTAAACTAAAATTAGAAAGAATAAATAATAATTAAATAATGATGAAAGGATAATAATTAAAATTAAATAATTTGAAATACTTGGAATAAGAAATAACTAAAATAACCAAAAATAAATAAAGAAAGAAAAAATTAAGAACTTGATAAATAAAATAAATCAAAATAAATAAAATGATAAATTATTCATTTTATTATTATTATAAATACATTTATATCTTAAAGAATATAAAATGATAAATTATTCATTTTATTATTATTATAAATACATTTATATCTTAAAGAATATATATATAACTTTGATTTAATTTTTATGGAATATTTATGAAGTATTTTTAGTAATAAGAATGGAAGGTTTAAATATTTCTTAAAAGTAATTATAACCTTTTTGCTTTTAGATCTAATAAAAAATGTTATAAAATTAAATTGAAATAAAATATTTATAAAATATTTTAATTGTTTGGGCATGTTGTATTAATAAGCATTGTATTGGACCATAATATTGTAACATACTTACAAGTTAATAATATCCATGATAAAGTGGGGAAAATATCCATGGTTAAAAATCTTGTTATATTGTAAGTTTATTATAAGTATTAAGTTTTTATGTGCTTATCAATTAAATTTAAATATGGTTACATATGGTTAAATCATTATTTTAATGTATATGGTAATTTGGATATTAATTTATAGCTACTATTTATATGCTATATATTTTAATTTGATATGTATATTATGATTTACTTTTTTATTTAAAAAATTGTTCATAATTTTATTAATAAAAACAAAATTACAATATAACAAATTAAATTTTATTAATTTTAATTTTTAATTATTAATTGAGCCAACATTTAGATGTTTACACTAATTTACGAATATTACAACATCTACATATACTAAGTTTTATATTACTTTTAACCTTTTGTTAATTTTTAAATTTAGTCGACATGTAAATGTTTACAAACATTTACACCACTATAACATCACTCCCATACCAAAGCGTATGTTAATTTTTCGCATCTCAGTGACAAATTCCAATCATGGAATTAGATTCCTCTTTTCAAGAGGGCCAATTTTGACTATTAAAGTGCTCAATTTGAAAAAGGGAAAATGCATTTTTGAATTGAAGCCCACATGTACACAAAAGGACAGGTGGACCGAAAAGAGAAATTGGACACCCTTGGATGGCTATAAATTCAAGTCAAGTGACACTCATTTGGACATCATCATAATGATCATTCTTCTTTCTTTGGGTTTGGCTTGCACATGTCTAAGGTTGGGTCACAGAGATTGGTTCATACAGGTCTGAGATAGCTCGCACATGTGTTTAGGGTTTTTGTTTCCAGCTACAAGCATGCTTTAGGAAAATTTAGGTCCCAACCACAGGCATGTAGGCTCATGTGTGTGGTTGGAGGGCTTCAACCACACACACATCACTCCTTGTGTGCGATTGGAAGCTAGGGTTTGAGTTTTTATAGTTAACCGCAAAATTTTTCAGTTGACTGCAGAGTTCGGTAGTTGACGGAAGAGAGTGATAGTTACCCACAAGTTTCTAAATTAGAGTTTTGATTATTAACATTGTTGGGTTCATCTCTTGGATGTTGTTTAGTTTATTTTGTTGGATAGGTTTATGGTTGAAGATATGGATAATTGTACTCTCTTTTTGCCATGAATCATTCATTGATAATATAATAAGAAGAATATTTTGAAAGAGTTTTCCCTGTAGTGGATTTTGTCTTGGTCTCCGATAAATCCTAGTGTCTCTATGTGTGAATTTTTTTCTTCTATTCTTGTTGAAAATGGCACCAAGAAAGATTCTAATTGTAATTCCACATCTCATGACAACTTGTATGAGTTAACTAGGTTAGTTTGACTTAGTTCACTAGAAAATTTGGCGGAAATTCCGACGGCCAATTCGTCGCTATTCCGACACATAGTCGTCGCAAGAGCGACAGTTCGAGGGCGGGCAAAACGTGGTTTACCATACCGTCGCAGTTCCAACGCAATTAAAAAGTGTCGCACTATCGACACTTTTTCCGTCACTTCCAAACAAGCGTCACTCTTCCGATGTTTCCCAATCCGTCGCACTTCCGACCTTTGTAAACTGTCGCACTTCCGACGAAATGTGGTCCAACGTTTAGAACATCGCTCTTCCAATGTCTGTAAACTGTCACAATTACGACGAAATGTGGTCCGACGTTTTGAACGTCGCTCTTCCGACGTCTGTAAACTATCACAATTGCAACGAAATGTGGTCCGACATTTTGAACATCGCTCTTCCGACGTGTTTATATTGTCGCTCTTCCGACGTTTCTAATCTGTCGCAATTCTAACGCGTACAAGGCATCGGAATTGCTACGGCAGGTTCAATTTAAAAAAAAAAAAAAAAATGAAACTTTAAAAGAGAAAAACGTTGTTTTGAATATATTATATGAAGTAAAACAGTCCATGAAGTCATTACATTTTCACATCTGAATATTTGAACCCAAATATCCATCCATAAAAGTGGAAGTCCCACCCCAGACAATGATAGAAAAATACCCCATGTCACATACAGGGACATTATATAAAACCCAGTAACGGTCCACATGGAGATTATCGACAATCTGAGAAAGCATCCAAATATGCCTGAGGCATCTATAAGGAAGTGAAATAGCAGTATGTAGAATAGTAAAGAAACAGATAGAGTACTGACGTCCATTGTTCCAAATACAAATTGAAGTACCCAAAATCCTTGAACAAATAAAAACGCTAATCATGTGACGAGTGTGATATGTCCAAAATATAAAAAGACCATGAGACCATATCAATAAACCAGCAACATAGACCAACATAGCTAGTTTTGAAGGTAGAGTGATAAACATTAATCATTTTTTTTCACAAGAGAAAAAACGTTTTTTTGAATATATTATATGAAGTAAAACAGTCCATGAAGTCATTACATTTTCACATCTGAAGATTGGAACCCAAATATCCATCCAGAAAAGTGGAAGTCCCACCCCAGACAATGATAGAAAAATACCCTATGTCACATACAAGGACATGATATAAAACCCAGTAACGGTCCACATGGAGATTATCGACAATCTGAGAAAGCATCCAAATATGCCCGAGGCATCTATAAGAAAGTGAAATAGCAGTATGTAGAATAGTAAAGCAACAGATAGAGAATCGACGTCCATTGTTCCAAATACAAATTAAAGTACCCAAAATCCTTGAACAGAGAAAAACGCTAATCATGTGAGGAGTGTGATATGTCCCAAATATAAAAATACCATGAGACCATATCATTAAACCAGCAACATAGACCAGCATCGCTAGTTTTGAAGGCAGAGTGATAAACATTAATCATTTTTTTTTCACAAGAGAAAAAACGTTGTTTTGAATATATTATATGAGGTAAAACAGTCCATGAAGTCATTACATTTTCACATATGAACATTGGAACCCAAATATCCATCCATAAATGTGGAATTCCCACCCCAGACAGTGATAGAAAAATACCCCATGTCACATACAGGGACTTGATATAAAACCCAGTAACAGTCCACATGGAGATTATCGACAATCTGATACTCTTTAACTGCTACTCTTTGACCTCTTTAACTTATACTCTTTAACTGCTCTGATACTCTTTGACCTTTGTTCATCCTTTTATCCTTTTTATCATGATATACTGTGGTAAATAGGAAAAAATTTATGTAAGGATAATTTTTTACAAAAATTCCATCATTTCTTCCCACCATTGAACTTTTGGCACTCTGGTCCTTTGCAAATTTCTTAGTGTTTCATCAGCCTCAGTATATCTGAAGAAATTAGGTTGATTTGGGAACAAATGATTTACTTCATGCTCAAGATAAAATAAATTCTCCAATCTGTCATGAAGGTTTTTCCCTGTAGGCAATGTTGTTGTTGATGAACTGGTTGAAGAACTAGCTTGATTATCGGCATATTTGTCCAATTTTTCAACATAACTATCAAGGTCCATTACCTTATCTTCTGCAACCATAGGACTGGGCAATCCTCTATTTAACAAAATATTCAATCTTTCTCTGAAGGCAATGATTTCTTCTTGCATATCTGAGCACCTTCGTTCTAAATTCTATACCAGATTTATTTTAGTAAAAACTCTCTTTATTTCCAGAATTGTTCCGGTCCTGTCCTGAATACCAATTTCTGCAAGTTGATTCTTAGTCTGAGTATTCAAAAAATGTATAAGTCTATTGGCCTCTTCTGGCATATTTCCCAACTCTTGTCTTGATCTCTCAATCTCATCCAGAGCTAATTTAACTAAGTTATTCTGTTCATCCATTATTTGAATTGAGGACCAAATATCCTTTATTGATTGAATGATATTATCCCAAAGAATATCATTTATTTCTTTTAAAGTTTTCTCCAATGTGAGATCCTTTTCCAATGCTTTGACTGTTTTTTCTAATTTGTTCACTTCTCTTGTTTTATCAGCAACACTCATTTTTGAAAGATCATATTTATGTTCTAGAGTGGCCAATTGTTCCTTTGTTTTGTGAAGCTCTATGGCCTGAATGTTCATATCTTCCATTGACTTTGTTAATTCATTAGTGTTCAAATTTGCAGTGTTGCTCTGTGACAATTCTGCTGGCTGACCTGTTGTTGCTGTACCTGTCACTACTCCTGCTGTAGATACTAGAATATTTTCCTGCTTATCTTTTAATGCATTCTCAAGCTCTTTTTCAGTTGCAGTAAGTTGCTCATTCAATTTTAAGAGAAAATCCATTAGTTCTTCCTCAGAATTTTGTTTGATGATTTCTGCAGTCTGTGGATGTCTTAAGGCCGGTAACTTTAATTGTTTTCTCAGAGCTGCAATATCATCATCTTTTCTCTTGATCAAAGCTTCAATACCTTTCACATCTTTAGGATTATGACCCAAACCAATGATTATTTCCTCTAAAGTTTTGATTATATTATCCTTAGCCTGGGATGAGGCTTTTTCAAGCTGCAACTGTGTATTAGTATTATCCAAAGAAACCTGCAACTTATGGGTCATCATTGATTTATCCGTCAGAGTAGAATAAATCATCTCACCTGTTTGCTTGTGTAGCTCAATTTGATCTAAAGGAT
Source organism: Pinus albicaulis (assembly GCA_034641835.2). Classification (NCBI taxonomy): domain Eukaryota; kingdom Viridiplantae; phylum Streptophyta; class Pinopsida; order Pinales; family Pinaceae; genus Pinus; species Pinus albicaulis. The sequence goes on along the minus strand of CM076583.1, from coordinate 1,220,593,620 downwards.
GGATATCCTTTGCTAAGACTTCAAAATTAGTCCTAACGTAATCTACAGCTATCTGAGGCTGCTGCACCTTGGGCTTCAAATGGCTCATTAACATCTTACCCTGTTGGATGTCATAAGCTGACATCAATCTTTCTTGATTTTTCGGAGCCATCTTCAAAACTTGGTTGTACACTTGAAGTCTAAGTGGATCGTTCCTGGCCTTTATATTGATGAATGTTCTTTTGATGTCCCAGGCAGTTTTTACTGGACGTTTGAAAGAAGATATTCCTGCACTTTTTTGCCTCTGTATTCCCTGTTTTTGAAAATTAGTGGATGTCCCACTACCTGTATCTGTTTGCTGACTGTCTTCTCTTCCCTGGCTGTCAGGGATTTCCTAAAATGATTCATCTTCTGGAAGGGGAGTTAATTTCTGCCTTTTAACATCTTGTTGTTCAGAAGAGCCACCAATAGGAGTAGTTGTTTCAGCCTCTCTCTTTTTTCCCTTTTCTATATTCAGAGGAGTTTGTAAAATAGAAATTTCTGGCTCACTGATTTGAGTAGGAGGAATTTGTCCTTGACCTTGTTCTTTAGAAGTCTCTGGTTGTGCTGTCATTATGAATTTTTCAATTATTTGTATATCAGGCTCCTTTTCTTTTCCTTTAGATTCTACTGCTACTATACTAATCTCCTACAAATTTTGTTGTAAAGTCCTGGCTGAAGAAGATCCCTGCACCTGTCCAAAAGAATCTAGGTCAAGTATATTTTCAAGATCTTTCATTACATTTTCAACGTTGACCTGCTCACTATCATTTTAAACCAATGTCCCTTCTGTCCATTCATCCATATTAGCATATTGTTCTATTTCTGGGATTCTTTGATGGATGTATGGTGACTGTTTATTTTTCATTCTTCTATCACAGATAAAGTTGTTTGGATCATAAGGCACCCAGTAGAAAATATTTTGTAGTCTGAGATGGTCTTCTAAAATCCTTTCGGCTTCCTGTCCAGCTTCCCTAGAGTAACAAATGAAGGGACCTAATTGGCTCTTGATCCTGAGTTGAGCCTTTTTCTTTGCATTGTAAAAATGAATTATATCTAAATTATTCATCTGCCTGAAATATTCTAATGCAAAGAGTCTCATTGGGACATACTTGGGCAGTTTGAATGGGCATAATTCACATCCATATATCCTGATCTCTATGTAGTTTTGATATAGGTACCAGTCACCTATCTTGTAATGCTTTGAGAGCTGAAGGATTTTCTTGATTTCATTGTTAATTCTAGGAGGAGAGACTCCTGTCAACAAGGTAGTTGCAGGATGAACAAAAAGGTCGACAAACTCATTATATGAATAAGGAGAATCAGAGGAATTGTGAGTAATGGCAGACCAAAAGATGACTGACCTAGGATTCCCTTTGGCATCGAGTTTCTTAACATAAAAAGGGAAATTTTCTGACTGAAAGTAAATCATGAGATGATATATGACAGAAGAATACTTAAATACTCTCTCATTCTCAAATCTCATGAACTGATCATGGATTTTGTCAGCAATATAAGATGCAAAATCGTACTTGACAACAGGAGGCTGTCCAGGGGTAAAAATGGATAACAATACTAGGGTTAAGTGATCAACATACTCACTAGTATTGAAGCCCATTATGGAAGATATCATGTCTAAAATAACTCTACCCTCATCAGTAAAGAAAGCATAACCATAAGGGGGAGGGTTTTTAGGCTGATGCTCTGGTAACATGAAGGTTTGGCATAGGCGGTTTAACTCTTCATGAGATAACTTAGTATATTTCTCAAGTAATTCAACCATGGACAGGGGAGTGAGAGCTTGACCAGGTTGGAATTGTAGCATTTCATTTATGGACTGAGCAGTTATTGGGAAAAGGACATTTTGACTTGGGGATAAAACTGCTCGTTGGTTGGGATCATAATTTGCGTAGCAATAATGGATTAACTCAGGAAAAATATGGACTGAGGGGAGAAGGTACATAGGAAGATTTGATTCCCAAAGTCCAAAGATGTCAGAACCATTCAAATAATTGTCTCTGTAGTGGCAAAATATTCGAAGAGGATTCTCACTGAGACGCAAGTCCTTAATTTGAAAATCCATATCGGCTAAAGGCAAATAATCCAAGTCCTTGTGAGGGGCATTGATGGGCACGACATTCAGAGCTACGGGAACTTCCATTTCTGGTTCTTGTGGATTCAGAAATGGAATTTCGGGGTTTTTGTGGAAAAGGGGCACAATTACCAGTTTTGGGAATATAATTGCAGTTCTGGGAACGAAAAAGACCAAACTGAACTTCTTTTCAGACCTTAGTGCAAAATTAAAACTAAAACCAGGATTTTTTACAGAGTTTAGCGGGGAATTGGAATAAATACCTATTTACGGGAAATGAAACGTGTTTAAACAGGCGCTGGTTATGACAGAAGAACCCTGAAATACTCGGCTTTAATTCTCTTCAGCAAGGTAACGGTCAGCAAGCGTTAACAGTTGGTTTTTGAATTTTGTTGCATGGAAGACTGGCTAGCGCACGGAACAATGAAAATGACGCAGACGCAATTTGTTTTATTTACAAAGTCAAAAGGGTGGCGGGTTTTGATTGATGACGTCAACATGTACGATGGTTTCGTCACAGAGGGATAGGAGCGGATCTTTGTTTGGGCCACTCGCACAGTGGAAATCCGGACCCGAAAAAGATTAGGGCGAATTTGATAAGAAATTCGCATCACAACTCTCCCTCCGTACGCCAGCCCAACTTCGGACCCGAAAAAGATTAGGGCGGAATTCATTTGGTTTTCGCGTCACAAAATTGGCCGATGTCAGCAGGCTATTTTGGAACGCGAATTTGGTTTGAATTATGGTTTATCGCCGTTTGAAGTCCGGCGGGCTCGACTTAAGAACAATTTTGTTTGATCCCATCTTATAAAATTTGTGTTTGTTTTCTTTGATAATACACATATTTATAATAAATCATGGGAATACCACACTAAACATGTGGAAAAGTTATATAAATAATTATTGAGAACAATCATTTTTATGTAAAAATATCCAAATGTGCTTTTGGGAAATAAAAATTTGAGTATTTGGTTCATATTGTTTTAAAGGAAGGAGTGAAGTTGGAGCCTCAAAAGATGCAAGCTATTACAAAATGACCTATTCCTAAGAAAATCAAAGTTCTTAGAAGATTTTTTAGACTTACATGATATTATTGATCATTTGTTAAGAATTATGCATGCATTTCAAGTCCACTCACATATATCTTGAAGAAAATATCATTTATATGGAATGATGAGGCTACTTTGGCATTCTCTCTTTTAATGGATGCCATGTCTTCTACACCAACATCGGTTGCACCTACTTTTGGTAAAACATTCATGGTAGAGTGTGAGGCACTAGGACAAGGAATTTACGTAACATTAACACAATAAGGGATATCATTGGCTTTTAAAAGCAAGGAATTCAAAGAAAATATTTGGTGAAATCTACATATGAAAAATAAATGGAAACAATATTACATGCAATAAAAAATGGGGATAGTATATCACTGGGAGGTACTTTAAAGTCAAGATATACCATGATAGCATAAAGTATTTTTTGAAGCTATGGATTTCATTGGAAGATTAACAAAAATGAGGAGAAAAAATGAAAAGTTTTAATTTTGAGATAATATGAAAAAAGGGTAAGGAAAATTTAGTACATGATGCTCTTTCTAAAATAGAAGAGGCCTCAAATTTATATCCAATTACATTTTATATTCCTAGGTGGCTAGAAGAAGCTTGCCATAATGGAAAAATGACAATAGTACTAAACAAAAACTAAAATTTATAAAGGATGGGATGAACTCTATGGAGCATTGAGAGTGAAAGAGAGATATACTTTGGTGCAAATGTAGAATATTTTTATGCACGCAAGCATATTTGAATAAAAAAATATTAAGGGAGTCCCATGTCTCTCTGATGGTAGGACGCAGGGTTCCTTAAAACATCTCAAAGGATCAAAAAATATATTTTTGGAAGGAATGAAGAAAGATATTCAAAATTTTGTAAGAGAAGGTCGGGTTTGCATAATAAATAAAAGAGAGATAGTAAAATCTCTAGGGTTACTTCAACCATTCCACATACATATTCAAAGACTAGAAGATATATCAATAGACTTTATTATTGGGTTACTGAAATATAAAGGTAAGTATTACATTTTTGTGGTCATTTATATAGACAAATTTTGTAGATTTTTTTTGTAGAGCTCAAAGTACATAAACAACAAGCCAAGTGGCGGAAGTGTCTGTGAAAGAAATTCATAGTCTTCATGGTTTTCCTAAAGTAATAGTAACAAGAAACTTTTGGAAATAATTATTTAATATGAGTGGAGAAACACTAGCTGCCATGAGTTCTGCATATCAAACACAATCAAATGGTCAAACAAAAATAGTTAACAAATGTTTTTAAGGTTATCTACAATGTTACTCTTTAGAAAAGCAATCTTAATGGATGAAGTGGGTTCCTCAAGGAAGAATGGTAATATGATACTATCATACTACCTATCACATATCTACTAAAATATCATGATGATGTAAGTTTGGAATTTAACATTTTTACATGTTAAAGAAAAATAGTCAAAATCACTGACAACTTAGTATGCCATAATTAATAATCATTCCCTGTTCACTTTTGTTAATAGGTTTATGTCACACGATGATGCAGGGGCATTAGGCACTAGCCAACAATGTAGGAGGTTTTGTCCACATGTTGTGGCTAGGAGGGTTCGAAAACATTTGAGTTGTAATAGCTAGGTGTCAATACCTTAGCTGACTGTATTACTTAGACTAGTTAGAGTTGTAGGAGTCGAACAGTTTCAGTTAGTTGAATTATTATAATTAGACCTTTTGATTTCTAGAACGGTCCTCTCAGAGGAACCGAAGAGCCATATGTTATGTATATAAATTGTAATTCCTCAGATGAATAAAAGTATAGAGGGAAGAGGAGAGTAGAGAGGGGATTTCTGCAATAAACCTCTGTGTGTGAACAATTGTTTCCAGTTAAATGATTTCCAAGCATAGTTGCCATTGAATTATCTCAAACTGCTAATTGTGAAGAATTGTTTAACTGTGAGGTGATTGGGTACTGATAATTCCATTCTTCTGTCTTTGAATTCCCGTAAATTGTTGGATAACCCTGTGAACTCACCCCACCCGAAGGCGAGGTTTGTGTAGAGAACCAGGGTCGTGAACATTGTTCAAATATAAAAATCTCGCTTAATAAAGAGACAATATTGTTGTGCTTTCGGAACCTGACCTGAGGATTGGACATGAGTTAACAAACAAAAGGATAGCGGAACCAGACTTGCACCCATGTTCAAGCCCTGTACCAAAGCCACGAGCGGAATCACAAAAGCGAGTTGCCCATATTGCACTGCTTTTGCGGAGTAGGCGGTATTTCCTATTCGCGAGCGATTCCATAGGGAATGCGAAACGTGGCAAAGTGACCCCCAGAAAACCACCGTTTAACCCGCGCCATCGCACGTTAAAGCCCGACGTTGGAAGCCGAGTGAAATTGCCAAGATTCGTTGATTTGGAGAAGGGCCATCGGACGGTGGTCGCACGTTGAACTTGCCCGAAGGTTAACTAAGGTGTGCGGAGGATAGCCAGGTACGATACGAGTGTTTGATTGGTTATTGATATATATAGGTGGGGCCGGAGTATAATGAAATTGTTTAATTAAACGATTGGTGGATAATTAGCATAAGTCTAGAGCGTGATTGTTGTAAGGCTGGGTGGTGAAATATAGAGCCGAAAGTTCATTACAATTTATTTATTTAAAAATAAACGTGGAGTATAAATACAAAGTGTTGAAAGTTAAACATTGGTTATAAGGCTTGGAGATAATATAAAGTCGGGAATATAAATTAAAGTCCAACCATTGTGGATGGTATTTATTTATCAAATTCTACGAATTTGATAAATAAACCCGAAGAAAGAAGAAGTCAATTAAGACCCAGGCTGGAGGAAAAGAACGGGGTAAACCAAGGGAAAATGCTGACAGAGCGATTGTAGACACACCAGCTCTCCTTAGGGTCCAATTTCAGTTTTGTTGAGTCACACAATGATCTCTCTTCTCTGGCATTTACTTGTATTGAAGATCACTATTCTAGGAATAAGGAGTTATTTTCTCCAAAAATAACCCTAGCCAAACATTGACAATGCATCAAGGATATCTTTCTATGCTTCATAAGTACATATTTTCTACTTCTAAATCATGTCTTGGAAGTGGTTTTTTTGCTGGAAATTATTCACCAGTTGGTTTCATACCAAAGTCTTTTTCACATTTTCAGCATCCAATACATGAAAAATATAATGTTTTAAAACAACATAAATATTTGAAATTTTGCAAGAATTGTCTGGCACACTTTGAATATGAATTTTGAAGTCAAGTGCATGATGCTATATAGGATCAAGTGTCATTTTGAATACCAAATGTTTCACAAGAAAATTCTCAACATGCTACCCTGCAGTAAGGATTAAATGACAATATTGCATCAACTATTTCCATAATAAAAGTGCACCTCGGCCATAAGACTAAACAACTACAAATGTTGTAGATCTAACAAGACCACACGATCAAATGTATTCCACAAGGCCAATACTGTATGAAAAATGAAAAGGAGTTTGCAACCAAAAATACCTTAGGCAACTAATTCAATTAGATACACCAAACCATCAGCAAAAAGGAAAACCGGCCTACTTGGCCTCAATATTTTCAACTGGGTCCTCTAATTCAACCAATAAAAAGGCCAAAACCATAGCATTGAGATACATTTCATTACACTGTCAATAACAATAAAATTTGACTCAGCCATAACCCTTTCCTTTTAGACCATTGGGTAACAAATATGTTTCCTTTCACCTTTGAGTTTTCAAATTATGCCTACCAAATCTAAGACATTTAAGAGGGGGAACTAATACAACGTTAAAAAGAAAACCAGAGCACACATCTACAAATTACATCCTTAGCTACTGTCACACCATCATTAACTATTTTCGGAGAACCATGCTTGCTCTCCAAGACAACATTTTTCCCTTCGCCCCAAGGGTGACTCCAACAAGATCGGCAAGTTTGTTCACACCGCCTGCAAGACAAATTGACAATGCTTTCAGTAAGTGTGCAATTGAATGCCAGACCATATGCCAAAACAACCCTCCATGAAAAATTAAAATAACACATTAAAATCGAATATAAGTGGACAAGGAAAGATCCACCGCAGTGAAGTTTCACGTGCGGGTGACCTTCCTTTAAACATAATTTTTTCTCTGACCTGAAATTTTTTTGTCACTGAGCCATCCTTGTTGAAGTACAACTCCTTTTCCATAGCTCTTGTATTAACTTCCTTCTCTCTGTCGCGTAATCTCAGAGTCCCTCTTCTGCTTGAGCGATTAAAGGAAATGGGTGAAAAAACTGAAAGAGAAGACAATTGTCTGCCATAATTATCGAACATTGCACCCAACTTCTTCCCCTTTCCATTGTTACCCAATGAGGTAGATGTGGCAATTGTTGTCATACTGCCCAAAGCAGAGGCCATCTTCTCTTATGTTGAATATAGAATTACAAGATCTTCATATTAGTATGAACCTTAAAAAACATGACTCCCATTGCTAAAAACCACTTTTAAGTTGTAACAGGCAAACTAAACAACTATCGCAACTTTTGGCAACTTATGGAGTATTAAGAGAGAAACAACCAAAGAGAAATACAACCACAATCCTCATTTTAATGAGACCGGACTATATATTTGCATTAAGATAATAGAAAGAAATCACGACTATATTAAGGCCAGCACAAAACAATCTTTAACCGGTGTCTCTCGCGGCCTTCAGGTTGCCATGCTAGAGGTTGCATATTTTTAATTTAAATTCTTGACCTCTCGTGCCCATCTATGAATGCATCCAATGGGATATCTACATCAAATGCTCCTTTATATCCACAAAAACAAATTCCCTACTACAAGAGCACCAGTATTGATGGATCACCCCACACCATCCCACCCACTAGAAACGGTGAAAAAGGAAACCCGAGAAACCTTCTGAAATATCTCAAGATGACTATATGGGTGGTTCTTATGAATCAACCAACCATTAAGAACATGCTCATCAATCCAAACCATAAGTATTATGTGACAATATTCAAGTAGGCACTGAATCGGATTTCTGAAGCTATGTTAGAGAAACCCTAAACTCTCACTGAAAATAGGTGAAATGTGGCACCACTCAGAGATTGACATGTGCCAATTGGTACAAGTGGTAGACAATTGGCATGTTCAAACAACGAGGTGATGCAGGAATGACATGAGGGAGAAAATATCAGAAAATCCCCAAATCTGGAGAACTAAAGCTCATCACCAACCCGAGATTGACAACTTTACATGATGTAACCTATGAAATCGTAAATGGAGAAATCATAGTAACAATAAAGTAACCTATGTAAAAATAAAGTCGGATTCATCCTGGGAGTGGTAATGGGATAAATCATAGTGAACAACAGGAAACATGCAGAGTTGCTTACAATCAAATAGATGAAAAAACACATACAAAAAACCTAGATAATAGTCATGAACAAGCTTAATATTGAATTATGAACTGTAAAGGAACTTACAAAATGTGACATTACGAACCTGGTCAAGCGCACAAGCAAAAATATCCTGGACATGACCCTGGTTCACAAGTTGTATTGCTCATGATGCAAGAGGATTTGTACCTGCACTGCCAAGTCAATCAAAATCCATCATTATCTATACAATAAATACAAGTAATTGATGTAGTATTTTTTACTCTAAGATGCATTCTTATGATAATGGTAGAACATATGTTGAAAATGTCAAAACATACCTGAATAAGCTCCTCTTCATTTCAAGAACAATTTATTGGAGTCGCATGAACTTGGAACAAGCCTCCCACGATCTGAAAGAGTAGCAACTAAGTCAACAGTGACTTTTTTGTTGCTACACTAGATCGAGGGAGGCTTGCTCCAAGATTAAATCGCTCCAATAAATTATTCTCTACTAAACAGGGCCAACCACGTGAAGGTGGAAGCTCTTATGGCCCCTCTCCCCCCCCGCCCCCCCCTCCCCCTCACATCACTCTCAATTCCCCAATACCCAATCTATATTTCATTTTTTACTTTCATGAGCATAAAAAAAAATATTCAATAACTAATAAAAAAACAATTCAACAAAAAGTACGCAAGGAAACATTGCAATTAATGCTTGACATAAAAATAGTATGATAAATGAGTTTTTTATATAACGCAAAAAATGTTCCAAGTATGGTCATTGGTAACGTTTGTCTTATAATAATACAATATTGTACATTATCAAATTTTCTTTTTCTTCTTTCTATTTTTAAAGCTCCTAATTACATCATCAATATCATCATGCTCTGCTCCTGTTTCGTGCCTTTCGACCCGCACTGGTGACCTAATTGCATAGTCACGATGTCTGGTCTCATCTAGTTGTTAGTTTCAGTCTTTGCAGCCTTCCTCCAGTGATCAAACTTGCTCTTACAAAGTGATCTTAAAGTGTCAGGGTCAAATTTTGTCATTTCAGTGAGCCTTCAAGCAAAATTTTCTCACTAAGTACTAGGTCTAGGGTTTGCTTTCACTCCTTCCAGAGTTTTCCAAATTTCGGTTCATGCCATCATTCAGCTGAGTGTACCATCATTCAGAGGGTTTTCATCATCATGTCAAGTTCCAAAGGGTCGTTTTACACCTCGTTCATGCTTTAGTTGTGCTCAGGTAAGGTTCATTTCCCTCTCCTAGGGTTTTGAAGATAATTTCTCTTGGATGGTCAACTCATCATCAAAAATTGTATCCTAATGTTCATACACCTTCCCCTATCCTTAATGTACCTTATTAAACACTTCCCATCACTGAGATCCCCCAAATTCCTCATTTTTGCACAAACCCTAGTTTCTTGCTACAACTTAGCAATTTTCTAGGCTAGGCCTGTGTTTTGCCCTTTTGGACCCCTTCCCCTCACTAAATTTCTGAGATTCCACTTTCCCCTGCTTCCTAACATCCCTCCCTACCTCCCAAAATTTCCCCAATAATTTAGAAGCCCCTTATCCCCTTCATTTCGCTTCATTTCGACAAATCTCTTGTTTCACACATTGGGATAGGTTTCACTCAAATGATGTTTCAGAGAAAAAAAAGATGAATTTGGGAAAAATGAGAGAGGTTTTTGTCCAAAACATGCCAAAGAAGAAAAAAATCGTTCACTTTTTACACAGGTATCATGGTTTTAGAGAAATGTCAAAAATACCGTTGCCTCAGGAGAATTGAATGCACCTCCGAAGTGACCTTGGGAAAATCAATATTTCTCCTATCTTGGTTGGCCAAATGACTTTCTTGATGAGTCAAATGATAAATAGACACAAATATATTTCCAATGAACTATCATGAGCTCAATTTGGAGTTGAGGAAGACCCTCAAAAGTTGACTGCAACAACACTCTTCCTTGAGGCAGCCTCATTCTGCTCATTTTGACCAGTCTTGGGAGATTTGATTTTTGACAGGGTAAATGAACTCCAAATTGAAAAATTCCACTTGGGTTGGATATTAGACTCAAAGAGCTTTCCAACTAGCTATTACATGCCCTATTTGTACATCAGAAAGGCCTCCAAAAGCCTCCTGAAAAATTCGCTATTCATGGCGCGGCGCATTGGGTTGGTGCGCGGCGCACATGGAGTGCGCGGCGCACATGGAGTGCGCGGCGCATTGAGCAATTTTTCACAGTGTAAAAATACACTGGCGCGGCACACATGGCATGCGTGGCACGTTGGGCTGGTGCGCGGTGCACAGAGTAGACAGTGAGATTTTTTTTCATTTCTCCATAAAAATTCCAAAACGACTTGCTCTCCTTTGCTCTAAGTAAGTTCAAGTGACCTTGTAATTGCCATAACTCATGCTTGTTGTTGGTTGTGTGATTGATCATGAGAATTTAAAATGCCGAAAACCAACTCTATCATCTTGTTGAAGAAATGCCTCCTTAAGGTTTTGATTTGGTATTATAAAAATAATTTGGTGTCAAAAACTCCATTCCCCACTTTGTTTATTCCTCCCTTCACTATTTATCTCACCACTACACTCATCCCTTTTCTTATCTCCTTACATCTCTAAAAGCCATTTACTCCTAAAGCTCATTCATACCATCTCATTCCCATTCCCAATACCACTTGTAAATTTCCTCAAATCCCAAGTTTCCCAAAACGGTCAAAGTGACTGTCCTCACACTGTAGATTCACTTGACAAAGCTCCATTGAACCCAATTATCCTCACTGCCCTATTTCCCACAGTCCCTCATTTGGTTTTGGCACATATTTTGGCAATTGAGGAAAAAATAAACATACACCTTGCATAGATACCATAGAGACGGCTACTTCTATGATCGAGACCACTGAGTAACATGTGTCTAGGAGGCCAACCAAGAGAAGAACAGCTTGAGGAACATGATATACCATTACTTGGGCGCTCACTCAGGTTTGCAAAGCAAGAAATCAAGAACTTGAAGGTCAAGTTGTAGAAAAGCACCGAGGAGGCAAAAGGGCATGACCGACTCCGAATCTTGGTGAACGCTTCCTTGGCCCAACATTGCATATGATAGAGGACACTCAGTCCAAATTTCAAGGAATTTGGAGAAAATTTTGTCATTTTGAAAATTTTGGTTGCAAAACAGATTTTTCTGCTCTACGCGTCGCGCCACCTGACGCGCGCTTACGTTTGGAGCATCTTCAGGAGAAAAACTTGATATTTTTGGGTTTTTTATGGAAATTTATGCATGCTCGGGAATGGCCTAGAGATTTCATCAAGTTCTGGGTGGTCTTAAGGGCCAAAACCACCTTTCTGCCACCTTTTGCACCAGCAGGAAGTACTCTTGGGAGATTGAATTTTTGGAGGGGCAAATGAGATCCAAATTGAAAAATTATACTTGGGTTGGATAGCCAACATCTAGGGCTTTCCAACGAGATATCATGAGCTCAATTTGGACTCCGGGAAGTGCCCCAAAAACAGGTTCAAAGTAGAGCGATGCATAGAGCTTTGGAGCGCGGCGCATAGAGGATTTTGACCAAATTTTTGCCTTCCAGCTCAGAAATTCGGCCAGTTTTGACTAGTTTCATCTCTTGATGTAATTTTTTGTTTTTCTTGATGTAATTTGATGTACATGATGTAACTTTGGCACTTATTTACTTGTTCTAGAGGATTCATTCACAAAAAAGTGAAAATTGAATGAATGAATCAGTTTCCCTCCTTTTAGAGGCAAGTTGTTTGGATGCCTAGATTTTAGTTCCATGTTTAGAATTGGTTGAAACTGCTCCTAGAAGGAGGAATTCGACCCCTAGAGGTGTGGGAAGGGGTTAGGATGGTCTATATGATGTATTTTCTCAATAATTTTCAGGGGTTGGACTGGTTGGACTCTTGGTAAAAGTTTGGCACACCATTGTACATATTTTCTACATTTTTGGCTAAGGAAAGATCAGAGGTTTTGCAACACCTGTTGGGATTCTTGTGGCTTTCCGTTTTTGATGGTGTTTTCTCTCAGTTATTTGTAAGTTCTTTAATGTTTAATGTATGCCATTCCCTTCTTTTTCTTCTGAAACTAAATGAATCAGTAAATGAGGTAGAATTCATTGAATCCAGTGCTCTGCCTTTAAATTTGTTTAGTTTTATATGTTTTCGCTAGTTTGGAGAGGATCCTTGTTCTCCCTTGCCCTCTTCAGCTCCTTTTCATTCTGATCCATCCATACACATAATCAAAAGCATCAAGACTACTGCCTACCTTGCCCCAATTCGAATTCTGCGAAGATCTGGCCTCATCCCCAAGCCCAAAATTGCCATTCCCATTTTTCCAACAAAAAACCCAAAAAATCAAAATCAAACTTTCCTATCTATTTACTAGCCTAAAATCAGTATCCATTATAATTCATCTCAGCCCCTTTGAAGACCTTTTGCCGAGATAGACCCGGAGAGAGCCCTCTCCTGTCCTCGTAGGGCTAGCTACGAGGCTAAGCTTGGTTTGATGTTGCCTTGAGATTTACCTTATTTCAGCCTAAGGTAGTTTCGAGCGCTAACACCAGTGACGGGGCATCGCCTACAAAAACAGATAATATTAAATTTTAATTGTCAGTTTTTAAATATCATTGAACTAGGTCGGTAATATTAATAAAAAAAATTGCAATGAGATTATTTACCTGGTGCACCAATTGTCGCCGCTGACCTAGTTACGTAGTCACGATGTTTGGTCTCATCCAGTGACAGGGCATCGCCTACAAAAACAGATAATATTAAATTTTAATTGTCAGTTTTTAAATATCATTGAACTAGTTCGGTAATATTAATAATAAAAAATTGCAATGAGATTATTTACCTGGTGCACCAGTTGTCGCCGCTGACCTAGTTGCGTTGTCACGATGTCTGGTCTCATCCAGTGACGGGGAATCGCCTACAAAAACAGATAATATTAAATTTTAATTGTCAGTTTTTAAATATCATTGAACTAGTTCGGTAATATTAATAAAAAAAATTGCAATGAGATTATTTACCTGGTGCACCAGTTGTCGCCGCTGACCTAGTTGTGTAGTCACGATGTCCGGTCTCATCCAGTGACGGGGCATCGCCTACAAAAACAGATAATATTAAATTTTAATTGTCAGTTTTTAAATATCATTGAACTAGTTCGGTAATATTAATAAATAAAAATTGCAATGAGATTATTTACCTGGTGCACCAGTTGTCGGCGCTGACCTAGTTGCGTAGTCACGATGTCTGGTCTCATCCAGTGACGGGGCATCGCCTACAAAAACAGATAATATTAAATTTTAATTGTCAGTTTTTAAATATCATTGAACTATTTCGGTAATATTAATAAAAAAAATTGCAATGAGATTATTTACCTGGTGCACCAGTTGTCGCCGTTGGGACTATTGCCCTGTCTTCCTCTCTGGTGGTAAGATCCTCAAGGGAAACATTCTCTGTCATTTAAACAAAAAAACATTATAAGGACAACCATCAAGGTATAATTATAAAAAATTATAAGTGGAAATTAATTACCGTCACGGCCCTCACTGATAGTAGCATTGTCGACATGGTCCCTACTACAATGATCAGGTTGCACGTGAGGATCATCTACATTTGGCTCTAAAACTGGGTTATTTGCGTCGTCGGTAGTGTTGCTCCCCTGATTTAAACAAAGTTGTTAGACATTAAATTTATGGATGAAAACAAACATATTCAAAGGTTAATGTTTTACCTTATCAGGCATTCTGGATCTTGGGACCTGCCCCAAGCTTATGCGACGTTCAACTACGGCTTGATAGCCGAAATGGAAAGCGATATTTTTATCTTCCTCTGTTGTTTCTATTCCGAATTCATCACCCTACATTACATATGTCTGTGTATTTTTAATCATATTTGATAGGATTACAAAAACGTTGGAAGGCGATACAATTAATTATAAGATGTTTAGCTACTTAATTACAATTCTTGCGGCCAATTTCAAGTAGCCGCCCTGGCCTAGCTTGTGATGGTCATTTTTTTCAATCCTAGCTTTGGTTGCCTTTGAGGTGTCAGGAAACCTAGCATGAAAAGATTAAAGTCAGATATGACGTAGCACACTTTTATTTTAGACATAGAGAAAATTAAAGCTATTGAATTAAAGTTGTAATTTACCTTGCGGGTCCAGTTGGCATTTTTCCTTCTTTCTTTGCCCTTTTCTCTTTTCCATCATGGATGAGTGCTCTCCACTAACTCTCTGGAACTGTGAGAGGATGCTCATATCTAGGATTAAATTTCAATTGCGTCCTATAGGTGTCCCTGGTATATTTCAAATATTTTCCGGCTACCCGAGCCACCGCTGTTCTGTCAAATATGCCGACCCCAAAAAGGGTTTCTAGATAATCTAGAAGTTCTTTTTTCAGGTTGGAACTCTGGGAATTCCACCCTGTGCGTATGGTTGGGCCAAAAATTACCAACGCATGGCTCTCCAAATACCTGTAGAACTCATTGTTTCCTACACAGAAAAAATATATATATATATATATTATCATTAATTTAAAAATAAAAATCGTGATAAATATGTTTTAGATAAAGTACATGAAATAGTTAAAATATTAAAATTTACCTGGGAGTTGTACATGCTTTATAGGGACACCTTCATCGTTCACCAACAACGTGCCATTAATGGTCCCTGTGGAGCTGACACGTGTAGCTCCAGGAAACGCAATAATGTAGTTGGTCATATCAGCCTCATCATTGCCAACACGTTCAGCGGTTGGTTGGGTGTCTGCTTGGGCAGGGTGTGTTTCTTGGCTGGCACCTAAAGGAGTAGAAGGTGTACGAGAGGGTTGTTGGGAAATCTCTTGCCCTTGTGTCCCACTACCACCAACACCGGATTCAGCAAGTTCCAGAAAATGCTACATACAAAAGAACTTTTTGTTAGTTTAGTCAATGTAAAAATTAAAAATCAAACTATCACAATTCATCTCATGCGGAACAAAAAAAATATCCTTTTGAATTTTTATTATTACCTGATATGTTTCTAGCTGGCTCATAAGTTGTTTTATCCTCTCTTCTGTTTCAGGTGTTTGAGGCGCGTCTATCAAAGTATTAAATTTCGACCTTGCATCTCGTGCCTTTTTTCGCAACAAGAACACTGGAGATAGGGATGAAGAAAGCTCTTCCTCAAAGAGGGAATCATCAGGCGTACCATGGCTAGGTGTCTTCATATTTGAAAAAAATTAATATTATTTCAATTATGTAAATAACTAAAATACCTGAAGATAGAGAAATGCTGGCACTTTACATGTTCTTCCGCTGGCCTCTTTCCGCGATCATCCCGTCTCTGGGTTGTTCCTGCACTGCTCTCATCAATCTGCCACATTGCAATAAAATTATAAATGTAAAAACTTGAAAACAATATCTAACTTAAAAACACAAAATGAAAACTGAAATAATTTCTAATAAGACACCGGACGACAAAGTTAGAGTTTCAAATATGCCTTGCATTGAATTCAGTCCTGGAAACATGTCAATGCACATTAAGGCACCCAGACAAGAGACGAGTTGACAATGAAGACCTTATTGAATATATTGTTGGAGCAACTTCTAGTAAACTTGTTGTGAAGACCTTGAGGACATTTTTGGAGCAACATTGTTGAAGCTGATGGTATAGCATTGTTGGAGACGATCTCGAAGGGCCTTGAAGTGAAGCTTTTGGAGCAACTATTGAAAAATCCTTAGAGCATTTAAGTAAGGCACTTTCTATCTTCCATCACCTTTTTCCTTTCAATATCCTTTAAACGATTTTGTTGATATTTAATGTTTGAAATCACGTTATAATTCCTTGATTATATGTGTTTGGGGACCAGAATAATTTCATACTAAACCATGCAAACTTAAAAGTAACTTAACAGATCCATAAACTAATAATAATCATAATTCCTAATTTCCTATTGTACGATATGATGAAAATTATTCAAACATGAAGCAATGAAGACATGCAATGTCTGAATTTCAAGATTGATGAACCAATACAAGAAGTTAGAAACTACAATTTTGATTCAATACTCTGTGTCCTAACTCCAGGAAGGAATCTAGTTTGTAGTACAAAACATGCATCGTGTATTATCAATTCTTAATTGACAACAACTAAAGGTCATCTACATCATCAATTCCTTCCCATTTTGTGTTTTTATGTTATATTCCTTATAAAAGTGTAAAATTTCTCTCAAAGTAAGCAACCACTGAATAAAATAAAAAATAGTTGAGATATGATTGAGAAATGGTCATTTATTTCTTAAAAGGATCTTCACGATTTCTTTGGTTGTTTTTCATCTCAAGAAACAAGAAATGACCTAAGAAACTATCGTGTTGTAATATAAGAAACAACATGGTGCAATGGCCATTTTCAAAGCCAAATGATGTCCATTGAGGACATGGCCTTTATTTGGTTCCTGTTTCATAGGAGTTTCAGGTAGAAATGGAACTTTGTTGTACCATTTCCAGTAGTAAAAAAGGAAAACCTTCTTTTTCCATGGGAAATAATTTACCTTTCCTTTTTCAAGATAATCTAAATCACAAAAAAATATGAACTATACTGCACACATTCTTGGATAATGTGAAAGTGGAAAAGGAATACCCTACACAAGTGATGCACACATGTACACTTGAACACTAATATATTTTTGTAGTTGAAATGCAATGCTTGTTTTCATTTAAATGTAGGGTTTTTAAAACAGGGAGAAATAATGGCTGCCAATTTAATAAGCGTTTCTTTGGGAAAATTTTAAATCTTGTATTGGGGGATGAAGATAATAGAGGGTATTGAATCTTGATTCTTGACATTGTGTTTAACTTGAATAACTCAAATGATTATAAATATCAGTCGATGAGTTCTTTTTTCAAGTATGTCACTCAAAACTCTTATGTCAAAGCATTGTATTATGGCTAGCATTTGCTTGTTTCCCTTTCTTCAGTTCAATGTAAAAAGTATATTAATATATTGGAGCACAAATGATAACTACAATTGTTTGCTCTGCAGTATATCCAGCCCCAAGATTATGAAAATTTTTCTCAAGTGGAGCTATTTGGTTAGGCTGTAGGGTCAACCCTCTATAGGAGGAAGGGCCTGCAGTAAGAACTTACCATTTTGCAAGAGCTGAGGGCCAATGATGTTCTGCAAGAGCTGAGGGCGACGTCGTTTCGCAAGAAATGTAGGCGAATGCTATTCTACAAGATTCAAAATACGTCGATATTAATGTTGTTCCTCGCAAGAGCTGAGGGCGAATGCTGAGGGCGAATGGTGTTCTGCAAGAGCGGAGGGCGAATGCGCGCGTGATATCAGACGTTGATGTAGCACACATGTACATTTGAACACTAATAGATTTTTTTTGTTGAAATGCAATGCTTGTTTTCATTTAAATGTAGGGTTTTTAAAGCAGGGAGAAATAATGGCTGCCAAATTAATAAGCGTTTCTTTGGGAAAAATTTAAATCTTGTATTGGGTGATGAAGATAATAGAGGGTATTGAATCTTGATTCTCGACATCTAGAGAGAACCCTACAGCCTAACACAATCCAATGGAATTGACCAAAAAAACCCAAATAGAGTCAACCCTACTATAGGAGGAAGGGCTCCAAAGAAGGATCACTATTTGCAAGAGTCGACTAGAATGTTGTTCTCAGAAGAGCCGAGTAGCTACTAATGGCCGAGGGCTAATGCGTTAAGGAAAATTATGTTCGTGAAGAGCCGAGGGCGAATGTTGTTCGCAATGCAAGACGGGAGGGCGAATGCGCGCGTGATATCGTATTGTTAATGTAGTTATTTATAACGGATACGAAACAATAAAATAATTTTTATGTAGCGTGCATATAAGTTTCGTATTTGTATTTAGCGGCCGCATATAAGCAAGAAGTTTTATTATATCGACGGTTATAGTGCTGTTTTATTGGCGGTCAAGTCTCCAAACATCGCAATTTACGACACTTAGACATCATATGAAGATTGTAGTCATCGCACAAATGCATATCGCGTCATATGTCGTTATGCGATAGTTTTCCTTCAAACTGTCGCAATTGCGACACTTTTCTAAGTGTCGGTATTGCGACACTTTTCTATAAACGTCGGTATAGTGACGGTTTCGGGCGGGATGGAAAAAAATTGGGGAAATTTCCGACATTTGGTCAAAAGCGTCGAAACCAAGTGTCGGAATTTCCGCCAAATGTAGTAGTGGTTGGTTCAAATAATTCGAGTTGAGGGTCTAACTTGAGTTATGTAGAGTGGTTACTACTTTTTAGGAGCCCTGGTTGAATTTATTTTGAGTTGTAATTAATTAATTCAGTCTATCTAAGTGAAAGTCAGTTTAACTACTTCCAACTGTTGGAGGAACTAGTGGAAGGTCAAAGTGTGGAAGTGGAACTTGAACCACACTCAATGATCAACCAAATAACTGATAAATCAGCCATAAATAACTCATGCATGTGTGAAATGAGAGTTACCCAGTTGATATTAGAGTTCATGGGAAATGTACTATCAGTTGTATAATAATCCAAATTGTATAGGTGGTGCATGCAGTCAGAGGAAGGCCTATGACGGATTACGCAGTATTGGATGGGGATTTCCATAATTAATTGGGGGCTAATTCCCAAGGAAAAAATGCAAGGAAATAGGGACTTGGGTAAGCCAAATTTTGGTTAAGTATTGGCCTAGGCTTGTTTAGGAAGCAGTGAGACAGATATAGATAGTGCAGAGGTTGCTAATGCATGAGCAGAGCATTGTAATCTTCTCTTTTTTTCTGACTAATGCAATATGCATATATTAGGGTTTTTAGCTATAGCTTCACCCAGGAAATCATTGTGTAATGTTTTTATTGAATTCTTTCTCTTGTATGATTCATGATTTCGCGATAGTTTAAATTAGTTTCTGCAATTGGTAGAGTATATTCAAGTCTATTGTTTCATAAAATTACAATTAGTTGTTTGAATCTACAAGGAATTTCTACATGGTATCAGAGCTAAAATCACTATATAAGATAAGAATACGAGTTTGTCTTTGCGGGTGACTTGAATTTGCAGTATCATTCTTCAGGGTCAGCAGGACATCATTTTATGGATTGAGACTTGAGTATACCCTTGAGGGAAACTTGAATTACATAGCTTGGAAGGACATGATGGATGCAATGTTGGAACATAACAGGCTGAAGGAATTCATATACAATGATATTCCTAAGCCTCCAGCAATTGATGCTTAAGATCTAGTGGACTAGAAGAAATGTGTTGTAAAGGAGAGAAGGATCTGACTAGAAGGAGTTCGAGATCATATTGTCTCTAACCTCCAGGGGAAGGAAACTCCATATGAAATGTGGAATGCCTTGAAAAAATTGTTTCATAATAGTAGTGACCACATGAAGATGGCACTGAAGGACAAGCTTCGGAATATCAAGATGGGGAAGGGCGACACGATACCAAAGTACTTGACCAAGTTCACCCAATGTCGGGATGAGTTTGGGAGTGTTGGTGTAACCATTGCTGAAGATGATCTGGTCAGCCTGGCACTTATAGGCCTTCCCAAGAGCTGGCACAGCTACCAGGATTTGATAAATGGGAGGGAGAAGCTACTAGAGTGGGAGCGTTTGTGGTCTGACTTGGTGCAAGAAGAGATAAGGAGGAACACCACAGATGGATCCTCATCCATGCATGATGATGAGGAGAACTACACCTTGGATGGAAATAGAAAGAAAGGGAAAGGGAATAGATCCCATTCCAAATCAGATTCTGGTTAGGAAGGCAAGAAGAAGGACTTTTATAAGATTAAATGTTTTCACTCTCATGAGTTGGGACACTATGCAATGAGGTAGAAGCCCTCCGAAGGAGCGACATGTGAATCTCTTTCTTCACAATTCAAGTTTTTTTTCACCCTCTTCGCATGCATGGTGACGTCAGTGATGGGTAGTTTATGGAACCTATATAGTGGAGCCTCATTCCATATGACTGACAACAAAGAATTATTCAATGACTTGGAGGAGAAGGACCTATAGATGCACATGGAGATGGGAGATGATGGAACATAGCGCGACTGACATCGGTACTTTTACTTTTCAGAGGGAGTTTGGTTATCCTCTCACATTGAAAGATGTCATGTATGTTATGGGTTCGAAGGAGAATTTAGTTTCAGTTGCTATGTTGGAAAACCATAGCTAAAATGTGATATTTAGCAAAGGAAAGGCTTTCCTTCATCACATAGCCACGGGACAAGTGAAGGGGATTGCGGTTCAGGTGAAGAACCTATACAAATTGGATGTATAATATTCTGTTGCTTTGAGCACGAAAGCAAAGAAGGTGAAAAGACGAGACATTAGTGAATTATGGCATATGCGACTTGGCTATTTTCACTATCGAGATTTGAAGATCATGCAACATATTTCTACAGGACTTCCCAAGGGTGCACTAGAGTAGCATGATACATGCAAAGGGTGTACATTGGGGAAGTACACCAAAGCCACTTTTCATGATAAGGACATTCGAGTGCAAGCTATCCTTGAAAGAGTTCACTTATATGTGTGTGGATTGTTCTAGACATCCTACACAGCCAAGCACAAGTATTATGTGATATATGTAGATTATTTCTCAAGTAAATGTTGGATATTCTTCATGCAAAAGAAAGACTAGATGTTCTCAATTTCTTTTTAATTTAAGGCACTTTTTAAGAAAGTCACACACAAGAAAGGGAAGGCTCTAAGGAGCGAGAACGGTGGAGAATATTTTTTGAATGAGTTCAAGAACTTCTATGCATAAGAAAGCATTTGACATGAGTTAATAGCATCCCATAGTCCACAACAGAATGGGGTTATAGAAAGAAAGAACCGAAGTATTGTGGGAGTTGCATGGGCAATATTGCATGATCAGGGCCTACTATTGCATTTATGGGTTGAAGCATGCAACACAATGGTATATGTGAAGAACAAGAGTCCTCATCAAATTCTCGGGATGAGTACACTAGAAGAATAATTTTCAGGTAAGAAACCAGATGTGGCACATTTAAGAATATTTGGTTCATCAGTTTACTGTCATGTTTCCAAGTATGTAAGGAAAAATCTAGAACCAACAACTGAGTTGGGCATATTTGTGGGGTACATTCATACACCTCAGAACTTTCTGGTGTACTTTCCATCTCAAAGGATGCCAGTGGTTCATAGAGATGTGAAGTTCGATGATGAAAATGCCATGAGATGTTCCCTTGAGAAAGAAATTTAGTTGCATGCAGATGAGGAGCTTTTATCTCCAAAGGAAGAACCTCAGGACATTGTGGAGTAGCCACAAGCTGAGAATAAGAGAGTGGAAGCACCCACTCATGTATAGAAATCCAAATATGGAAGGAATCACACCAAACAGTTTGACATATTGATGCATGATGCTAGAAAGAATGTGGGAGCACCCACATCACAGCGCAAGAAGAGGAGGTCACCAGATTGGTACAATGGCTACATGGCTCTGATGATCCACAGTGTATAGAATGATCCATCCTCATTCAAGGAAGCAGTGCAACAACTAGTATGGGTTCATGCCATGGTAGAGGAATATTATTCCATTATCAGGAATAGTGAATGGGAAGTTGTCCCAAGACTAGAGGACAAGTCAGTTGTAGGATCCAGGTGGATCTACAAGCCTGAAGCAAGTAGCATTTGGGAGTGTTGAGAAACACAAGGTCAGATTTGTGTCCAATGCATTCTCTCAGATGAAGGTAATTGATTACGAGGATACCTTTTCTCCATTAGAAAGGTACTCTTCAATTAGATATATTTCAGCACTTTCAGTGCAGATGGGATGGAAGATAAATCATATGGATGTGAAGACATCTTTCCTCAACGAAATTATTGAGGAAGAGGTGTACATAGAGCACTCAGAAGAATTTGAGACCTTCGACAAAGAGTCACATGTGTGTAGAATCAAGCGAGCGTTGTATGTATTGAAGAAAGCATCATATGCTTGGTACACCAGGATCGACAACTATTTCACTAGGTTGTGATTCACCAAAAGTGAAGCAGATGCAAACCTTTACCATATTTTGGTTGAAGGTAAATTATTGATTATAGTATTATATGTCGATGATTTAATTCCAAAAGGTAATGAGAAGCTGATAAAATCTTGCAAAGAATATTTGGCAACAGAATTTGAGATGAAATACATGGGGCTCATGCATTATTTCCTTGTTTTTGAAATTTGGAAAGGATATGGGGAACTATTTGTCTCTAAGGGCAAGTGTACCAACGAGATACTGAATAAGTTTCAAATGGAGAGAAACAAACCCATGGAGACTCCTCTAATATCATGGAATTGGAGGAAAGAAGAAGCTAATTCAAGCGAAGTGGTAGAAGCTATCATTTACAGGCAACTTGTGGGTTCACTTACGTACTTGGTGAACACATGACCAAACATGTGTTATGCAGTTAATCATATTGGTCAAGCAATGGTGAAGCCAACTAAATTCTATTGGAAGGCATCCAAACATGTGTTGAGATACCTCAGAGGCATCACTCAATTTGGTCTTTGGTACAAACGGAAAAAGGGAGTGAATCTCCAAGGCTTCACAGATGCATATTGGGAAGGGATTCCATCATATAGGAAGATAACATTAGGAGGAATCTTCAGTATTGGGTCAACAACAGTTTCTTGGTACAACAGGAATCAAAGATCAGTTGCACTCAATTCAACAGAAGTAGAGTGCACAGCTTCTAGTCAAGCAACTTGTGAGGCTATCTGAATAAGGAAGATCCTTGTTGGGTTATTTGGTCAGCATATGGATCCTACATTGATTTACTATGACAACCACAGTTGTATCGATTTCTCGATGAATCTAGTTTTTCATGATAGGTCCAAGCATATCGACATTCGGTACCACCATCTCATAGATTGTGTGCAGAGGTGAATCATGACTCTAGAGTACATTCCTACAAAGGAACATGATGCATAAATCTTGACTAAGACACTATCAAGAGGAAAATGTGAGCTCCATAGAGCCAGGATCGGGGTATCTAATAATCCTTTCTTGCTGAGAGGGAGTGTTGAAAATGACACCAAGAAAGATTCTAATTTAATTTTCCTTTGAATTAAATTAGAAGATAATTCCACATTTCATGAAAACTTGTACGAGTTAATTAAGTTAGTTTGACTTAGTTGGTTAAGTTAATTCAAATTGAGAGTCTAACTTGATTCATGTAGAGTGGCTGCTTTAGGAGCCCTGGTGGAGTTTATTTTGAGTTGTAATTGATTAATTTATTTTATCTGAGTTAAATTAATTTTAACTAGTTCAAATTGTTGGAGGAACAAGTGGAAGGTCAAAGTGTGGAAGTGGAACTTGAACCACACTCAATGATCAACCAGATAACTGATAAATCAACCATAAATAAATCATGCATGTTTGAACTAAGAGTTTCCCAATAATATTAGATTCAAAGGAAGTGTACTATCAGTTGTATGATCATCCAAATTGTATAGGTGGTGCATGCAGTCAGAGTAAGTCCTATGATGGATTGCACAATATTGGATGGGGATTTCCCTAATTAATAGGGGGCTAATTCCCAAGGAAACATTGCAAGGAAATAGGGACTTGGGCAAGAAAAAATTTGGCTAAGTATTGGCCCAGGCTTGTCTAGGAAGCAGTGAAACAGATATAGATAATATAGAGGTTGCTTAGGCATGAGAAAATAATTGTTATCTTCTCATATTTTCTGACTAATGCAATATACAAAGAGCGATGTTTTTAGTTGTGGCTTTCCCTGGGAAATCATTGTGTAATGTGTTGATTGAATTCTTTCTCTTGTAGTATTCATGATTTCACGATCGTTTAAATTGGTTTTCATAATTGGTAGAGTAGATTCAAGTCTATATTTTTAGAAAATTACAATTAGCTATTTGAATATACAAGGAATTTCTACACCTTTATGTTCTGTTGCATTGATTATGACATTGTTATTTCTATATAATTCCATATATTGTTGAATAAAGTTGTAAATATGAATAATATTATGATGTTGAGCGGTGAATTTAATATGTAAATTAAGAAATACAGTTATCTAAAGTAAAGAACAATACATACCTAAGAAAAATTAACATAATATCATAGTTGGGTTGAAGAAAAGTCATTGAGATCAACCGTGAGGAGACACCATTGATGGAAGCAAAAGGAGATGAAGGAGACCTAAAAGAATGCTAAGGTTTGAAAGAAACCCTGGGCAATTTGGTTATTAGGGTTTGATGGATATTATGAAGTTAGCATTTGGAAGAAACCCTAGTTTATGAAAAAGGTTTGTGATATGCAATCTAGAAACCCTAAAATGTTTATATTCTAGCACTTGTGACATTAATGAATCTTGAAGGCTGGTTCAAGAGGGATATCATCACTTCTCGTCAAGAGATAAGTATCATTTATATTTATGTTATTTCTTGAGTAGATTCATTATTTTTCTTATACTTATGGCATGATTATTTGAGTGTATGTATACCTCTAATATCTAGATGAGATGTGAAAATAAAATCTTTCTTAAGGATCATATAATGTGTAAGAAAAGAAAGCCAATGTAGGAAGAGAAGAGCTAGTGTAAATTTGACTAAGTGCTAAAACTGCGAATGAAAAATAAGTGTTACAAACTGCAAAGGTATATGAATACTACAAGGTATGTAAGCTGCAATATCAAATGGCAAGGTAAGCCCCGAGGTATGACAAGAATATGAAAGTGAGTTTTATTTATGGGACATGTGATATATATTGGTTCTCTTGATATTTGGAAAGAATCTTTCATTTTAGACATGATGGATTTCATAAAGAAGGCCGACACATTGTTTTTGATACATGGTAGCTTGATATTGTTGTTAATGCTTGAGATAAGCATGATGAAAGTGTGGCAATAAGATTGATTCTCTTGTTGATCTTGGAAAGGTTTAGTAAGTTTGACACGTGGTATAATTGGATGCCCTGACTTGATCCTTGAAGAATTAAGATACACTTATATGGCACTAATCCTTGATGAATGTTTGATGACATGATGATGAATTGTTTTTCTATATGTCTGAGAACCTGATATACTTTGTGATCTAAAAATTTTGTTGTAACATGACAATATTATGATAGATAGGTTGATAATGATTATTGAAGAGGCTTCTAATTAAGAGGGAGAAACACTTCATGAGATTTTAACACCTAGTATTATTTGAAATGAAGATACTTGAATGTTGAGGGAAATATTATGGACATCAATAACCATTTGATGTTGTTGAAGAAGTTTTGAAAATTCCAATTTGAGCAGAGAAGGTTTTTCCTATTCCCCAATCCACAATTTCTAGGAGAAAGGCTTAAGGGTGTGGTTATAAGCCTCCCAACTGCATGGAAGAAGGCCTACGGGTGCGATTGTGCTTCTAGATCACAAAATATGAAGTCTTATGAAAAATATCAAGATCACACCAGGATTATGACATACCTACATACATGGAGCAGATGATGGAAGAGTTATATGAGTAGGGAAGTTTCTAAGAAATCACTGTATGGTTTTTAAAAATCTCCCTGAGCCTGGATAGACAGTTATTGAAGCCTGGAAGCAATACCTATACAAACCTATAATTTGGTCTAATGTATGCCTTTTATTTTTTATTTTATATGTTGATGATATATTATTGATAGGTTGTGAGCCACTTATGATCGAGCGTAAGAGGAAGTTGTCCATTAAGTTTGAGATGAAATATATTCTGAAGATATGAGTCTGCATTAATACACTGATGATTGGGTTGGAAAAATAAAGAGCACATATGAGTGTTGCTTGATATATTCCATGATATTTTGGATGAGAATTATGTATCTTTAAGCATGACTGAGGTTGAGTACGATGTTGTTGGCATGGCTAGTTGTGAGGCAGGTTGAAGAAATTATTTGGAGATCTATTTTGAACTATTTTTAGAAAAGACAATGATACATTGCAATAATAAAGAGTGGGATTTGATTGGTAGAGAATCTCGTATGTAGATGAGACAAATAAAACTTCATAGATTGAGATGGTCTTGCTATATGAGACAAGATTATGCTTGTGGTTGTTGCTTCTGTGAGAGGGGAGGATGAATAAGGTATATTTTTTATGACATATTTTTTTTCTCTAACATAATGTTTGATTTTTATGTCCTGCATGAACAGGTAAATGGATACTTTCTTCTCTTGGTAATGTTTGAGACAAATCTTCAGCGAGTTGGTAAATTTTGTACCAAATATGTGCACATTGATATGTTTATGATCTACAGAGAGCAGCATGGATTGATGAATGTGACCCTCCTGAAGTAAGGGTCTGGGATAATTGAGGACATTGATCCGACTCTTCCCTCTCATATGATATCCCAGGGTGAGGAATTGAGATGTAGGTCTCTTGGGGTTGAGGGATCTTTGGAAGATAGGGTATCACCCCTATCTGTTACCCATAGAGTCAGAGATGTTGCTCCCCTATCTTGGTATATGCATAGTATACCCCATTTTTCATTTGTCTTTCCAACCCATCTAGACAATGGGTGTTGGATGCTTGATTTAGGTGTGATTATTACTATTTATGGTAAGTGGAATCCCGCTCAAGCTAGAGATGCAGGTGTTCTACCATTGAATATTAAAGGTCATGTTGGGAAGATCGGGAGAGTTTCCCGAGTTATAGCATTGGTCTCCCTCCCGGGAGGGTTTCCTGACTTGTAGCATCGACTTCTCACTAGATACGTTTCCAGGATTGTATCATTGGGCTCCTCACTGGTAGAGTTTCCTGGGTCATAGCATTGGCTCCCTGCTGGCAGAGTTTCTCGGGTTATATTATTGGGCTCCCCACTGGCAACGTTTCCTAATTCACAGAATTCGATTCCCTTTGAAAGAGTTTCCCGGGTCATAACATTAGCTCCCTACTTGCATATATTACTGAGTAGAAACATTGACTTCCCGCTGATAGTGATTACGTGTTGTATAAATGTCTCCCTAATGGATATAGGGTCATATATTTAGTTCCCCTCTGATGTCAAATTCTTCTTCTTTTAGATTATATAATTTTCAACATATGAGAAGAGACAAAGAAAAGATAAACAAGGATAAGCATAGATGAATCAAGAGGAGAAACGACGACATTTGATGACGTTATACTTGATATGGGCCATGATATGATGATAGGATTGTAATTTCTCCCTAGTTGAGAGGGAGTGTTAATTTTTGGCAGCTCAGTGACAAATTCTAATCATGGGACTATATTTCTCTTTTCTAAAGGGTCAATTTTGACTATTGAAGTGCTCAATTGGACAAGGGAAAGTATATTATTTAATTGAAGCCCACATGTGCACAATAGGACAAGTCGACCCAAAAGATAAATGCAATGTTCCAAATAGTGAAAATTGGGCTCAGTAGGGAATATCTTAAGATATTCCACTATGGAATCACAACAGCATGGAAAACACACCAGCAAATTCTAAACTATAGATAGACTAGTAGGGAATTTACTGGGTATATCACCTCTAAGGAGAGGATGAAAACCAAAGGCTTCCTGGCCTATTCTAGACTCTGTCTATAGAAGACTGATGAAACACAGCAAGGGTGGGAATGACACACTCCTCTCAGATTTTTCTGCCCTTGGGAACCTTATATCTACAGATCTAATAATGGATCCAAAAGAGAAGCAAAAACCAAACAAGGAAGAGGCAGGAAATTCCACTCTTAGGAAAATTTGCAATAGGCTCAAGGAGGACATTGTATAAGCAAGCCAGTGTGAAAATAACGTAGGCCAGGGCTATGTTCCCTTATTTTAGGCTATGTGGGACCTCCATGCAGAGTTTTAGAAAAAATAAATGAGTTTATAGGGCTTAAACAGATCTCCCACAATCAACACTAGCTGAAAATTAGCTCAAGGAGAGAGCTGGGTTAATGGAGAAACCCTCCTTCAGGAATTGCGCAGTTTCTGCTGGAAGACACTGGAAATTAGTCATTAAGCTCATATTACAATATGGAAGAAATAAATCAGATCCATAATGAATTTCCTTTGTAGAATCATTGAATTTACATGAAGCAAGAGCAAGAATCCTTCAGAAATTATAACAGAAACACATGGAAAAGTTGTACAAAGACTTGACAGCCTTTTATATGAGGAGCTTCAGCTACTGTAAGTTAAAACTTAGATCTAAAACTAATAAATATTTGAAACATCAGATCCACACCAGATCTGGAAACTACTCAGCCTTCTTAACAAGATCCCCTTGGGGTTTTATCAAAATAATGCATAACAATTTGTAGATCTAGCTTTTAATACACTAAACTGCAGAAAACTTCAGAGATTTCTGAAGATGGATTTCATTAAATTATATATCAGATTTGAATGTGAGTAGATCAGAAAACTACTTTACAAATCTTCAAGGGAGAGGCAAGCCTCAATCACCAGGAAGCAAGTACAATGAGAAATTTAAGCAGCAGTGGAACATGTACATAGAAATAACGCAGTTCCCTAAGGAGATAGCATAGTAGCTTAACTGAAATGTTACAGCAGATAGAATTACATATCTGAAATAAAAATGAGAGTGAGATCCTCTTTCGGATGGTCACAAGACACCCTCCCTGAGAGAAATCTCCTCTAAACTACTAGATCTTGCAGATCTAGTTCCCCCACTTGCTGCAGCTCACAAGCAGCTGCAAAACCCTTAACAGGACCAGCACTGCTATAGAGATGAAGCTTGGCCATAATGCCAGATAGTGGAGAGATGCATCACAATCTCCTCCAAAGAGCTACTCCATGGAAGGAGAGAGGATTCCTAAATAGGAAATCCTCTTCCCTTAGGCTAAACAGCCAAGAGACTTGAGTTGCTGCAACAACTTCTCAAAATTCTTCAACAACCATTGCTTGCTGCCTCTCCTTCTTTTTATAACATGAGGACTTGCCAAAACCCTAAACCACCTTCTTCAACTTATCCTCTTTCACACATGAGATCCTCTTCTAGAAGTACGTTGTGCTTGATGGATAAGCTTCCCTCCAATCTGCGTTGTAGGTGGGGCCAATGTTGACCCATTCAAATGAGTTTCCCCTTTTCACACTTAGGGGTGTTTAATATAATAGCCCAGATTTATCCCCTTTCACATTGGGCATGTATTTATTCTTAACTTAGGAGTTTAATAAACCTCCTTCACATACGTTTATTCATGAATAAAGCAAACTTAAGTTAAAATTAAATGTTCCCATTAGCTGCAAAAATTGGGAACATTACAATAAATTGGACACGCTTGGATGGCTATAAATTCAAGTCAAGTGACACTTATTTGTACATCATCATCATGATTATTCTTCATTCTTTCAGTTTGGCTCGGACAGGCCTAAGGCTTGGTCATGGAGATTTCTTACAGGTTCAAGATTGTAGAGTCCAAAGCTCGTGTTGAGATTCAACAAGAAAATTTCAGTACCCATGCTTAGTGCACTAAGCACCTACATTAGGGTGGGGCCCACAGTGTTATTTTTGGGTGCATGTCTATTTTAGTTATCCCTTAATTAAAATTGAAAATAAACTGTAATATATTCTCAATGATGACTTGAAATAGTTAAATGAGAGTGATAAACTTAGTTAGCTAGTGGATTTCTAGTTAGAGGTAGTTGGTGAGGCATGCAAAGTAATTCTAGTTGTAACATAGTTCGAAGTGTAGTGGTGCATCAGTTAATGCAGGTTGTAATAAGTTTGACTCAGTTAAGTGAGTTAAACTCAGTTGTGCTAGTTGTAACTGAAGATACACTAGTGAGAGATCAATTGAATTAAATATTAATTAATTCACAATCAGTGATCTATTATTAGTTGCATGCATGTCAGATCCAATGGAGACCCAGTTGAGTTCTAGGTGAAAGGGAACTTAACTATCAGTTGTAGGATTATTAGGTTGCACACATGAAACCAAATACCTATTGGAGTGCCCATGATACTTGTGCAGTCAAGGAAGGCAATAATTCCTATCTTTTAGGGATTGCATTCATCAAGGATTTCGCAAGCAAGGCAGGCTGTCTAGAGGCTGAGAATTGGCTATGTGTTGGTCATTTTTTTCATGACAGTGTGAGACAATTAGCTGAGTACTGGAATGCTCTTGTGAGAAGATTTTTGAATGTAATCGTTTCATGATCCATACTAGATATACAATAGAATATGGTGGGGTTTTTAGCTGTAATCTTTCCCCGGGAAATTATCTGTGTTGTGTGTGATTTGATTATTCTTTATTTCATGTGATTGGCGATTGTTTTTTTAATTCCGAAAAATATTTGTAGAACTGATTCAGTATTTAACCTTAGTACATTGTTAGATCGGGTGAATCCAAGATATACATGCATGCTGTATAATTTCTACATGGTATCAGAGCACAGGAAATTGCAAAAGTGAAGCTGGAGTTGAGTTTGTGGCTGGATAGAATTTGAATTTACAGAAAGAATTTCTTGGTGCTACAGCTGATTCAAGATCGAAATGGATTTCAATGGCTTGAGGTTGGAGTATGCACTCGAGGGCAGCTCAAACTATATTTAAGGTAAGAAAAGGATGGAGGTAGTACTCGAAGACAATGGCTTGAAGGAATTCATTGACAATGATGTTCCTAAACCCATTGTGGCAGATGCTGCAAATCTTGATGCATGGCAAAATAAAGTGGCAAAGGCGAGAAGGATCCTGTTGGAGGGAGTATGAGACCACATTGTCTCAAGCATCAATGGAAAAGCCACACCATATGCAATGTGGAAGGCTTTGACAAATTTTTTCCAAAGCAGCAGTGACCATAGGAAATTGGCGCTCAAATATAAACTTAAGAAGATCAAGATGGAAAAGGGCGACACCATTCCAAAATATCTAACAAAGTTTTTCCAATGTTGAGATGAACTAGGGAGCGTTGGAATAACAATGGTTGATGATGATTTGGTGAGCTTGGCTCTCCTAGTACTTCCCAAGAGTTGGCACAGTTATCAAGACTCTACCAATGGAAGGCAAAAATTTCCAGATTGGGAATGACTGTGGTCGAATTTGGTGCAAGAGGAGTTCAGAAGGAACATCAGAGATGGATCTTCGTCTAAGAATGAATATGAAGAGGATTTTTCTTTGGCTGCCAAGGTGAGGAAGGGGAAGGGAAGAAATTTCATTCTAAATCCGAGTCCAAGAATGGAAAGAAGCAGGACATGCCCAAGGTGAAGTTTTTTCACTGTCACAAGCATCGGCATTTTTCTACTAACTATCCACAAAAGAAGAAGAACAAGAAGGCTGGAGGATCTACAGCTAGTGAGGCCCTTGCCTCGCAATTTGTGTTTGACTTCTCATTGATCGCATGCATGGTGTCCAATGCATTGGGATCTATGTGGTATTTGGATAGTGACATTTCCTTTCACATGAATGGAGACAAGGAACTTTTCAGTGACTTGGAGGAGAAGGATCTCTAGATTCATGTTGAAATGGGTGATGATGGGCGGTACAGTGCTATTGAGACTAGTACAATTACCTTTTAGAGGTATTCATGTAAACCCTTTCAATTAAAATATTTAATGCATGTACCAGGTCTGAAGAAAAATTTATTCTTAGTCGCAATGTTGGAGGATAGAGGCTATGATGTTGTTTTTAGTGAAGGAAAATCTTTCCTGTGACATAAAACAACAAGACAAGCCAAGAGGATAAGGATTCGAGTTAAGAAACTCTACAAGTTGGAGATAGATGGTTGTGCAACAATGATGGGCAAGGCAGATCAAGTAGTGAGCCGGGATGGGGCAAATTATGGCACAGGAGATTGGGCCATCTTCACCATGGAGCCTTGAAAGTCATGCAGAAATTTTCTACTAGTCTTCCTAGGGGTACACTTGCGAATTCAGACACATGTAAGGGATGTACTATGGTAAAATATGTAAAGGCAGCCTTTCATGAGAAGGAGAACCGAGCTTCAGGGATCCTTGAGAGAGTTCACACAGACGTGTGTGGACCATTCTATGTTGCTTCGACAAAAAAACATGAGTACTATGTAATATTTGTTGATGACTTTTCTCATAAGTGCTGGATCTTCTTCATGTAGAAGAAATATCATACATTCTCTAAGTTCTTGGAGTTTAAGGCACTGGTGGAGAAAGAGTTGAGGAAGTAAGTGAAGGCTCTTAGGAGAGAAAATGGTGGAGAATAAATCTCTAACGAATTCAAGAACTTTTGCAACAAAGAAGGAATTTGAAGAGAACTCATAGTGCCTCATAACCCACAACAAGATGGGGTCGCAGAGAGAAAGAATAGAACTATTGTGGGTGCAGCATGAGCGATGTTACATGATCAAGGCCTACCGATGCATCTGTAGGTGGAAGCATGAAACACAGTGTTACATGTGAATAACCATTGTCCTCATAGGATACTTGGCATGAGTACACCTGAAGAGGCTTTCACTGGTAAGAAACATTATTTTTCACACTTTAATATTTTTGGATCATTCGTTTATGTGCATGTGACCAATGATGCCAGGAAGAAGCTGGAACCGAAAGCTGAGATCGGGATTTTTGTGGGGTACACTAAAACACCCCATAATTATCGTGTGTATTTTCCAAACAATAGAATGACTATTGTGTGACGGGATATAAAATTTGATGAGGAGAAAGCCATGTGGTTGTCCCTTGAGAGGGAGTTGGACTTTCATGCAGAGGATGAACTGTTGGTTCCCAAGGATGAGTCTCAAGATGTGGATCAGACACATGAGGAGGTTCATGGAGTGGAGGAAAACACTCATGCAAAGGCATCCATCAGAAATGGCAGAAGGCGCACCACTGAAGCTGATAGATTGAGACTTGATGCTACGAAGAATGTAGGATTAGCTACTTCACAAGGCAGACAGAGACAGTCTCCTGATCGATTTACTGGATACATGGCTCTTATGAGAAAATATATTATTATTAAATCATATTCCTTTTAGGAAGCAGTGCAGCAAAAAACTTGGGTTGATGCAATGGTGGAGGAGTATGACTCCATTGTCAAGAACATTACATGGGAGATAGTCCCAAGACTGGTCAACAAATCATTGGTTGGATCGAGATGGATCTACAAGGTAAAGCAAGCTGCTGATGGGAGTGTGGAGAAATACAAGGCCAGATTTGTGGCCCAGGTATTCTCACAGATCGAGGCTATATATTATGATGATAATTTTGCACTTGTTGCAAGGTATTCTTCCATAAGATCCATCCTTGCACTCTCAGTGCACATGGGTTGGTGCATTCATCAGATGGATGTGAAAATTGTGTTTCTCAATGGTAT
Organism: Pinus albicaulis; assembly: GCA_034641835.2. Lineage (NCBI taxonomy): Eukaryota > Viridiplantae > Streptophyta > Pinopsida > Pinales > Pinaceae > Pinus > Pinus albicaulis. The sequence goes on along the minus strand of CM076583.1, from coordinate 1,220,559,823 downwards.
CATTGAGGAAGAGGTGTACATAGAGTAGCCTTAAGGTTTAGAAATCTTCAACAGTGAGTCGACTCAAAAGAGCACTGTATGGGCTGAAGCAAGCACCCCGTGCTTGGTACACTCAGATAGACAACTATTTCATCAGACCGGGCTTCACCAAAAGTGAAGAAGATGCAAACCTATACCAGATTGTGGTTGAGGGTAAGATATTGATTATTGTTATTTATTTTGATTATCTAATTTTGATTGGTGATGAGACGCTGATACACTCATGCAAGGAGAATATTGCAAGGGAGTTCGAAATGAAGGACATGGGACTCCTTCATTATTTACTTGGATTGGAAATATGGTAGTGGGATAATGAACTTTTTGTGTCTCAAGGAAATTATGCAAAGGAGATACTGGGTAAGTTTCGCATGGAGAGCTGCAAACCCATAGCTACTCCTCTTGAAGGAAATAGGAGGAAAGAGGATATGCTACTTTTGGAGAGGTAGTGGAAGCTACTGTCTGCAAGCAGTTAGTTGGTTCACTGATGTATCTAGTGAACACGAGACCAGACAATTGCTACGCACTTAACCAACTGAATCAAGCTATGGTTAAGCCTACCAAGCTCTTTTGGATGACGGGGAAGCATGTCCTGAGATACTTGAGGGGAAAATAAAAGTATGGTCTACGGTACATACAGACAGAGGGAGTGAAGCTTCAAGGCTTCACAGATGCAGATTTGGCAGGCATTCCATCAAACAGAAAGAGCACATTAGGAGGGATATTTAGCATAGGATCAACAACAGTTTCCTGGTACAACAGGAAACAATGATCTATGGCACTCAGTTCAGCGGAAGCGGAATACATGGCAGCAAGTCAAGTTGCATGTGAGGCTATTTGGATGAGAAAGATCTCGGTTGGTTTGTTTGGTTCTCAGATGGATCTGATAGTGATTCATTGTGATAATCAGAGTTGCATTAAAATCTTGATTAATCCTGTGTTTCATGATAGGTCCAAGAATATAGATATCTGGTACCATCATCTCAGAGATTGTGTGCAAAGAAGGATAATGTTGCTTCAGTACATTCCCTTGGAAGATCATGATGCAGATATTCTGACGAAGGCGCTCACCGGGAGAAATTAAAATACCATAGAGACAGGATCGAGGTGAAGGATAATCCCTTTATTTTTTAGAGGGAGTGTTGAGATTCAACAAGAAAATTTCAGCACCCACGCCTAGTGCATTAAGCACCTACACTAGGGTGGGGCCCACAATGATATTTTTGGGTGCATGTCTATTTTAGTTATCCCTTAATTAATATGGACAATAAACTACAATCTATTCTCAATGATGACTTGAAATATCTAACTGAGAGTGATAAACTAAGTTAGCTAGTGGATTTCTAGTTAGAGGTATTTGGTGAGGCATGTAGAGTAATTCTAGTTATATCAGAGTTCAAAGTGTAGTGGTTCATTAGTTAATGTAGGTTGTAATCAGTTTAACTCAGATAGGTGAGTTCAACTCAGTTGTTCTAGTTATAACTAAAGATACACTAGTGAGAGATCAAGTGAATTAAATATTTATTAATTCATAATCAGTGATCTCACATGCAACTGAGGATTTACTATTATTAGTTGCATGCATGTCATATCCAGTGGATACCTAGTTGAGTTCTAGGTGAAAGGGAAGTTTACTATCAGTTGTAGGATTATTGGGTTGCACACACATAGCCAAACACCTATTGGAGTGCCCATGATACTTGCACATTCAAGGAAGGCAATAATTCCTATCTTTTAGGGATTGCATTCATCGGGGATTGTGCAAGCAAGGTTGGTAATTTTTGTTCATGACATTGTGAGACAATTAGTTGAGTATGGGAGGGTTCTTGTGAGAAGAGTTTTGTATGTAATTGTTTCATGATCCATGCTGAATATACAATTGACGATAGTGGGGTTTTTAGGTGTAATATTTCCCTGGGAAATTATCTGTGTTATGTGTGATTTAATTATTTTTTACTTCATCTGATTGGTGATTATGTTTTTAATTCTGAAAAAGATTCGTAGAAGCGATTCAATATTTAACTTTAGTACACTATTAGATCGGGTGAATCCAAGATATACATGCATGTTGTATAATTTCTACAACTCGCACATGTGTTTGGGGAGATCAGTCGCAATTGCAAGAACGCAGACTCATGTGTGCAGTTGAAGGGCTTCAAATTCACACACATTAGTCTCTATGTGCAGTTGGAAGTTAGTGTTTGAGTTTTATAGTTGACCGCAAATTTCGTCAGTTGACCACAAACAATGACAGTTGACCACAAGCTTCTGAATCATGGTTTTAATTATTAGCATTGTTGGGTTCATTTCTTGGATGTTGTTTAGTTTATTTTTCTAAATAGGTTTACAGTTGAAAATATGGATCATTGTACTCTCGCTTTGCTAAATCATTTGGAAATCTAATAAGAAGAACAATTTGAAAGGGTTTCCCCCATAGTGGGTTTTTCCTTGGTCTCCAACCAATCCTAGTGTCTCTATGTGTGAATGTTTTTCTTCTATTTTTCCTTTATGTTCAGTTGCATTGATGATGATATAGTTCTTTGTATATAATTACATATGTCGCTGAATAATGTTGTAAATATGAATAATGTTATGATTCCGAGGGGTGAATTCAATATGTAAAGGAAGAAATGCAATTATATAAAGAAAAGAATAATATAGATATAATAAAAATTAACAATATAGAGTGCCCCTCAACTCAATTATAATTAATATTATTATTTTAAAAAAGAAAATTATTATATTCATAATTTGTATTTTAAATTGATGAATTTTTTCATTTAAATTTACATTTTAATATTAGTTTTAAAATTGACAAATCTTCACATCTTCTCAGGCATTGCTAACATTTTCACAAGTTTGATTCAAAGTTTTCTCATATTCTCTAGCCTTTGATCATGTGACTAAGGGTGGGCCAAGGCCAAGTTTGTCTAGGATAGGGCATAATAGAAGGCAATCGAGGAATTGAAGTGACACCTATAATCACCTATAGCAACAACATTTTTCCATATTTGCAACAACATTTTTCCATATTTGCAACAACATTCGAAGAAGGACACCTTATATTATGTCAATGATGTAGTCCTCAATCAACATGGACATCTAATGGCCTATTACAATGAGACAATATTTGTAGTGGTTTGCAAATACCCCACCTTTAACAAGGAAATTTAATCCATTGTCCACTCATTTCAACATTGAAAGAATGGAAATCGAATAGTCATCCACACAAGCCATAAGCCTTTATAGTTTATGCAGATGTATGGAAAAGTATGGAATGATTTCCATTAAAAGTGGTTTGCGTATCTTCAACTATTCCACGTCAACGTCAATTATAAGAAGGGTAGAACCAATATAATACAAATAACTTTTTTTAGCCTTAAACTATGATAATAACCATAGTCCTCAATTCCCTTGGAGAAGAGGCATAAAAATGGCCCCAGGTGTATGGAAGAAATCTTAGATTCATTGTTAAATACTAGACACTAATCACAAGTAAACAAATTTGGAGTTTCCCCTCTAAGATAGAACTTTTCACCATCTATTCCATTGTCAAAGTATGACATCTTCTTAACTAGCGAATGTAGATCATGAGGAACAATATCCAATAGATGTTTCACCATATGATGTAGAAACTTGACACAATGGGAGCAATTGTTTCCCAAGGAGGAATAGATAATTTAGGTGGATGTCTAAGTCTCTCATCATCTCATAAATAATGTTGATTCTTATCCATGTTGCATGTCATGGACTTTTGATGCATTTTTTTGGCATTTTCCATGCATTTTTGGTCATTTCAATGTAAATAATCCCTTAGAGGGCTCAATTGGAAAAAAATTTAGAGCATGAGATATGCTTTGTAATAGTTTAGAGAATTTGTAAAAAAAAGTTCATGGGCGAAATTTATGGTCACAAAAAATTAGTGTTTAACCTAACTCACACAACTTCTTAATTTAAGAAAAAAATGCAAAGTTTTTTTCTATATCAAAATTATACATTCATCATATTATTATTTTTTGTCTATTCTCAATCTTTTATATTTACACTAATAAATATATACATTTTTTTCTTTTTTTAACCATAAACATTGAGTATATTATCCATTATATTACTATAAATTTAAAAGAATTTGAATACATCATTGTAAATAGATGAGTGAAAACTTGTTTTTACTTTTGTTTTTGTTTGTTTGTTTGTAAATTAAGAAAAATGTATTTCATAATCAAAACAAGGGTACATGGATTTCCTTAGATATCTCACCCAACAATTCATAACATAAACCGAAATACAATAATCCTAATTACAAAGCTCCATCACCACAAAACTACAAAGCATATCGCTCAATCTAGTTAACCAAACATAACACCACATTAATAATACAATACCATTCAACAATATATACATAAAATAACAACTTAAATCCAATCCAACATAGACATCTATTTTCTAATCACAAAGCTTATATGCCACAGATAAAAGAGGCCACAAAGCATATCACCCCTCTCCAAGAACAAAATAGGTTCCATCATAGTAAACCATGATTTATAGATAAGGCCAAGCCATATTGAATTTATGCAAAACACGCCTTCAAGAGAACCTCCAAGCATATTATCACTCCAAAACCCAGATAACAAAATGAACCAATATCCCCATGCATAAATGTAAAATAAGAAGCATCCATCACACACATAAGACCAACTAATCCACAAAAGCACCAAAAAAGACAACAACAGAGAAGTAACTCTCCATAATATTAACCATAATTCCAACTAGAATGTCCCATTAGTTTAGTTCCAAATAAACGTGCGCCTGAGCAAAAACATAATGAGGAACCTAACCAAGAAGCGATACCTTGTTGGTCATATTGGAAACCGACCAAAATTGACTGCAAAAGTCATAGGAATGACCAAAATAGGTAAGTGAAAGTTACTTCCAACTATTATCATATTTTATTATTCCATAATTAATGAGGCAAGAGTATTAATAATTATGGTAAACTATTATCATAATCATAAAACTTCCTTGAGTGACAAGAAAAGAATATTAATAATTACAATAAAGTATTTTCATGTAAAGAATATAACTTATCTCCATGCATCTAAAGACACCATATTTTAAGTCTCTCTAAACTATCTGGAGACGACCTAAAATGATCAACAACCAAAAATTAAAATTAAAGTGGTGGCACACACATTTATTGGTATTTATAAATATTTTAAATGTTTATTAAAATAAATAAATTTTATGTTACTATAACTAACAAAAGAGGATATATAATATACATTATATTGAAAAAATATTTTTTATATAACCAAAGATAACACCAAAATTTCACTAAATTACAAAAGCTAACACCAACATTTCACTAAATTCTAAATTCTAATTTGCTTCACTAGATTTCGAAAATTTTGATTTCTGGATTGAGTGATCTAAAAAATTGAGTTCTAGGTAATAGAACTAGTGGGTTGAACCTTGAAAAATATAGATAAGATAGACAAGGAGAAAACTACCCCAATCCCAACACCCAAAACAATAAATCCATCAAACAAAAAACAATTAGGATTCCATGGTTACAGATAACTAGAATTTGAATTGTTGGAAAACTAAAGAGTTGCAATCTACATACCATAATTCTAACACAACATCCAAATCCAAGTTGGCTCAAAATTCGTTCCGCATCCAAAAATTTATCATGCTTGGATTGAGAGATCCCACTAGTCGGGTTACAATTGATAGATATAGATAGATGAAACCTAACTGTTACACAGCAATTTGTCACCGTCCCTGCCATTCCCCATCCCACACATTGGAGGGTTCATTCCGTGACCTATGAGCAGAGACAAGACTTGAAAATACTTTCATTGCATCCCTCTAAAGATGAGCCTTCATTGCCCTGAAGAAATCTCCCTGCAAAAAACGCTAAAAATAGCTCTTTTTCCATTGGCACAGTTCTACAGTTAAGCCTTCGCACCAAGGGGGCAAATCCTCCAAAGAGGGTGCGCCAATTGGAGCTCTGTCATAGAGCCGCACCCGCGCCAACCATATTAAGAGGTGTTTTTAAAAAATAAATGGCGGAAGTTTCGTCCTAACAAATTCCTGGACTGATATCTATCTTGAGTTGGGAGGTTTGGCTACGGATTTCCATAGAGAGGAAGTGGTTTGCCACCTCTCATGAAAGCTTCCTTGAAGATAGGGCCAATCCCATAATTATAGGGATCCCAACTCCCCTTCCTTCATCTATAAAAGCTTGCCCATCTCCTTTGCAAGCTAGTTCCCAAGAGCTTTCACATCCTTATGCTGTAAGAGCCTTCTTGATTCCCTTAAGGCCAAATCCAAGCAAGGAGACTATTGTCAAGTAACCGGAGAGAGAGGCTTGTCCCATCCTTGACAGGCTTTATCGAGACATGTTTTGCTGACGACCCACCAAAGGAGAGTGTTGCGTCGAAGCTATAGTTGTATTCTTCTTTTGACTCATTAATGATAAGCGACTATTGGTTATGGTTCCACTCTTGTTCTTGATTATGTTCATGAGTTATGTCCTCTTCGACTGACATATAGTTGTATATACTGGGTTTTATACTTGCGTTTGTGTTGTTTCTTGCATGTGCAGGTGTCCGATCACGGAGATCGTGAGGATTGTGATCTGCCAGGGCAAAGGAACGGGAGCACCACCTCTTCTACAAACAACAGCATTGGATTCCAGGTAAGCCTTCCCCGCAATTCAGTTTATTTGCAATTAGGAACCTGCACTGTAGCGTGTTTGATTGTTGCTAGACCCGATCTGGGCTAGTAGGGATCGCCTCTGTCCACGGAGGGGATTAAACTCTTCAACAATTTGGCGACTCCACTGGGGACTCAGCTTGTTGTTTGATTTGTAAGCTATAGACGGAGCCTGAAGTGCAGGCAGATAGCCTTAGAAACGCTTTTGCTCTGCATTAGCGGAGTAGATCAACGCTGCTTCAGTCAATCTCTGGTTTAGTTTATGGACTGAACAACTTGGAGTATTGTCTTCTCTTTTCGGTCAATTTCTTGGCCTTGCTTGCTTGGCCAGCTATTTGGACTGGTTTTTCTGTTTGTTTGGCTTTGTTTTAGCCTTGTCATCGCTTGTCTGTGTCTGAGATTTATTGTTTTTTATTTTCCCATAGTAAACTCAGCTGGCGCGCTTTTCAACGTGACAGTCGCGCCCATTGGCGCAGGTTGCTTGTGTATCACCCGCGCCATTGCCTTTCTGGTGCTAATTTCAAGCTCACAGTCGCGCCAATCCTGTGAGCTATTAGGGTTTGCTGTGTTTCATGCTTTCTGGGACTGACTTGTGATTTTGATCTTGTTTTTTTGGCTGTTTGAGTGCACTGGAGCCTAGTTTGGCTGATTGTAACCTCCATCCTTTGGTTGTTTGCCTATTTCTTTCGATTTTTCATTCGAGCCCTAGGGCATCTAGGTGCTTTTGTGAGTCGAGCCTCCCTTGGGAGTTGTTGGTTTTCGTTCGTTCAGTCGACTTTGGGATTGCTTCCTTGCATTCGTTTGACAGTTGTCTATCATTTTATTGCGCTTTTTGAGTGACTGATTTCTTTTTCATTCGAATTTCGCTTTGCTTCATTTTGGGCCTAGATTACACTGCTCATTAGTGTCTTTGGGACTTTTCTTGGTTTTGAGAGACTTTTGGTCGATTTGAGATCTGATTGTTTGTGCCATTGAGTGAAATCTGCTTGGTTTTGCTCTCTTATTATCATTTCTCAAATTGCTTCTCATTTGTTTTCGGTTTTTTTGGTGCGTCTAGCTCTCAAACATTGAAAATATAAAATAAAAAAAATCTCTTTTGCTTTTGATTGATTAGTGCAAATTAAAATCTTTTCGATGTTATTAGTAATTAGCGACTTTGAATGAAAATTTTTTAGTTTCATTAGCTGCATTAGAGATATCACTGATTGTCTTCCGATCATTTTGTTTGTGTAAAAAGCTCTTAACTCTTCTGTAGTTAGCTTTCATCAAACGAAATGATATATTGTGGCATGTAGTTTTGCATTTAGGAGATTTTTGAGACATCACATTCGTTAGGGCCTGAAAACTGAAATGTAATTGAAGATGAACTTTAAAATTTACTCAATTTACACTAAGGCAGCATTGAAATCTAACGAAACACATTTAGAGGTCTAGGCTAGAGACGTGTTCCGACGTCTTAAAACCTAGTAGCTGTCGTTCGCCTCTTGGCTTTAGATAGCACTAGTACGGACTTGTGCTCCACGTACCATCGCGTATATAAAGGGAAACCCCACTAGGTTTCAATCCTTTATCCATAGGAAGCCGAGTCTGCCACCCTATACCCGTGATACACCGGACACAACGTTCGGGGAGATTGCCTGCACGTATGGAAAGTCCTTGGTTGATTTCTCTTTCATTATTGGAACCAAGGTGTATATTGCAGTTCACGGTTATTTGGTACACCCTTTTGTCTAGTATTCCTGAGTAGTCATTTGATCTTTTCTGACTCCCTAAATTTGAAAGGATCACCAAGCACTTGTCCTTTCACGCTTGTGTCAAATCTGAAAGAGATAGAGTCACCTTTTCGACCGTTTCTCGACTCTTAAAACATGAAACGGTGAAGTTTCTTATTTTTCAATGTGGTAAAAAATTAATCACCCACGATCACACGCCTTGTTAGATTTTGCTTGTTGATCGTTTGATTGTGTGTCTTGACTCTTTTTAAGCCCGTGTGTGTGTTTGATATTTTTCTCTTATCGTTTCTACCACAGTGGCGGAACCCTCGGTTTCGTCTACTGGTAGTCCTTATACGGACGATTCATCAGAGGTTTCCCAATCCTCTGCTGAACCGCAGCAGCCCATTGTTTCCGAGTTTCCTGAAGGGGGACCGGTTCTTTCTGAGTAACCCTTTGGGGGACCAGTTGAGTTCAATTGGCCCTTTTCTGGCCCTTTGTCTGAATTGATATTAGGAGCTGATTTCCTTTCTCTTACATTGGGTTCACCTTTTATAGCTGTTTTTTTTCCTCCTAGTCCTCGCCGTCTATTACGAGATCTAGCGACAGGCTCCAACATGAGTGATTCCAGTGAGGAAATCCCAACGTTCGGTGAAAATTACCAGTTATTTCATGGGAGATTATTTCCAGGGGACGACTCTGAACCTGCTGTTATGTCATCATCCGGTCTCTCATTGCCAGCAGGGTATAGATCCTTGGGTCAGATCATTTCCATCGTAGCCTCTATGTGAGTGTCAGCTCCTTCTACGAGGTCGGTTGCATCTTCACTGGGGGTGTCTCCTCAGACACCCGTCACTTCTGTACCCTCTCGGCCCACTGTCTGTGTGGCCGCCTCTGTACCCGCTGTCACGGCACCCTCCGCAAGGGCTATGCCACCTCCTGAAGACGTTTATTTAGTGACTGTTATACCGGAGAACATCTCTCCGGAGGAGTATCGGTTGTCCCTACAACAGCCGAACCCCGAGGTTGGACCATCCTCCCAAGATCCTAACTGCTCTTATTTTTCGCACTATTCACAGGATGGTACACCTGTGTATGCTTTTCCAGATCAGTACGATGAGCACGGGGACATTTTACGTCTACCCGCTCCTGAGGCTCACCTCCATGCTCAAGGTTTACCTTATAACCAGGCATATAACCCGCAAGGGCAACCTTTCCAAGGCCAACCTTCGGGCCAACCTGGCTATCCGTATGACCCACAGGGGTAGCCCATGCAAGGCTATCCTGCGGGCCAGCAAGGGCCATCGTACGGTCCGCAAGGACAGTATTACAACCCTTCCAGTCAACCTGTGCAGCCTCAGTCGGGGTACCAACCGAGACCGGTCTATGGTCCTGGGGGGAAAATCCAGCCTTCTCAACCTATGCAACCGCAGTACCCTGTTGTTTCCAACATTGCATGTCAGCCGGGACCATTCTATGGTCCTGCTCCAAGTCAAACCGGTTACCAGCAACCACCTGGCTCTATTCCTCCACCAAGCCAACCGGCCCATCCGGTACAACCTGGTGTTCCGCCTCCAGGCCAACCGGCCCATCTGGCACAACCTGGGGCTCCTTTACAGCCAGGTCAACCTGCGCAACCGGCGCAACCTGTCTATCTGAGTCAACCTGTTCACTCAGGGCAGCCCGCTCAGCCGGGTCAACTTGTTCACTCAGGGCAGCCCGCTCATTCAATTAACCCTACCCAGCAGCCGATTTATTCGATGTCGCAGCCAAATCAACAGCTGTGCCCTAGTTATCAGGCTCCGCAGGGTTCCACCTATCAACATTCGACTCATCCTCAGAGCGGTTATTATCCTCATGGTCAATCTCAACCAAATTATAACCAGCCCCGAGGTTCTCAGTATTATCCTCATCAACCCGGTTCTACCTATACTCAGCAGCCAAATCCAAATGCTGCTTACACTGGGCCGACATATAATCAGGGTCCGTACTCTGGTTATCAAGCCCCACACACTGGTTACCAGCAGCCAAATCAGTCTGGTTAGACGACCTACACCCCCTACAGTCAGAATCCTACGGGACAGAACCCATGGGGGCAAGGATATTCCCAACCAGCGTGGAGTACAGGTATCGGTCCTCATCCCGAGCCTGGCATGCCGGTCAATCCACCATTGCTATTCCTGGCCACCTTGGAGTTGTCGGATGTTTCAAAATTGACCAATGATCTGATTCTGCATAATCCTTATTGGCCTCCGGTTCCTACCAAGATACCAGGTGATTTCCCCAAGTTTGAGGGTAAAGCTGAGGAGGACCCCCAAGCGCATGTGATGACGTATCATCTTCGGTGTTCGTCTAACTCTTGGGTCGATGATTCAATTCTTCTGCGCCTCTTCCAGCACAGTTTGACTGGAGCTGCTGCTAAGTGGTACATAGATTTATCCCGTGGCATCTTCCAATATTTCAATTCCTTAGCCATGGCTTTTCTGACGCACTTTCAGTTACCGGTTCGCTATGAAGCCGAGACGCACCTTCTGACTTCTTTGAAGCAGGACAAATCCACTCACATTTCTGATCACATTCATGAGTGGCAGCGCCGTCGTAGACTGATCAATTTTCATATACCTGATCAGATACTAACTCACTGGTTCACCACCTCCTTCGTGAACAAAATCGCCCAAGATATTGCGATGGGAGCGTGTGTGACGGAGGAACAAGCCATCGCGCATGCCCAATACCTGGATCTTGTATATTATCAGTCCGGCACGCTTTATGATATCTTTCCTGATGCTCCACGGTCCGGACCCTCTAAGGCTCCACCTACCCCTACAGTGGATGGTGTCATTGGTTCTGTGTCTTAGAATTCGAAGAAATCTTCGAATGGGAAGTAGAAGTCTAACTCATCCAACAATTCTACTCCTCCCACCCTACCGATTCTGGCAAAACTGCGGAGGTGAACGCTGTTCAGGCCAATCCTACGGAGAAAGCCTCCAAAGGGAAAAATAAGGGCAAAGGTAAAATCAAATCCGACGCCCCAAAGCCAGAATCCAAATCTCGTACTGAGGATGGTTCTCAACGTAAACCGAAGTACCCCTGCCTCATTTGTGAAGGAGACCATTATACCAAGGATTCTCCACGACGATCTGAAGTTAGTCAACTTCTCAAAGGCTCTAAAGGGACTCCGGAAGTTCTTAAAGAACCATTCCCGTCTCATCCGACCCAGATGGTTAAATAGCCTTCACCATCTGCACCATTTGGGTCCCAAGTTTTCATGATGAATGGTGCTGCACCTATCTCTATTGCCACATGTTCGAAGGATTACAACGAATCGCGGCAGGCACCTGGGAAGGCAGTTGCGGATGGACCACCTCCCCCACCTGTCTCCAATTCGTTGGAAATCGAGAAGCCTACTCCTGAACCTGTTGTGAAGCCACCTTCTAAAGGTGTTTTACAAAGATCTTCTTATAATCCGAATGCCCGTGTCGCTCAGCACTACAGTATTGTTGAGGATTTGGCACAGGCGCCTTCTGTTATGTATGCACTAGAAGTTCTTCAAAGTTGTCCTACGCAACGGAATGATTTATTGTCTGCAATCGGTGGCATTGATCCCGCCGATTCGAGTCTTCTCACCTTCGATTTTGAGAATTTCACCCCCCGACTTCCACATCAGATCACTCTTGTTATTCAAGTCGGGATCAACGGTCTTAACATCCATAGGGCCGTTGTGGATGAAGGTGCCTCTACCTGCGTCATGTCGTCCACTTGCTGGAAGGCCATCAGCTCTTCGGCCCTCTCATCATCTCCCAATGCCCTAGAGGCATTCAATGGTCGGGAATCCAAACCCCTGGGTGTTCTCGAGAGTTTAGCGTTCACTTTACAGGGGAAGACTGTCAACGTAGAAGTAGAAGTAGTGGACACCAGGCTCAACTACAATATACTTCTCGGCCGCAGCTGGACTCATGCCATGCTATGCGTGCCATCCACCGTCTTTCGACTTCTTAAGTTCCCTCACGAGGGAAAAATCGTCACGGTGGATCAGTTGTCCTTCTTCACCTCCACCTCTGAGAACAACATTCCATACGTGGATCAGATCCCAAATCCCCCTAAAAGTGTAGGACCCGGTCTCTTCAAGGACCCCGTCCTCATGGGTATTTTTCCCGCACCGCCACCGCACATCGCTCAAGTTAACATGATTTCTAGGTCTGATTACCCCTGGCTCATCCCTACGCCTAAGCAAGTGTTTGAGTTTGGAGAATCAATGCCCTTGACTCCAGTAGAGATTAGCTACTGTGAAATTTTTGCCGCATCTGATCCTCCACCTCCTCAGCATGCTCCTTTGAGCATGGCTCTAGATGTCTACTCTCAATCCCCCTGGCTTGGTCAGGCCAATTCACCTGATCCTCTCAAGGAGACTTTTCCTTCCGATGAAGCCATTGTTGAAACAATGTCTCTTAAGGAGATGCCTTGGAGCGATGGACATCATCGTTCCTCTTTCATGTCTAGCCTGGGGGCAATGTCGGATTGTCTAGAGCGTTATGCATCTCAGGTTCCTACCAAACGCCTATTTTGACGGATGAGGTTCTTTCGGAGGGAAACCTGAGTAATATCACTCAAACCATCCCGATCAACATCTCCGTTAAACCGGGGATCGTTGAGAATATACACGTGGGAGTGACTTGTTCTCCTGATGAGATATAGGTCTACACTGATCTTTTTAAAGAATTCAGAGATGTGTTCGCCTGGTCTTACGAGGAAATGCCTGGGATTGATCCCAGTATCGTAGTGCATGAGATTCCAACCTACCCTGGTGCGAAGCCCGTGCGCCAACACTTACGCCCAATGCATCCTCGTAAAGCCGCTGCAATTAAGGCAGAAGTTGAAAAAATTCTGAACGCGGGCTTTATTTATCCCATCCCCCTGACAAAATGGGTTTCCAACATTGTCCCTGTCGATAAAAATCAGGGTACTATTAGGGTTTGTGTTGATTACCGCGACATCAATCGCACCTGTCTGAAGGATAACTATCCCACTCCGTTCATAGACCAAATCATCGACGAATGTGCCGGAAGTGAGATTTATTCCTTGATGGACGGTTTCTTGGGGTATAATCAGATCAACATTCTACCTGCTGATCAACACAAGACTACATTCATCTGTCCGTGTGGTAATTTCGCGTATAAAAAGCTCCCGTTCGGCTTGAAGAACGCTGGAGCCACTTTTCAGCGTGCGATGTCTTACGCTTTCCATGACATTCGCCATATCGTTCAGCCTTATCTGGACGACTTGCCAGCTCATTCATCTAGGTGAGAGGACCACCCTGAACACCTCCGCTAGATTTTCCTTCGTTGTAGGCGCTACAATATTAGGCTTAATCCTCATAAATGTGTCTTTTGTGTGGATTATTCCTGTCTTTTGGGATTCATAGTCTCCAAAGATGGAATTTGCCTTGACCCTTTAAAAGTCGAGGCTATCATCAATCTCCCATCACCCTCCTCATTATATCAGTTGCAGAGTCTGCAGGGAAAAGAAAACTTTCTTCGACGCTTTATCCCGAACTACGCGGAGGTGGCTAAAGGATTCACACGCCTATTAAAGCAGAACGTTCCCTTCCATTGGGATGAAATTGCTCAACAATCCTTTGAGAGGCTGAAAACGTTACTTGTTAATGCTCCTTTGCTTCGTCCTCCTAACTATCACCGTGATTTCACTTTGTATCTCGCCGCCACGTTTAGCACCATAGCTATGGTTATGGTGCAGGATGATGATGATGGTAACGAACATGTTGTTTATTATCTATCACGAAACCTTCTCGATACAGAAACACGTTATGCTCACGTCGAGAAGTTGGCATTAGCCGCAGTACACGTTGTGCAGCGTTTCGCCACTACATCTTGTTGCATACGATAACAGTGGTTTCGGATTGCAACCCCATGACATATATTCTCTATCGACAATTACTGGGGGGCAAATACTCCAAATGGATCGTTATCCTGCAGGAGTTTGACATAGAGTTCACTACTGCTAAGTCAACCAAATCTCTTGTTTTCGTCGATCTTATATGCTCACTCCCGACAGACTCCACTCCTTCACTCTCCGAGGATCATATCCCGGACGAAACTCTTTTCCTCATCAGTACTCGCGACCCTTGGTACGGTGACATAATCGTGTATCTTCAGACCTCCAAATTTCGGTCTGAGTTGACTAAAGATGCCCCACGACGGATTCGGCATCAGTCTCAACCCTACCGCATCGTAGGAGATACCTTATACCGCGTTGGAGTAGATTCGGTGCTCCGTTAGTGCCTAACCTTGGAAGAGGCTGAAAGGGTCCTAAATGACTGCCACAGTGGCACCTGTGGTGGACATATGTCCGGATATGCCACTGCCCAGAAAATTCTGCGAGCAGGTTACTTCTGGCCGTCCATATTCAAAGACTGTATCGTTGCAGTCCGTAAATGCCATGCGTGCCAGGTGTTTCAGCGCAAGATGCGAACTCCGCCTCTCCCTTTGCATCTTGTTATTACCGTCAACCCTTTTGCGAAATGGGGTGTAGATTTTATGACGTGTAACCCTCGTTCAGTTGGGGGGCATGCGTATATAATCGTCGCTGTCGACTACTTCACCAAGTGGGCCGAAGCGATGCCTACACTAGCTGCCGACGGTAAGACAACTGCCCAATTCATCTTCAACCACATCATTGCACGTTTCGGGGTCCCTCAGGCCATCGTTACTGACCATGGTACTCATTTCCGAGATTATATGATGGCCGAGCTGACTTCAATATTGTGCTTACGCCACGATAGCTCAACGCCATATTACCCTTAGGCAAATGGCCAGGTTGAGGCTGTGAACAAGGTTTTGGTCACTATGCTTCAACGAACAGTTGGTATTCATAAATCCAATTGGCACCTCCAACTATTATCAGCTCTATGGGCCTACCGGACATCTGCAAAGAGTGCAACTGGATTCACACGATTTCAATTGGTGTATGGTCTGGAAGCAACTCTTCCAGTTGAATGCAAGATTGCTTCTTTTAAATTAGCTGTGGAACTTCTACCCGACACTTCTGATGAGGAAGAGCGTCTTTTGTATCTGGAACGGTTAGATGAAACCTGTCGTTTGGCTGCTTTAGTCATTGAAGCACAAAAGAAGCGGGTCAAAGCTCACTTTGATCAATCAGTTTCTCCACGTTCATTTGTCGAAGGGGACCTTGTCCTCTTATACGATCAAGCGCATGACAAGCTTGGGGCCGGCAAGTTCCAACCTATGTGGCATGGGCCCTACATAGTAAAACGTGTTTTGAAGAATGGGGCTTATGAGCTTATATATTATGAAGGAGTTCCGCTGGCGCAGCCCAGAAATGGGTTGTACCTGAAAAAATACTACGCTTGAAGTGATTTTTGGTGTGGTGTGTGTACATAGGTGTGTTATTTCATTTGTGTGCATGTGTGGTGTGGTGTGCGTTGTAAACATCTTTCTGCTGATCGGGTCTTCCTGATTGTGCAGATGTCCATCAATCCGTTTGTTGGTTTCGCGGATGGTGCCTCCCGCAGTACCAGGAATCTGTCTTCGGCGGCCTGGGTAATCTACGATCCTACTGGTGAGTTGGTCAACCTGCAAGGTGTGTGTCTAGGACGTACTACAAATAACATCGCGGAATATAGTGCTGTGTTAGAATTATTAACCGAGGCTGTAAACCTCGGTATCCGTGAATTGATTGTGTATCTAGACTCGCAACTTGTAGTATCACAACTGAACGGACACTATTCAGTAAGAAACCCATCCCTTTTACGTCTGTTTTTGCGTATTCATTTACTGGAAAGAAATTTTGACTATATTACATATCAACATATACCCAGGCATATGAATGTGTTAACTGATGCAGTAGCTAATTTGGTTCTAGATAGACATTTGCGCAATTTGTAAATCATCATCACATGTAAAAGGAAAATCCATCCAGAAATAGATATGTATATATATAGATATCGAATGTTTGCATAGTGTGCATCACATTAAATCAAAATCTACATGTTCATCTTAATACATCTGGAGACGACATGTCTCTCAAAAAATATGCATGATAAAAGCCCTAGGAGTCTAATCCGCATGGTGCTCATGATAACAAGTGACTGCACGCACTAAGCGTCTCAGAAGTCGGTGGAGGCGACTAGGCACTCCCACCGTATGTCTCTGGTACGCCATCGGTACATCTGCCAGCCGGTTGTAGTCTGGGATCCCTCAGGCAATACCCTCGAGATTCTGGATCAACTCCCCCCCTTCTGCACCCTCTGCCTAAGGATCAGGTGCGGGAAGAGTCCTCCGCGCGATAGGAGACATACCGGCTAGTCTCTCTGGGCCCACGTTTGCATACATATAAGATGTGTCAGGAGAACATGTATTAACAAAAAAAAAATCATAAAACATAAAATCAAAAGGAGAAGAGATTGTACCCAACTCCTCGTCCCAATCATCTCCGTCCGGCAGTGGGATATCTGGGTCTCCAGTGAAATCGGTTCCTGCATAGGGCCAGTCTTCCACTACAATCAACTGACGCCGCAACCACCCGAAAAAATCCAGCCTCCGGGACATCTGTTGGCCTCCTCCAGCTCTAGGCATCAGTGCCGCCCAGCGAGCCATTCTTGGCTCTTGTGGAATCGGCTCAGCTACTATGGCCCCTTGGCCCTGGAAGATTGGTAATCATTCTAGAATGAACGATACCAGGATAGAACCGTAGCCAAACTATTTCAGTTTGGCCTGCTTACACTTCGTGAGTTGTCTCTTGATATTTATTGTCACTACTGTGGCCCAGTCGAATAATAGGGGACTCATGCACTCTGAGGCCAGTAATATTTGGGCCTTTATTGCCTCGTGCGGTGCCTGCGATCCCGCGGCCCGCGTGATGGTATGAAGCACTACCCTGAGTGCTAGATCAGGAATAGTATGGATGTCCACCTTTCCACTTCCTGATCCCAGTCGTGCCCCTCGGCACACTCATGCCATCACTTTCTCCATCTTCTCACCAGACAGTCTGCTCCCTATCAATATGGGCACCGAACCTCTGCGCGATAGTCTGGTTATGAAGTATACGTCAGAGACCTCCAGTTCTAATACTTGGTCCCGCAACTTGAACACTTGTTCACGTTTGTCCCATATGCTGATCAGGTATTGCAGGAGCTCAGGCTGAGCTCGTAAGCAAGGTGTCAGGAATAACTTCTTAAGCCCACAGTTCTTGAGGGCATTCATGCAAGTTTCATTCTCCATGGCCTGTTCATCCTCTTCCCCGTGCTCCCTCTCTTTCCACTCAATGACCATTTTGATCGGTTGCCTGCATTCACATGGTCAAAAAACTTCAATTGGACCTCTGTTATCCTTAAAAATTCATGCAATTCATTCATTGTGTGGAAATTTCAAACGGAAATCGGATTGCGCCGCTGGCGCGACTGTTTTCCTAACAGTCGTGCCAGTTGGCGCGGGCCCTTTGGAAATAAAATGCCATTGGCGCGGGTCCGTGCCAGATACCTGCGCCAATGGGCAGAGCCCTGAAAATTCAAAAATTCCTCACAAAAGTATAATATGCAATAAAAATTCATGAAAAATGGATTGAAATGGAGTACAAAGAAGCGCCTTTTACTTGGAACAGACGGGAATCTGAATGGTAGCCCGGATTGGTCGCAATCGCCGTCAGAAGTTCGCACACAAAATGGACCATCGCTGCTCTTCAGTGAGGTAAATAGTGAAAAGTAATTTTATTTTTACCATTTGACATATTTATAACTTTTTGAACTTAAAATAGGTTTTGAAAGTTATTTTTCTAAATATTTTAATATATTTTGTCAAAAATGGGTTTTACACTTGCTTTTTGTGTAGCAACAGGTTTTTTTACGCGACTTAAATGGTGAAACGAGTTGTATTTTATACTTTTTCAGACTCGGTAAATACACGCAAAAGTCACTTTGGAGTCATCTTTCAGCTCTTTTCAGACTCTCTAAACATGAAAAGATCGCCGAGGCCCTTGTCATTTCGATCTTGTTAAATTGGACACGAATCGACATCTACCCAGTATACGTTTACCCCTTTTTCGAGCTGGGATGGATTATTTACGAAAAAGGAATACCCTAGCCTATCGCAACTAGGAGGTTTTCTCAGATATTGTTTTCTACCTTTTCGGGTCCGAGGAACTATCTACGAAAAGGGACCGCTGGAGTTTACTTTTCTGCTGTGTTTTCAAACTCTCTAAATATGAAAAGACACCGAGTTCTTCCTTTGTCAGACTCGTTAAACCCTGATGACATTGGATTCATTCGAAATGACGTTATCTGAGTTTCTCCTTCCTAGGGCTCGTTAAATTTACTAGGATGGATTCGCCCGAAGGGCGGACTTATATTACAAGCATATGTTATCCCCTTCAAGCTTGTTACCAAAAATAATTGGGGTACTCGCCAGAAATGGTGGGGGAAAAATGGAACCAGCATCATTGTCGTGTCGGCAGTATGTCGCTCTTGAACATGGCACTTGTCTGCATTCGTGTCGGGTTGGGGACATCTCATCTCGTTTTTCACTTGCCTCCGTGGGTTTGGATAATTCCTTTTGACCTCTCACCTGCTCGTTGCCTCGTCACCATGATCTCTGATCCGTTGATGTCAAATACTGCCAAATTCACTATTGTGCCGTTATATGTTCAAGAGAAGTTGACCTCTGCAAAGTATCAACCTTCCTCTGATTCTCATATGATCCTGATTCACAAAAAACATTATGTTCCTCTGTCTCGTGTCGATGATGTGGGAAACATTATGGCCCACCTTCAATCAAGGTCACTTCCTGTCGACTTCAGCTCATTATCCGGGAAGCTGATCTAGAGACTCCCTTATGGTACCTTGGAGCCTGCATGCCTCAATGGCAGGTTCGTCGCATTCGACGTGAGGTTCTCATCATTGGCCTCCGATCGAGTGATTCTACGGGTGTTCGACGCTAGCTCTAGATTGTACCTATAGTACCTTTAGGTCCATTTTCATTATTGGTGGTTCCTCTCACGTCTGTTAACAGCTTTCATCATTGGCTGGTAATCAGACAATGTTCCTACATGTTCGACTTCAACTCACATATTCGCATGCTTGAACTTGTACTTTGTTCAGGTCGAGATGGAGCGCAAGACCCTGGATTGTGTTTGTTGTAATCCAGGCTACGATTTTGTGGATTATTATGATTATTTACATGACTCACTGATTGGATGGCTGCGACCATACCTGAGTCTATTTATCGATCCTCTCTGGATGGCTGCGTCCATGCCTTGGATCTCCATTATTGTATACTCTGTTATGGATGGCTGCGTCCATACCACGCATATATTTCATGTATTTGAGGCATCAGTTGTACTTCGCTCCGCAGGTTTTCCATTCGCAGTGTTTTCAGTCGGCATGCTCTCAAAAGAATTTCACCCCTCTCTCTCTCTCGGGCCTCATGCTTTAGGGGGCATCTGTTACACAGCAATTTGTCACCATCCCTTCCATTCCCCATCCCGTACATTGGAGGGCTCATTCCATGACCTGTGAGCAGAGACAAGACTTGAAAATACTTTCATTGCATCCCTCTAAAGATGAGCCTTCATTGCCCTGAAGACATCTTCCTGCAAAAAACCCTAAAAATAGCTCTTTTTCCATTGGCGCGGTTCCACAGTTAAGCCCTCGCGCCAAGGGGGAAAATCCTCCAAAGAGGGCACGCCAATTGGCGCTCTGTCATAGAGCCGCACCCGCGCCAACCATATTAAGAGGTGTTTTTTAAAAATAAATGGCGGAAGTTTCGTCCTAACAAATTCCTGGACTGATATCTATCTTGAGTTGGGAGGTTTGGCTACGGATTTCCATAGAGAGGAAGTGGTTTTCCACCTCTCATGAAAGCTTCCTTGATGATAGGGCCAATCCCATAATTATAGGGATCCCAACTCCCCTTCCTCCATCTATAAAAGCTTGCCCATCTCCTTTGCAAGCTAGTTCCCAAGAGCTTTCACATCCTTATGCTGCAAGAGCCTTCTTGATTCCCTTAAGGCCAAATCCAAGCAAGGAGACTATTGTCAAGTATCTGGAGAGAGAGGCTTGTCCCATCCTTGACAGGCTTTATCGAGACATGTTTTGCTGACGACCCGCCAAAGGAGAGTGATGCGTCGAAGCTATGGTTGTATTCTTCTTTTGACTCATTAATGATAAGCGACTATTGGTTATGGTTCCACTCTTGTTCTTGATTATGTTCATAAGTTATGTCCTCTTCGACTGACATATAGTTGTATATACTGGGTTTTATGCTTGTGTTTGTGTTGTTTCTTACATGTGCAGGTGTCCGATCATGGAGATCGTGAGGATTGTGATCTACCAGGGCAAAGGAATGGGAGCACCACCTCTTCTACAAATGACAGCGTTGGATTCCAGGTAAGCCTTCCCCACAAGTCGGTTTATTTGCAATTAGGAACCTGCACTGTAGCGTGTTTGACTGTTGCTAGACCCGATCTAGGCTAGTAGGGATCGCCTCTGTCCACAGAGGGGATTAACCTCTTCAACACTAACCAACATAGTTACATAGGTGGAAAGGACAAGGAGAACACTACCCCAAGCCCAACACCTGAATCCAAAGGTCAACTAACAAAATACTAAAAGGATGTCACAACCGGAAATAAATAGAGTTCCAACCCAAGTTTATTTGAAATAGAATGAAGCTATCAAGGTTATATCAAAATCCAAACTCCACTCCTTCCATTATCTCACCTCTCGAGAAATAGCCCATACTGAAGGAAATAAATACTAAAGCAAGGATTAATCCTCACATGAAATATAATTTGGATTATGTCCTTACAAGTTCTTTCCCCACACTTGAACACATGTATGAGGATTTTCACGACATATGTTAATTAAATGAGGAACAATATGGTTTAAATTCTAAGTGGGTTGAAAACATTAGGGGATATGACAACAAAAATGCCCCCCATTTTTTATCATGACCCCTTACAAAAGAGAGGTTGCTCTGTTAGCTAATTGATCAACAAGAGTATTGAGATATCTAAGCAGTTAATATATTGATATCTTATTGATTCTTGTATGATTGAGGATAAATTTCTATCTTTTAGAGTTTTATGCAAAGCCAATGATTTGATAATGATGCTAGAATATCCAGCTATGACCATCAATTCTGAATTTGAATTGATTGCAAGGAGGAGGACCTATAATAGAGCATAGGAATTAGCTTTATTATTGGTTGAATTTCCTAATCCCTAAGTGAAGATTGATTCATTTCTTCCATCAAGATAAAATATGATGCCTCCCACACTAAAGAGAGGATACTATTATGATGTAATTTAAGACTTGTCAATCTATTCCAGTGCCCAACTCTAGTGTGTATTATGCTATTTGTTCTTGTGGTTTTCCTCTTAATCATCTTTTCAATTGCTTTTCTACCTATCACGGTCTTCATGTTTCTTGTGTCATAAATTTATTCTTCCTTTAATACATTATTCTTACACCATCTTGCCAAAAACATTCCTCATTGTCATGTTATTTTATATTGGTCAAAGTCAATCATCAACACCAACTAGATGGAACATGTCTGGTCGATGTTAGATACAACCTATGGTTCAAAAATAGTTACAACCTCAGATCCAATATGTGAAAACATTGGACATGTCACAACACTAGGCACACCATTGTTTAGAACAAGGTATTCCTTTTGGGAAAATTTATTGGATAATTGGGCTAAATTTTTGCCTATTTTTTACATAACTATGATTAAATTCATAATATTTACACAAAAATAGAAGTTTTAATAGTAAATTATATGTTATTTATTGTATATTCATCAACATATTAGTATGTATGATTTTTTAAACCAAACTAGTTTCCTAGAATGCTATACATATATTTTAATCCATAAAATATACCCTAGTTTACAATAAGAATCAAACAGTTTTAAGTGACTATAATAATAGAAATTGAATCATGCCTTCCTCTTGAACAATATGTATTTCTGATGGGGACAGGTCCTGTTTCCCCGACTTCCTAACCCAAGATACTCCAACACAAACACCCACAACTCTACTTTAAACATATTCTATAATTTCAGAAAATTAATTTAAAATATGCAGTCAAAAGATGGCAAGGAGTACATTGTTAGAGCACATCGTAGGAAGACAAATATTTCTATGGTAAATGCTGGATAGGTAAAGAGGCTGGTAAATTCAAGTAAGAATTTTTTTCTTCTAATGATTAAGCCTAAAGTTGATTTTGATCATGAATCATTCGAGGATTGTGATCCTAAGTTGAAATCATATTTATATGATGTAATTGATGCACATCATGAGATGTTTCAGGAGCCAACAGGAAGGGAGATTCAACATGATATTCAATTGCAGAAAGATTGTCCTCTTCCAAACATCGGCATGTATCGCATGTTGATAATGGAGAATGTTGAAATAAAGAGGAATCAAGGAGATGCTGGATAAAGGAATCATAAGGCCAAGCACTTTGCCATGCGGTTCACCCATACTCTTGATTCCAAAGACAGATGGGACTTGGCGCATGTGTGTAGACTTCAGAGCTTTGAACAAGATAATGATAAAGAATTGATACCCACTCCCAAGGATAGATGATTTTCTAGATCAAATGAAAGAAGAAAATTTTTTCACTAAGTTAGTTTTACGAATTGGATGTCATCAAGTAAGAATTGTAGAAAGTGACATGGAAAACTGCATTCAAAACCAAACAAAGACACTTTGAGTGGTTAGTAATGCCATTTGGTTTGTGTAATGCACCAACAACTTTCATGCGTGTGATGGATAGTGTTTTGCATCCATTTCTTGATGACTTTGTGATTGTGTACTTAGATGACATATTAATTTTCAGCAAAACAAGATAAGAACATGTCTTGCATGTGAATAGAGTGCTTGATCTTTTGAAGAAAGAGAAATTGTTTCTTAAAATGTCAAAGTGTGAGTTTGGAAAGACTTCTTTGGTTTATTTGGGACACATTGTAGGAGGAGGTGAGTTGAGAATTGATCCTTCTAAATTGGAAGCCATTGTGAATTGGCCCACACCGAAAATAGTAACCGAGGTAAGAAGTTTCTTAGGTGCAGCTCAGTATTGGAGAAATTTTATTGCTAACGTTTTTTCCATCACAGCTCCTATGCATGTAGTGACAAGTGTGAAGAAAGGCTTCCAATGGAGAGTGTTATAGGTCAATTTGGGCATCATTCCCAATGACCTGGTTAACTGGGCATCACCTCCAGGACCAATGACTAAGGGTCTATCATTCCCTATCATTTCAATATGCTACATGCCCTAAGGGAAGAACAAGACAAATCAAGCATGACTTTCATTAAGAAAAGGTTTCCAAGGTTTGAAGTTTATTATATAGCATGTGGGAGCTCACCAATGTTGCCTCTAAGGGGCCTAAGTGCGTTGCATATGCAGGTAGCTCCATGCAAGGTTGCTCTGCAAAGCACTTGCCGACATCTATGGGTGTGTTGGTCACATTGGGAGCGAAATTCTCATTGTTCCAGAATCTCCACTTGGCCAGTGCCTTCTAGAAGAGTTCACATGTGTCAAGATTCGAATCCAAGTGTCCATTTTAAATCTACATGACTGGGAACATCTTTAGTTCATCTATAAATTGAACACAGATCTGAGTGTTTGAGGGGGAAGAATTTGAGTAGAGAAATGCTGGAGGATTTTCAATAGAGAGTTATATTTTTGTAATAGCTACTAGAGAGATTTATACTGTGATGGGGCCGAGGATCATTGCTAGAAGGGTCATTTCAAATCAGTCATTTGGTTGTAACCTCTCCTTCTATCATCAATAAAGAATACAACTTACTTTTCCCTATATGCATCTGTATTGGCTTTGATTTTCCATATTGCAAGATCTTAGTTGATGCATATTGTTTATGCTTTACTGATTTAGCTAACTAACTGGAATAGACATCTGTATTATTTCTATCTTCTGTTGTTTTAGAGTTATTTCTTGCAGGAAGCATTTCGCACAAACCGCTTGAATTTGAAGCTACAACGGAAGCGACAGAAGGAGCCATTTAGAAGCGCTTGGATCACAAGTAAGCCTATAATCCTTTCTGTGTGTTTGTTCTGAGTTAGGAAAGGTAGTCGTATAGTCTTTAATCTGTTGTTCTAGATTGTCATTTGTCTAGGGAAGCATGTTTTATCCGTAATTCACAATTCTAGCCCAACAAATTGGCGACTCTTCTGGGGATAATTTCTCTTAGATCTAATTGACTTAGCCTCTGATTTGCTTTGTTTATCCACCCAATAGTTGTTACATAAAAATATTAATTTTTTTCAAAGCCAATTTGCAAATATAGTGAGTTAAACAGTAGTGTTTTTCTTTATACACTGCGCCCAACACACCCTTACACAGGACCCAGTGCTTTGCATAGCACTATCTCACTTTCAGGCCTGCGTTGCAGAGCACTGTCTCCCCTTGGAGATTGCGTTGACTCCTTAAACCACCCAGATTCCTTTGAATTTTCCTTTGTAATTTTCTTCAGTTTTTTTTTTGCTGTGTTTTGAAAATTTTGATCCTCATATTGACCAGTAACTCTATATACTTCTTCCTCCTTTGACTGAAAATTTGTTCAATTTTTGTTTAAAAAAGTTTTTCTTTATCATTGACAAGTTGATTTCAAAGTATTTTTTTATGGTTGCATTAAGAATCATTTGCTTTCGAAATAGGAAATTGTCTTAAAATCTTCATTTCCTTGATAGGAGAAATTGTTGTTGAAATCCTCATTTTTCCTTCAAAAGAGAAATTGTTGTTTGTATTCTTCATTTCTTGAAAGTAAAAGGCTTTTTAATTGTTGATTTAGTGCACCTAGTTTCTTTTCTGCATTCATAACATTAAGGAAACTGAAAAGAAAAACTTGCATTTGCATGTAGGATTTTTGTGTGTTTTGCAAAAAGGAACATTAGGAAATCTACATTTAGTTTGTGATCATTGATTTTTTTTGCTCATTGATTTGTTTGCTCACAAATTATTTGTTCTCTTCCCTTAGTAGCTATATTTTTCATTGAAGAAAATGAAAGTGAAAGATTGCTTATCATTTTTAGTTGAATTTTAGGAATTTTCCAATACATCATCGTGGTGAACCTTTGAAAGGCAAATTGTCAGCAATATCAACATAAAATTAATCTCAATTTACCTAACAAATCATTGGAACCATAACGATAACATTTAGAAGGTCTAGGATAGAGACGTGTTCTGGCGTCGTAAAACATAGCAGTTGTCGTTAACTTGTCTACGATACATTCCAAGTGTGATACCTCACTCCACGTACGTAAGTATATCGTAACTCGTCCATGTACTTTCGGGTATATCGGGCGGCGTTACAGTACGATAAGTATAAAGGGGTGCTCTCACTGTGTGGTTTCGCAGCAGACAGCACTAATACGGACTTGGACCTCGACGTACCTTCAGGTATATTTGGGAGGACAACTTTTAGGTGCTATCCATCCATAGTGAACCGAGTCGGCCGCCTTGTAAATTGTGATACACCGAGCACAGCATTCGGGGAGATTGCCTACCCGTACTTCTTCGTTCGCCAGGAGGTATTCTGCAGTTCACAGTTTCTTAGTAAACCCTTTTTCCTAGCATTACCCTTTTATTTTGTTTATTTGTTTTTGGTTAAAATTAATCAGTAATTGTTGAAGAAAAAAAATCCTTTCCCTCGTCATTCGCATAGATTAGCTTTAAAACCACCTTTACCACCAGAAGTTACTTCGGGTAGGCGAAGGCGATCACGATCTACCGAAACAAGTATAATTTGTACCTCTGGTGAAACATCATTTTCCCATAAAATAGAGTTAGCTCAAGTTGTTTCTACACATCTCGATTCGTCTACTATTGTCGAAACGGAGTCTTCACAGCTACCCGTGGTCACGATCCATCCAATCAGTGATACCATACGTCCTGGACCCGATGTTGTTCAACCACATATTGATCCAGATCCTATCTCTTCTTTGCAAGAACATATGAATCCTGAAGTTGAACGACCGGAAGTTTTTCCTACCTTGGTCATCCCACAAAGTTCTATAGCTATTGAATCTCCCATATCACACAGTCAACCACCTAAAATATACTTTGGGCCTGACGGTGAGATTCTTCCACCTGGTTTAATTGCGATTGAAGAAATCCAACAAGACACTACACCTTTAACTCCAACCCATTTTTGGGATGACCTTTACCTATACGAGTTTTTCTCTCAATCGACACCCTCTACTTTTGTTGATATTCCTCCTTTTCAAATTCTCATTGATTCAAAAGGGTATACATTTGTTCAAACAACCATATCTGAACCAACATCTTCGGTTGGGCTTGATGTTCCAATTACGTCATCTCCTGCCCTCACTACTCCATCGATGTTTACCACTTCACCAGAGTCATATTTTCATGGTGGCCCTATGGTCCCATCAGGTTACAAATCATTATCTGGAATTTTCTCTAGTGCATCTTCAAATCCATGGTCTTTACTAATGTCATCATTTGGTATTTTAACTGGTAATCCTATCGTAAGTACTGAACGACTTGATTCATTATACATATCATCAGGGAAATATCAAGCCGGTCTTTCTAGGTCTATTCCTTCAAGTACCATATCTACTTGACTCCCAGCATTTAGAGAGCAATATTTTCCGTCTTATTATCCTCCTCATGCTGGGGGCAACCTTTGGTCACCCAATATGACATTACTCTGTCACTTTTTGGTCAATCTAATGTTGAAATGAATGTTTGTCAATGGCAACCCACTTTGCCTATCCAACCACAAATGGTTGTAAACTCGTATCAATTGGTTCAACCTGTTACTCCCACTTCATTACCACTTGTTAATACATCTATACCCTTGTTACAGAATCAAAATTTTGTACATCATCAACCTTATCAAGTGGGTCCTTCAACTCAATATCATCAAATTTTGGGTCCACAGACTCCAAATCCTTTGATTAATTTACAACAACCTGTATCAGGAATTATTTGTTCACAAGTTGGTCTACCATTTTATGGGATGTCACAAATGCAACCGAGTTATACATATCAAACGAATCCAAGTTATCCTAATTTGGTTTATAACATTAGTTGACAGACCCCTTGGCAGCCACATGTGCAAATACCTCAAACCTCTTTTCAACAAGTATCATATCCAGGTTTTGGTCAACAGAATTCTCAAGCGTTTGCTATGAAAAACAACCCCTATCTAGGTTACTAGCAGCAAATTCCTTATGCTGGTGCTCAAAGGCCTGTTGCTCAAGCAATTCCCTCTTACCCTGGCTATGCTCAACCTGACCTTAATAGACAGTTTCCCTTTGTTGCAACTTTAGAGTTACCAGATTTAAATCGGTTAACCAATGATCCAATCAACTATGCTCCTTGGTGGCCAATGATACCTCACAAATTACCCTCGAATATTCCTAAGCTCAATGGAAACCCTGAAGAAGATCCGTCGACTCATGTTATGACTTATTATTTATGGTGTTCATCAAATTCCCTTAATGATGATTTTGTTCGACTACGTCTTTTCCATAGTACGCTCACATGTCCAACTGCAAAATGGTACATTGAATTACCTAGAGCTTCTTTTGACAATTTCATAGCCCTAGCTACTATATTTTTGACTCATTTCCAGTTACCCATCAAGTATGAAACTCAAACAAAACCCTTGACTAATTTCAAACAGACTAATGCTACTCACATTTTTTATCATATTCATGAGTGGCGTCGTCGTCGACGAATGGTTAAGACATTTGTTCCGGATCAACTTCTTGTTGAATGGTTCATTAAGTCCCTGTTACCGTCTATAACTGAGGATGTGACTAAGGGTGGTGTCATCAGAGAAGACCAAGTTATCACTTGTGCACAATAATTATACTTGATTTACACTTAGTCTGGCACGCTCTATGAAAAAGTCCCTAATGCGCCGAGATCTAATTTCAATGTTCCTCCTCAATTAAAGGACTCTCATGCCAGAGATGGCTTGATAAGCACTACAAACACACACCACACTACTGCATCTGATCCTGCTCCTACTTCCCAAATTAATTCCATGTCATTTGACAAAGGTAAAGGTGACAAGCAACCAGGAAGTAAGAAAAAGGCGAAATCAAAGAAAAATCAAACTTCTAACCTGCAGGAAAGATCATCTGATCAATCATCTGGACCTCAGAAACCTTGTTATCCATACATAATCTGTAATGAGGAACACTTTGTTAGGGATTGTCCTCACCGCGCTGAAGTCTCAAAAATCATCAAGACTTCTAATGCATCAGCTGTGTTGACAGACCCATTTCCAAATCCGGACACAAATATGGTTGCTACGGATCCAGCTCCTAGTTCCCAAGTGTTAATACTATCTGTCACAAAACCTTCAACATATATTTTGGTGTCGACGTGAAATAAAGATTATGGTAGTCTGGCCACTGATCAACCTACTACCTCGACAATGAATCCATCTACAAAATCAGTACCGCCTACTACTATTCCTGAATTTACAATCAAGCCACCAAAGGGAGTAATTCATAAATCGACATATAATCCTCGAGCAAGAGCTGCAAAAAATTATAATATAGTTGAAGATTTGGCTCAATCCCCTTCAGCTATGTCTGCTCTTGAGGTATTACAAAATTTTCCTTCCCAAAAATAGGCTTTATTGTCGGCTATTGGTGGAATTGATCCGATTGATTCTAATATTTTCGTCTTTAATCATAGGGGCTATGTGTTGCAATTACCAGCAGAATTGGAATTCTCCATACAGGTAAATGTTCTCAATCACCTTGTTCATCGCACTATTATTGATGAGGGAGAATTTACATGCATTATGTCTCTAAACTATTGGAAGTCACTTGGCTCACCGCGCTTATCATAATCATCAATGATATTGAAGGCATTCGATGGACACACATATAAACCTTGTTGTATTATTAATAACCTGCATGTTGAACTAGGGGGAAAAACAGTGAATATTGATGTTGAGGTTGTTGACGGACCCCTTGACTACAATATTTTACTTGGAAGGCCATGGGTATATGCAATGACTACTATTGTTTCTACATATTTTAGAATGATTACGTTTCCACATAAAGGTACAATTACATTCATAAATCAACTATCCTTCTTTGCCTTTACTTCGCTGGTAACTGGAAGTGTTTCGTTCGTCCACATACCCCAACTAGAACTTCAAAACATTGGTGTAGGACTCTTAAAGTATTCCACTCTTATGGGAACCTTTGCATTACCGCTGCCAGCGACGTCGACATAAATTGCAAGCATAGAGACCTGCTACATGATCTCTTCCACTCTATCTGGCTTAAGGAAGAGTACGGGTGATTCTGATATTTCTACGTTGGATGAGTTTTTGCTGCCCAACCCTATTGAGCTGGCATAGCAATCAATCTATCTGGCTTGGGTGGCAAATCTGAAATCAACATCGCCGAGTGTTTGGGTTGATCGTTCATTAGATTTTGGTACCCCATCTGATTTGTTTTCCTCAATGTTCTTGACAGATGAGAATATTTTGGAAGCCATGATGTCAGAAGGGGAACCATGGGAAGATTATCATCATCGTTCCCATCTTCCTAATTATGAAGAAAACAATCTTAGTGAACTATATCACCCATCCATCAAAACTTTCTTTTCGAATTATTTTCCCATTAATGCAATCGATTCCGAGCGAAATCTTTCAAATATTGAAGAAATTATTTCTATCGATATTTCAACCAAACCTAGCATTATAGAGAATATTCATGTCAGTGTATCTTGTTCACCATCAGAACTTGAATCATATCGCTCTCTTTTTCATGAATTTCGTGACGTATTTGCTTGGTCTTACAAGGAAATGCCAGGCATAGATACTAGTATAGTTGAACACACTATTAATATGTATCCTGATGTCAAACGGTGTGTCAACAGCTTCGTCCTGTTCATCCAAAGAAATTCGCTGCCATCAAAGCAGAAGTTGAAAAAATTTTGCGTGCTGGTTTCATTTACCTAGTTCCACTAACTGAGTGGGTTTCCAATATCGTTCCTGTCATGAAAAAACAAGGAACCATTAGAGTGTGCATCGATTATCGGGATGTTAATCATGCTTGTCCAAAAGAAAACTATCCTACTCCCTTTATCGACCAGATTATTGACGATTGTAATGGATGCTCAATATTTTCGTTCATGGATGGATTTTCCGGCTACAATCAAATCAATATCCGCCCAGATGATCAACATAAGACAACATTCATCTGTCCTTGGGGCACATTCGCTTATAGGAAACTCCCATTTGGTTTAAATAACGTTGGGGAAACTTTTCAGAGGGCAATGGATTATGCTTTCAATGACATCAAGCACATTGTTCAACCATATATAGATGATTTACAACGCATTCACAAAATCAGACTGATCACCCGATGCATTTGAGAGCCATTTTCTTACGCTACCGACACCACAAAATACTCCTCAATCCACATAAATGTGTGTTTTGTGCTAGTTCTGGTCGTTTTCTTGGATTCATAGTCTCAAAAGAAGGGATTCAAATCAACCCTTTGAAGGTTCAGGCCATTCTTGATTTGCCTGCGCCGTCAAACTTACTTCAGATACAGAAACTTCAAGGAAAGGCTAACTTCCTAAGGAGGTTCATTCCAAATTATGCCAAAAAGGCTAAAGGATTTACTCAACTATTGAAAAAGGGGGTTCCCTTCCATTGGGACCAATATGCGCAAGATTATTTTAATGTTGTCAAGGACACTCTTGCCTGACCGTCATTAATGTATCCTCCTAATTATCAAAACGATTATTTCCTATATATCGTCACGGCCGAAACGACCATTGCTATGGTATTGGTCCAAGTAGAAGAAGGAATTGAACATCTGATCTATTATTTGAGTCGTAATATCAATGATACAGAAGTTAAGTACTCATATGTATAAAAGCTATTCAAGCTATCCAAAGATTTCACCATTATATCCTGCTCCAAAAAAACACAATAGTTTTAGATTGCAACCCCATGACTTACATCTTATCACGTCAATTGCTGGGGGGGAAATATTCAAAATGGATTTTCATTTTGCAGGAATTTGATTTGGAATTTATCAAATCCAAGTCAAAGAAGTCTTTAGTTTTGGCAGAGCTTCTCTGTGACCTCTCCTCTGATAGTACTGAAACTACGTCAGAACCATCAATTCCATACGAGTCTTTCTTTCTGATCAAATCATCTGATCCTTGGTACGGGGATTTCATCATTTATCTCCAAACCCAAACTTTTTGACCTAATACCTCTCGCTCTGAACAACGACGTATTCGATACCAATCCAAAGATTATCTGATCGTGGACGATACACTTTATCGTCGTGGTGTCGATACCATTTTAAGGAGGTGCCTCACTCATGAGGAGGCCGAAAAAGTGTTAAATGATTGTCATGTTGGGGCTTGTGGTGGACACTTATCTGGCTATGCTACCATGCAGAAGATACTCCGCGCCAGTTACTTTTGGCCTACTGTTTTTCGAGATTTCATTCTCGCGGTCAAAAGTTGTCATGCATGCTAAATTTTTTATCTTAAAATCTGCAAACCGCCAGCGCCATTGCATCCTGTTGTCTCTGCTAGACCATTTACGAAATAAGGTATTGAATTAATGACCTCTAACACTCCTTCGTCCAGGGGGGCATGGTTATATTATTGTTGCAGTCGACTATTTTACCAAATGGGCTGAAGCGATGCCTACATTCAACAACACAGGACAAACAACTGCATTTTTTTTCTTTAACCACATTATTGCACAGTTTGGGGTCCCAGGGGCTATAGTTACAGATCATGGGAAGAATTTTCGCAACCACATGATGTTTGAATTGACTGCCAAGTTAGGATTGTCACATAATAATTCTACTCCTTATTATCCACAATCAAATGGAAAAGTTGAGGCTATTAACAAAATTCTTAAACGAATGCTTCAACAAATGATAGGAGTTTGTAAAAGAAACTGGCATTTGATCCTGTACTTTGCCTGGTGAGAGTGAGAAATGCAACCAGATTTACTCCCTTTCAATTGGTGTATGGTCTAGAAGCTATCTTACCAATCCAATGTGAAATATCATCGTTAAAAATCGCAATAGACTTGTTACCTGACACCTCAAAAGAAGAATCTTGTCTCCTTAACCTCATCCATCTTGATGAAACGCGTCGTGAAGCCCAATTGGCCAATGAAGTGCATAAGAGACGTATAAAGGCGCAATACGATAAAAATGTTGAGCCTCGCATTTTCTCAGAGGGCGACTTGGTCCTTATTTATGCTCAAGAAGCTGATGTAATAGGTACAGGGAAATTTGAGCCGTTATGGCATGGCCCCTATATTGTCAAAAGAGTTCTTGCTAAGGGTGCCTATGAGTTAGTTGATTACGATGGAATTCCATTGGCACAACCTAGAAATGGGTTGCATTTGAAACGTTACCATGCTTAATCATGAGCATAGTAATTTTTTGTATTATATTGTATATATGTTGTTGATTTTCATTCGCTATCTTAATTTGTTTTTAGAGTTTCCTTGACATTAGTAATCCACTTTACATTTCATTGCAGATGTTTGAATCTTCGGAACCATTCGTTGGATATGCTGATGGTGCTAGTCGTAGTACACATAATCTATCCTCTGCAGCATGGGCCATTTTTGCTCCGAACGGCGAGTTAGTGAGTTTTCAAGGGATTTGTATTGGTAGATCGATGAACAATATCGTTGAGTATAGCGCGTTGATCAAACTTCTCTCTGATGCCATTTCATTTGGTATTAACTGCATAATCATAAGGTTAGACTCACAACTTGTGGTATTACAACTTACTAGTGTTTATACTGTTAGAAATCCAACACTTCTTAGATTGCTCCTAAGAGTTCGACTTTTGGAAAGACATTTTGATTTTATTCAATATCAAAACATTTCCAGAAATTTGAACACATTAACTGATTCATTAGCTAATAAAGTTTTAGACAGACATTTGCGACATATTTTTTAGTGTCAGTCTTTGCAGCCTTCCTCCAGTGATCAAACATGCTCTTACAAAGTGATTTTAAGGTGTCAAGGTCAATTTTTTTCATTTCAGTGTGTCTTCAAGCAGAATTTGGTCACTAGGTATTAGGTCTAGAGTTTGCTAACACTCCTTTCAAATTTGTCTAAATGTCGGTCCATATCACCATTAAGATGAGTGTACCATCATTCAGAGGTTTTCATCATCATGCCATGTTCCAATGGGTCATTTTACACCTTGTTCATGCTTCAGTTGTGCCTAGGTAAGGTTCATTTTCCTCTCCTAGGGTTTTGGAGGTAATTTCTCTTGGATGGTCAAATCATCAGCAAAACTTGTATCCTGATGTTCATACACCTTCCCCTATCCTTAATTTACCTTATTAAACACTTCCCATCACTGAGATCCCCCAAATTCCTCATTTTCGCACAAACCCTATTTTCTTGCTACAACTTGACAATTTTCTAGGCTAGGCCTGTGTTTCGCCCTTTTGGACCCTTTCCCCTCACTAAATCTTTGAAATTCCACTTTCCCCTAATTCCTAACATCCCTCCCTACTTCCCAAAATTTTCTCAATAATTTAGAATCTCCTTATCCCCTTCATTTCACTTCATTTCGACAAATCCCTTGTTCCACACATCAGGATAGGTTTTCTTCCAATGATTTTTTTGAGCAATAAAAGATGAATTTGCGAAAAATGAGAGATTTTTTTGTCCAAAATAGGCCAAGGAAGAAAAACCACCTTCAATTTTTAGAGAAATGTCAAAAATACAATTGCCTCAGGAGAATTGATGCACCTCTGAAGTAACCTTGGGAAAATCAAGATTTCTCCTAGCTTGGTTGGCCTAATGACTTGATTGATAAGTCAAATGAGAACTAGACACAAATATATTTCCAATGAGATATCATGAGCTCAATTTGGGGTTGAGGAAGACCTTCAAAAGTTGACTGCAACAGCACTCTGCCTTTAGGCAGCCTCATTTTGCACATTTTGACCAGTCTTGGGAGATTTGATTTTTGACAGGGAAAATGAACTCCAAATTGAAAAATTCTAGTTGGGTTGGAAAGTAGAGTCAATAATATTTCCAAAAATATATCCTGTGCCCAATTTTGACACCATGAAGGCCTCCAAAAGTCTCCTGCAAAAAGGCACTACGCATTGAGATGGCGCGGTACATTGGGTAGCCCTCCACAGTGTAAAAAATGAATTGGCGCGATGCATTCAGATGGCCTGGCGCATTGGGCTAAAAAGCCTGAAATCCATTCAAATATTCCTCCAAAGACTCTCAAATTGCTAAATTTTTCATTTCCAAAGTAAGTTAACATCCCTCCATGACCAATGAATGAATTTCTCTTGGTGCTTATGGTGATTTAATGGATAAAAAGTAAAACCCTACCTCCTTGCATTTTTTGTCAAAAAACAATTGCATAGGGTTTATGAGTTGTATTTCTTGCTGCTAATTCCACTCCTAGCCATTTCTCACTCCCTCAATCCTTCATTCCCTCAATCATTTTCTCCCTCTCTTTACATTCTCATCTACCCATTCCACATTTCCCATATCCCTAATCAACTAACCCTAAATCCCTAATCCCATTATCCCAAACCCTAGTCAAAAATCCCCAAAACCTTAAAACCCTAGCTTCTAAGATGAAACCCTAGTTTTCTTCATTGCACTAATGGTTGTATACCCTATCCCCTTAATCCCACTCCCCTCATACATTTTCCCCTTAATCCCCTTTTCCACATATAACATCCCTAAAACTCTTACTCCCATCCCTAAACTCTGTTCACACATACATTTTTACACTCTCCTCCATACACTCTACCTATTTCATTCCTCCACCATATTTTCACACTGTTATCCACAAAACCATCCATGTACAACCACATTTTTCAAAACCAAAGGAAAACAATGGAAAGAGACAGTGATCATGGGTATGAGAAAGAGATTGAACATGACCGGGAATCTTGGCTTGAGAGAACAAACTTGCACTTGAGAAAAGATGCTAGAGAAGGCCAACAATGAGAAAAACATGTTGAGGAACATAGCATACCACTACTTGTCAATAAATATGGTGTGCAAAGCAAGAATCAAGATTTTGAAGGCCAAGTTGAAGAAGGCATCGAGGAGGCGAAAAGAGCAAGATAGACTTCAGACCTTGGCTGAGGCTTCCTTGGCCCAACACAAAACTTGATGGAGAACACTTAGCCCAAATTTCAATAAATTTGGGACACTTTTTGCATTTTTGGAATTTATGGGCCAAAACACAGGTTTTTCTGCCCAATGCGTCGCGCCACCTGGCGCTCTCTTTTGATGGAGACCTTCTTTTGAGGAAAACTCAGCATTTTGGGATTTTCCATAGAAAAATATGCATGCTCACCAATGGAAAAGAAATTTTGATAGGTTTTGAGCCCCCAAAAAGGTCAAAAACACCCCCAAAATGACCTTTCTGCCCCTTTTTGGACACACAAGAAGCAGTGTTGGGAGAACTCAGTTTTGGAGGGGAAAATGGAGGCCAAATTAAAAAATTCCACCTGTTCTGGAAAGTAGACAGGCAGACCTTTCCAACTAGCACACTTGGAGAAAATTTGGACACCAAGAAGGCCTCCAAAAGTAGCTGCAAAAGGGCGCCATGCATAGGGAAATCAGCGCGGCGCATTGGAGGAATTTTGCTCATTTTGGCCAAAAAACTCTGTTTTTCGCCTAGTTTCTTCATAGTTTGACTTTTCTCCTTCTAATTTTCAAACTCATGATGTAATTAAATGTGACATGATGGATTTTGATGTAATTATGCTAAATTTTCACTCATGGAGGTAGATTCATCTATCAAAAAGTAGTTTGCAACTGAATGAATCAGCTCCCTAGTTTTTAGAGGCAAGCTGTTCCACTGCCTAATTTTTAGTTCTAAGTTTAGAATTAGTTGGAATAGCTCCTAAACTCATGAGATCGACCCCTAGAGGCTAGGATGAGTTGTTTTTTGCCTATATCTTGTGTTTTTTCAGTCATTAGCATGGGGTTGGACTTTTGGGAAATCTTGGAGCTTATTGTATACTCATTTCAGCAGTTTGGCTAAGGAATAGACCAGTGGTTTGCAGCACTTTATGGGATTCTTGTGGCATATTTATTTGGTATTGTGTTTCCTTATGTAATTGCAAGTTTTACATGTGATTTATGTATGCGATTATCTCTCTTTTCTTCATATTAACTAAATCAAACAAATATTAAGGTAGAATCCATTGAAATTGCAGTGCTCTACCTAGGGTTTGTTTAGTTATTTATTTTTTCAGCTGTTTGAAGAGGATCCTTGAGAATTATTGCCCTATTCAACTCCTCATCTATCTAAAACCTCTCCACCTCACTCAATTTGAAGTACCAAATCACTTGCCTACCTTGCCCCATAAAGATCTCTGCAAAACTGAGCCTCATTCCCCAGGCCCAAAATCTACCTTTCACATTTGAGCCAAAAAAACATCATCAGATTCAATCAAACACCTCTGTACACATACCTAGCCTAAAATCAGTCATCACATTATTCATCTCAAGCTTTCATTGGCCATCTTTTCTGATATTGACAAGGAGAGAGCCCTCTCCCGACCTTGTAGGGCTAGCTACCAGGTTAAGCGTGGTTTGATGTTACCCTAGATTCTGCCTTTCTCAGCCTGAGGTAGATTTAGGCCCTAACATAGTGGCGAACATACTGGGGAGACGAAAAGTTTGTTGTTTGCTTTATAAACTACAGACGAAGCCTAAAGTTAGCCAGGTAGCCTTCGAACTGCTCTTGCTCTGCAAGTGCATAGTAGATGAACGCTGCTTCAGTCAATCTCTGGTTTTGTTTATGAACTGAACATCTGGTTTCCTCAGTAAAATGTAATCAAGTTCAGATCTGATTATTGATGGTGGACAATGATCAGACACCGCAAGGCTGAAATCATTCACCTGGCGACTGTAAATCAGTTTCAAGATCAGATCCAAGGTCTCCACTGGAGGATGAACCTGACCAGCAGAAACATGAAAGGACAATATGGAAAGATCAGGTATTCAAGTTGGAATTTCATCCAAGACATTTTGTTCTTTGTCATAAATTATTTCTTCTCTTTTCCCGAGGATGTCAAGAAGGCTTTACAAAGTCTATTGTATTTGAGAAAAGATCCTTGGCCTGCATTTGATTCCTTCCCTTTGAAGATTGTGAATACCAAAGATTTGCATGCTTTTGAGCTTGATCAAGACCTTTCTTCTGAATCTTGTGATGACCATCTTCAAACTGATGAACCTCAAGAGACCAAGACTGATTCTGCAGCATTTGTACATACCCCTATACTTTGTAAAATTCTAGATCGATACAAGCCTCTGATTTTACCTCCTATATCCCATGCTTTCCCTAAAAATCATGACCTATATCTACCAAGATTTGATGGTGAACACAACAACATCACTGCTGAGAGACATGTTCTGAATTTTGAGTCTTTTCTTGACCTTTTTGAAGTTGATGAAGAGGATGTCAGTATTAGGCTTTTTTCTCTTTCTTTGCAAGGCAAAGTCAAGATTTGGTTCAAAACCCTACCTGATGTGAGCATCTCAGATTTCCAGCAGTTCGTCAAAGTTTTCCTCGACAAGTGGGTGATCAGACAAAACCCTTTCTTGATTATAGAAGAGTATAACCAGCTGAAAAGACTGCCAGGGGAGACAGTACAATAGTTTTCTGCCAGATTTAACTAAGTTTATTATTCGATGCCAGTTAATATAAGACCTCCTCTTGGATCCACTCTCTTGCACTACCCGGGTTCCTTTGATCCGAAAATGGAGTTTCAGCTGAGAGAAAGGAATCTTGCAACACTTGAAGAGATGCAGAACAGTGCAGTAGATGTAGAGGCTCATTCGCTGATCCGAAGGGCAAAGTTGAGGAATAAGAGATGAAAAGCATAGATCCGGAGGAATCGAAATCTCTAGAGGTAAAGCTTGACATTTTGGTAAGTGTAGTGGAAGAGATGATGTAGAGGATCATCACAAGGAATGAGTATAATGTTCAAGCCCATGGCTCGTTGATTGAAGAAGAACAAGTTGTTGATCCAAAACATTTTGTTTCTTATCCCAGTTGTCATAGATCTAATAATTATTGCTTTATAGATCATCTTGGAGAAGAGAGAGTTGTTGATATGACATGTATGCTTGATGATGTGTTTTATACTGATGATTTGCCTCAATTTTATCAGTATGATGATGATTATGTTCTCCAAACAGAAGCTAATCTTGCAGACAAATCAGCAGCTAGTTTCTGAGAGGAAGAAGTTCACTTTCAGCAGCTCGAATACATTGTTCAGCCATCACATATCAGCTATGGAAATGACGAGGAAAGTGTAGCAAATTTTGAAGTAAGTGAAGGATCTTTGCCTTTTTTTTTTGCCTCGTTTCAGTTCATCAGAGACAACATTCATGCAATCCGAAATCAACTGTCGACAAGTCTTGATTTGGACCATCTTGAGGGCAATAAAAACCTCGTTCAAGACTTCTCATATCCAGATTTTCAGCCCCCGAATGCCATTGATTGTCAAGTTGCAGATGAAGACATGGAAGCTGGCACATATGATCAAATGATACAAGATGATTCCGTACCATTTTGTTTTGAATCATTTCAATTTTTGAAGGGTAAATTGCATAGTATATCTTCAAATGAGCAACCTGTAGGAAATCATGTAATCTCATCGGAACCAATAGAAAATGGGTTGTAGCAGTCTTTTCTAGTTTATCACGATCCAATAGCTGACGTGTTGGATGATGTCTGCAGTCAAATTTTTTCTCCATTGACTACATGTGAGCTTGAAACGTGTGCTGATATAAAATTGATTTGGCAACTGGTTTCTCTGTCATTTTTAGCAGGAGTCTCATCACAAAGCTCAAAAAAAAGTTTGCATTCATGGTATGAGGAGAAGAGAAGTAATCCATTGGATGAGCTAATTCCTAGTGTGCATGAACTTCAAGATCCTTATGCAGTGTTTTTGGAGGCGGATAGATAATCCATATCATTCATCGGATCTGTTTCCAAGTTTTCATGGGAGTTTCCTTTCAGTAGTTCTCTCTTGTTGTTCATAAGCGAGCACTTGTGGAGAATTCAAACAGAAACCAGAATACTTACTTGGTTGCATTAGTTGTTTCATTTCACTTGATCAGGTTTTGAATGGAACAACTAGAGTAGGTTGTATTGAATAAGCTTCATATTGAGCATATTTTCCAGTTTGTCGGTTGTGTTTAAGTATCAAGTCAATTTTTAGTTGAGTGAGAGTCAATTTGTGTCCTCAAGTCATTATTTTTTAGTCATGCATTTCAGCTTGAGTTTTTGACTCCATTGCCCAATAGATGAAGGCACTGTCTGCTTTCCAAATATCTGTAGTTCTTGGCACCTCCAAGGAGCTACCATCCCTATTGGAGCCAATGTTAGTGTCAGTCTTTGCAGCCTTCCTCCAGTGATCAAACATGCTCTTACAAAGTGATTTTAAGGTGTCAAAGTCAAATTTTGTCATTTCAGTGAGTCTTCAAGCAAAATTTGGTCACTAGGTATTAGGTCTAGGGTTTTCTAACACTCCTTTCAAAGTTGTCCAAATGTCGGTCCATGTCACCATTCAGGTGAGTGTACCATCATTCAGAGGTTTTCATCATCATGTCAGGTTCCAATGGGTCATTTTACACCTTATTCATGCTTCAGTTGTGCCTGGGTAAGGTTCATTTTCCTCTCCTAGGGTTTTGGAGGTAATTTTTATTGGATGGTAAAATCATCAGCAAAACTTGTATCCTGATGTTCATACACCTTCCCCTATCCTTAATGTACCTTATCAAACACTTCCCATCACTGAGATCCCCCAAATTCCTCATTTTCGCACAAACCCTAGTTTCTTGCTACAACTTGACAATTTTCTAGGCTAGGCCTATGTTTCGCCCTTTTGGACCCCTTCCCCTTCCACTTTCCCCTAATTCCTAACATCCCTCCCTACTTCCCAAAATTTTCTCAAGAATTTAGAATCTCCTTATCCCCTTCATTTCACTTCATTTCGACAAATCCCTTGTTCCACACATCGGGATAGGTTTTACTCCAATGATTTTTCTGAGCACTAAAAGATGAATTTGGGAAAACTGAGAGAGGTTTTTGTCCAAAATAGGCCAAGGAAGAAAAAACTCCACTTTTTACACAGGTGTCATGGTTTTATATAAATTTCAAAAATACAGTTGCCTCAGGAGAATTGATGCACCTTTGAAGTGACCTTGGGAAAATCAATATTTCTCCTAGCTTGGTTGGCCTAATGACTTCCTTGATAAGTCAAATGAGAACTAGACACAAATAGATTTCCAATGAGTTATCATGAGCTCAATTTGGGGTTGAGGAAGACCTCCAAAAGTTGACTGCAACAGCACGCTGCCTTTAGGCAGCCTCATTTTTCACATTTTGACCAGTCTTGGGAGATTTGATTTTTTACAGGGAAAATGAACTCCAAATTGAAAAATTCCAGTTGGGTTGGAAATTAGACTCAATAATATTTCCAACAAGCTATCCTGTGCCCAATTTGGACACTGTGAAGGCCTCCAAAAGTCTCCTACAAAAATGCACTATGCATTGAGATGGTGGGGCGCAATGGGTAGCCCTCTGCAGTGTAAAAAATGAACTGGCGCGACGCATTGAGATGGTGCGGCGCATTGGGCTAAAAAGCCTGAAATACATTCAAATATTCCTCCAAAACCTCTCAAATTTCTAAATTCTTCATTTCCCAAGTAATTTAACGTCCCTCCATGACCAATGAATGAATTTCTCTTGGTGCTTATGGTGATTTAATGGATAAAAATTAAAACCCTACCTCCTTGCATTTTTTGTCAAAAAACAATTGCATAGGGTTTATGAGTTGTATTTCTTGTTGCTAATTCCACTCCTAGCCATTTCTCACTCCCTCACTCCTTCATTCCCTCAATCATTTTCTCCCTCTATTTACATTCTCATCTACCCATTCCACATTTCCCATATCCCTAATCAACTAACCCTAAATCCCTAATCCCACTATCCCAAACCCTAGTCAAATATCCCCAAAACCCTAAAACCCTAGCTTCTAGGTTGAAACCCTAGTTTTCTTCCCTAAAACTCTTACTCCCATCCCTAAACTCTCTTCACACATACATTTTTACACTCTCTTCCATACACTCTACCCATTTCATTCCTCCACCATATTTTCACACTGTTATCCACAAAACCATCCATGTACAACCACATTTTTCAAAACTAAAGGAAAATAATGGAAAGAGACAGTGATCATGGGTATGACCAAGAGATTGAACATGACCGGGAATCTTGGCTTGAGAGAACAAACTTGCACTTGGGAAAAGATGCTAGAGAAGGCTAGCAATCAGAAAAAAATGTTGAGGAACATGGCATACCACTACTTGTCAATAAATATGGTGTGCAAAGCAAGAATCAAGATTTTGAAGGCCAAGTTGAAGAAGGCATCGAGGAGGCGAACAGAGAAATATAGACTTCAGACCTTGGCTGAGGCTTCCTTGGCCCAACACAGCACTTGATGGAGAACACTCAGCCCAAATTTCAAAAAATTTGGGACACTTTTTGCATTTTTGGAATTTTGGGCCAAAACACAGGTTTTTCTGCCCAATGCACCGCGCCACCCGGCACTCGCTTTTGATGGAGACCTCCTTTTGAGGAAAACTCAGCATTTTTAGATTTTCCATGGAAAAATATGCATGCTCACAAATTGCCAAGAAAGTTTGACAGGTTTTGAGCCCCCAAAAAGGTCAAAAACATCCCCAAAATGACCTTTCTGCCCCTTTTTGGACACACAGGAAGCAGTGTTGGGAGAACTCAGTTTTGGAGGGGAAAATGGAGGCCAAATTCAAAAATTCCACCTGTTATGGAAAGCATACAGGAGACCTTTCCAACAAGCACACTTGGAGCAAATTTGGACACCGGGAAGGCCTCCAAAAGTAGCTGCAAAAAGGCGCTACGCATAAGGAAATTAGCGCGGCGCATTGGAGGAATTTTGCTCATTTTGGCCAAAAAACTCTGTTTTTCGCCTAGTTTCTTCACAGTTTGACTTTTCTCCTTATAATTGTCAAACTCATGATGTAATTCAATGTTACATGATAGATTTTGATGTAATTATGCTAAATTTTCACTCATGGAGGTAGATTCAACTATCAAAAAGTAGTTTTCAACTGAATGAATCAGTTCCCCATTTTTTAGAGGCAAGTTGTTCCACTGCCTACTTTTTAGTTCTTAGTTTAGAATTAGTTGGAACAGCTCCTAAAATCATGAGCTCAACCCCTAGAGGCTAGGATGAGTTGTTGTTTGCTTATATCTTGTGTTTTTTCAGTCATTAGCATGGGGTTGGACTTTTGGGAAAGCTTGGAGCTTATTGTATACTCATTTCAGCAATTTGGCTAAGGAATAGACCAGTGGTTTGCAGTAATTTATGGGATTCTTGTGGCATCTTTATTTGGTATTGTGTTCCCTTCTGTAATTGAAAGTTTTACATGTGATTTATGTATGCCATTATCTCTCTTTTCTTCATCTTAACTAAATCAAACAAATATTAAGGTAGAATCCATTGAAATTGTAGTGCTCTACCTAGGGTTTGTTTAGTTATTTATGTTTTCAGCTGTTTGAAGAGGATCCTTGAGAATTTCTTGCTCTCTTCAACTCCTCATCTGTCTAAAACCTCTCCATCTCACTCAATTTGAAGTACCAAATCACTTGCCTACCTTTCCCCATAAAGATCTCTGCAAAACTGAGCCTCATTCCCCAGGCCCAAAATCTGCCTTTCACATTTGAGCCAACAAAACATCATCAAATTCAATCAAACACCTTTGTACACATACCTAGCCTAAAATCAGTCATCACATCAGTCATCTCAAGCTTTCATTGGCCATCTTTTCTGAGATTGACAAGGAGAGAGCCCTCTCCCGACCTGGTAGGGCTAGCTACCAGGTTAAGCATGGTTTGATGTTACCCTAGATTCTGCCTTTCTCAACCTGAGGTAGATTTAGGACCTAACAATAGGTAAAGAAAACATTCACATCATTGAATAGGATTGTGCATTAAACATAGGAAAAACTCTGAAATCATATAGATAGATAGTTATAGGTTTTACAAAAATTGTGCCCAAGACACGTTAGTCATCTGACCTCAAAATTTATGCAAAATTTCATAAGTAAACTAGTGGTGCTTGTGGTAACATGCTATAGATCTAGCTATCCTACGAAGTAACCACATCTAATGGTTTGGAACCCCAATATTATGTCGCTGCAGTCGCATAGGAAGCTTTTCGATCTGGCAATCAAGAATCTCGAAGGTCAAGCCTTCTATGTGCTGCTGAAGCTCAGTCAGAGTCTCAGCCAGATCAAGATCCTGAAGGACTGCTCTCCCAACAGCCCTCTCTGCTGGCACATCTGCTTCGCACTTCGATTCCACTACTGGTTGAACGCGACCAACATCTACATTACATCAAAAATTTAGTTTAGTCTTGGAAAGAAATCAAAACACAAAAACATTTTATAAACCCTAGGAAAATAAAAAAACATGGTCAAAACATTCTTACCTATTGCACCCCATTGAGCTCCTTCTAGTACTGCTAGATCTGGATCTCCTCGAAAATCGACGCCTA
Organism: Pinus albicaulis; assembly: GCA_034641835.2. NCBI lineage: Eukaryota > Viridiplantae > Streptophyta > Pinopsida > Pinales > Pinaceae > Pinus > Pinus albicaulis. Next base: position 1,220,515,679 of record CM076583.1, on the reverse strand, counting down.
CTTATGCATACTCATCGATGGTGAGAATCTGTCACTAGAACCAGGCAAAGAATGCAGTAGAGAACACAACTGTTGATTGGCCAGCATGTCAACCCATGAGTTCTACCCTTCTCTGCATTCAAGGATCTCTAAGACTAGCTATACCCAGTGTCACATGCTATGGCTGCATCAGTGGAATCTGTTCCAAGTCAAAGGATATAAGGATAGAACCATAACTGAAATTATTCTTCAGTCCTCCCTTTGATTTGTTCATTTGTTCCTTTATCTGAGATAGAACAACTTCAAAACAGTTGAATACTGTTGGCTCCATACACTCTAGTGCATACTGCATATATGATTTGTTCGCTACATGGAGTGTAACGATGCTAGCAAGTTTAGCGATTATGAAAAGGATAGTTCTCAAAGGCAAATCTCTGACATCTCAGATGTTTATTTTTCCATCTTTGCTAGGTTCTGCCCCTGGATAGCAATACTACAAAATATAATCCCTCACTGTCTCTCCTCCTGTTGTCACCAAAATCGTACCTGATTAGCTGTTGATCAAACAACTTCAGTGTAACTATTTCAAACCAATATTTTGACTGAGGCTTAGCCTCCTCAACCTGAGAGGGCTCTCTCAAGGGTTAATGATATGAGATATAGATATATGGCTAACTCTATTATTTGTTTTTTGGTTCAAGTTGACAAGATGAATGCTTTCTACCATTGGGCTATGGAGTCAATGATAGGGCTCTCAATAACAAAGGCTTTCCTTGTGGAATTCGAGGCTTGTATATACTTCAATGAAAGCATAACACATTCAGGAAAATCCCAATAACTTGAAGTTCAAAGGAATTAAAAGCATGTAATACATGAATTCTGAGTAATGAGACATCAAGGCTATGGAAGAGAAACATTTCAAAGATAGGACATAAAACTCATTGAAAATACACTAAGAATCCCAGGTGAAGAAAAGTTGTATGTTACTGTATATATCAATCAATCCAACGCTTTACAAAGTGGTCTGCTTAGATAAAAATTTCCAAACTGTAGGTTGAAACCAACATCAACATGTATACATTAGGCTTATGGAGTCAAAGCAATCTCAAAAAATCAGTGAATCTAATTGACATGGAAGTTGAGGCATATCAGGGTTTTTAGTCATGAGACATACACTTGAAACATGTAAAACCACAGTCAGTCCATTTATAAAGGAAGTAAGAGCATCTAAAGATTAGTTCTGAGTAATATAGATGAACACTACTACAAATAAGATATATAAGAAACACTGATAGAACAGGAAAACACTAAAAACCCCTTATGAATCTCAAGTTGGTCAAGTAGAAGCTCTCTGCATTAGCTGAAACAGTATTTTTACAATATGCACCAGTTTTGCCAAAAAGTCTCCAACCCTTGTAGACTTCAACCTCATTCTCTATATAGAACATTTAAAATATAGGATTCTTTCATCCTTCACTAGAGAATTCCAATTCCCATGCTTTGACACCTTTCTTAATCTTAAACATGCTATCAATTACAAAATGACAGCAATACTACCTTTGAAAAGTCCTAATTCTAATAGGACTGAAACTCCTAAATATGCTTCTAACAACCTTATCTAGTGTTTAATTCATCCTTTGACACCTGATATCCCATGAATTCAAATTGTTATGCTGACCATTCACTTAAAATCACCCTGCTGCTGATGATAAAACTGTCCTAGAAATTAGGAAACATGTTTCCTGTTTTTCAGTCCTTTACTTTCATTGTCATCTTTGAGCACTTTGATCATTGATGGATCAGTTTCACATGTGTCACACTTTCCAAGCATTTCCCTAGAACCTTGAATCTTCCAGCTGTGTATAAATGCATCTCTGAAATGATGTAAAATAATAGAAAATAGGTCTGCGCTACGAAAGTAGCTTGTTTTCGTAGCGCAATTTGTAGGTTAGTGTAAAACCTTTCCTTTTAATAATTTTTTCTCCTGTTTTCTTCATTTGAACCTTCACCTATTATATCCATGCTTCCACCAGCAAATTTAAACCCAAAAATCATCAACCTTCCCTCCAAAACTTATATGAAAATATGCAAAAAGATATCTTCAACAGTTTTGTAGCACACTACAAAACTACTGTGCAAGCTGATTTTCAAAACAGCCTTATGTTAGTTCCATTCTTTGCAACCTGTCACCAGGGATCAACATGAGCTCTTACTATGTCTGGTTTTGTCACATGTTTTGCACATGATGTTCAGCAAAAAAACATGTCACAAGTGTGTCCATCAGAAGAAGCTTGGAAAAATATTTCCAACGGTATATCACACTCCTGTAACTGGATCCCAGATTAGAATATATGATCAAAATGAATGAGTGATTCTTGGTGATGCATGTTTTGAGGTCAGTTGCTGCACACAATGACAAGTTTAGTACAAAATCAGTTTGTGAAATAATGGTAAGGAATTTTTCAAAAGTGAAAGAGGTTTTTTTTCATCACATAGCAAATAAAAAAACCTCCTTCAGTTTATGCACAGATGCTACTATGTGGGAGATATACAGTGATATTTGAAGCCTACATTAAAACAAAGCAAAATTTTCATATTTTTTACTGTTTTAGTCATTTTAGTGCGCGGCCATTTTACACCCGATGGAAAGTAATTCTACAAAACCCAAGGATTTTTTTGTTAACCACAAGCAATACAACAAAAACCTCTTTCAGTTTATTCACAGGTGTCACGAATTTGGATATGTGACTAGATCTTTACAGCTCATTTTCACAGATTTAAATTTTTAATGATTTTCCGTTTTAGAGATGATTTTGTGGAACATATTGCGAGAAACTGGAAACTAATTTTCCAAATTTGAGAGAGGTTTTTCTCCAAAATGACCTTATCTACAAAATCCTCTTTCATTTTTGTAATAGGTGTTATGGTTTAGGAGATACGAGTTCATATTCAACACCTATTTCAGAAATTCGGCTCAAGTTTAATGTAACTGATTCTATTTTGAAGAAAATGGCTGAGCTCAATTCCCTTAGTACAAGGATGAGAAAATGTATATATTTTTTGAATTTCATAGAGTAGGGGTTGGATTTTTGCAAAGGTTTGGACATTTGGGATTGCTTGGCACTTCATTGTACATTTCATCTCTGCACTTTTGGCAAAGGAATAGATCAAGGTTTGCAGCCCTTTTTGGGATCCATGTGGCTCTTTGTTTTGATGGTGTTTTTATCTATGTAATTTTAAGTTCACTGATGTTTATGTGTATCATTTTCCCTTCTCTTTCTTCTTAAATTAAACAAATCAGTATTTAAAGGTGGAATTCAGTAGCTTGCTTTGCTCTGCCTTTAGTTTTGTTTAAGTTTTTCATATTTTCATCTGTTTGAGGAGGACTCTTGAGACCCTCTTGCCCTCTTCAGCTTCTCACCAGTCCGATCCATCCATTCACTCAAGCTAAAGCATCAAAACAATTGCCTTCCTTGCCCCAATCAGAACTCTACAAAAACTAGGCCTAATCCCCACACCCAAAACTGCCTTTCTCTTTGATCCAACAAAAACCCCCAAAAACATAATCAAACTCCTTCACTTATATACCTAGCCTAAAATTAGCTTCTATTTCAGTCATCTCAAGCCCTATTGATTGCTTTCCGCTGAGATTGACCCGGAGAGAGCCCTCTCCTGTTCTGGTAGGGCTAGCTACCAGACTGAGCGTGGTTTGATGTTACCCTGAACTTTGCCTTCCTTCAGCCTGAGGTAGATTTAGGCTATAACATAGTGGCGACCATATTGGGGAAGAAAAGTTTGTTGTTTGCTTTATAAACTACAGACGGAGCCTGAAGTTAGCCAGGTAGCCTTTGAAACGCTCTTGCTTTGCATTAGCGAAAGTAGATGAATGCTGCTTCAGTCAATCTCTGGTCTAGTTTATGAACTGAACATCTGGTTTCCTCAGTAAGACCTAATAAAGTTCAGGTCTGATTTTTGATGGTGGAGAGCAGTCAGACACATATGAAGGCTGAAACACTCACCTGGCGACTCCAACTCAATCCAGAGATTCCAGTGCTCATTGATCCATTCATGCACTAAAATAAAATGGTAGGGTATGTGGCAAGCCCTGCGCTTTGTGAAGTTTTAAAAGAAGTTAGAGATCAGTTAGTGGATATTGAAATTGATGAAGTATTTTTCATTGCCGTGCTTCAAGTTTTGAGATCTCTGAAGTTTCCTGCTAAAGCTAAAACTGGTTTCTTTGAGTTATTTGTTGAAAAATTTGAGAAGGATATTCAGTATTTAAATCATCAGATCCAATCATATGAATTCTGAGATCCCAAAAAGTTCTTGGAAACTCTCCCTCCTTCAAAACAAGAAACAATAGAGCTGCCCGTGGATGTTTGCATTGACAGTTTGCAGCTGGAAGCATGTATTGTGGAGTTGGGGCAGCAAACAGAGTCTGGTTTTTGTGATCCTATTGCAACGTACATGGAAATTTTTTTCAGTTTGAATGATAGATCAAATTGTCTTTTACATAACCAGACTCGTTATGTGCATGTATGGGTGTCAGCATTTACATTTGTGTCCTGGTTGAAGCACTTTCAAGCAGCATCCTTTTCACAGTTACTTGATTGGTTGATCTGGCATTACAGCGTTACTTGATCTATTGGTTTTGCAGCAAATTAGGGTAGATTTGTAAATAAATAAGCTGCCAAAGGCAACATTTCAGTTTCCAGTAATGGTTTATGTACAGGTTGCAGTATGTATATCTTTTGGGATTGGTATGAGTTGTTTTGGGTTTGCAGTTGTTTGAACATCCATAGCCCAATGGATGAAGGCACTACCTTCTTTCCCAGAGATCTGTAGTTCTTGGCACCTCCAAGGAGCTACCATCCCCATTGGAGCCGATGTTAGTTCCAGTCTTCGTAGCCTGTCACCAGGGATCAGCATGAGCTCTTACTATGTCTGGTTTTGTCAAATGTTTTGCACATGATGTTCAGCAAAAAACATGTCACAAGTGTTTCCATCAGAAGAATCTCGGAAAAATATTTCCAACGGTATATCAGACTCCCGTAACTGGCTCCCGGATTAGAAGATATGATCAAAATGAATGAGTGATTCTTGGTTATGCATGTTTTGAGGTCAGTTGCTGCACACAATGACAAGTTTAGTAAAAAATCAGTTTGTGAAATAATGGTAAGGAATTTTTCAAAAGTGAAAGAGGTTTTTGTTCATCACATAGAAAATAACAAAAACCTCCTTCATTTTATGCACAGGTGCTACCATGTGGGAGTTATACAGTGATATTTGGAGCCTACATTAAAACAAAGAAAATTTTTCATATTTATACTATTTTAGTCATTTTAGTGCGCGGCCATTTTACAACAGATGGAAAGTAATTCTGCAAAACCCAAGGAGTTTTTTGCTAACCACAAGAAATACAACAAAAGCCTCTTTCATTTTATTCACAGGTGTCACGAATTTGGATATGTGACTAGATCTTTACAGCTCATTTTCACAGATTTAAATTTTTAATGATTTTCTGTTTTAGAGATGATTTTGTGGAACATATTACGAGCAACTGGAAACAAATTTTCCAAATTTGAGAGAGGTTTTTCTCAAAAATGACCTTATATACAAAAACCTCTTTCAGTTTTGTAACAGGTTCTATTTTTAGGATATACGAGTTCATCTTCAACACCTATTTCAGAAATTCGGCCCAAGTTTAATGTAACTGATTCTATTTTGAAGAAAATGGTTGAGCTCAATTCCCTTCGTACCAGGATGAGAAAATGTATATATTTTATTAATTTCATAGTTTAGGGGTTGGATTTTGGCATAGGGTTGGACATTTTGGATTGCTTGGCACTTCATTGTACATTTCATCTCTGCACTTTTGGCAAAGGAATAGACCAGGGTTTGCAGCCTTTTTTGGGATCCATGTGGCTCCGTGTTTTGATGGTGTTTTTATCTATGTAATTGTAAGTTCATTGATGTTTATGTGTGTCATTTTCCCTTATCTTTCTTCTTAAATTAAACAAATCAGTATTTAGAGGTGGAATTCAGTAGCTTGCTTTGCTCTGCCTTTAGTTTTGTTTAATTTTTTCATGTTTTCATCTGTTTGAGGAGGACTCTTGAGACCCTCTTGCCCTCTTCAGCTTCTCACCAGTCCGATCCATCCATTCACTCAAGCTAAAGCATCAAAACAATTGCCTTCCTTGCCCCAATCAGAACTCTACAAAAACTAGGCCTAATCCCCACACCCAAAACTGCCTTTCTCTTTGATCCAACAAAAACCCCCAAAAACATAATCAAACTCCTTCACTTATATACCTAGCCTAAAATTAGCTTCTATTTCAGTCATCTCAAGCCCTATTGATTGCTTTCCGCTGAGATTGACCCGGAGAGAGCCCTCTCCTGTTCTGGTAGGGCTAGCTACCAGACTGAGTGTGGTTTGATGTTACCCTGAACTCTGCCTTCCTTCAGCCTGAGGTAGATTTAGGCTATAACACCTTCAAAATTTGTAAGTTAGGGATACTTAAACTTCATAAGGTGTTGATATGATTTAAAAAACACAAGAATATGACCCCAAAAACATAATCTTCATCAAATTTTACCTTCATCTTTCATCTATGAATTGGTCATTTTACCTTACTGTTTTTATCTGAAAAATAGGTGTTGAGAGAGCTTGTATCTCCTCATCCATAAAGTATTTTTGTGAAACTGAAGGAGGATTTTTTAGGCCATTATTTCTTGAACAAAAACCTCTCTTGGTTTTTTGAAATACCTCTCCTATTGTCCAGAAACTGTCTTTGAACAACATGTGTAAAACAGGAAAACTCTGTTTTCTGAAAATATGGCTTCAAAGAAAGACTTGTATCTCCAAACTAGTAACACTTGTGAGAAAAGTGAGAGAGGTTTTTGCAGCTATATTTTATGAAGATAAACCTCTTTTAGAATTCCAAAATACTTTTTTATGTGGCCATAAATTGATCTTGAAGTTGACTGCTAAACAGTCATGTACAAGACATTTTGTAACAGCAGTTTCGTAGCGCAAGTTAAGTCATCAATTTCTCGCACTCAATAATGAATTTTAGGAAACTGAGAGAAATTTTTGTAGTTAGGTATGTTAGGAAGAAAAACCTCTTTCAGTTTTAAAAAATACGTTTTCAGTTGCCCAGAAAACCCCTTGGAAGGTGACTACTAAAACCAGAAAACAGAGTTTTTCTTCATGACTGAAAAAGCACTTAGTGTAAATTTTTTGTTTTGCGCTACGAAAATAGTAGCGTTTTCGTAGCGCATTTCCTCATTTGTGAACTAGAGGTGCTATGAAAGTGTGGATTCTTGGCTAATTGCATAATTTCAACGCGAAACCTAATGGAATGACCTCTAAATGAAAAAATATGAATCTTTGATCATGGAATGAACCTAAATAACTTTATTTGAACTTAAATGATGACCATTAAACCTATAAAAACTATGACCTATCCTTTACCAAAACTTAAAATGACTATCAAACCTATTTTGAGACCATGATCAAAAGCAAAGTTGACGCAATGATGTTTTGAAAATTTTAGGGTGATAACACCTCCAACGATAGACCCTAAGAGCGAAATGGGAAAATCTCTCCTCGACAAACCTATGAGAAAATACACATCCTCAACTGTTATAGGAACCACTTGGTTATTAATATGAAATTCCTCTATCGTCGAATCCCATGCTCGAACTAAGAACTCCAAGAGTTATATTTGTTGCCTCATCCCAGACAATTTGAAGTACTTAAGCATTCCACAATCTCTTAGGGTTCTTACAATACCTGAATCATTCAAGGAAATCATATATTGTTCTTCATGTTCTCTTTCCCTCCATGTAATCATCATTATAATCCTATGGAATCCTGAAACACAACCATGAGATCCATTAGATTCCATTTATTGCAAAAAACTAGGTCAATTTTGGGCATAGTAAGAAAATCAAAAACTTAAACTATGCCCAACGCACTCCCTAAAAAGAGACAGTATGTTTCACATGCAATTACACTTCACTATACCTACTATTTAATGCAGGTTTCGACATTCAGGGGTGCATTGCCCTCATTTTTGGCAGAATTTACCCTAGGGGGCCTTAAAACCCTAAAAATTTGCAGAAATTGGAAATGAAATGAATACCAAAGGGAAGAGGAGGTTCATGGCACTAACCTAGATCAAACGACGACAAAATCCATCCACAGAAACGATCACAATCAGCAGCTAAAGTTCGGGGGTGAAATCAGGTTCAGAGCTCCAAAATACAAATGGTAACTATGGAATGGTAAAAATGAATAGTGAAACTACTTTTAAATAGTCATTTAATTATTTGCAAGTTGAATTTATTGCTATGACTATAGTTTTATTATGTTTTTATCATGAAACAGGTAATTTTAATCCATTTGATGTTGTTCTAAACAGGAAATACAACTGATGAACAGATTAGTCATGCAGATTTATTTCAAAGAATGACTTGACCACAAAGCATACTTTTTCTCCTTATTTTTCAAGCTTTGTTAAAAACGAAAAAGGATTTGAAGCACACTTTTATCTCTTTTTCAAGCTTGTATAACAACGAAAAAGGAACCCCTAGAGTCTTCTTTCAGCTCTTTTCAGACTCCGATAATGTGAAAAGATTGTCGAGCACTTGTCTTTTCGAGCTCGTAAAATTAAATGAATTGATATCTACTCAGTATAAGTTTAACACTTTTCCGGACTAAGATAGATTATTTACGAAAAAGGAATACCTTGGTTAAACATGACCAAAGAGGTTCTTTCAGATATTATTTTACACTTTTTCGGATCTGGGTGACAAATTTACGAAAAAGTACTTATGGAGTATTCTTTTGTCCTCTTTTTCAAACTCTCTAAATATGAAAAATGATTGGGCTATCACTGTCATTAAGCTCGTTAAAACATAAAATAGCAACGGGCTTGTCGATCATGGCAAGAATTGAGTTTCATTCATCACTAGACTCGTGAAGGAGGCATCTTGAAACATCATCCTTGATCCTAGTTGGAAAATAATCACCTAAACTAGGTGGGGCCCAAACAGGCTATTTTTAGGTGTATGTCTATTTTTAGACATGGTGAGCATATTCTATATGTAGCAGGAGGCTATTTGTAGATGGTTGGTCAAATGTGAAAAATAGATGAGATTCTATTTTTAAAAGATTGGGCGAAGTCTATTTAGAGATCGCTGATCTAAAAATAGATGCATGTTGATTATTATTAGCCCTTAATAATAATCAGACTTTAAATATCAACTTATTCTCTTGGAGCACTTTATTTCAGTATACAGATTTGGAAAATCAGTGGGCTAAAGGAATTACGCAATTCCTAAGGGTTTGCTGGATTTCATGCATGGAAGACTCAATTAGAACTGAAGTGGAAAAGTTATGACAGAGTTGGAAGAGTAGTTCATGGAGTTGCATTCAGTTTAACTCAGTTAGACTCAGTTGAGCTAGTTGTAACTAATGTAACTGAATGATACGCTAGTGAGAGTGGAGTGAATTAATTAGTTAATTAATTCACAAATAATAATTCATTAATCAACTGAACAATACAACAGTTAACTACAGTGCATGACAGTTACAGTGGAGACCTAGTGGAGAGATAGGTGAAAGGGCAAGATGGACTATCTATTGTGACCATAGTGATGCATGGATTGCATCTACATATACATTGGAGTTGCCAATGATAATCACACAGTCAAGGAGAGTGGGATTACATCAAATTTTTCTTTGTAATCAGCTTGTATTGCGCAGTGGAGACAGGCTAGCAGGAGGGCAGAGATTGGTGCAGGGATTTGCAGATTTCTTCTATGTTAGTGTGTGACGATTGTATTGTACTGAGAGCTTGATGTACTAAGCTTTGTATGAGGATTTTATTGTACTTAGAGCTTGATGTAATAAGATTTGTATGAGGATTGTTACATGATCTCCATGATACATAATATATGATAGTTGGGGTTTTCAGCTTTAAGCTTTCCCGTTAAACAACTGTGTTATGTGTGTTTTTATTGCTTCATGTGTTTTGCAATTGTTGATTAAATTTCTGCAAGAAGAATTATAGTGGAAGGATTCTGTATTTAGCAAGAAGATAAATATTGTTAGATCAGGAGAGTCCGGATATATACATGCATATTGTATATAATTTATACATGGTATCGGAGCTGTGTTATAGATTTTCTACATGGAATGAGAGCAATAATTTTTGGGCGCGCGATTTTGCATAGAATATCTGAATTTTTTGGTGAAATATTTTCAGAAAAAATAGCATATTTGGATTCCTTGCGAAAAAATACCCAAATTGAAAAAAAAAATCGGTCAAATCAGAGCTCGGATGAGGGAGATATTGTCGATTTAAAATCAGCTCTTTTGTTAGAACATTTTGTGATGGCGGGACAATTACAATGTGCACAAGTTGGAAAAGGAAAGGTGTTCCTTAGACTCAAATCCATGGAGCAAGCCATGAAGGTTGGGATTTGTGTGAAGAATCTCTATAGACTTATTGTAGATGGGATTTCTACAAAGCTTCCTACTATTGGGAAGTGCAAGAAAGACATGCAATTGAAGCCTGAGAGGGCGCAGGATTTGCATGCAGGTAAGAGTGAACCTCGGGATGTGGAGCAGCCACAAGATGAGGAGCATGGAGTGGGAGAAACCACTCATGCAGAGAAATTTCATGCCAGATGGGCAGAGGGAGTGCATGCAGCTATACCACCAGGTGAGAGGTGGGGAGACATGCATGAGTAATCCCAAGAGGATATTTATGGGCAGGATTCATTGAGATGATGTGGATCTCATGAATTGAACTTGGCTACGAGGTGCCCATAGAGTAGCAGTAGCATGATCAGTTGGATTGGTGTAGGCAGATCAAAGTGACAGTGTCAGATACTGGAGCACGGTTCAAAGTTGACAGCAAGTGCAGAGTGCATGGGTGCAGAGTTCAACAGCGCAGTGGTTCCTGAAGACATGTGCAATAGCTAAGCAAAATTCGAAGGCTTTGATGATAGATGCATTAGACTGATTGATTTGTTTGGAGCCTTTCAATTTTGGAAGTGTTGTAGCAATATTTGCAGGGCAAATGCATGGAGTTGCATGTTGCATGCAAACACATTCCTTTCTTGTTGAGAGGGAGTGTTGAAGTTTGCAACAAGAAACAGTGAAGGAGGCATCCTGAAACATCATCCTTGATCCTAGTTGGAAAATAATCACCTAAAATAGGTGGGGCCCAAACAGGCTATTTTTAGGTGTATGTCTATTTTTAGACATGGTGAGAATATTTTATATGTAGCGAATATTCTATATGTAGCAAGAGGCTATTTGTAGATGGTTGGTCAATTGTGAAAAATATATGAGATTCTATTTTTAGAAGATTGGGCGAAGTCTATTTATAGATCGTTGATCTAAAAATAGATGCATGTCGATTATTATTATCCCTTAATAATAATCAGACTCTAAATATCAACTTATTCTCTTGGAGCACTTTATTTCAATATACAGATTTGGAAAATCAGTGGGCTAAAGGAATTACGCAATTCCTAAGGGTTTGTTGGATTTCATGCATGGAGGACTCAGTTAGAACTAAAGTGGCAAAGTTATGACAGAGTTGGAAGAGTAGTTCATGGAGTTGTATTCAATTTAACTTAGTTAGACTCAGTTGAACTAGTTGTAACTAATGTAACTGAATGATACACTAGTGAGAGTGGAGTGAATTAATTAGTTAATTAATTCACAAATAATAACTCATTAATCAACTAAACAATACAGCAGTTAACTACAGTGCATGGCAGTTCCAGTGGAGACCCAGTGGAGAGATAGGTGAAAGGGCAAGATGGACTCTCTATTATGACCATAGTGATGCATGGATTGCATCTACATATACATTGGAGTTGCCAATGATAATCATGCAGTCAAGGAGAGTGGGATTGCATCGAATTATTCTTTGTAATCAGCTCGGATTGCGCAGTGGAGACATGCTAGCAGGAGGGCAGAGACTGGTGCATGGATTTGCAGATTTCTTCTATGTTAGTGTGTGACGATTGTATTGTACTAAGAGCTTGATGTACTAAGCTTTGTATAAGGATTGTTACATGATCTCCATGATATAAAATATATGATAGTTGGGTTTTTCAGCTTCAGGCTTTCCCATTAAACAATTGTGTTATGTGTGTTTTTATTGCTTCATGTGTTTTGCAATTGTTGATTAAATTTCCGCAAGAAGAATTATAGTGGAAGAATTTTGTATTTAGCAAGAAGATAAATATTTTTAGATCAGGAGAGTCTGGATATATACATGCATATTGTATATAATTTCTGCACAAGGCTGCTCTGCAAAGAACGTCCTGACTTCTATGGGTGCGCTGGTCACATTGGGAGCGAAATTCTCATTGTTCCGGAATCTCCACTTGGCCAGTACCTTCTAGAAGAGTTCACATGTGTTAATCTTCGAATCCAAGTGTCCATTTGCAATCTACATGACTAGGAACATGTCTTGCCTATTATTGGAAAGTCATTCTTTGCAAAACTACCTTCAGTTCATCTATAAATTGAACACATATCTGAGTGTTTGAGGGGGAAGAATTTGAGTAGAGCAATGCTGGAGGATTTTCAATAGAGAGTTATATTTGTATAATAGATACTGGAGATATCTATACTATGATGGGGTTGAGGATCGTTGCTGGAAGGGTCATTTCAAATCAGTCATTTGGTTGTAACCTCTCCTTCTATCATCAATAAAGAATACAACTTACTTTTCCCTATATGCATTTGTATTGGCTTTGATTTTCCATATTGCAAGATCTTAGTTGATGTATATTGCTTATGCTTTAATGATTTAGCTAACTAACATGAATAGATATTTGTATTATTGCTAGCTTCTGTTGTTTTAGTGTTCTTTCTTGCAGGAAGCATTTCACACAAACCGCTTGAATTTGAAGCTACAATGGAAGTGACAAAAGGAGCCATTTAGAAGTGCTTGGATCACAAGTAAGCCTCTAATCCTTTCTATGTGTCTGTTCTGAGTTAGGAAAGGTAGTCATATAGTCTTTAATCTGTTGTTCTAGATTTTCATTTGTCTAGGGAAGCATGTTTTATCCGTAATTCACAATTCTGGCCCAACAGAGAGGCAAACAATAGCAATCTTTTGAAGCTTTAAAAGACAAGATCAATTCAACTCCGGTCCTTGCATTACCAAATTTGAGACAACCATTCGAGATACAAACTAATTCTTGTGACTATGCCATGGGCATAGTTCTTTTGCAGCATGGTAAGCCTATCGCTTTTCATTCTGAAACATTCAATGGTGTTGTAACTAATTATCCTACATATGACAAAGAACTTTATGTGTTGATACAAAGCATCAGGAAGTGGAAACACTACTAGATGGGTAACGAGACGATTGTCTATACCAATCACCAACCATTACAGTACTTGCAGTCGCAAACAAAATTGCAGCAATCACGACATTTCAGGTGGATGGGATTTCTTCAACAGTTTCACTTCGTTATAAGGTACAAGAAAGGTATTTTCAATAAATTTGCTGATATGCTTTCAAGACCGATTATTAGTGCATCTACTTTACTCAAAAATGATTCTATTGTACATTAGAGTTACATACAACAATATGCACATGATGTTGATTTCCAAGATGTGTATGCTAGTTTGAGTGAAGGGAATCAAGTTGAAGAAAATGATTATCACATGCATAAAAATTTGTTGTTTCATTTGGGAAAGTTGTGTATACCACAAGGAGAGAGGTTAAGTGTCATGAGAGAAGCTTCTTCATCTCTTATTGTTGGACACTTTGGGTTAAGGAAAACAGTGGCGCATTTACAGAGGTATTGCTATTGGCCTCGCATGGTAGATAGTGTGTCGCATTTTATAAGAGGTTATTCTATGTGTGCCACAAGCAAGCCTAGCAATAGGAAGCTTGGGTTCTACACGCCACTACTGGTACCATCAAGGCCATGGGAGAGTGTCTTCATGGACTTTGTTGGAGGTCTACCTATGTCAATAAAACATCATGATTATATTTATGTAGCTGTGGATAGATTTAGTAAAATGTGTATACTTATGCCATGTAAGAAAACCATTACTGTTGAACAAACTGCTGAACTTTATTTTCAACATGTATGGTTCATTATGTATTGCCAACTTCTATTGTTAGTGACAGGTATTCCAGGTTCGTTGGGATTTTTTGGTCCAATATTTGGAGTATGATGGACACAAAGTTCAAAAAGAGTAATGATTTTCATCCACAAACTGGTGGACAAACCGAGGTGATGAATAGAACCATTGTGCTTCTATTGAGAGGATATTGCAGTAAACATCCTAAGTTGTGGGATGAGCAACTGCATTACATCTAGCATGCTTACAACCGGGCAAAGCACTCTTCTACAAATACATCACCTTTTGAAGTATTCTTTGGGTATTTGCCAAAATCAACATTAGAATTCATCTTTGGTAAGAATGTTGCAATTTATGGGCATAGTGATATTGACAAGGCTCGAAATTTCATTGAGAAAATTCAGATTATACATCAACAAGTTCAAGTATAGCTTGAGAAAAGTTAAAGCAAATACAAGGAGAGGCATGACAAACATAGAGTTGATCACAAGTTTCAAGAAGGAGATGAGGTATGGTTTCACATTAGCAAATAAAGGATGCAAGGAGAAGGTAAAAAACTCAAACCCATTTGCTATGGTCCATTCAAGATCATAAAGCAAGTTGGTAACAATGCATTTCAACTTGAATTGCCTTCATATATGCAAATGTATTCAGTTGTTAATGTTGAAACTTACGTTTGTATGAGCCACCTTTGATCAATGATCAAGGAAGTTGTTACACAGCAATTTGTCACCATCCCTGCAATTCCCCATCCCGCACATTGGAGGGCTCATTCCGTGACCTGTGAGCAGTGACATAACCTGAAAACACTTTCATGGCATTCCCCTAGACATGGAATTTCATTCCCCTAAAGACATCTCCTTGTGAAAAACCCTAAAAATATCCTTTTCATCCTTGGCGCGACTAGCCTGTGTCATACCCGCGCCAATGGGGGAAATTCTTCAAAGAGGGCGCAACAATTGGCGCTCTGTCTCAAATTCACACTCGCTCCAGGTTTAATAAAGGGTGTTTTTTAAAAATAAATGGTGGAAGATTGACTTTAACCAACTCCTGAACTGGTCTCTAAATTTAGTTAGGATGTTTGGCTCCGGATTTCCATGTAGAGGAAGTATTTTGCCACGTCTCATGGAAGCTTCCTTGAGGATAGGGCCAATCCCATGATTGTAGGGATCCCAACTCCTCTTCCAACATCTATACAAGCTTTCCATTTCCCTTTGCAAGCTAATCTCCAAGAATCTCCAAGAGCCTTCATAGCCTAAAGAATGCTGCAAGAGCTTTGATAGTCCTCATAGTGCCAAATCCATAGCAAGGAGATTGACAATCGAAGAGAGAGGCTTGTCCCCATTCCCGACAAGATTTACTGAGACGTATTCCGCTGACGACCCGCCGAAGGAAGGTTCAGCATCAGAGCCTGGTTGTATTTTCCTTTGCATGAATTAATGATAAGCGATTGTTGGTTATGTTTCCACTCGTATTGTTCATTATGATCATGAGTTTTGTCTTCTCTGACTGATACATAATTGCATATATCGGGTTTTACGCTTGTGTTTGCGTGTTTCTTGCATGTGCAGGTGTTCGATCGCGGTGAGTGAGAGGATTGTGATCTGCTGAAGCAAGGAAATGGGAGCGCCATCTTCTCTACGAACAACAGCGTTGGACTTGAGGTAGGCCTTCTTCGCAAGTTGGTTTATTGTAATTAGGAACCTGCACCGTAGCGTGATACGATTGTTGCTAGACCCGATCTGGGCTAGTAGGGATTGCCTCTGTCCATAGAGAGGATTTACCTCCACAACAGAAGTGATGTTCAGCTACATTCTATTGAATATTTATATCAAGAATTTTTGGATGAGCTTAAGGAAGATACAATTCTTGACAGGAGGATAAGAGCATCAAAGAGGGGAAGTGTTGACTACCTTCGAGTTGGGCTTAAAGGAACTAGACAAGGCAAGGAAAAGTGGATGGAGGTCGGAAAGGTGAGGGATTTGTACCGTCATCTACTGAACAGGTAATTAAGTCTTTTGGGGTCCAAAAGCTTCCTAATGGGGAGGTGTGATCATGAGTTCATAAATTGTGCTCAAAATTGAAAGTTACAGGATTGGGTTGAAACTAGGATGGTTGTGTAGATCTCGTCTTCCTGATTCTGGCACCTATATCAGTTCAAAAAACCGATGTCATCTGAGGGAGATATCGCATTCTGATCGGTTTCCCAAATAGTTAAATTTTGCGACAGGGTTGACTGGGATGCCTAGTCAGCATGAAGGATGCACAGTCAGCAAAAAATAATATTCCAAAGAATATTCATTTCCTCAAAGCTAGTGAGAGGATGAAAAGTGGCATGATTTCATTCGTTGGATGAGTTGTATGCTATTTTTTAAGGGCCAATTGGAGGGTGACACGTGGCCATCCGTGAGGCCACCATGTGTCCCCAGGAAGGTGTGTTAAAATTATATGGAGGTTCGCAGGGCTCAACCCCGTGACCTATGACAGAAAAACCACCCACCACAACTGCTTGCACTACGCTATGAGTCTTACCCTCTATATCTTACGGGTAATATTTGAAGTTTAAAACATAGGTATGTGGGGGTTGGGACCGCTGGAAACCCCAACCCGCCGAAGGTCCATGAGATGGTCACATTGCAACATAAATATAACACCACACCTTTAAGGCCTATCCACTGGGGGTCATCACAACAGTTAAGCTTTGTGACATGGCAGAGTCTATGCGACGATTTCTCTGATGGTTACGTGACATTAAAGTCAGGTTTCAATACTATTTCCCCCGGTATAAGAAAATTTTCTCTCTGATATTAAATGAAACCGTGGGTTTTGGGGGTTGGCATGTGGCCACCCCTTACCCTTAACATTAAATTTTCAGTTAGCGCTAGCAGAAAAGCTAGAGCGCACCCTATTTTTGTGGGTTTTGGCTAAATTAACTCCAGTTAAGTGGAGTTCTCCACAATTAGTGGAGTTTTTCTAGGAGTTACTGGGAAAATGATTTGGAGGCTCAACTTTCACCCAATCTAAGTGAATGAAGAGTCATTCTAGACTAATTGGAGCATTCTGGAGCCATTGGTGTAGATAAAACAACCATTAGAGGCTTTTAAGCTCATGTATTTGCAAAATTTTTAGCATAGTGAAAGATGGACATGCCATTGGGAGTTGGACCAGCAGATGTAGCCCAGGGGGGGTGAATTGCTTCATCATGCCTGTTGTGTAAATGTTATGTGGTGTTTTATTTCTCTGTTATACATTGTTTTTTGGTGTTATTTTCTCTTATTGCATGCTTCTAATTCACTCAAACCACTTATATTTCATGGTTAAAATCCTCAATCCTTAAGAAAACTATGGAGACAAGTATGCACATGTTTTATAACTGAAAAGACACTTAGCACAACAAAATAATGCAGTCCTTTCAAATCAGGTTGGTATCAGAGCTAGAGTTTATTATTTGGTGTTTTTTTGTGCAAATATTTTTTTAATTGTTTGCAAGTGTTAGATGCTTATTAGGCTCAAGCTCAAGAAAGGATAAGGCACATTGGTGGAAGCAAGAGGGTCTCAAAGTGAGCCACAACAAAGGAGAGCAAGATTTCCACAATCTCCATCACCTAGTTCACCTCCTAAGGAAGCAGAAGAAACATTAAGCATGCCTCTAGAGGAAGAAGAAAATCCATGAAGAAGTTGATCCCAAAGAGGACGAAAGAGTGTTCAAGAAAGCATTCCTTGACATGAATGAGATGGTTAGAGTCCTTTATCAAGAATGAAATGAGAAACTAGAAGGAGAAGGATCCAAACTTCACAAGGAAGGACAAGGATCATCAGGAGGTCACAATGATGAAGATAAGTCAAAGAAGGGCAATGGAGGAAATGGAGGCAGTGGAAAGTCACCATCCTCACCCTCATCATCATCATCCTCTACTTCATCTTTAGTACATCAGCCACACAGGTCAAAGAACACTGGTAAAATTCCTTTTTTTTAACTTGATGTTATGTTTTAATTGCCAATGTTTAATGGTGAAGTCAATGCATAAAATCTTGATAATTGGATTAGGCAATTGGAAGTCTATTTGAGAATCCATAATCTTCAAGATGATGATACCAAAATCCAATTAGCTTCATTGAGAATGGAAGGTGTAGCACTTGTTTGGTGGGAAGCCAAGACAAAGGAGGAGATCAAGAAGCATGGTAAGATTATTCTATCATGAAATGATTTCATTACTGCAATAAAACAACAGTTTTATCCATTAGCTCATATGCAGAAAGCCATAATGACCTGGAAAAACTTTAGACAATTGAAAGGACAGAATGTGAAAGAATACACCCAAGAAATTAGGAGCAGAGCTCTCTTATTAGGGGTATATTTGCAGAGCCAAGATACTTTTCTCAAGTGCATAGGAGGCTTACATAGCTACCTTAAACATACTGTTCTCATGTTTAACCCCACAAGTCTAGATGAAGTATGTGTTCAGGCCACACATCTAGAAGCTAGAGGGAAAAACATTTCTGAAGAGGGTAGAAAGAAACCTTTTAAGGGTAAATTCAAAGAGAAGACCTCAAAAATAAAAGGCAAAAATAATCCATCTATTAAGAAAGAGGGAGAAAAATTGGTTTGTAAAAATTCTTCAAAATAAGGCCATGATAAAAATCATTGTTGTAAATTACATCCTGAAATGAAACCCAAGAGATACAACATCAAAGGGAAACATAAAACTGTAGCTAAAACTCAACATGTTTTAGGAGAGGATTCAGGTGATGAATCTAAAATTACAACCATGGGATTGAAGAACATGGAGGGGAAAGAAATTGAAACTAAACCTAGTACTAGTACATCAAACATGCACCAAATGAAAAAGAAATAATTGAATTGTTTCATGTGAGGGTCATATCAAACCATACTAAGATTGACACATTGTTTGACAATGGGTCACAAGCAAAATTTATCTCTAAATACTTGGTCAAGAAAATTAATCTTGAGACCATACCACATCGAAAACCATATCCACTTGGTTGGATTTGTAAAGATGAAAATTTACAAGTTTCAAGGAAGTGTATATTACGGTTTGCAATAACTGCACATTTTGTTGACACAGTTGAATTATATGTGGTTCCGCTTGACATAATAGGTATTGTGTTGGGAATTCCTTACTTGTATTATAGAAAAGTGATCTTCCATCACCATGAGAACAAATACCATTTATTCAAAGATGTCAAGGAGTGCATTGTTAGAGCACATCGCAAGAAGACAAATATTGCTATGGTAAATGTTGGACATGTAAAGAGGTTGGTAAATTCAAGTAATAACTTTGTTCTTCTAATGATTAAGCCTAAATTTGATACTAAGCACGAATCATTTGAGGATTGTGATACTAAGTTGAAATCAGATTTATATTATGTATTTGTTGCACATCATGAGATGTTTCAAGAGTCAACAGGATTGCCTCCAAAAAGGGAGATTCAACATGAGATTCCGTTGCAGCAATGTTGTCCTCTTCCAAACATCTCCATGTATCGCATGTCGATAATGGAGAATGCTGAAATAAAGAGGCAAATCAAGGAGATGTTGGACAAAGGAATCATAACGCCAAGCACTTCCCCATGCGGTTCACCCATAGTATTGATTCCAAAGAAAGATGGGACTTGGCGCAAGTATGTAGACTTCATAGCTTTGAACAAGATAATGGTAAAGAATTGATACACACTCCCAAGGATAGATTATTTGCTAGATCAACTAAAAGAAGCAAAGTTTTTCACTAATTTATATTTACAAAATGGATATCATCAAGTAAGATACAGAAAGTGACATATGGAAAACAACATTCAAAACCAAAAAATGACATTTTGAGTGGTTGGTAATGCCATTTGGTTTGTGTAATGCATCGACGACTTTCATGCGTGTGATGGATAGTGTTTTGCGTCCATTTCTTGAGGAATTTGTGATTGTGTACTTAGATGACATATTAATTTTCAGAAAAACAAGAGAAGAACATGTCTTGCATGTGAATAGAGTGCTTGATGTTTTGAAGAAAGAGAAATTGTTTCTTAAGATGTCAAAGTGTGAGTTTGGAAAGACTTCTTTGGTTTATTTGGGACACATTGTAGGAGGAGGTGAGTTGAGAATTTATCCTTATAAAGTAGAAGCCATTGTGAATTGGGCCACGCCCAAAATAGTAACCAAGGTAAGAAGTTTCTTAGGTGCAGCGTCGTATTGGAGAAATTTTATTGCTAACTTTTTTTCCATCGCATCTCCTATGCATGCATCGACAAGTGTGAAGAAAGGCTTTCAATGGGGAGGCAAACAACAACAAGCTTTCGAAGCTTTAAAAGAAAAGATCAGTTCAACTCCAGTCTTTGCATTACTGAATTTGAGACAGCCATTCAAGATACAAATTGATGCTAGTGATTATGCCATGGGAATAGTTCTTTTGCGGCATGGTAAGCCTATCGCTTTTCATTCTAAAACATTCAATGGTCATGTAACTAATTATCCTACATATGAAAAAGAACTATATGCATTGGTACAAAGCGTCGAAAAGTGGAAACACTACTTGATGGGTAAAGAGACGATTGTGCATACCGATCACTAACCATAACAGTACTTACAATCGCAATCAAAATTGCAGCAAACACGACATTTCAGGTGGATGGGATTTCTTCAACAATTTCACTTGGTTATAAGGTACAAGAAAGGTATTCTCAATAAATTTTTTGATATTCTTTCAAGACCGATTATTAGTGCATCTACTTTACTCAAAAATGATTCTATTGTACATGAGAGTTACATAGAACAATATGCACATGATGTTGATTTCCAAGATGTGTATGCTAGTTTGAGTGAAGGGAATCAAGTTGAAGAAATATTATCAATTTCATAACAGTTTGTTGTTTCATTTGGGCAAGTTGTGTATACCAAAAGGAGATAGGCTAAGTATCATGAGAGAAGGTCATTCATCTCTTATTGTTGGACACTTTGGGGTAAGCAAAACAATGGCGCATCTACAGAGGTATTGCTATTGGCCTCCCATGGTAGATAGTGTGCCGTGTTTTATAATAGGTTGTTCTATATATGCAACAAGCAAGCCTAGCAATAGGAAGCTTGGGTTGTACATGCCACTACTGGTACCATCAAGGCCATGGGAGAGTGTCTCCATGGACTTTGTTGGAGGTATACCTATGTCAAGAAAACAACATGATTATCTTTATGTAGTTATGGATAGTTTCAGTAAAATGTGTATACTTATGTCATGTAAGAAAACCATTACTGCTGAACTTTATTTTCAACATGTATGGGTTCATTATGGATTTCCAACTTCTATTGTTAGTGACAGGGATTCCAAGTTCACAGGGAATTTTTGGTCCAATCTTTGGAGTATGATGGACACAAAGTTGAAAAAGAGTACCGCTTTTCATCCACAAACTGATGGACAGGTTGAGGTGGTGAACATAACCGTTGTGCATCTATTGAGAGGATATTGCAGCAAACATCCTAAGTTGTGGGATGATAAACTGCAGTACATTCAGCACACTTACAACCAGGCAAAGCACTCTTTTAAAAATGCATCACCTTTTGAAGTATGCTTTGGGTATTTTCCAAAACTGCCATTAGACTTCATAGTTGGTAAGGATGTTGCAATTGATGGGCATATTGATATTAACAAGGCTTGAAATTTCATTGAGAAAATTCAAATTATACATCAACAAGTTCAAGAACAACTTTAGAAAATTCAAATAAAATACAAGGAGAGGCATGACAAACATAGAGTTGATCACAAGTTTCAAGAAGGAGATAAGGTATGGCTGCACAATAGCAAAGAAAGGATGCAAGGAGAAGATAAAAAACTCAAACCCATTCGCTATGGTCCATTCAAGATCATAAATAAAGTTGGTAACAATGCATTTCAACTTGACTTGCCTTCATATATGCAAATGTATTCAGTTGTTAATGTTGAAAACTTATGTTTGTAAGAGCCACCTTTGATCGATGATCAAGGAAGTGATGCTCAAATGCCTTCTATTGAATATTTCTCGCCAGAATTTCTAGATGAGCTCAAGGAAGATACAATTCTTGGCAGGAGGACAAGAGCATCAAAGAGGGGAAGTGTTGACTACCTTTGAGTTGGGCTCAAAGGCACTAGACCAAGCAAGGCAAAGTGGATGGAGGTTGGAAAGGTGATGAGCTATACCCTCATCTACTGAACATGTAATCAAGTCTTTTGGGGTCCAAAAACTTCCTAATGGGGAGGTGTGATCAGGATTTCATTAATTTTTCTCAAAATTGAAAGCTACATGATTCGAATAAAACCAGGATGGTTGCGTAGATCTCTTCTTCCTGATTCCGGCGCCGTGAACGGTTCGAAAAAATGATGTCGTATGAAGGAGATATCGCGTTCTGATCAATTTCCAAAACAATTCAATTTTGTGATAGGGTTGACTGGGATGCCCATTTAGCATGGAGGATGCACAGTCAACAAAAAGGAATATTTTGAAGAATATTCCTTTTCTCATAGCTAGTCAGAGGATGACAAGTGGTGTGATTTCATTCGTTTGATGAGTTGTATGTTATTTTTTAAGGGCCAATTGGAGGGTGACATGTGGCCAGCCCTGAGGCCGCCACGTGTCCCCGGGAAGGTGTGTTAAAATTTTATGGAGGTCCGTAGGGCTTGACACTGCGACCTCTGGCCGAACAACCACCCGCCGCAACCGCTTGCGCTACGCTATGACTCTTAACCTCTATAGCTTGCGGGTAATATTTGAAGTTTAAAAAATAGGCATGTGGGGGTTGGTACTGTCAGTGGTCCCAAACCACCGGCAATCCATGAGATGGTTACATTGCAACATAAATATAGCACCAAACCATTAAGGCCTATCCGCTCGGGGTCATCACAACAGTTAAGCAATGTCACATGGTGGATTCTATGCGACGGTTACTCTGATGGTTATGTAACATTAAACTCAGGTTTCAATACTATTACCCCCGGTATAAGCGGAGTTCTACTCCAATATTAAAAGCAGCCACGGGTTTTGGGGGTTGGCATGTGGCCACCCCCTACCCTTAACATTAAATTTTCAATTAGCGCTGGCAGAAAAGATAGAGCACGCCCTATTTTTGTGAGTTTTGGCTAAATTAACTCCAGTTAAGTGGAGTTCTCCACAATTAGTGGAATTTTTCTAGGAGTTACTAGGAAAATGAGTTGGAGGCTTAATTTTCGCTCAATCCGAGTGAATGAAAAGTCATTCTAAACTAATTGGAGAATTCTAGAGCCATTGGTGCAGAGAAAACAACCATTAGAGACCTGTAAACACATGTATTTGCAAAATTTTGAGCATAATGAAAGATGGACATGCGATTGGGAGCTGGACTAGCAGATGTAGCCCAGGATGGGTGAACTACGTCATCATGGGTGTTGTGTAAATGTTATGTGGTGTTTTATTTCTTTGTTATACACTGTTGTTCAGTGCTATTTGCTCTTATTTAATTATTCTAATTCACTAAAATCACTTATATTTCATGGTTAAAATCCTCAATCCTTAAGCAAACTATGGAGACAAGTATGCACATGTTTTATAACTGAAAAGACACTTAGCAACTGATACCACTTGATCAGAGAAATTGGAGGAGAACTTATCCTCTCAAAAACTGACCATCCTTTAACGCTTTGTAAGTAACCAAAATGGGTATTTAAAAGGTAACAAGTTTCAAAACCTCTTCAAGAAGGTGAGTTAGTTTTTCACATGAACTTTCAAAAAGTACACATTCACATGCAACTCAAAATGAAAACCATGAAGAGAAGAAACCAACATTTGATGACGGAGTTCACCCCTCCTAGGCTACATCTCCGGGCCTACTCCAAGAGCTAGACCGCTCTATTTATTTCAATGGAAAAAGAGTACATACAAATCGTTGACAAATGAGTGGATTATTTCCCCTATAAGGAAACATCCTTCTACAAGTAATTCTCACTCTAGAAATATGACTCCCTACAACAAGTCATGAAAATCTCAACATAAAAAGGATTCATACATTAGGTCCTTGTACTCCACCTAAAAACCAAGCATAAAATTGTACAACAACTCCACATTGAAGTACTGAAAAGAGATCCTCTTAGGAACACATTTTCGCCAGCAAAAGGTGCAATTTTGTCGCCTCATTAAAATGTCCAATAATGTGAGTGCACAAAAATAGGATGACATGGCGCCCATGTGGTCAGGGGTTGGGGCCAACTATCCACCCTCATCGGCACTAGCTCCTTTTCCTTCGGGATGTGGTCATGTGGAGGCAACATGGCCGAGGGTCAGGGCCAACTACCCGCACCCTCTAAACTAGCTCCCTTCCTTTCCGCCTTCGGTTACGCAGAGGTTCACATGACTGGGGGTTAGCCTTAACTATCTCCCCCATCAGACTTGGCTCCACGACAAGTCACATGGTGCCCCATAACAGTAGGGGTTGGGGATGAATCCCCTCCCAGCTCTAGTAGCGCCTTAGCATAGCTCCTCCACAGGGTCTCATGGTATCTGATTGAACCACGAGTCAGGGCTTATAGCCCTACCCTCTCTGTCGAGCACCATCCCTCTTGTTGGTGGTCCTATAAATTTTTTGTGACCAGGGGTTGGGGCTAGTCCCCGCCCCCTACACTATGCCTTCTGCTAGGGTCTTGTACTTGGTCTTGAGACAAGGGACCAAGGCTAACACCCTGCCCCTCCCCCCCAAACAATCAACAACTAAAATTTAAATATATATGGAAAAACACTTAGGTTAAGAACCACTGCCATATCCCAATGGTAAGTTGTGGAGTTTTTGTGCTACAGGTCTGGGGTTCGAACCCTGCCAAGGCCTTCAGGCCTAACTAACAATTTTGACCAATAATGAGACACCACGTGGTGGCCTTTTATTGGACCACTTCAACTACACGACCTAATAAAACATTTCCAACTCATCCTTATATAGAGAAACACATGGTGAGATCTTATTGGCCCTCTGTATGCCCAATTGGCTTGCTAACATCATCATGACATCAGTAGTACAAACTGCCCAGTTAGCCCATGTGCATTTTTTTTTTGGTCAAAAATTTCAGAACATAAAAACTTCTTCATACGATGTAGGACTAAGGCGATTCAAGCGTTGTTGGAATTAGGAAAACGAACACTACGAATTGACTCAAGTTTCTGGAGATTCCAAGAACTTTCATTTTTTAGCCTAATTTTGATCTTTGAATCACCTGTAGATTGAGCCATCCTCTTTCGATGAAGCAATAGAGAAACTTGTATGATTTGATGCAATCGTGGAGGAATACAAATCCATTGTAAAGAAAAGTGTTTGGGAAGTGGTCCCAAGACCAGCAGATAAATTAGTTGTGGATTCACAATGGCTTCAAGGTAAAGCAGGAAAAAGATGAAAACATAAAGAAGTATAAGGCCAGATTTGTGGCCAAGGGGTAATCTCAAGATGAAGGAATTGAATATGAAGAGACCTTTGCTCCTATGGCAAGGTACTCACCCATCAGATGAATTATTGATCTGGATGCGCAAATTGGGTGGAAGATCCACTAGATGGATGTAAAAACAACATTCCTCAATGGAGTTATTGAGGAGGAGCTACACATTGAGCTACCAAAAGGCTTTGAGACTTTTGATTGGGAGTATCGTGTGTGCAAACTCAAGCAAGCATTGTATGGTCTCAAGAAATCACCCCATGCTTGGTACACTAAGATCCATAATTATCTCACCGGTGTGGGCTTCACCAAAAGTGAAGCAGCTGCAAACCTCTATAATATTTTGGTAGAAGGTAAATTGTTGATTATTGTCTTATATGTTGTTGACTTGATTTTAACTGGTGATGAATAATTGATCAGATCTTGTAAGAAGTACCTTGTAGGTGAATTTGAAATGAATGACTTGGGTATCATGCACTACTTCCTCATATTGGAAGTATGACAAGGCGAGGGGGAATTATTTGTCTCTATAATAAAGTATGCAAATAAGATACTACATAGTTTTCGCATGGAGAGTTACAAACCCATGGAGACACCTCTAGCGGCCAACTAGAGGAAGGAGGATGCCACTTCAGGTGAGGAAGTGGATGCTAAAATTTATCGACAACTAGTGGATTCACTCATGTACCTTGTGAACACACTGTGAAATATGTGATATGCAGTCAACCAGTTGAGCCAAGATATGGTTAGGCCAAACAAATTATTTTGGAAGGAAACTAAGCATGTTATACGGTACCTCAAAGGCACTATAAAATATGTACTATGGTACAAACGGATAGAGGGGGTGAAGTTGTGTGGATTCACAGATTCATATTGGGTGGGAAGTCCATCAGACTGAAAGAGTACATCAGGTGAAATTTTCATTGTTTGGTCTGCAACGGTTTCCGGGTACAACAAGAAGTAAATAACTGTGGTACTCAACTCAGAAAAAGAAGAATACGTGGTTGCAATTCAAGTAGCATGTGAGGCGATTTGGATGAGAAAATTATTTGTTGGATTGTTTATTCATATGATGGATCCAACTGTGATATACTGTGATAATCAAGGTTTCATCAATCTCTCTGAGAATCTTGTTTTTCACGATTGATCCAACCATATAGATATCTGATATCACCATTTTTGGGACTATGTGCAGAGGCAGATAATGTTGTTGTAGTACATTCCGACAAAGGAACAAGATGCTTACATTTTGACAAAGGCCTTGTCAAGAGGGAAGTTTGAGTTCCACAGGTGCAGGATAAGGGTCGTTGATAATCCCTTCATTGCTGTGAGGGACTGTTGAAAAATGTAACAATAAATTCTCAATCTGATTTTGCCTTAATTAAATTGAGAAAATTTGAATTTCCACATCAACAAACAACTTGGATGATGTTAACTTGTGTGACATGGCTTGTGTCACCCACTTTACTCATTAAATTCGAGTTAGAGGAGTTAGAGTTCAGTTCAGCATGTGGGATTGATAATTTGTAGCAATCAAGGTATCTGAGGTTGTTTTCAGTTAAACTAGTTCAAAATTTGGAGGAATTAGTGAACGGTCAATTAAGCATTGGGACTTCATTAAAACTCAGTGATCATCCTGTTAACTGATCAGCCAGCCAAATAGATAGTTCATGTATATAATTCGAGTTCCCCAGGCTTGGTGCAGATTCCAAGGCAGTGTAACATAAGTTGTAGACTGTTCTTGAACGTACACGTCTTGCAAGCAGTCAAAGGATCAATATAAAGGAATTTCACAATCAATTTGATGAATTTCCTAAATAATAGGGGCATAATTCCTCAAGGAACAATGCAAAAAAATAGGAGCTCAAGCAGAGGCATAAATTGACTAAGTCTCAGACAAATCCTTTCAGTGAGCATAGAGATAGGTTATGCACTTGCAGGTTGTGCTCAGTTGAGAAAAGAAATTGTAATACATCTATATTCTTCTGATTTAATGCAAGAAGGAATTAGGGTTTTTAGCAGTGTGTTTTCCCTGAGAAAATTACTTGTTGCATGTGTGTGATTTCTTATTTCATGTCTAAAAAATTTGTTCTATATTGTGAATTACTTTTCGTAGAGCAGTAAATTAGGTTTGTGTCTTGGGATTTTGATTAAAACTTCATGAGTAGTTGCAAATCTACAATGTAATTTCTACATGGTATCGGAGTATGATTCACATTAGAGAAAAAATTTCAAAGTTGTTTCTCAGGAGGTTCGATTTTGTAGATCAGGGCAGCAAAATTTCTTTAGAGTTGAGAAGATGGCCTTTAATGGAATAAGGCTAGAGTATGCCTTGGAAGGCACCTCTAATTTTTTTGCATGGAAGGATTTCATGGAGGTGGTATTGGATTAAAATGGATTTCCAAAATACATCAAATTAGATGTTGCAAAACCAAAAGTATATGATGCACAAAACCTTGCTCTGGGGAAGAAAATTGTGGCCAAGGCAAGGAGGATAATCTTGGAGGGAGTATGGGATCACAATGTCTCAAATAAACATGCAAAAGAAAGTATGTTCATAATGTGTAAATCATTGACACAATTGTTCGACAATAATAGTGACCACAGGAAGCTGACGCTCAAGGATAAACTTCGAAGTATCAAGATGCAGAAGAATGAAACTATTCCGAACTATTTCAGAAGGTTCACACAATGTCATGATGAACTTGGAGGGGTTAGTGTAAATGTTCCTGAAGAATTCTTGGTAACCCTAGTCATTCTAGGCCTTCCTAATACCTGACATAGCTATCAAGATTCGGTAAATGGGATGGAGAAACTATCGAATTAGGAGCACTTATGGTCTGATTTTGTATAGGAGGAAATAAGGCAGAATACCATAGATGGGACTTCATCGAAGGGTGAAGATGAAGAAAACATTTTATTTGATGGAAAGGAAAAGAAGGGAAAAGGGAAGAAATCTCAATCCAAACCAGAATCCAACCAAGGGGGAAAGAAGGAAGATTTTTCGAAAATTAAATGCTTCCACTGTCATGAATTCGAGCACTATACCACGAAGTTTCCACACAAAAAGGTAAGAAAGAATACCTCAGGAGGAAAAACTGGTGAAGCCTTGACTTCACAGTATGAGCTTGACTTTACCCTCATTACTTGCATGGGTAGCACAGTGATAGGAAGGGTGTGGTACTTGGAATTAGGTGCATCATTCCACATGACAGTGTGTATAGACTTTTTCAGTGACCTCAAGGAAAAATATGTGTAGATGCATAGCAAGATGGGGGAATACATAAGTTATAATGCGACCGAGGTTGGTACAGTCACCTTTCAGAAGGAGTCGGGCTCCCCCCTTAGGCTTAGGATGTCATGTTCTTTTTTGGCTTAAAGAAAAATCTTGACTTTGTTGCAGTTTTGGAAGACCGTGGTTATGATGTGATCTTCAACAAAGGAAGGAATTCCTGAGACACATAGCCAAGGGACAAGTGAAGAAGATCAGGGTTCGGGTGAAGAACTTGTATAAGATAGATTTGGAGGATTGTATTGAATTAAGAAAAAAGGCAGAGAAGGTGTAGAGGCGTGTTGTTGGTGAAATTTGGCATAGAAGACTTGACCATTTACATCATGGCCCCCTAAAGATCTTGTAGTAGATAATCGCAGGCCTCCCCAAAGGAGCACGTGAGAAACATGATGTATGCAAAGGATGTAATTTGGGTAAGTACTCAAAATCCACATTCCATGAGCGAGACAACAAAGCACATGCAATCCTTGAAAGGATCCACTCTAATGTTTGTGGACCCTTCTCAATAACCTGCACTGCCAAGCACAAATATTTTGTCATTTTTATTGATGACTTCTAAGGGAAGTGTTGGATCTTCTTCATGCGTAAAAAGGAGAATACATTCTCCAAGTTTGTAGAATTCAGGGCACCAATTGAGAAATAAACTGGTAATAATGTGAAGGCTCTCAAGAGTGATAATGGAGGTGAGTACATGTCAAATGAATTTAAAAATTTCTATGCAAAAGAAGGCATTCAATGAGAGTTTAAATCACCCCACAACCCACAATAGAATGGGGTGGATGAGAGAAATAACCATAGCATTATGGGAGAAGTGAGCGCAATGTTGCATGACCAAGGCCTACCTCTACATTTTTGGGCTGAGGCATGCAACACAATAGTCTATTTTCAAAACTGGAGTCCTCCTCAGATTTTGGGTATGATTACACTGGAGGAGTCCTTCTCAAGGAGAAATCCAGATGTGTCGCACTTCAGTATTTTTGGAGCCTCTATTTACTACCATGTCTCCAAAGAATCAAGGAAGAAGCTAGAGTTGATAGTATAATTGGGGGTATTTTTGCGATATACAGAAACTCCCCACAACTATTGTGTGTACTTTCCATCCCTCAAAATGACAGTTGTGCGAAGGGATGTAAAATTTGATGAGGGGAAAGCGATGTGGCGCTCTCCTGAAAGGGAGATTTTGATCCCACTAGAAGAGGATATTTTATCTCCAAATTAGGAACCTCAAGAAGTTTTGGTGTCGCCATAAATTGAGGAGCAAAGTGTGGATACCACCACTCAAGAAAAACCATCCAAAGAAGGTAGGAAAAGGACCAGGGAAGTTGAGGTACTTGTGCAAGATGCGAGGGAGAATGAGGGTGTGTAAATTTTCATAGATGTTCTATGCTTGATGCAACTTTACTTTTATCCCCAATATCAAACATCAATCACATAAATAAGAAAGTAAAATGTTGATAGAACATACCAATATATCGATAGAAGACAAGCCAAAATTACACTTAACTTGATCAGAAAAATATATGTGTTGTGGTGTGTTACGGCGGTCAACAGGATGCTTCAACTAGCAAAGTCTCATTACAATCAGCCAACCAGAATGTGTCACACAACCCTCTCAAAAAGCTCTATATCAATCAACCCAAAGTCAACAAAATTCAATGTTGTCCCAGTCAACGGTCAATGCAAAAACAACAGAAGAAAAATTCAACGCATCTCGGTCAAAGTCAAAGTCTAGCCTCAATTTTCGTGCCAAAAAATGTGGACTTCAGAAATCATAATTTTGGGAGAGATTAGGGTCAGCTGACCAAGCATTGACCAAAGTCAACGTTGGTCAAATCTGCGCTGAAACCCTAGGTCAAAACAGAAATTTCCTTCGCTGAATTTTTCCCACGTGTGAGAGAAGAAGAGCCTCCAAGGTGATTGAACCAATCAGATGATGAGAGAGAAATGTGTGATGAGTGATGGATGAAATTTCGTCCAACATTGAACTATATATATCCATCAGTGAGGGTGTGTGACAGATATGTTGGGGCTTCAAGCCTACATTTCAATTCTGGCCAACCTTGCACATAAGTGGATTTAATTCAAAATAAATGTTCTGCTCATCGGATCAAGATGATCTTTAGATCGATCTCGCACCTCTCCGAAATAGGAATCCAATACAAATATTGGCATCTTCGTATGAGCATCACAACATGGAGTTTGGACCTAGTTTTCTAAAATTAACACTCCCTCTCAACTAGGGGGAACTCCATCCACCTATGTCATCCAAACATCGTGCGTCATCCCGTCGTAACTTGCTTTGTTGGATTCTTTATTTCAGAACAAAAGGTGAGTCACAAAGACATCACTCCCAGCTAACAAATTCAACTTAGAGGTCTGAAACCTATATAGGACTCAAAGGAGTCACATACCAACCCGAAGTTGGTTTACCTGACCCAAAATCAGTTGGAGGTCCGAAACCTCACTAGACTTGATCCCAGATCAAGTGGTTGGACACGTGCCATCCTAGACATAGAGAGTACCTCAATCTCTGATGCATCCATTGGTCTTTGCTACTGGTCTCTAGATTTTACCACCTCACTGGCCAAATGAGAGGTACTTCCCATGAGTCTGGGACTCAATGGGTAGGATGCATACTAGGCACCATGAGAGGTGAACCAACTCAATATCATAACGGTGGGGCAGAAGCACACAAACAAGGTTCAGCAATCCTAGCCCTGTGGTTTCTCATAGATCCAAGAAGCTATCCCCAAAGCCCCCTAGAGCTCCTAGATCTCATCGTCTAACAAGACACTCAGCATAGGGTTGTTCCACGATTCCAATATTCTCACGTAATGTTAGGAACTTGACCTTCCCCAAGGGCTTTGTGAGAATATCCGCAACCTTCTCATCAATTCCTATATGATAGAGCCTTACGGCGCTTCGTTGTACCATATCCTAGATAAAGTGGTACCTGATATCAATATGCTTGGATCGATCATGGAACACAGGATTCTCGGACAACCGAATCCCACTTTGGTTATCACATTGTATCACGGTGGTATCTAGCACATGCCCAAACAGCTCACTGAAGATCTTTCGCAACCAAACTGCTTCACAACAGGCCATACTCATTGTAATGTATTCGGCCTCATTGGTGCTCAAAGCCACCAACTTTTGCTTCCTTCTCATCCATGATATCAAAGCAGACCCAAGTGTGAAGCAGCATCCATATGTGCTCTTGCAATCCACCACACTGCCAACCCAATCGGCATCAATATATCCATGGAGTGCCACACTCTTGGCAGTGTATCTCAGCCCATGGTTTATCGTGCCCTGAAGATATCTCAATAGATTCTTGGCACCAACCTAGTGAATGTGATGAGGTTCAACCATATGTTGACTCAAAGTGTTCACTTCAAAACATATGTCCAGACGGGTGTTCACTAAGAACATCAGGGCCCCTACAAGTTAATGATACTCAGTAGGATTTGCTAGCACGGGTCCAGCAGCACTGCCACTCAACTTCTTAAATTTGAGCTCCATCGGTGTCGACACAGACTTATAGTCCACCATTCCAAATCTTTCCAGCAGCTTCATAATATATTTTCCTTGAGAAAGGAAAATCTCACCAAGTCTCTGCCAGACCTCCAGGCCTACAAAGTAATGCATCATTCCTAGGTCATTCATCTCAAACTCAGAAGCGAGCTCCCTCTTATATTGATGAATGAGAGGGTCAGAACCTATCAAGAAGAGGTCGTCCACATACAGCACCATAATGAGAGGCTTTTATCTATCATCCATGAAGTAAAGGTTCAAATCGGCATTACTACAATTGAAGCCCAGCTTCTTCAGGTAGCTATTTATCCTCCCGTACTAAGCCTTGGGTGCTTGCTTCAACCGATATAGGGCTTTCTTCAACCTGCATACATGGGTGTCTCGATCCCGGACTTTGAACCCCAGAGGTTTCTCCACATACACCTCTTCCTTTATTGCACCATTCAGAAATGTGGTCTTCACATACATCTGATGAAGATACCATCCTTGCGTAGCAGAAAGGGCTATGATAGATTGGATGGTGGTATATCGAGCCATAGGTGCAAATATATCATCATAGTATATGCCTTCCTTTTGAGAGAAGCCACGGGCAACGAATCTTTCCTTTAACTTTTCAGCACTACCATCACATCCATGCTTGATCTTATAGAGCCATTTCGAGGTGACAACTTCTTTGTCCTCCGGTCTCGGAACCACATCCCAGACATCATTCTTCATAATGGACTCATATTCTTTGTGCATAGCATCCTTCCAAACTTGATGCTTTACGGATTCTTCTAAAGATCCAGGCTCAGATTGTACGATTGTATTCATGGCTGCTAGATACCCTTGGTATCTATTCGGCTTCTTGCTTTTGCGGAATGTCCCCCTTGGGGCCATACGATTCTCGACATCCTCGAGAGTGTGCCTGAGCCATGATGGTCTTTTCTTCATTGAAGGAGGTGGATCAATAGGAGCCATCGGTCCTTCAACATCTAGCATCGTCTCATCCTATAGTTCTTCTTTATTTCCAGCCCTTACTTTATGATCTTCCTCAAAGTTCGGAAGATTGATTACTTTCCTAAGGGAAGCATCTTCATCAAAGGTAACATAGTGGCATATCTCCACTTCCCTTTGACCAGGAACATAGACTCTATAGGCCTTCGAAGTTTCACTGTAGCCCACAAACATTCCCTTCTTCCCAGAAGCATCCAGCTTGCTCCTCTTCCCTTTCGGCACATGAAAATAAATGGGATAACTAAAAACTCTAAAATGAGAGACGTCAGGTTTCTTACCAAAGAAAACCTCTTCGGGAGTTTTGGAGTCCAGAGCGTAATGCGGGCATTGGTTTTGTATGTACACAACAATGTTTGCAGCTTCTCCCCATAGAAATTTTGGAAGACCTTGGTCGCATAGCATGGCACGGGCAGCTTCCACAATGGTCCTATTCTTTCTTTCAGCAACGCTATTTTGCTCAGGAGTATATACGGTTGTGGTCTCCCTCTTGATGCGCGGCTTCTCTGCAAAAGTTATTAAAAAATGTATGGGTTGATGAAATGGTGGAGGAATATGAATCCATTGTAAAGAAAAGTGCTTGGGAAGTGGTCCCAAGACCAAAAGATAAATCAGTTGTGGGTTCGCGATGGATCTTAAACGTAAAGAAGGAAATAGACAAAAACATAGAGAAGTATAAGGCCATATTTATGGCCAAGGGGTACTCTCAAGTTGAATGAATTGACTATGAGGAGACCTTTGCTCATGTAGAAAGGTACTCATCCATTAGATAAATTCTTGCTCTGGTTGCGTAGATGGGGTGGAAGATCTACCATATGGATTGAAAAGCAACATTCCTCAATGGAGTTATTGAGGAGGAGGTTTACATCAAGCAACCCGAAGGTTTTGAAATTTTTTATCAGGAGTCTCATGTGTGCAGACTCAAGCGAACATTGTACAGTCTCAAGTAACCACCTCATGCTTGGTACACCAGGATCAATAGTTATCTCACCAACTTGGGCTTTACCAAAAGTGAAGCAGATTGAAACCTATATCATATTTTGGTATAAGGTAATTTTTTTATTATTGTTTTATATTTGTATGACTTGATTTTAACTTGTGATGAAAAAGTGATCAAATATTTCAAGAATGACCTTGCAAGAGAATTTGAAAATAAATACATGGGTCTCATGCACTACTTCTTCGGGTTCCAAGTATGGCAAGGCGATGGAGAACTGTTTGTCTATCAAGGCAAGTATGAAAATAAGATACTACAAAGGTTTTGCATGGAGAGTTACAAACCCATGGAGACATCTCTAGCGGCCAATTGGAAGAATGAGGATGCCACTTCAGGTGAGCAAGTGAATGCTACCATTTGACAGCAGCTAGTGGTTTCACTAGTGTACCTTGTGAACACATGGCCAGATATGTGCTATGCAGTCAACCAACTAAGCCAAGCTATGGTTAGGCCAACCAATTTATTTTGGAGGGCTACTAAGCATGTTCTACGATACCTCAGAGGCACTACCCAATTTGGACTATGGTCCAGACGGAAAAAGGGAGTGAAGTTTTGTGGCTTCACGGATGCAGATTGGGCGGGGATTCCATCAGACTGAAAGAATACATCATGTGTAATGTTCATTGTTGGGTCTGCAGTTGTTTCTTGGTACATTAGGAAGAAAATATATGTGGCATTCAGCTCGACAGAAGCAAGATACATGGATGCAAGTCAAGCAACAAGTGAGGCAATTTGGATAAGAAATGTGCTTGTTGTATTGTTTGGTCAGATGATGAATCCAACTGTGAACTATTGTGATAAGAATAGTTCCATCAAGCTCTCTTATAACCTTCTTTTTCACGATATATCCAAGCATATAGATATCTAGTATCGCCATTTGCGGGATTGTGTGCAGAGGCGAATAATGTTGTTGCAGTACATTCCAATAGAGAAACACGATGTTGACATTTTAACAAAGGCCTTGTCAAGATGGAAGTTCGAGTTTCACATGTGCAACATAGGGGTGGTTGATAATCCCTTTCTTGCTGAGAGGGAGAGTTGAAAAATGCATCAAGAAATTCTCAATTTCATTTTTCCTTCATTAAATTGAGAAACTTCGAATTTCCACATCAGCAGACAACTTGGATGATTTTAACTTGTGTGACATGGCTTGTGTCTCTCATTTTACTCAGTAAATTCGATTTGGAGGAGTTAGAGTTTAGTTCAGCTTGTGTGATTGTTAATTTGTAGCAATCAAGGTCAGTTATATAAGATTGTTTTCAATTAAACTAGTTCCAAATTTTGGAGGAACTAGTGGAGGGTCAGTTAAGCAGTGGAACTTTAGTGAAACTCAATGATCATCCAGTTAATTTATCAATCAACCCAAAATAGCTAGTCCATGCAGAGAATTCGAGTTCCCAGGCTTGGTGGAGATTCCAAGGCAGTGTAACATCAGTTGTAGACTAGTCTTGAGTGTACATGTGTTACATGCAGTCAGAGGATCAACCTAAAGGAATTGCGTAATAAATTTGAGGAATTTCCTAAATAATAGGGGCCTAATTCCTTAAGGAACAATGCAAGGAAATAAGAGCTCAAGAAGAGGCATAAAGTAAATAAGTTTGGGTCAGATCCTTTCAATGAGAACAGAGGTAGGTTATGCACGTGCAGGTTATGCTCAGTTGAGAAAATAAATTGAAATACATCTATATTCTTCTGATTCAATGCAAGTAGGCATTGAGGTTCTTAGAAGTTTGTTGTCCCCGGGAAAAATACTTGTTGCATGTGTTTGATTTGTTACACGTGTCTAAGATTTGTGTTCTAGATTTTGAATTACTTTCTGCAGAGCAGTAGAGTAGGTTTGTGTCTTGTCATTTTAATTAAAAATTCATGAGAAATTGCAAATATACATTGTAATTTCTACATGTTATTAGAGAAAGATTCACATTAAAGAGGTTCAAATTTGGAGTTCAGTGTAGCCGGAATTTTTCAGAGCTGATAAGATGTCCCTCAATGGATTAAGGCTAGAGTATGCCTTGGAAGGCACATCTAATTTTGTTGCATGGAAGGATCAGATGTTACAAAACCACAACCATTTGATGCCCAAAACCTTGCTTAGTGGAAGAAATATTTGGTCAAGGCGAGGAGAATAATCTTGGAAAGAGTACGGGATCGCATTGTCTCAAATCTCCACAGAAAATAAAATTTGTTAGCAATGTGGAAATTGTTGAGAGACTTGTTCGAGAATAATAATGACCACATAAAGCTGACGCTTAAGGATAAAATTATAAGTATCAAGATGCAGAAGAATGAAACTATTATGTAGTATCTGAGCAAGTTCACACAATATCATGATGGACTTGGCGAGGTCGGTGTAAATGTTCTTGAAGAAGACTTGGTAAGCCTAGCCCTTTTAGGCCTTCCCAAGACCTGGTATAGTTATCAACACTTGGTGAATGGGAGGGAGAAACTACCGAATTGGGAGTGCTTATGGTCTGATTTGGTGTAGGA
Source organism: Pinus albicaulis (assembly GCA_034641835.2). Classification (NCBI taxonomy): domain Eukaryota; kingdom Viridiplantae; phylum Streptophyta; class Pinopsida; order Pinales; family Pinaceae; genus Pinus; species Pinus albicaulis. Next base: position 1,220,478,834 of record CM076583.1, on the reverse strand, counting down.
GTAAATAAGGTGTAATACCAGATATAGGACTTCATTCAAGGGTGAAGATGAAGAAAAATTTGCATTCGTTGGAAAGGCAAAGAAGGGAAAAGGGAAGAAATCTCAATCCAAAACAGAATCCAGCCAAGAGGAAAGAAGAAAGATTTTTCAAAAACTAAATGCTTCCACTCTCATGATTCAAGCACTATGCCATGAAGTGTCCAAACAAAAAGGAAAGGAAGAATACCTCATGAGGAATAGTAGGTGAAGCCTTGGCTTCATAGTTCAAGCTTGAATTTTCCCTCATTGCATGCATGACCAACACGGTGATAGAAAACGTGTGGTACTTGGACTCATGTGCATCTTTCGACGTGACAACATGTAGAGAATTTTTCAATGACCTAGAAGAAAAATATTTGCATATGCACATCGATATGGGGGATGATGCAAGGTATCAGTGTGATCGGGGTTGGTAGAGTCACCTTTCAGAGGGAGTTGAGCTCCCCCCTTAGGTTGAGGATGTCATGTTTGTTTCGGGACTAAAGAAAATCTCTTCTCTGTTGTAGTTTTGGAAGACCGTGGTTATGATGTGATCTTTAGCAAAGGAAAGGCATTACTAAGACACATAGCCATGGGACAGTTGAAGCATATCAGGGTTCAGGTGAAGAACATGTATAAGCTAGATGTGGAGGATTATGTTGCAATAAACACAAAGGCAAAGAAGGTGCAGAGTCGCGATTTCGATGAATTTTGGGATAGAAGACTTAGCCATTTGCATCATTTCACCCTGAAGATCATGCAACAGATAATCACAGGCCTCCCCAAAGGAGCACTTGATCAAAAATATGTAAGTGAATGATGTACTTTTGGGAAGTACACAAAATCCACATTACATGAGAGGGACAACAAAGCACACACAGTCTTTGAAAGGATCCACTCTTATGTTTGTGGACCTTTCTCGATAGCCTCCACTACCAGGCATAAATATTTTGTCATTTTTATTGTTAACTTCTCACGAAAGTGTTGGAGCTTAGTCATGTGGAAGAAGGAGGAGATATTATCCAAGTTCATAGACTTCAAGGCACTGGTTGAGAAATAAACTGGTAAGAAGGTGAAGGCTCTCGGTAGCAATAATGGAGGTGAGTACACTTCAAATGAATTAAAAAATATATGTGAAAAATAAGGCATTCGATGAGAGTTGACAGCACCCCACAACCCACAACAAAATGGGGTGGCTGAGAGAAAGAACCATAGCATTGTGGTTGCATCAACGGAAATGTTGCATGACCAAGGCCTACCTCTGAATTTGTGGGTTGAGGCGTGAAACATAGTAGTCTATTTGTAGAACCAGAGTCCTTATCAGATTTTGGGCATGATTATACCGAAGGAGGCCTTCTAAGGGAGAACGCCATATGTGTTGCACTTCAACATTTTTGGAGTCTCTATTTACTACCATGTCTCCAAAGAATCAATGAAGAAGCTAGAGTTGACAACAGAATTGGGGGTATATGTGGGATACATAAAAATTCCCCACAACTATCATGTGTACTCTCCATCCCTGAGAATGACAGTTGTGCAAAGGGATGTAAAATTTGATGGGGAGAAAGTGATGTGGTGCTCTCTTGAGAGGGAGCTTCATATCCCACTAGAAGAGGAGCTTTTAGTTCCAAAGGAGGAACCTCAATAATTTTTGGAGCAACCACAATTTGAGGATCAAAGAGTGGACATAGCCACTCAAGCATAACCATCCAGAGAAGGCGGGAAAAGGACCAGGGAAGCTTAGAGACTTGTACAAGATGCAAGGGAGGATGTGGGTGCTCCTTCAAATGTGCGTAGGCAGATATGGTCACCAGATTGATACATTGGCTACGAGGCTCTAACAACTGATATTGTAGAGACTCAGCCATCCTCTTTCAAGGAATCAGTAGAGAAACCTGTATGGGTTGATGCAATGGTGGAGGAATACGAATCCATTGTAAACAAAAGTGTTTGGGAAGTGGTCCCAAGCCCAGCAGATAAATCAGTTGTGGGTTCGTGATGGATATTTAAGGTAAAGTAGCCAATAAATATCCATCACTAATGACTAATGAATGATCTACCTTGCTAATGGTCAAGTTGAAGGAATTGACTATGAGGATACCTTTTCTCCTGTAGCAAGGTAGTCATCCATTAGATCAATTATTTCTCTGGTTGTGCAGATGGGGTGGAAGATCCCACAGATGGATGTCAAAACAACATTTCTCAATGGAGTTATTAAGGAGGTGTACATCGAGAAACCAGAAATATTTGAGACTTTTTATCGGGAGTCTCGTGTTTGGTACACCAGGATCCATAGCTATGTCATCGGTTTGGGTTTCACCAAAAGTGAAGAGGATGCAAACCTCTATCATATTTTGGTGGAAGGTAAATTTTTGGTTATTGTCTTATATGTTGATGACTTGATTTTAACTAGTGATGAATAATTGATCAAATCTTGCATGAAGGACCTTGCAAGAGAATTTGAAATTAAGGACATGGGTCACATGCACTACTTTTTCGAATTGGAAGTATGGTAAGCCGATTAGGAATTGTTGTCTCAAGGCAAGTATGCAAATAAGATACTATAGAGGTTTTGCATGGAGAGTTACAAATCCATGGAGACACCTTTATCGACCAACTGGAGGAAGGAGGGTGTCATTTCAGGTGAGGAAGTGGATGCTACCATTTATTGCAACCATTGGGTTCACTGATGTACCTTGTGAACACACACCCATATACGTGATATCCAGTCAACTAGATGAGCCAAGCTATGGTTAGGCCAACCGAATTATCTTGGAGAGCATCTAAGAATGTTCTACGGTACCTTAGAGGCATTACCCAATTTGGACTATGGTATAGACGGACAAAGGGAGTGAAGATGTGTGGCTTTAGAGATGTAGATTGGGCAGGGAGTCCATCAGATTGAAAGAGTACATCAGGTGGAATTTTTAGTGTTGGGTCCACAATGGTTTCCTGGTACATCAGGAAGCAAAGATCTGTGGCACTCAGCTCGGCAGAAGCATAATACATGGCTGCAAGTCAAGAAACATATGAGGTGATTTGGATGAGAAAAATACATGTTAGATTGTTTGGTCAGATGATGGATCAAAATGTGATCTACTATGATAATTAGATTTGCATCAAGCTCTCTAAGAATGTTTTTTTCACGATCGATCCAAGCATATAGATATCTGGTATCACTATTTGCAGGATTGTGTATAGAGGTGGTAATGTTGTTGTAGCACATTCTGATAGAGGAACAAGATGCTGACATTTTGACAAAGGCCTTATCAAGAGGGAAGTTCAATTTTTATAGGTGAAGGATAGGGGTGGCTGATAATCCCTTTGTTGCTGAGAGGGAGCGTTGGAATATATAACAATAAATTCTCAATTTCATTTTGCCTTAATTAAATTGAGAAAATTTGAATTTCTACATCAGCAAACAACTTGGATGGTGTTAACTTGTGTGACATGGATTGTGTCACCCAGTTTACACAGTAAATTTGAGTTGGAGGATTTAGAGTTCAGTTCATCACATGTGATTGTTGATTTGTAGCAATCAAGGTCAATTATCTAAGGTTGTTTTGAGCTAAACTAGTTCTAACTTTTGGAGGAACTAGTGGAGGCTTAGTTAAGCAATGGGACTTCAATTAATCTTAGTGATCATCCAGTTAAGTAATCAACCGAACCAAAATAACTAGTGCCTGCATAGAATTTGAGTTCCCTGGGCTTGGTGAAGATTCCAAGCAAGTGTAACATCAATTGTAGACTAGTCTTCAGTGTACAAGTGTTGCACGCAGTCAGATGATCAACCTAAATGAATTGCGCAATCAACTTGAGGTATTTCCTAAATAATAGGGGCATAATTCTTCAAGGAATAGTGCAAGGAAATAGGAGTTCAAACATAGGAAGAAATTGACTAAGTCTCGGCCAGAGCCTTTCAGTGAGAAAAGAGATAGGTTATGCACTTGCAGGTTGTGCTTAGTTGAGCAAAGCAATTGTAATGCATCTCTATTCTTCTAATTTAATGCACGCAAGAATTAGGGCTTTTAGCAGTTTTCTTTCCTTGGGATAAATACTTGTTCTATATGTGTGATTTCTTATTGCATGTCTAAAAAATTTGTTCTAGATTGTGAATTAATTCCGCAGAGTAGTAGAGTAGGTTTGTGTCTTGTGATTTTCATTAAAACTTCATGAGTAGTTTCAAATCTACATTGTAATTTCTACAATTTCATATTCCTGCTTGGAATACAAGTAGCCAACAATGTTTGTTTATAAAAGATGTGCTTTTGAAGGCATAACTATTAAAGAGTGTGAAAGAGTTGATTGAGTTGTTGTGAGACATTATTCTTGAGCTACCTAACACAAAGACAAAGAAGAAGAGGAGCTTATGTGAAGAATATTTGAGGAAGAGAAGGTAGATACAAAGGGATGGAGGTATGCAAAGTTAAAGACTGAGTAAACCAACACATTGTATTTTTTATGTATCAAAGGGTTATGGTATCTGTTTAGTAGTATCCTGAAAAAGAGCAGGTTGGGTCCAATTAAAGTGGAAGTAGGAGCTTCCAAGAAAGTTGTAGCTTGTAAAACAAATTGATGTAGGTGGCTCCTATAGGTTGTAGCCTGCAAAAAATTAATTTGAAAGAGAGTAGGAATTCCCAAAAAATTCTAGCTTGCAAAATAATAGATAGGTTGGAGCCTCCAAAATATGATGTAATAGAGGAAGTAGGAGCTTCCCTTTGCATCATAACAACAACATAGTCACGGTTTTCTCCCTTTATGGGTTTCTACTTATATCTAGTGTCCACATATGTTTATTTTTTGTACTGTTTTTTATATTGTGGTTTACATGTTAAATTTTGTTAAATTTTGTTTGTGTTAAATTTGTTGCTCATATGATGTAATGTTGGTCATTTAATAATTTAGACAGCTATTAAAAATAAAGTAAACATAAAATTTGATGTCCATAAATACACTATAATAATTCACCCCTCTCACTATAGTCAAGTTTCCAACATGATTATCAAAAAAATTCAAACTTATGAGTAACGCACTTTAAAACTTTTAACGGAGTGTTGATGGGACACGTTTCAACTTTCAATCGACACACTTTTAAAAATTTAATATGTCGAAGTTTAAGTTGCACTCCAATGAAGGAGATTATTTTTAATTCTTGAAACAAAGTATGTTGGAGAGTACTTCGATTTTTCTACCCAACTTGATTCAAGCATTTTTTAACTTTACGGAAATGGAAGATTAAACTCAACTTTTTATGAATAAAGTGTGTTAGGGAGAATTTTAACTTTTTTCTATGCACTTCCATTAGAGTAAATTTTAAATTTTCATGAATGAATGTTTGAAGTGACCTTCAATTTATAAGCTTATCGGAGCATATTTTAACTTTTCGTTAGGGCGGAAAGTGACCTTACTACTCCAATGAAATTTTTAAATTACTTTGATGAGAACTACAAAGACATATTTAATGAACTTTGAACTTTAAAAAATTGGGTTTTCACATGGCAAAGAAGTTAAGAAAAACGAAAACCCCTTATTCAAGAAACTTCATCAACTTTAGAAAAAAAAAAAGTGAATTATTAGAATAAGAAGAATGGAAAACTTCAAGAAAAGTATAAAGTGGTACCAAAAATGTTGTGAAAAAATTTAGGGTGTGTTGAGATCTCAACAACAACAAAATAAATTTGTAGTATGGGGCAACAACATATTCAAGCGTTCAAATAAAGAAGGCTTCACCCAAAGTTATCATGGTTAATTGCCTGAAATGAACATGTATTTTGAAAGAAATATTAGGCACACAACTATCATCTATTCATAACATAGTTACTAACTTGACAAGAAATCTCCAAAGTTCTTATTTTAGAAGTTGTATTTAGTGGTTGTTTTTAATTTTTGTTATAAAAGGTGGTACTAGCCATGGCACCCTCTTTCTTTGAGGTAGCAATTTGACATTTTGAATCTTTTTATCAATAAAGCATCATCATTTTTTCCCAAATGTTTTTTTGCATTTTTCATCTATTTTCTAAAATGTTTTTTTTTGCTATGGTATTTTTTTTTTCATTTTTCAATGTTATTAAAAAACATCATTAAAATTGTCCACGGGGTCATGGATAGGCGGTGATCAAGTGCTCTATTAAGACACTCCTTGATGTGAAGTCATCAGTTCAATTCCTTGCCCAGTTCGGAGTGATATGTTGGACATGATGAATATGTAGTCCTGCCAAGCTTACAAAAAAATATCATTGAAATTCTACATATCATTTTTTTCCAAAGTTTTGATTTTTTATTTGATTGTGTTATAAATCAATCTAAGACTAGAAGGATTGCATGAGTGGGAGGGATCATTAAGATCCCTAAAATGTCAAATATGTTAGGGGATTGGGAAAGGCTTCTAATAACTAAGCTAATGCACTTTCTTTGTTCAATGGTTTACAAATCACTAACGAAGACAATGCAAAAGCATAATTGTTATTGGAGATTGAGAATAATTAATAATTAGATATTTCCATAAAAGCATGAGGCAAGGTCAAAGTATGTTATCATAAATACTCTATAGGATAAATAAAGGGTTGGAGTGATTTAAAAGGATGGAATTCTTTCATTTGTTGAGGGCAATGATAGGAAAGTGGATGAGTTGGAAACCATGGCAAGTGGATGCAACCAAGGGATATTTCAAGATAAATGGGGACATGCATGAATACTAATCCCATAAGAGTACACTCATAAACTTGGCCATAAAATGATTAATATTATGGTTAAGGGAAAATTTTGGGTCATTAATCCACCCATTATTTTGAATTATTATATAATTAATGGTGATAACCAAGCATACTTGTTGAGCTACAATCAAGTCAAGTTGCATGCAATAACCCAAGCCCTTCACTTGAAACCAACGAGTGAGGATTGCACATCACATAACATGAAGCCAAGGTGTGTGGTTATTCAAAAGAAAAATCATCATAAATTTTAAATCAAGAGGGAGGATGAAAGGGGTGGATGGTGATATGGAGACAGATTCAATGGGAAGATTTACAATTGCTAATTAGGGGAATTAGGCTCTGTTGAATATTGTGTTGTCATTGATGGCACCATTGGTAGGATATATTTATAAATATTGTTTTCATTGATGTCAAGGACATGGAGATACTATAGATGTCCAAGATGAACATTGCAAGATGAATATTGTCGAAAATGTTGCTTGGATACCCAAATTTTTCTTGATGCCTAGTTTAGATACCATATATTTGAAGGAACTTGTATCCTAAATACCTAGATAAAATGCGAGCACATGATATATTGTTGAAAACCTTATTATTATACCTTTCCAATGGTATATGGCACTCCCTCTAACTCCATAGAAATTAGGATATGTGAAATATTATATTAGGTCAGTCCTGCCAAAAAGTGTAGGTTAACCTAGCCAGTTTTAAAAGTCAACCCCATAGGTGAACTAACAAACACTATAAATAAAGGATAAAATGAGTGTTTTTAAGACTATCCATCTAAGAAGAGATCTAAGGTGTGCAACATAAACTATGGAATAATCTTAGGGTTTTAAAGGTGGAGTAAAAATGTGATTTGTGGAGTGAACAAATCTACTTGGAATTTTAGCTATAACTTTTCTTCTTTGATGTTTCAAACTGTGAAACTTAGAGGATATAGCAGGGAATATTCATGTACCTATGGTAGTAATTTCATACTTTGGTTCATTTTAATTTTGGATATCTTCTTTGAGGAATTTAGGCCTCTTAAATGCTCAAATCATGAAACTTGGAGGAGATAAAGGAAACATTTTCTTGTGTTTGTGCTGAGATTCAACAAGATGATGAGCTTAGTGAAAATCAATCACCTTCACTAAGTGGGCCCACAGGCTATTTTTAGGTGTAAGTCTATTTTTAGACATGGTGATCATATTTCAGAAGTTGCAGGATGCTATTTGTGGATGGTTGGTCAAGTTGGAAAAATAGATGAAATTCTATTTTTAGAATATTGGGCGAAGTCTATTTATAGATCGTCGATCTAAAAATAGATGCATGTCGGTTATTATTAGCTCTTAATAATAATCCGACAATAAACAACAACTTATTCTCTTGGAGCACTTAATTTCAGTATACAGATTTGGAAAATCAGTGGGCTGAAGGAATTACGCAATTCCTAGGGTTTATTGGTGGTTCATGCATGGAGGACTCAGTTAGAACTGAAGTGGAAAAGTTATGACAGAGTTGGAAGAGTAGTTCATGGAGTTGTTATTCCGTTTAACTCAATTATTGGGTTAAACTCAGTTGAACTAGTTGTATCTAGTCTAACTGAAAGATACACTAGTGAGAGTTAAGTGAATTAATTCACAACTAATAACTCACTAACAACTGAATAGAAACAACAGTTAACTACAGTGCATGTTAGTTCCAGTGGAGACCCAGTGGAGAGATAGGTAAAAGGGTGAGATGGACTATCCGTTGTGACTATAGTGATGCATTCAATGCATCTGACACATATTGGAGTTTCCAATGAGGATTGTGCAGTCAAGGCAAGGTAGATTCGAATTCATTCAAGGGTCTTCTTCAACAGGGATTGCGCAGTGGAGGCAGGCTATCAAGTGGCAAGAAATCAGTGCATGGATTTGCAAATTTTTTCTGATTAGTGTGTGACGATTGATTGTACTGAGAGCTTGATGTACTAATATTTGTATGAGATTGCTACATGGCCTCCATGATACATAATATATGATAGTTGGGGTTTTCAGCTTCAAGCTTTCTCGTTAAACAATTATGTTATGTGCGATTGTTTTTATTGCTTCATGTGTTTGTAATTGAGTTTTAAATTTCCGCAAAATATTAACAGTAGAAGGATTCTTTATTTAGCAAGAAGATAAATATTGTTAGATCAGGAGAATCTGGATATATACATGCATATTGTATATAATTTCTACATGGTATCGGAGCAGTGTTAATTCTTGAAGATTACAATTGTGAGTAATTGTTGAGTTTGTGCTGGTGGACAATTCGAATTTGTTGGAGAAAATTCTTGGTGCAACAGTTGAGTATTCATTGAAATCTCTTTCAATGGGTTGCGATTGCAGTATGCCCTTGATGGCAGCTTGAATTACATAGCCTAGAAGGATAGGATGGAGGCGGTGCTGGAAGTAATGGACTGAAGGAGTTCATCGATAGCGATGTTCCTAAGCCTGGATCTAGCAATGCTGCATTACTTGACGAATGGCAAAAGAAGGTAGTCAAGACAAGAATAATTTTGTTGGAAGGTGTGAAGGACCATATTGTGTCCAGCCTTGATGGGAAAGCCACTCCATTTTCAATGTTGAAGGCTTTGATATACTTGTTCCAAAGCAACAGCGACTAGAGGAAGTTGGCATTGAAAGATAAGCTCAGAAAAATAAAAATGGAGAAGGGCGACAGTATTCCAAAATATCTCACCAAGTTTGTCCACTGTAGGGATGAACAAGGAAGTGTGGGGATTAATTTTGATGGTGAAGACTTGGTGAGCTTGGCTCTCCTTGGGCTTCCAAATAGTTAGCATAGCTACGAAGACTCTGTCAATGGACAGGAGAAACTGTCGGGATGGGAGTGACTTTGGTCGGATCTTGAGTAGGAGGAGATAAGGCGAAGTACCAGGGATGGCTCTTCATTGAAGAATGAAGATGAAGAGAATTGCGCTTTGGCTGCCAAAGCAGGGAAAGGGAAGGGGAAGAAATTCCCTTCAAAATCCGAGGCTAAAGGCAAGAAGCAGGATTTATCCAAGGTGAAGTGTTTTCATTGTCACGAACATGGGCATTTCGCCACTAACTTCCCACAGAAGAAGAAGAACAAGAAGGTTGTTGGAGTTGCAGCTGGAGAGGCCTCAGCCTTGAAATTTGAACGTGATTTCTCTTTGATCGCATGCTTGGTTTCAAGCTCAATGGGATCAGTGTGGTATATTGATAGTGGTGTGTCTTTCCATATGACGGGAGACAAGGAGTTGTTTAGTGACTTGGAGGAGAAGGATCTCCAAATGCATATAGAGATGGGCGACAATGGTTGATACAGTGTGACTGGCATTAGGACCATTACCTTTGAGAAAGAGTCAGGTAATCCATTTATGTTGAAATATGTTATGCATGTTCCAGGTCTGAAGAAGAACTTGGTCTCGGTCGCAATGTTGGAAGACACAGGTTATGACGTTGTTTTTAGCGATGGAAAAGCTTTCCTGCGACATAAAACAATGGGTCAAACCAAGAGGATAGGGATTCAAGTTAAGAATCTCTACAAGCTGGGCCATCTTTACCATGGCGCTTTGAAGATTTGGTAGCATATTTCTACTGGACTTCCCAAGGGCACTCTTGCGCAGTCAGATCAGTGCAAGTGATGTACTATGGGTGAGTTTGTGAAGACCACCTTTCATGAGAAGGAGAACCGTGCTTCGGTGATCCTGGAGAGAATTCACACAGACGTGTGTGGACCTTTCTCGGTTGCTTCAACAGCAAAACATAGGTATTATGTTATATTTTTTAATGACTATTCTCGTAGATGTTGGATATTCTTCATGCAGAAGAATAGTGAAACATTCTCAAAGTTTTGTGAGTTTAAAGCATTGGTGGAGAAGGAGTCGGGGAAGCAAGTGAAGGCTCTACGGAGCGATAATGGTGGTGAATATATCTCAAATGAATTCAAATACTTTTGTAGCAAAGAAGGAATTCGAAGAGAAATTATAGCGCCTCATAACCCACAATAGAATGGAGTCGCAGAGAGGAATAACAGAACGATTGTGGGTGTTGTACGAGCGATGCTGCATGACCAAGGCCTACCGATGCACTTATGGGCGGAAGCAAGCAACATTGTGGTTCATGTGAAAAATCGTTGTCCTCGTAGAGTACTTGGCATGAGTACACTTGAAGAAGCTTTTACTGGTAAGAAGCCTGATATTTCTCATTTGAATATTTTTGGCTCATCTATTTACATTCATGTGACAAAGGACGCCAGCAAGAAGCTGGAGCCAACTGCAGAAGTTGGGATATTTGTGGGGTACACAGAAACACCCCATAATTATTGTGTGTATTTGCCAAATAGTTGGATGACTTTGGTGCGACATGATATAAAAGTCAATGAGGTGAAAGCCATGAAGTTGTCGCTTGAGAGGGAGCTACACTTGCATGCAGAGGGGGAACTTCTTGTTCCCAAAGATTAGCCTCTAGATGTGGATCATTCACAGGAGGAGATTCATGGAGTGGAGGATTCCACTCATGCATAACCAAATATCAGACAAGGCAGAAAGTGTACTACAGAAGCTGAGAGACTGAAGCTTGATGCGGCATAGAATGTAGGAGTCCCTACATCACAGCATAAACAAAGACAGTCACCTGACCGATTTACTAGATACATGGCTCTTATGAGCAAGTGTATCATGACAGAGCCATATTCTTTTGAAGAAGCAGTGCAGGAGCCCACATGGGTAGATGCCATGGTGGAGGAGTATGACTCCATTGTCAGAAACAGTGCTTGGGAGATTGTTCCAAGGCCGGTGGGAAAATCAGCTGTAGGATCAAGATGGATCTACAAGGTAAATAAAGCTGTTGATGGGAGCGTCGAGAAGTGTAAGGAAAGATTTGTTGCCTGGGGCTTCTCACAGGTCGAGGGGATTGATTATGAAGAAACATTTGCACTTTTCGCACGGTATTATTCCATAAGGACCATCCTTGCTCTCTCAGCGCAGATGGGTTGGCACATTCATCATATGGATGTGAAGACTACGTTCCTTAATGGGATCATTGAGGAAGTGGTGTACATTAAGTAGCCTGAAGGATTTGAGATCTTCAGCAGCAAGTCGCATGTGTGCAGACTCAAAAGAGCGTTGTATGGGCTAAAGCAAGCACCTCGTGCTTGGTACACACGGATCGATAGCTATTTCACTGGACTTGGCTTCACTAAGAGTGAGGCAGATGCAAACCTGTACCAAATTGTGGTGGAGGGTAAGCTTTTAATCATTGTTCTTTATGTTGATGATTTAATACTAATGAGTGATGAGCAGTTGATACACTCATGCAAGGCAGATCTTGCAAAGGAGTTTGAGATGAAGGATTTGGGCCTCCTTCATTATTTCCTTGGATTGGAAATATGGCAGCGGAAAGGTGAACTGTTTGTGTCTCAAGGAAAGTATGCTTGGGAGATACTTGAGAAGTTTCACATGTAAGGTTGCAATCCTATCGACACTCTTCCAGGAAATTGGAGGAAAGAGGATGCTACATCGACAGAGGTAGTGGATGCCAATGTTTATTGACAGTTGGTGGGTTCGCTCATGTATTTAGTTAATACAAGACTAGACATATGCTATGCAATGTACCAGCTTTCACAAGCGATGGTTAAGCCTACCAATCTCTTTTGGAAGGTAGAAAAGCATGTTCTGAGGTATCTCAGGGGCACATCTGAGTATGGCTTATGGTACAGACAGACGAATGAGGTGAAGTTGCATGGCTTCACGGATGCAGATTGGAAAGGCAGCCCAATAGATAGAAAGAGCACATTAGGAGGGGTTTTTAGTATTGGATCTACAGCAGTTTCTTGGTACAACAAGAAACAAATATCCGTGGCACTCAGTTCAGCGGAATCAGAATACATGGCAGCAAGTCAAGCTGCATGTGAGGCTATCTGGATGAGGAAGATCCTGGTTAGTTTGTTCGGTTCACATTTAGATCCTACAGTGATACATTGTGATAATCAAAGCTGCATTAAACTCTCGATTAATCTTGTCGTTTCATGATAGATCTGAACATATTGATATCTGGTATCATCATATCAGAGATTGTGTGCAGTGGAAGATCATGTCGCTTCAGTACATTCCTACAGAAGATCAGGATGCATATATTCTGACGAAGGCGCTCGACAGGAGTGAATTCGAATACCATAGAGGTAGGATCGAGGTGAAGGATAATCCCTATCTTGTTGAGAGGGAGCGTTGAGATTCAACAAAATGATGAGCTTAGTGAAAATCAGTCACCTTCACTAAGTGGGCCCGCAGGCTATTTTTAGGTGTAAGTCTATTTTTAGACATGGTGATCATATTTTAGAAGTTGCAGGATGTTATTTTTGGATGGTTGGTCAAGTTGGAAAAATAGATGAAATTATATTTTTAGAATATTGGGCGAAGTCTATTTATAGATCGTTGATCCAAAAATAGATGCATGTCGATTATTATTAGCTCTTAATAATAATCTGACAAGAAACATCAACTTATTCTCTTGGAGCACTTAATTTCAGTATAAAGATTTGGAAAATCAGTGGGTTGAAGGAATTACACAATTCCTAGGGTTTACTGGTGGTTCATGCATGGAGGACTCAGTTAGAACTGAAGTGGCAAAGTTATGACAGAGCTGGAAGAGTAGTTCATGGAGTTGTTATTTAGTTTAACTCAATTAATGGAGTTAAACTCAATTGAGCTAGTTGTATCTAGTCTAACTGAATGATACACTAGTGACAGTGGAGTGAATTAATTAGTTAATTAATTCACAAATAATAACTCATTAATCAACTGAACAAATACAACAGTTAACTACAGTGCATGTCATTTCCATTGGAGACCTAGTGGAGAGGTAGGTGAAAGGGCAAGATGGACTATTCGTTGTGACTATAGTGATGCATTGATTGCACCACACACACATTGGAGTTTCCAATGAGGATTGTGCAGTCAAGGAAAGGTATAATCAAATTCATTCAGGGGTCTTCTTCAACAGGGATTGCGCAGTGGAGGCAGGCTATTAGGTGGCAAGAAATCAGTGCATGGATTTGCAGATTTCTTCTGATTATTGTGTGACGATTGATTGTACTAAGAGCTTGATGAACTAAGCTTTGTATGAGATTGTTACATGATCTCCATAATACATAATATATGATAGTTGGGGCTTTCGGCTTCAGGCTTTCTCGTTAAACAATTTTGTTATGTGCGATTTTTTTTACTACTTCATGTGTTTTCAATTGAGTTTTAAATTTCCGCAAAAGATTAACAGTGGAAGGATTTTGTATTTAGCAAGAAGATAAATATTGTTAGATCAGGAGAATCTGGATATATGCATGCATATTGTATATAATTTCTACAGTTTGTGACATAAATAATATTATTTGGTTTGTTTTAATTTAAAATATATCCTCTGAGGAAGTTAGGGTTTCCGAATGTTCATGAAATCTTCCTCAAATAGTTCAGCTTGGAATTTTCACTATAATTTTTTTATGATCTTTCAGATTGTGAAATCCTAGGTAAACAAAGATGAGATCTCTACTTACCTATGGTAGAAATTTTAACTTTGGTTCACTATAATTTCATAGATATTCCCTATGGAAGTTAGGGTTACTAAAAAGTCATAAAATTTGCTTTAAACAGGCCAGACTAACATTTTTGTTATAATTTTTTTATAAGTTGTTTTAAAATATGAAATATTGAAGAGATAGAGAGAAGATATCTAGGTACATGTGATAGAAATTTCAATATTTGGTTCATTATAATTTCCAATCTATTCCTTGTGGAAGTTAGGGCGACTAAATCTTGAAATTAGTTTTAAACAGGTAATTCTGACATTTTTGCTATAATTTATTTTCTAGGTATTTTCATAATTTGAAAATTTGGGAGATCTAAGGAGACATATAAAAGTTTATCATGCAACATTTTCATAATTATATTTGCAAAATATGATACATGTTGTGTTCTACGAGTTTGTTCTTGGGAAGACACCAAAACAACAAGTTTTGGGAGAAGCAGGCCTCGTGAAAGTAGAAGTGGTGAGCAAACAAGGTGAAGGAAAAAGCAACAAGAAAACCTGGTGAAGGAAAAAATAGCAATCAAACTTAGTAAATTAGGTTGGTGTTTACAAATATTTGTAGCAGTGGGGATTGGTGTCTCCTATAGGTTGGTGCCTGTAATTATTGGAGTAGAGGGAATTGATCTCTCCTATAGGTTGGTGCCTACAATTCTTGGAACAAAGGGAATTTATCTCTCCTATAGGTTGGCATTTACAAATATTTTAGCATATGGGATTAATGTCTCCTATAGGTTATGCCTACAAATCCTGTAGTAGGGGGAATTAGTGTGTCCTGTAGGTTGGTGCCTACAAACTTTATATTGATAGTTTGGTGCCTACAAAGTTTATACTCATAGGTTGGTGCCTACAAAGTTTGTATCAATAGGTTGGTGCCTACAAAGATCTATTGTAAAGAAGTTTTCATTTATATATTGTGTACCATATGTGAGATTTTTTGGTTATGATTCATGAATGTTTTAATAAGTAACAAAATTTCATATCGTGATTCACCACCCCCCACCCCCACCCCTAGTATAAATGTGAATCCAATGATTCGTCTCAAAGCGGGTTCTTTTGGAAGTAGTCCAACCACTATAAGGAAGATCATAGAGGGACCATGGCCAATCGTGAAGGAAATTCAACTCTAAAGGAAGAAACTTCCAATGTTTTAAAGAATATATAAGAACTTGAAGTCATGATTATTCAAGTAATGAATTAGATGCAGAATAATCACAGTTTGTGAGAAAGTTGAAAGGGGGATTTGAAAAATATAAAGGTAAGCTCCCATTCAAATATTTTAATGGTGGTAGAATAAGGCATTTTTTTTCTAAATATCCATATATAAAATAAAATAATTATGGTGAAGAAAAGCATGAAAATAGAAGCTAGTCTTATAGACACGAAAGAGGAAAGTGTTCTAAGAATAAAGGTTTTCATTATAGAGAAGTTAGTAGCTCCTCAGAAGAGACTGATGATTATGCGTTTAATATTAATGAAGAAAAAAATATTTTTAGAGTCATTGATGCAAATATTGCTTATAAAGAAGATAAAGACAATCAAGAAGAAAAAACCTGATATTGATATTGATGGGGAAATAAACCTGAAGTAGAACTTGTTAGTTCCCTGGAATAAATAGATAGACTAAGAGGAAAGATCAAAAAACAAAAGTGGCTATTACAAATGTATGAGAAGAAAAAGGATCATGATCTTGACGAAATAATAGTTTCCATCTCGAAGACACAACTGGAAGAGGCAAAGATGATAGAAGAAGCAGTAAGAAGCCAATTGAAAGAAAAGGAACAAGATTGTGAGAAGCTAGAAGCAGAAGTTATTTCCTTGAGAAATGAATGAAAGAAAGAAAATGCTCAATTGAATCAAAGCTCCGAGTTTGCAAAGAGTACTAAAATATTAGATGATATTCTTAGTTGTCAGAGGCGACCTTTCATTAAAACAAGTATTGGCTCCAAAAAAATCACAAAATATCCAAGGGAGAATCAAACACAAAGCCATCGAAAAAGAAAAATGAAGAAAATCCCAAAATTTATGCTAACGTTGTTGAAATTCACATATATGATAGAATTTCTTATCAGGGTAATTACTTGTGACTGATATGCATTTTTTTTTTAGTATTTTCTTGTTTATTTTTGTCATCAAGAAATTACATAATAACAAAATATAGAAAAACATAATGCCACAAGAGATAAGGGACACCAGAAATTATGCTCCAAGCTAAGGCAAAACCCAACAAAAAATACTTCTCTTATAGAATCAAATCAAAATGAGATATCCAAGACCATGACCAAGACCAAAACTGCCACCAAAATGTCAATTCAAACCCTCCTCAAAGTCACTACCAATGCCAAAGTCAATCATGGTCAAATTGTCCCAAATATAGTCAACTTCTAAAATTTTGAGCCTGCAATAGCATAGAAAAAAAATTGTCCTTCAAGTCTGAAATTTAGTCAAGAAAAATTATACTTTCTTTGACTTCAATTCTCTTTGCTTTGACTTCTGCTTTTTTTCCTCCTTCGCATGCTTCAGATGTACTTCTTGTGTGTGTGAAGGGATGATCTCCAAATGAGTCGAACTACCTCTTATATATAGTTGTCCAGGAAGGTTGAATATGTGTCTCTTGGAGGCCCAGGCCGACTTGTTCCCAAGGAGGGATGACTTTGCCTATTTGGTAGCATTTGATTCAATAAAAATTAAAAAAATATATATATTTACAAAATTCCAAATGGGACTAGACTCAAATACATTTTTATTTTTTGACTCATAATAAAATCTTTTGACTCTTTTAACTATTTTGACTCTATAAGCATGAAGAACATGCTTTGAAATAATAATAATAATAATAATAAAGAATGTAATAAATATTTTTTATGATGAAATTACATTATGTTATCAAGATCGACCCTAGTTACATTTTCAACACTCCCTCTTAGCTAGGGAGGAATTCATAATGACACAACATGATACTGTCAAGTTTAAATATTCATATAAGAAAGTATCCGGGTTGATAAGAATTAATCATGTTTTTCATCATCATATCCAGCATTATCAAAATATCAAGGCCTTGAATTACAAGCTCTATCTCTCCATTAGATCAAAGCACAATGTTGGGAGGCATAAATTTGGACGCCACTGCCTCTCTAGGAAGATAACCCATCCCGGTGTTCATCGGTTATGTCCTCACAAGATTATTTCCTAATCCATTGTCACAATATTTGACACTAGGAAATACCGGTCCTCAGGACTATTCTTATCTTAGATTAATGTACTTGACTTATTGTGGTTAGTCCTGGTCAAAGTAAAAATCCTTAAAGAATATCGGCCCTAGATACTTATCCAATCCACCATAATCTTTACCAGTGCCTTCACTAGGCTTATGATTATTAGTCCTAGCCATAGTACATGACACATGGAGAATACGGTGTCTACCCTCACTCCCTCTCAACCAAGGAGGATATCCTCACTCCCTCTCAAACAGGGAGGAAATAACTACAAGCCTAAGCTTGTCTAAAAAAAAATCATTCTTGAAAAGGAAATTCATTAATGCATAGACTATATGTTCTTCCATGGAGATATGTTATAGATTTATCGGCTCCTATCTACATCACATCATAGCGAGCTTCAACCTTCCTGGCTTTTTTAATCCAATGTGTCATCAAAATAGTCCATCACAACATTTTGCGGAGCCAAACTTCTTCACAACTGATTGTACAAGCCTTCACATATTCTTCCTTTGCATTGTAATAGAATTTTTCTTCACGCTCTTCTAAAAAATCATATTAGCTCCCAAGTAACAGTAATATCTCTATTAGCATAATTATTGTGATCCCAATCAATTTTTTCTTCAAAATACTTTCTTCTTGTCTTCATACTGCTTTGCTAAGTTATTCAAATTCTTCCATTTGTTAGTCAAGTTTAGATATATCTTGACTTGACCTATAACCTTTATTAGAAGACTATGAAAGAACAAAAGGCAAAGTGCATAGACATAATAACAATAGTAATAATTAAATAAAGTAGGTGTAGAAAACTTATCTCTTTGAAGAACGTCAACTTCCTCTTAATATTAGACACGTTTATCAACTTTGTCCTCATATCAACATGATGTCATTCCTGTCATTCTCAATAACTAGGTTTTCTTTTTACAGTGGAAATGATTAGTTAGGTTTTATGTTCCTAGAGTTTTCTAACTCAAATTTTTGCTTGGGTTTACAAACCCTAGTTTCTTCAAAGTATTCAATATCTACCATTTTAGGAAATCCAAATTATACAAGCATTCTATTGAGTTAGTTACAAAACCCTAGAGATGTTATTTACATGTTTTCCATACATGAGATTTAATTCCTTGATCATAAAACCTAATCTACATATGCAAGGGGATACTTCAAATGCTAACATGTCAATGATATCTACACGGACCCTTTTATGATGCATTGATATCATACAAGAGCTCATTAGATTATTATATTATATGCACTACAAATGAACAAGGTTTATACATACCTTCTCCAATATTACCTTATCCTTGTAGAGATTTGATCCCTTGACCTTTATTCTTCAGTTGACATGTGTCATCTTCGTGCAACATAGGTGTTCCAAATATTGCAAACTTCAATGTATTAGATAGTTCGATTTTTTTTATGTAAATATTCCTTATTCAATGTATAGGGGGAAGTCTTGATAGTATAATTGATTCATATACTAGTGTCACAAAGATATGCTTCCTATAGCTTCATATTCCTTGTTATAAGGAGATACTATTTATTTGTCTTCTTTATTTCACATAGAAATATCTAAGGTATAGATTTCCGTGATTCAATCACTTTACCACAAATTTTAGTTCCTTCCATAGAATACAAATAGAACTTATTCATAAATATATTTTGTATTGTTACATGTCTTAGAGACATGTCACACACTAGTTTATGCTTAAAACTTGCGGTCGCAAAGTTGTAGAATGACATTTTCACCTTGAGAACACTAGTGATATTCTTTAAGGAGACGTGGCCCCCAAAGGTCTAGTATTCACAGTGTCACCATAGTGCCATAGAAGGCTCGAATGTATTTTGCAATAGAATATTCGGATGCCTCCACAGAAGGTTCGGATAGTTTCAAACTTTCAATTTCTTTTATGAACATACTTCTTGTAGAGCTATAAAAAGGGTCTCTTTCACCTCTAATCACCTCACATTAATATGTCAACCCGAGAGCGTTTTGTCATTACAAAGAGTGCTCTTCGTTTTCTTCTTTCCATGTATAGAAAATAACCATTATCAGTGGCTAAGTTATACACATCGATTCTCACATGTTTTGTGATAGTTCCTTATGACTTTCCAAATCCATGATACAAAAGGTTCACAAATTGTATTAAAAAGTCATTAAAGTAATCAGCAAAATCATACCTTTTCAGTACTCCACACTTCTTCCTATAGGGAAAATTATAAGCACGGGAACTTACTTGGATGCCTTTGATATGTGGTACCTGGATCTTGGACAAGTGTTATTTGGTATCATCATCGATGTCTTCAAGGATATAACTTCCATTATTAGTCTAGTTACAAATTCAGATCTTCTTCTCAAGCTTAACCTTCTTATCTTCCTCAAAATTTCATAAAATTTGGATGCTTTGATGAGTCATAAAGATGCTTAGATTGGTCACAAATTTGAATGTCATTTTTAATAAGGATCGATATAGTACAAACTTCAGATTTCTATTGAGCCAAATAATGTCATAGGTATGTCTTTGTTCCACAAAATAGTATTCTTCCTATAGCTAACATTACACAAAATATAACTAGTCTTCTTGTAGCTCACATCATCAGGGATAATGTCCTTCCTGTAGCTTGCATCATTTCATAGATAACAGTCTTCCCAAAACTGCTTCTATACTTCTGAAACTTTTCATATTTTCTTTTCATATATATATGAAATTTCTATACAAAAATTGTTATGTCTCATAGATAACATCAAACTTCTCCTTTTGTTTTGAGCGATGATACTTCATATTATCTCCTTGTCCTTTCATCCTTCTATATGCTTTGTAGACTTAAAATATATATAACTTGATTGATGTGTGTGATTTCTTGGAGAAGAACAAATATATGCTTATATTTATGTTTCAGTCTTCACATAAGGTTATAGTGTCATATTAAATATGGATACCCATAATATATTACCATATTAAGTTTTAATTACATAGAATATATAGTAGTTCAGATCCATAGAAAACATGTTTTCACAGTAACTCAGATGCCACAGACATGTATTGCCTCAACAACTTTGGATATCTCAAAACCATCTTGCCTCAAGAAATTTGTTTTATGTGCCTCGAAAAAATCGTTCTTGAGTCTCATATTTTGATTTTGTATTTTGTCTAAGAGACACAAAACTTGATCAAGACATCTCAAAGATTCAAAGTTGCACTACAAATTTCAGTCATTGCCACAAAACATTGTTCAAGTTATCAAAACATTCATATTTAAGCTCCAGTCATGTTGCTTCTTCGATCTTCCTTAGCTCTGAAAAGATGTTGAAATTCACATAGACCATAGAATTTCTTACCATGGTAATTACTTGTGACTAATATGCATTCTTTTCTTATTATTTTCTTGTTTATTTTTGTCATCAAGAAATTATACAAAAGAAAAATATAGAAAAACATAATGCATAAGAGACACGATAAATTAGCTCCAAGCTAGGGCAAAACCCCACAAGGAGAAAACACAAAAAATAATTTTCTTATAGAATTAGATCAAAATGAGATATTCGAGACCAAGACCAAGGCCAAAACTGTCACCAAAATTTCAAGTCAAACTCTCCTCGAAGTCACCTCCAATGTCAAAGTCAAACATGGTCAAACTATTCCAAATCTGGTTAACTCCTAAAATTTCGGCCCTTGAAATTTCAAGCTTGTTGTACCACAGAAAAATTTTATCCTTCAAGCCTCAAATTAGGTCAAGTAAAATTATTTTTTCTTTGACTTAAATACTCCTTCCTTTGACTTTTGTTTTCCTCCCTTTGCATGCTTCAGATATACTACTTGTATGTGTGAATAAATGATCTCCAAATGAGTCGAATTGTCTCTTATATATAGTTTTATAGGAGGGTTGAATATGTGGCTCTTGGAGGCCTAGGTCGACTTGTTCTCAAGGAGGGCCGAATTTGACTAGCTGGTGGACTTTGACTCAATAACAATTCAAAAATATTTTCTTTACAAAAGTCCAAATGGGACTAGACTCAAATACAATTTTCTTTTTTACTCATAATAAATTATTTGAACTCTTTTGACTATATAAGCATGAAGAATATGCTTTGACCAAAAATAAAATAATAATAATGGATATAATAAAAAAAATTGATGATGAAATTACATTACATTATGAAGATCGACACTAGTTACCATTTCAACAAACGTTATCAACAATTCCTTCAATAATGGAAGTGACACCAAGGAAAGGGAAGAATACCAACATAGATCTGATTTTTTTCAAAAGATTAATAATAATGAATTTAGAGTAGATACGTCACCAAGAAGGCCTTTCATATCTCGATATCAAAGTCTCTTCTTTGGTTATTGCTTTGATTTTGATAATTTTGGTCATTAAGTAATAAATTGTAGAAATTATGTAAGAATTGAATATGTGATAAATAGAAATAGAGGATCTTATAAGACCTCAAAGAATGGTTTTGTGAGCAACAAAACTAGGAGTCTAAACGAGAGTGTTGTTAGAAATCACAATTTATTTTGTCTTGTATTAGATCGTATTGAATGCTATAAGTGCAATAAATATGGGCACAAAGAATTTGATTGTAGAAGCAACACAATAAGGCTTCCTAAGCAAGGCAAGGAAGAGGATATTACTAAACATAGAGAAGAATTCACAAAAGTATGGGAAAGTAAACATGATGAATGTGGGATTTCACTATATGTTAAAAACAAAGAAATCCAATGGTATATTTATAGTGGATGATCAAAACACATGACAAGGGATTAGAGTAAATTTCTTACTCTAAAAGAAGAAATGAGGCAATGTTGTTTTTGGAGATGATATATCAACAAGGATAATTGGAAAGGGGACAACCATTCTTAATAATGGAAAGACTAAAACTCAAAATGCCATGTATTTTTAAGGTTTGAAACACAATGTTCTAAGTGTTAATAAAATGTGTGATTAATAATATGATCTCACATTTCATTTTAAAGGATGTGAGATAAGGAATGCAGACTTTGGAATATTATTGGAAAATGCAACTAGGACCTCAATTAATTTATATGTCCTAGATGAAGTCCATGGAGACAAATGTTGTATGGTACAATTGCATGAATGTTGGTTATGGCATAGAAGGATGGGTCATATTAGCTTTAACAATTTGGTAAAACTTAGCAAAACACGAGTAGTGAGAGACATGTCAAAGATGTCAAAACAAAACGAAACTATTTACAAGCGATGTTAGTATGGGAATCAAACCATAGTAAGCTTCAAGAAAAAATAATACTCATCATCAAGGCCATTGGAACTTTTTCATACAGATATTTGTGAACTGATAAAAACACAAACATTAAAAGGTGAGAACTACTTTATGTTGCATTGATGAATTTACAAGAATGTCTTGGGTCAATTTTCTTAAGGAAAAATTTGAAGCATTTGAGAAATTTAAATCTTTCAAACTTGTCGTTGAGAATGAGATCAATCTAAAAACCAAGTGCTTAAGATTGAACATAGGAGGTGAGTTCATTTCCAATGAATTCAATGAATTTTGTGAACATCATGGAATTAAGAGACTTTTTCTAATTGGTAAGGACTCCACTTGAAAATGGAGTTGTATAAAGGAAGAACATGATTGTGTAAGAAATGCCAAGAAAAATGTGCAATGAAGCCAATCTACCAAACATTTTTTAGGGAGAAATAGTAATACATTATTTTACCTTTTAAATAGATCTCGAATCAAAGTAAATAACAATAATACTTCTTATGAATTATGGAAAGGAAAACTAGTTATAGTCAAATATTTCAAAGTGTTTGAAAGCAAGTGCTGCATAAAGATAAATGAAGACAATTTAGGCAAGTTTGATTCCATGACAGATGAAGGAATCTCCCTTGGGGTATGCATTTGGAAGCAAGGGTTACAAATGTCGCAACAAAATATTGTGCAAGGTGGTAAATAGAATTGATGTAAAAGTGGATGAAACACTACCTCAAAAATAAAAGTCACAAGCAAATGGAGTTCTAGAGGATACACTCAATACACATCAATAAAAGGAAGTAGAGGTAGAGGAAGACTAGAAGGAGAAAGAAGAAGATCAGAATGTAACACCCCACCCCACATTTACCCACCTTTACAAGCTCTCTAGGGTAAACATGAGTTGGGAGTTACTATGCATGACCCAACAACCAAGTTCCAGTGACAAAAGTGGGGTTTACTTCTGCCTATAACCAACATTCAACTAGAATGAAACCATGAAAAACTATTCATAAAATCAACACAATAACCAATACATGTGCTTATTGATCTCAATAATAAATAAAGTCAACCATGTCAGGGACTTCCACGTACCACTCGACCATAGATTGGGCTGAACCAAATCCCCCTTTCATCCAATCACCCTCGTGCCATATTCCAAGCATGAATGTGGGATCATATGGGATAAACCAAAACATAACTAACAAGGTCTTCCAGAGGTTAAACCATCTCAACCCTCCACCATAGTGATTTCACCTAAACCAATCCAGAAAATTTTCCTGTCTCCACCCATCCGTCAAGAGTTCCAGGAGAATTCTCATCTTTGCCATCAACCCTTGGGAATTTTCATGAGACCACCTCACCAGGACCTGAAATCTACCAGACATTCAAAGCTTAACCAAAATTAGGAACCCACTACATCATGCCTATCCGTGAAATGGCAAGGAAAGGTTGAAACCACTGTCAATCCAGGAAAATCTCATGTCATTTAAGACAAAGTAACCAATTAACCAAATGCATGTACCATGCATTCAAATAACAACAAGGAAATCACACATGCAACATGTTACCTACAATTTTTTGCTGTTGTAGTTGCTTTTCCAACCTTCTTCTTCGTTTCCCAAGAAATCCTTTTCTTGCTTGCTTCTGTCCAAGTGCTCTCCCTATTGAAGTCCAAGTGAGAATGCCTCAATGTCCAAGTGAACGCTAGAATTCTCCAAGAGTAACGAAGAAGTGATCAAGAGTAAGTAACAGTGACTAAGAGAGGCATAAAATGTTCTCCCTCTCCTTTGTTTCCTTTTCCCTCTTTTGCCTTCATTTTCCCTTCCATGCATATTCTTATCTCTTCATCTTCCTTTTCTCCTATTTTCCTTTATGTCTTTGATTAATTTCCATTTATTGCCTTGTTTCTTTTGCAATTTCCAATGTCAATTTCCATAGCCAATAATAAACCACAAGTGTTTCCCACTAAAATGTTTTTCCCCTCCATTCAACTTGGAATACATGTCCTATGACCTTGGTTTAATTTATTTACATGGAAAATCAACACAGGGTTGTTACAGAGAAGACAATAAAACATTAAAATCCAAAGACTCCATCTATATATGTATAAAAGCATCATCCAGAAAATCATATTTTTGGTAACAAAAATTCAAGAGTTTAGAGTAGAAGGAATTCACAAGTACACTAAAGCATGTCAACTTTGCTTTGTTGTCCAGAATAGAATCCAATAACTTTGCTAAAGCTAGTGAAGATAAGCATTGGGTTATTTCTATGGAAGAATAGTTTAATCAAATTGAGAAAAATGATACATGGAAACTTGTGCATGGACCAAAAAACAAGAAGGTGATTGGCACCAAATGGGTGTTCAGGAACAAGTTGAATGGGGATGAAAAAGTAGTAAGAAATAAGGCTAGATTATGTGTAAATGATATGATCAAGTTGAGGGTGTTGACTTTGAAGAGACTTTTTCTCTAGTTGCAAGCTATAAGCAATCAAAATGTTCTTTGCATTTACATGCTTCATAAACTTCAAAGTCTATCAAATGGATTTCAAGTGAGCATTGCTTAATGATAAAAGAAGAGGTATATGTTGAACAACCAGAAGGATTTCACCTATCAAAAAATGAAAATGATGAGTGTAGATTGAAGAAAGCATTATATGTTCTAAACCAAACTCTCTTGGCTTAATGCTCAAGACTTGACAAGTATATACAATAACAAGGATTTAAAAGAGTAACAACAAACAAAAATCTTTATATCAAAGTAGATAATGAAAATTTATTATATGTAAATGATATTATTTTTTGGAAGTGATGTTGAATAGTGAGCAAAAGGTTTGAAGAAGAAATGCAAAAATATTAGAAATGTACATGGCGGGAGAATTGTAATTCTTTTTAGATTTGTAGGTTATTCAATCTAGTAATATCATATCCAGCTCCCAAATGAAATAAATTAAGGGCATGTTGAAGGGATTTGGGATGGAAAACTATGCATTTGCTAGCACACCCATGGTCATAAGATGCAAGTAGAGCAAAGATGATGAATCCCATTATGAAAATCAAACTGTGTAAAAGGTAAATGATTGGTAGTTTACTATATATGAAAACATCAATACTAGATATCATGCAAGCAATAGGATTGGTTGCAAGATTTCAATATGCACCAAAGCAGACCCCTATGCAAGTAGTAAAGATAATATCCAAATATTTGAAGGGGACTCTAGAATTTGGCCTATAGTATTCAAGAAGAAAATAATTTACTTTAAAAACATATACATATGAAAATTAGGTAGGAAGTGTAGATGACAAGTACAAATGGAGGCGCATTTTGTTTGTGCAATTTTCTGGTATTACGTTTGAATAAGAAACAAACCTCAATCTCTCTTTTCACACCTAAAGTTGAATACATTACAACAACACCATGTTGAACTCAAGTTATTTGGATGAAGAAAATGATAAAGGATATCAAGGGAAAATATGATCAACCAATATCATTCATATATGATAATAGAAGTGCAGTCAATGTTTCAAAGAACCGTGTGATGCATTCAAAGACAAAACACAATCTCATCAAGTATCACTCTTAGGGAAATAGGTAGTTAAAAAAAAATGTTAAGTTGCAATATAGTGCTACCAAGTAATAGGTTGTAGACATATCTACAAAACCTCATCCTAGAGAAACATTTGAATATCTCAGATAGAAGGTAGGATTGATATCTCTTCCAAATCATCAGTAAAGGAAATCATAAGCTTGGGGTTAGTATCCATTTTCCATTGATGTCAAAGGGGGAGAAATTGCATACAACGAGAGAGATTGTGAATAGGGAGATTTCCACAACAATAGTGCATAAATGTTATGGGCTACAATCAAATCCAAAGGGGGCTATTGTTGAATATCGTGTTGGCATTGATGTCAAAGCTAGAGATTATTGTAAATATCATTGTCATTGATGTCAAATACAACATGAGACTATAGATGTCCAAGATAAAGATTGCAAGATGAATATTTTCTAGAATATTGTTTGGATACCCATTTTTTTGTTGATGCCCAGTTTAGATACCTTATATTTGAAGGAAATTTTAGCCAAAATACCTAGCTCAAATGGGAGAATAGCATATATTGTTGAAAATATTATTTTGATGCCTTTTCAATGGTATATGGCACTCCCTCCAACTCCATAGTAATGAGGAGATATGAAAGATTCTATCAAGTTAGTCTAGCCAGTTTTATAAGTAATCCATAAGTGAAGGTATAAAAATTATAAATAAAGGATAAATGAGTGCATTTGAATACCATCCATCTAAGAGGATATCTGAGGTACACAACAAAATTTGAGGAACAATCTTGGGGTCTTAAAGGTGGAGTAAAAATGTGATTTGTGGAGTGAACGAATGAGCTTGTAATTTTCACTATAACTTTTCTTTTCGGATGTTTCAGATTGCAAAACTTGGGGGAGATAAAGGGGAGATATTCATGTACATGTATTAAAAATTTTAGACTTTTATTCACTACAATTTCAAAGATGTGCTATAAGGAAGTTAGGATTCCCGAATGCTCCTAAAATATGCTTCACACATGTCAACTTGAAATTTTTGCTACAAATTTCTTTTGGAATGTTTCAGACCATGAAAATTGGAGGAGATAGAGGGGAGATATTTCTATACCTGTGATAGAAATTTCAGACTTTTGTTCATTTTAAATTGAAATGTATGCTTTGAGGAATCTAGGGTTCCTAAATGCTCCTGAAATATTCCTCAAATAGGTTAGCTTGGCATTTTTTCTATAACGTTTTTCTAAAATGTTTCGAACTCTAAATCTTGAGGAGATAGCGATAAAATCTCTAGGTACCTATGATAGAAATTTTAGTCTTTGTTTGCTATAAATTCAGATATATGCCCTATGGAAGTTAGGGTTACTGAATAGTTCTAAAATCAGTTTCAAACATGCTAGCCTAGCATTTTTTCTATAATTTTTTTCTTAGATGTTTCAGAATGTGCAATGTTGAAGATGCGAAGGTCAAATATCTAGGTATTTGTGGTAGAAATTTCAAACTTTTTTTCACTATAATTTCAAAGGCATGCCCAATGGAAGTTAGGGTTACTGAATAGACTTAAAATCTGCTTCAAATAGGTCAGTCTAGAATTTTTGTTATAATGTATTTTCTTTTCAGATTGTGAAAATTTCAAATATCCAAGGAGACATACAAAAGTTCCTTAGCTAAAAAAATATAGAATCACATTTTCAAAATTGGATACATGGCATGTTGTACGAGTTTGTTCTTGGGAAGAGGCAAAAAATAACAAGCTTTATGAAAAGCAGACCTAGTGAAGGTAGAAGAAGCAAGGTGAAGGCAGAAGCAACTTACAAACTTGGTAAAGGCAAAAGTAGAAAGAAAACTCAATAAAGTAGTTTTGTTCCTACAAATATTTGCAGTAGTGGGGAATATCCTATAGGTTGGTGCCCACAAATCTTACAGCATAGGTGATTGGTGTCTCTTGTAGGTTGGTGCCTATAAATATTGCAATGTAGGGGACTAATGTCTCCTGTAGGTTGGTTCCTAAAAATCTTGTAGCAGAGGGGATGGGTGTCTTGTACAGGTTAGTTCATACTACTTGCAACGGGGTCCATTAGTGTCTCTTGTAGGTTGGTGCCTAAAAATATTTGTTATAAAGAAGTTTCTAGTTATGCCTTATGTTCCATGTGTGAGATTGTTTGGTTATGATTCATGAATGTTTAAATAAATAATAAATTATCTTATATTGATTCACCTATGCCCCGTCGCCCTACCTCCCTTCTTAGTATAAGTGTGAATCCAAAAGACTCAAGAACCTCTCATTTGCATTCTTGACAGTTTGATGAACATGAACAAAGTGGGATTACAAGTAAAAGTTGGTATTTGGTGCATGAAGGAATATTACTATGGGGAAATCATTTCTAAATATTGGAGTTTTTAGGGATTCTCAACAATTCAAAGTTGGAATGGATGTTTGGGGGTCATTTTCTACTAGTAATGAGTGACAATGCACAACAAAGAAACCTCTAGAACTAAAATCTGTAAGGGAATTGCTAACAAATTGTCAATTGGAATCCTAAGTATTGATTTTCTTAATGGAATGGCACATATGCACCCTAGATTATGCCCAATGCTTGAAGCAAATGAGATCAATCAAATTCTAAGGACTCATTAAGTAAACATTACAACTAATAAGTCAATTATTCTGGATATTGTAGATTAAATTCACATGCAAGGGGCGGGAAGATATAAGGAAATTACATTGCTCATGGAGGTGGTGTAGCCTAAGAAGAAGAAGATTGTAAAATTTGACACATGTTAAGCATAATGTTAATGAACTAGTAAAATATTAAAACATGGCTTTTTCAAATGTGCATCCCTTTGTTGGCTCACTGAGAAACAAATATGGTGACATGATGCAACAACATATGGTAGATATGGATAAGGAATTTGGAGCTTACCACCTAGTCTATACAAACTAAAGCTATAATGCATGAATCAATATTTAGTCTTTTGTCACGTATTTCAAAATCTACTTATTAGCAGACATATTTATTAGAATATATCTTTACAAGGGTGGGAAAGAACTATGTTTTGGACTCAAATACTACACCATAAATATTAGGGCGTAAATTTTGATTTTATATTTGCCTCTTTGAAGAACAAAAACTTGATATGTATCATTCTATTGAACAACACAATCACAACATTTTTGCTTGTATGTATGTGTGTGTGTGTGGGTGTGCACGCACGCCAAAGGAAAAAAACAAGTAATTTTATTTTGAGACAAAATAAAATTACAAATGTATATGAGAGACATGCCTATAACTTAAAAGCCCAATTTACAAGTCTTCCAAAGCAATATTTTCCAAATAACAATTTCAATGGTAGTTGAGGCTCCTTTGACATTTTTATCATACATGTTTCATTAGAAACTCATTTCTTCAAACCAACTTTTTCATTTCATCTAAAAAAAACTTTAAAAGCATTAAATCATTGTTGAATAAAGTTGCATTGTAGTGTATAATTTTCAATGGTAGTTGAGGCTTCTTTGACATTTTTATCATACATGTTTCATTAAAATCTCATTTCTTCATACCAACTTTTTCATTTCATCTAAAATAAACTTTAAAAGCATTAATTCATTGTTGAATAAAGTTGCATTGTAGTGTATAATTTTCAATGGATATGTAATTTCGAGGGGTGGTTAGAAAATATATTTTGGACTCAAATACTACACCATAAATATTAGGTTGCAATTTTGTTCAATGTCTATCTTTTTTTGAAGAACAAAAACTTGATCATCATGTTGAACAATACAACCACAACATTTTTGTATATATATATATATATATATATATATATATATATATATATATAAAAGATCACTTTGGACAACTTATAAATTGGGTTTTTAATCTATAGACATGCCTCTCACATATATGTTTGTAATTTTGTTTTGTCTCAAAATAAAATTGCTTGTTTTTTCTTTGGCATATATATATATATATATATATATATGTTAATGAATTAGTAAACTAGTTCATTAACATACATACATACATATACATACATACATACATACATACATACATACATACATACATACATATATATATATATATATATATATATATATATATATATATATATATATATATATATATATATATATATATATGTATTTATATAGTTATATATATGTATATAGTTATAGTTATATATATGTATATAGTTATATATATGTATATGTATATACATATACATATATATAAATATATATATATATATAAATATAAATAAAAATATATATATATATATATAACTTATGTATAACTTATGTGTTATATGTCCAATATTCTCCTGATCTCACACTATTTTAACTTCATGCAAAATACAGAATCTATTCCACCATTGATCATCTGCGAAAATTAAATCAAGATTGCAATGTACACATGAAACAATAAAAATTCACACACATTAACATAGTTGTTTAACGGGAAAGCCTGAAGCTGAAAACCCCAACTATCTGTATATAATATATGTCATAGAGATCATGTAACAATCCTCATACAAAGCTGATCATATCAAGCTCTCAGTACAATACAATCGCTACACACTAATCAGGCCCGATCTTACAAATCCATGCACCGATCTTTGCCACCTGCTAGCTTGCCTCTACTGTGCAATCCCTGCTGAAGAATGGCTCTGAATGAGTTCGAATTACTCCAGCCTTGCTCACGCAATCCTCATTGGCATCTCCACTGAGTGTTGGATGCAATCAATGCATCACTATAGTCACAACTGATAGTCACACTTGCTCTTTCACCTATCTCTCCACTGGTCTCCACTGAAATTGCCATGCACTGTAGTTAACTGATGTATTCTTCAGTTGATTAATGAGTTATTATTTGTGAATTAATTAACTAATTAATTCACTCCACTCTCACTAGTGTATCAATTAGTTAGACTAGATACAACTAGCTCAACTGAGTCTAACCGAGTTAAACTAAATACAACTCCACCAACTACTTCTCCAACTCCACCAAACTCTGTCACATGAGTTCTAACTGAAGTCCTCCATGCAATAGCTCCAGTAAACCCTCAGGAATAGCGTAATTCCTTCTGTCAGCTGCTGTGCCACATCTGTGCACTTAACCGAAGTGCTCCAAGAGAATAAGATAATGTTTAGAGTCCAAATATTATTAAGAGCTAATAATATTCGACATATCTATTTTTAGACTAGCAATCTAAAAATAGATTCCGCCCAATATGTCTAAAAATAAAAGTCCATCTATTTTTCCAACTTGACCAACCATCCACAAATAGCATCCTGCAACTCATAGAATATGATCGACATGTCTAAAAATAGACATAGTCTAAAAATAGACTTTGCGCCAAAAATAGCTTGCGGGTCCACTTAGTGAAGACGAATTCTTCCCACTAAGCTCATCATCTTGTTGAATCTCAACACTCCCTCTCAACAAGATAGGGATTATCTGCCACGCCGATCCTGTCTCTATGGTATTCGAATTTTCTCCTGGTGAGCGCCTTCGTCAGAATATCTGTATCCTGATCCTCGTAGGAATGTAATAAAGCAACATGATCTTCCGCTGCACACAATCTCTAATATGATGGTACCGGATGTCAATATTTTTAGATTTATCATGAAATACCGGATTAACCGAGAGTTTAATGCAACTTTTATTATCACAATATATCACAGTAGGATCTAAGTGAGAACCGAACAAACCGACCAGGATCTTCCTCATCCATATAGCCTCGCATGCAGCGAAACTTGCTGCCATGTACTCGGCCTCCACTGAACTGAGTGCCACGGATCTTTGTTTCCTGTTGTACCAAGAAACTGTTGTAGATACGATACTAAAAATCCCTCCAGATGTGCTCTTTCTGTCCGTTGGGCTTCCTTCTCAATCTGCATTCATGAAGCCATGCAACTTCACCTCATCTGACTGTATGTACCACAATCCATACCCATATGTGCCCCTGACATACCTCAGGACATGTTTGCCTGCCT
This sequence comes from Pinus albicaulis, assembly GCA_034641835.2. Taxonomy (NCBI): domain Eukaryota; kingdom Viridiplantae; phylum Streptophyta; class Pinopsida; order Pinales; family Pinaceae; genus Pinus; species Pinus albicaulis. Next base: position 1,220,446,522 of record CM076583.1, on the reverse strand, counting down.
TCCAAAAGAGCTTGGCAAGCTTCACCATCGCTTGTGAAATATGGTTCACAACATAGCATATGTCCGGTCGTGTATTAACTAAATACATGAGCGAACCAACCAATTGTCGATAAACAGTGGCATCCACTACCTCTGCCGATGTAGCATCCTCCTTCCTCCAACCACCAGGAAGAGGAGTGTCAATAGGCTTGCAACCTTTCATGTGAAACTTCTCCAGTATCTCCCGGGCATACTTGCCTTGAGACACAAATAGTTCACCTTTCCGCTACCAAATTTCCAATCCCAGGAAATAATGAAGGAGGCCCAAGTCCTTCATCTCAAACTCCTTTGCAAGATCTGCCTTGCATGAGTGTATCAACAGTTCATCACCTGTTAGTATTAAATCATCTACATAAAGCACAATGATCAAAAGCTTACCCTCCACCACAATCTGGTATAGGTTTGGATCCGCCTCACTCTTGGCGAAACCAAGCCCGGTGAAATAATTGTCTATCCGTGTGTACCAATCACGGGGTGCTTGTTTCAGCCCATACAATGCTCTTTTGAGCCTGCACACATGCGACTCGCTGCTGAAGATTTCGAATCCTTCAGGCTGATCAATGTACACCTCCTCCTCAATGATTCTGTTGAGGAATGTAGTCTTCACATCCATCTGATGAATGTGTCAACCCATCTGCGCTGAGAGAGCAAGGATGGTCCGTATGGAAGAATACCTTGCGACAAGTGCAAAGGTTTCTTCATAGTCAATCCCCTCGATCTGTGAGAAGCCCCGGGCAACAAATCTTGCCTTGTACTTCTTGATGCTCCCATCAGCATCTTGCTTCACTTTGTAGATCCATCTCGAACCTACTACTGATTTCCCTTCCGGCCTTGGGACAATCTCCCATGCATTGTTTATGAAAATCGAATCATACTCTTCCACCATGGCATCTACCCATGTGGGATCCTCCACAGCTTCCTCGAAAGAGGATGGCTCTGTCACGATACACTTGCTCATCAGAGCCATGTGTCTAGTAAATCGGTTAGGTGATTGTCTCTGTCTGCGCTGTGATGTAGGAACTCCTACATTCTGTGCTGCATCAAGATTCAGTCACTCAGCTTCTGTAGTGCGCTTCCGCCCTCTGATGTTTGGCGCTACATGAGTGGTTTCTTCCACTCCATGAACCTCCTCTCATGGATGATCCACATCTTGAGGTTCATATTTAGGAACAAGTATCTCCTCCTCTGCATGCAAGTGTAGCTCCCTCTCAAGCGACAACTTCATGGCTTTCTCCTCATGAAATTTGATATCCCGTCGCATGACAGTCATCCGACTGTCTGGCAAATACACACGATAATTGTGGGGTGTTTCTGTGTACCCCAAAAATATCCCAACCTCTGCGGTTGGCTCCAGATTCTTCCTGGCATCCTTCGTCACATGAATGTAAACAGGTGAGCCAAAAATCTTCAAATGAGAAATATCAAGCTTCTTACCAGAAAACGCCTCTTCGGGTGTACTCATGCTAAGTACTCTATGAGGACAACGATTTTGCACATAAACCACAGTGTTGCATGCCTCAGCCCACAAGTGTATGGGAAGGCCCTGATCATGCAACATCGCCCATGCAGCACCCATGATCGTTCTGTTCTTTCTCTCCGCGACCCCATTCTGCTATGGGTTATGAGGCGCTATGAGTTCTCTTTGAATTCCTTCTTTGCTGCAGAAGTCTTTGAATTCACCAGAGATGTATTCACCACCATTATCGCTCCTTAGAGCTTTCACTTGCTTCCCCGACTCTTTCTCAACCAATGCCTTGAACTCACAGAACTTTGAGTATGTCTCGCTCTTCTTCTGCATGAAGAAGATCCAGCACTTACGAGAAAAATCATCAACAAATATCACATAATACCTGTGCTTTGTTTTTCAAGCAACCGAGAAAGGTCCACACATGTATGTGTGAATTCTCTCAAGGATCGTCGAGGCACGACTATCCTTCTCATGAAAAGTGGTCTTTACAAATTTTCCCAAAGTACATCCCTTGCACTGATCTAACTACGCAAGTGTACCTTTGGGAAACCCGGTAGAAATCTGCTGCAAAATTTTCAAAGCGCCATGGTGAAGATGGCCCAATCTCCTGTGCCATAATTTGCCCTCATCTCGGCTCACCACTCCTTCTGCTTTGCCTGCCATTGTTGCACAGCCATCTACCTACAATTGATAAAGATTCTTAACTCGAATCCCCATCCTCCTAGTATGACCAGTTGTTTTATGTCGAAGGAAAGCTTTTCCCTCACTGAAAACAACATCACAACCCTTGTCTTCCAACATCGCCACGGAGATCAGATTCTTCTTCAATCCTAGAACATGCATGACATCCTTCAACATGAAAGGTTAATAGAATCCATCTCAAAGGAAATGGTCCTGATACCAGTCGCACTGTATCTACCATCATCGCACATCTCGATGTGCACTCCAAGATCCTTTTCCTCCAGATCACTAAAAAAATCTTTGTCTCCAGTCATATGGAAAGACACACCACTGTCAAGAAACCACACTGATCCCATCACACTTGAAACCAAGCATGCGATCAAAGAAAAATCCAGCTCAAACTGCAAGGCTAAGGCCTCTCCAACTGCAGATCCAACAACGTGCTTATTCTTCTTCTTTTGTCTACAATTAGTGGTGAAATGTCCATGCTGGTGACAGTGAAATCACTTCACCTTGGACAAATCCTGTTTCTTGCCTTTAGCTTCGGATTTGGAAGATTTCTTCCCTTTTCCTTTTCGAGCTTTGGCAGCAAAAGCACAATTTTCTTCATCTTCATTCTTCGATGAAGATCCATCCCTGGTACCCCGCCTTATCTCCTCCTACACAAGATCTGACCAAAGTCGCTCCCATCCTGGCAGTTTCTCCCGTCCATTGACAGAGTCTTCGTAGTTATGCCAAGTCTTCTTCATCAACAGTAACCCCCACACTTCCCTGCTCATCCTTGCAGTGGAAAAACTTCGTGAGGTATTTTGGTATACTATCGCCTTTCTCCATTTTTATTTTTCTAAGCTTGTCTTTAAGCGCCAACTTCCTCTGGTCGCTTATGCTTTGGAACAAGTCTGTCAAAACCTTCCACATTAAGAATGGAGTGGCTTTACCGTGAAGGCTGGACACAATGTGGTCCTTCACACCTTCCAACAAAATCCTTCGACACTTTGCTAGCTTCTTTTGCCATGCGTCAAAGGCAGCTGCATCACTAGAATCAGGGTTCAAATATCAGCATCTATGAACTCCTTCAACCCATTATCATCCAACACTGCCTCCATCCTGTCCTTCCATGCTATGTAATTTGAGCTCCCATCAAGGGCATACTCCAATCGCAATCCGTTGAAAGACATTTCAATGAATTCTCAACTTTGACACCAAGAAAACACTGCAGCAAATTCGAATTCCACCAGCACAAAACTCAACCGCTTCAATAATTGCAATCTCCTCCAATGATCAACTGCTCTAATACCATGTAGAAATTATATAACTTATATGTTATATGTCCAAGATTCTCCTGATCTCACACTATTTTAACTTCATGCAAAATACAGAATCTATTCCACCATTGATCATCTGCGAAAATTAAATCAAGATTGTAATGCACACATGAAACAATAAAAATTCACACACATTAACACAATTGTTTAACGGGAAAGCCTGAAGCTGAAAACCCCAACTATATGTATATAATATATGTCATAGATATCATGTAACAATCCTCATACAAATCTGATCATATCAAGCTCTCAATACAATACAATCGCTACACACTAATCAGGCCCGATCTTGCAAATCCATGCACCGATTTTTGCCACCTGCTAGCCTACCTCTACTGCATAATCCCTGCTGAAGAATGGCTCTGAATGAGTTTGAATTACTCCAGCCTTGCTCACGCAATCCTCATTGGCATCTCCACTGAGTGTTGGATGCAATCAATGCATCATTATAGTCACAACTGATAATCACACTTGCTCTTTCACCTATCTCTCCACTGGTCTCCACTGAAACTGCCATGCACTGTAGTTAACTGATGTATTCTTCAATTGATTAATGAGTTATTATTTAGTGAATTAATTAACTAATTAATTCACACCACTCTCACTAGTGTATCAATCAGTTAGACTAGATACAACTAGCTCAACTGAGTCTAACTGAGTTAAACTAAATACAACTCCACCAACTACTTCTATAACTCCACCAAACTCTGTCACATGAGTTCTAACCGAAGTCCTCATGCATTAGCTCCAGTAAACCCTCAGGAATAGCATAATTCATTATGTCAGCTGCTGTGCCACATCTGTGCACTTAACTGAAGTGCTCCAAGAGAATAAGATAATGTTTAGAGTCCAAATATTATTAAGAGCTAATAATATTCGACATATCTATTTTTAGACTCGCAATATAAAAATAGATTCCGCCCAATATGTCTAAAAATAGAAGTCCATATATTTTTCCAACTTGACCAACCATCCACAAATAGCATCCTGCAACTCATAGAATATGATCGACATGTCTAAAAATAGACATAGTTTAAAAATAGACTTTGCGCCAAAAATAGCCTGTGGGCCCACTTAGTGAAGGCGACTCTTTTCACTAAGCTCATCATCTTGTTGAATCTCAACAATATATATATATACCAAAGAAAAAACGAGTAATTTTATTTTGAGACAAAACAAAATTACAAACATATATGTGAGAGGCCGTATCTGATCTGTGGACCCTGACCGGTTCCTCCATTGGACCCATCATCGGGTCCCCGTAATATTTTGGCGTATGCACTGACTTCTGTGGTCTTGCTGTCTCTGCACTGTTATTTGGATCAGTTTCATTCGCCATTATTCTTGGGGGCCTCTGTCTCCTTCTGCGGATGCATCACGGCCTTCGACTGGAAGTCCATTTTCTACCATGAGTAACTATGAGGATGAGGTGGACTATTCGGAGGATCCTCTGGAGGGGGTCGATATTTGGGGTTTGGAATCACATGATGAGGTGGATGCGATGTCCAATTTGGACCCAGCTCCTGGGGTGGCTTTACCTACTCAGCCCACCCTGTCCAACGTGGAAGGCAGCAACTCGCCCATGGGGTACCTAGCGCATTTTGGATTTGACACGCCCTCGGATGTGGACATTGGTCTATGGGCTCTCTCACAGGCAGAACAGGACACTCTGGCGAGTGCTACCATCGGGAGCTCGGCTCTATTCTCGGAGGTGGTCTTCCAAGAAATCGGAGATACCTCCCATTCTTTGGCTCAACTGAATTTAGGCGGCACTCACCCACTTGGTGTTATCTCGCTTAGTCCTACTGATAATGGTGGAGCTAATCAATACAGTTCAGAGCCCTTAGAACCATCGATGGCCTCAGGGGTCTTTACAAACATACCGGAGGACTTGACCATCCCGGAGAAGATTGGCATTTCGTCTGAATCCGACACCACTGTTGAGCCGGGACTGGGGGTTAGTAAGGTCAGAAAGCCACACAGAGTTACCAAAAACAAGCTAAGCTATTTCACGAATTTTTACTGTGAGAGCGGCATGGAGGATTGGAGCCTCATTGCAGCCAAGACTCTGGTTGGGAAGGTCCGTGGCCGAAAATACTCCGTGACGACACTACAGAGGTGGACTCGGGAGATCTGGAGCGAGTCTCTTGACTCTCTTCCGGAGGTCGGGGTCATGACCAAAGGATGGTTCTCACTCAATTTTGCCCACCCTGAACAATCTGATTGGGCTCTCAAGCACTACTGGCATCTAGAGCTGCACCTTGTCTATCTCAAGAGATGGGTGCCTCTTTTCGATCCCAAAAAGGAGAATGTTGGTGCTGGTCCCATCTGGATGCGGTTGCCCGGACTGCCTTTGCAATTTTGGAACGACTCTGCACTTTGGAACATTGGGGGACACTCCGGTCTATACCTGGATCATGATCATTCATACCTGTCTTCTGGTAGCAGAGCAGTGGCTCGCATCTTTATTTTTGTGGATACTCGGGATGGTCTATATGAGAATTTCAACATGCTATTTGATGGAATGATGTGGCAGCAACCTCTAGATTATGAGGGCGTGCCATTTCACTGCAGGAATGTCATGAGGTGGGACACTTATACAAAGACTATCCAAGGAAGGGGATTGGCAGGCTGGTTACAAAGAAATCTTGTACCATTGGCACACAGACTGAGCCGGATACCAGCATCTTGCAGGACTCTGTGGGAGAGCCGACGAGAGCTCCTGAATCCCCTAGCGAAGTTGGGTTGCGGACATTGGCACTGCCATCCTGGACAAACACGCATCTCAGATCCTGCCCACAGGTCACGTCGGTGCCTTCTCAGCAAAATATGTTCATCCCGGGTACTATTTCTTCTTTTGGCCCTTTGTTTACTGATTGTGCTGTTATTTCATCATCCATTACTTTGCCGGTTACTACTTATGTAGATGTTGACCTTAATCTGTCTTCTGCCATTTCTTTATCATGCATATCATCGAGTTTGTCTCGCCAATCACTAAAGCTCACCTCGATATGTTGCACCATCACTTTGGCCACTCCATCTTACACCCCTATCATCCAACATACATCTGCTGAACCTTCCCCCTGCCTCTCAGCCTCCTCTTCAGAGACTCACTCCTCGAGAAATAATTACTATCTTAGATCCCTACCCCTTCCACAATCTGGTGAGGCTTTCGGTATTGGGCCGGGTCAGGGCAGTATACCCACCAAATCTCGTGGCAGACCTTCTGCTTTATCAAAAGCCATCAAAAGAGCTAATTTTGAAGTGGAAGTTGGTACTCAAACATCTCTTATGCGGGTCCTTAGAGCTAGAAGACCCTTGATGGTTGTTACATCATGATTTGTCTCTCCTACAATTGCAGGGGACTGGCCAACCCCGATAAGAGACTGGCCCTCAGAGACCTGATAGCACAAAAGCCCATTGATATTCTATTTCTGCAACAGACGCTTGGTGCGGGTTTGGAGGTGATGGCTACTTTAACTTATTTTCTACCTGATTGGACCTTCATTACACTTGATGCTCAAGGAAGATCAGGGGGTTGTGCTTTGGGAATTAACGATAAAACCACCAGGATGATTAACTGTTGGGGCCGAACAGGTGTTCTTGCTATGAATGTCCTTTTGGTAATTCTGAGATCGATTTTACTCTGGTTAATGTTTATGGGCCCTGCTCTAACAAAGAGCAATTCTGGAACTCCTTATTGTCCTGTCCACTGTTGGCTGTCCCCCATATCATATTGGGGGGAGACCTGAATTTCTCTTTAGGTATTTCGGAATCTTGGGGCCCCCAGGCTACCCCGGATCCATTGGCTGAGTTTTTCAACTCAAAGCTCGGTGCCTCTCATCTCATTGACATTCAGACCACCAGGATCCTACCCACCTAGAGGAACAGAAGGACTGGGAATGTTGCTTTGGCTCGCAGACTGGACAGATTTCTTATTAAGCAGTCTCTCCTACCTATTATGACTCGAGCACGACAATGGGTGGGGACGGGGGGTAAATCTGATCACTCTCCCATATTTCTAGAATTCGAATGTGGACCTAATAGAGCTCGCCCCCCTTTCAAATTCAACTCCAGATGGCTGCGAGACCCTGAATATCACTTGATGGTCACCCGGGCCTGGCAGCACTATAGACCTTTGATTGACCATGACCCTGGCCGGGTTATCAATGACAACCTAAATCGCATTAAAAACCTTACCATTCAGTGGGTTCGGAATAAAAAGAGAATGGAGAAGGAGGCACTGCATAGCATTGAGGAAAAAATTGGCATACTCAACAATGTTGATCTGTTGGGTTATAGATCTGATGATACCAGGGATCAACTTTTTTCACTTGACATAAAAAATATAAACAACAGAACCATGAATCTGGAACAAAACCTCAGAATATGATCATTCATATAGTACCAATCTAGTCAGTGCCATTATAATACACATAGTTGATAATAACAACAGATTGATAAATTATTGGAGCCTCAACATTATCATTCATAAAACCAATTAATAGAACAAAAAACAATTTTGAATAGCACCACCAACCAAAAACTGTGAGATAACAAAAGCAGGACCACAATAGCATTGAATAGAACTGAAGAGAACAACGTTGAACATCATAATTGTTGATCATCAACAATAACCCCTTTTATAGCCTTAGCCTTCCATATTCGACTTCAGGGAATCTCCAACCAACTTTCCTAGCCAACTCATCTTGATGAGTTGTCCTCATACATGCCAAACCCCAATTGTTTGTTGGACCATAATGATGTGAATTGTCACCTTTGCCCATATCTAACCAACCTACACAACTAGAGGATACCCTGTCAACCGAGGAAAATTTTGGTTAGCACACATTCATCTCGACGTTTGTCGCACATCTATGTCATCTATAGAGCATCTACGTGCTCTTTTGTGTGTAGTGTCGAACATCCTCTATGAATTATCCCCATACTTAGGAAAAAATTCAAAAAATTAGCAACCCGCCACGCCCTCCTCTCCCCCCTCCCCCTTCTTCTTAGCCCCAAAAATAACATTGTGACATCCACAAATCCTATAGCCAATTTATTGAATGCTTGATAACTATAGGGCTCACAATCAAAATCATCATTTTGGGTATTGTAACCATGAGGGATATCCACAATACTGAGGAGTACTCATTTCTAAAAATGAGATTTGCAATGTTTTCACAAGCAACTAACATTACTTGATATTGCATAGTGTCAAGCCCATTCCAAATGTGGTGATCAAGAGTGTCATTGAGTTCAACATTCTCAATACATTGTCCTCTATATCTTTCAAGCTTGGCTCTTTAAACATCATTTTTAGAAATTGGTCTCTATGGCTCTCTATATTCATGTTTGGTATCTTTTATGAAAAAGAAACAAATATATTTATGTATCTATAAATAATAAAATTAAATTAAATTAACCTACAAATGAACAAAAGGAATATAAATAAATCAGTATATCTTTTTGAATGCAAAAAAAAAAATGTTTTAGTGTTTCTATAAAGATTGAGTCTCGATAATTGCATCTAGAACATCATCTCAACTCATTTCATTTAACATTTTAACCTTCCCTCTTGTAATCTCATATAAACCATGTAAATAGATAATTCAAATAAATAATGTTATAATAATTTTTATAATAAAATATTTAGAACATTAATATATTACATAGAAAAAGTAAAAAGTAAATTTTATAAAATAACATTAATAAATAATAAAAAAACTCAACAAACCTACTTTGAAACTCATCAATCATTTTTTCTATGAATAGTTCACCCAATTTTATACATGATAATATGACAGCGATAAGTGTTTCATCCTACACTCCTTGTATCAATTTCCAAGGTTTTATAATCCTCTCTTCTAACATACTCTTGATTTCAAGACTAACATACTCTTGATTTCAAGGCCCGTCTTACTAGTGATACATTCTAAGATATTACACTTTTTAACATTTTGATTTTTTTATACCAATATTCTCCCACAAGGTAAAGATCTCATCAATCAAATCCTATGTTTCTCCACTTTTAAATCTCAATTAATGAAAAAACTATCAACGTTTTTGAATGTCACCTCCTGTTTGAACGTATCAGCTCTTTTGTAATGTTTTTTTCTTTACATTTTTCTTTTCAATTGAGAAAGCCTATTTCCATACAACATTGGTTTTGAAAAGTTGCATTAACTTTGATATGTTCCCATGACATATTTCTTGAAATTCGTTATGGATAAATTCCGCTTTGGAATGAAGGTTATGGACATCCCATATACTCACTATCTATGTTATGATCCCATGTAAATAAATTTGCTTATTGGTGTCAAATCCAACATAACTAATACATTTGATTGTTTCAAAAAGAGGGTTATTAGGATATTCTTGCATCAATTCTCTTATATAGTTTTTATAGTCAAGCTATTTTGATCAATCAAATGTATTTATATTAAGAAACTTTATTATGCCAACAAAAACCAAGTAGTCAATCACATTTGTATATGGATTATATCTCATTAATGTTTACAAGTTGTGAATATGCAAGCAATGTGGATTTTAAATTTGATATATCTCATGGCCTTTTATGGGTCTATAAAGTCACTTTACATTTAATGGAAATATATGATTATTTCCAACCAAATTGATGCGCTTTAATAAATCTTGAATGGTATATTGTGTTCTTTTGATAACATTGTCCTTTACATCAGCACTTAGGGTTATGTTTTCCTTGCTTCCCCAAGAATTGTTAGGGTGAACTTAAGAGTTTTCTTTTCTCTATATAACAAAGCACCCCCACCCTTCAACCCATAGGCAAGGCTAATATATTCTTCAAGGTTTAAGGTCATTTAACAACAAGGATTGAAGCAATTACAATAAGAATTACTATTATGAGCTCATCATGTCATTTGTGGGAATTAAACCTTAATGGGGAGGACAACGATCATTCCTCTCAAACATTTGAGATAAACCCAATTGAATTGACGATATTCAAAGCTAACCGTGAATTGTTCATGAAAAAAGTTAGATTTTTTCCTTTTATGACTCAAAGGAGTTGCATTTAAATCAACAATTTTTTCATCACCAATGGGAATGGAAACATCCTCGAGCAAAATTTTTTTGTGTTTCTCTTGTTTCTTCTTCTTTTGAGAAATGGTGGCAACCTCGTTGGCACCATTTTCAACAACGTCTTTAGTCTGGGTTGCTAAATGTTTAAATGTGATATACCTAACCTTATTAGATTGCTAAAGTTCCTTTCCATTTTGTTCTTTATGTGTCTCTTCTCTCGTAGTTTGAACTTCATGCATTTTTTGTTTCTTTTTCCTTACATATTGTGCCTTATCGATATAAAAGGCACATATCCATGATATTTTCCTCCATAGAATAAATCCCTACCAACATATGTGATAGTGGAATGGAAAAATCATGTGAAAATAAAATATAACAAGGATCGAAGCCATTACAACAAGAATTACCATTGAGCTCATCATGTTACTTGTGGGAATTGAACCTAAATGGGGAGGACAACGATCATTCCTCTCAAACACTTGAGATAAACCCAATTGACATGATGATACTTAGAGTTAACCGTGAATTCTTCATCAACAGACTTAGAATTTTACCTTTTATGACTCGAAGAAGTTGCATTTAAATCAACAATTTTTTCATCATCAATAGGAATGGAAACATCTTTGAGCATCGTTCTTTTTTGTTTCTCTTGTTTCTTCTTCTTTATTTGTTCATCATTAATAGGAATGGAGACATCCTCGAGCATAGTTCTTTTGTGTTTCTCTTGTTTCTTCTTCTTTTGAGCAATGGTGACAACCTCATTAGCACCATTTTCAACAACATCTTTAGTTTAGGTTGGTAAATGTTTAAATGTGATATACTTAACCTTATTAGATTGCTAAAGTTCCTTTCTTTTTTGTTGTTATGTGTCTCTTCTCTTGTAGTTTGAACTTGATGCATTCTTTGTTTCTTTTTCCTTACAGATTGTGCCTTATCAATATAAAAGGCACTGATAACATCCATGATATTTTCCTCCATAGAACAAATCCCTGCCAACATAGGTGATAGTGGAATGGAAAAATCATGTGTAAATAAAATATAACAATTTAATGTTAAACATTTTAGAAAGAATATCACGGTACTTATAGTAATATATAAAACTTAAGTATGTATAAGCAAACTTAAGTTCCTTTCTTGATGTTTTGCATAATATATTACATAGTTTTGCAAAAAAATCCCTCATAATATAATTACTCATTTTTGAAACAGTATCTAATATTTACATGTGTCTCAAATTGTTAGCAAGTGCACAAAAAATGTATATGCTTGATACCAGACATATATCTCATAACAAATCAAGTAATTGATAATTGCATTGCAAGTTTCTAAACTGAGTAAAATATTGTTAAGCTCACATAAATGGAACGTGAGATGTTTTACTATTCAAATGGTACACATATTAATACATTGCATTGACCCTTGGTTTCATATCCCAAGAGGTCTCTTGGAATTTTCATAATTCTCTATGTTCACTTGCGGATTTTTGCCTTCCACACAAGTGAATATTCCAAATTTGCATAACCCTTAAGGATTATGTTTCCAATATTCCCCTCTTAATCCAAAGTGGTGTATGTGAGTCCATGAAGAGAGCTGAAATATAGGGGTGGATAATAGTCAATGGCTCGATGTGCTCTCTGAATATGGTGGTTTAAGGAAGACCACAAACCAGAGGGGTAGCAAAAGTTGAAGTCCTCTACTTATAGTGGTATAAGGTTAGACCAATATTAGACGGTAGTCAATTTGAAACTTTCAACTTCTACTCAAATGTATATACAAATACAAAATTTTTTTGGCAATATAGAAAGACAAAACTTGTGGAAAATAGTAAATAACTTGCCCTTAGTAAAATTTTAAATAACCCTTAAAAAAGTGTTAATCAAGCAGTTTTTTTGCTTAACTAGTACATAGCCATGTCAAAGCAACTCTGACTAGAGCACATAAAATGTGTAATCTAATTTATATTAAAGAGATATCTTTGGGATTAATCACATCAAAAAGATTTTGCCAACACCAACAAACTTACTATCGACCCAAAATGTGTTGATACTTGGGTTGCATCCATTACTTTTTCAATGAAAAACTAATCAAGTATAAGGAATTCTATAATATTTCTCCAATTCTAACTTTCTTGACAAGATGAAAAATTTGGGGTCGTCCATGCTTACAATGACGTGGAAAACCCCATGTCAACCCCATATTCGAATCAGTTGCGAAGGAGGAGCGTTTTTTAATAGCTTTTGGGAATCATGTAATGGATTCTCATTAAGAGACGATGTCAAAAAATCTGTCAATTCAGTAAAAACCTTGAACTAAAATATGGAATTTGGTACCTTAATGAGCTCTTATGTTGATTACAAGCAACAAGGAGTTTCCAAGGTCCATGCTATAGAGAACTCAGCTTCAGAAAACATGTCTGGAAACATCATATCACTGCGAACGGGAAAATTATTTCCAACAAGATTGAAGTCCCCTTCTCTGGTGTAGAATTTCACAGTGAAACCATGAGGATCTCTCGGAGCTTTAGGACTCCCTCACTAATGGTTTATATACACTGGGCATTCAAAGAAAAATAACACAAGTAAGATGAGAAATGTCATGGGTCACTTCAAAAAAACACACCATTTAGACACATAAATGTATACTATATTGATACTGTTACATATCAAGAAAACAGGAAAAGAGGGATTTCATGAGGGTTTGGATATGAGAGAGAGAGCGTTGTACTAGATGAACTCAAGTCATTGGAGGCACTAGTACGCAGAGAAAAATCTAAGTCGCGAGAGGACTAGGACCCGAACAAGATGAGAGGGGATTTTCTGTGTGTGAATCACCAAACAAACACTGAGAATTTTTTTAGGCACTAACTCATAGACATAGGGATAGACAAGCAGGTCATTATGGGCGACAGAGGGACAGACAAACTGGATAGAAAAAGACTCAGCTTTGAGAAAGTTGTTAGAGGGTTAGGTTAGAATGCAGGAATTACTGAACAAGGTTTTGATACCACTGTTAAACTCACATAAATGGAACACAGTAAAATAAGGCCTGAGATGCTTTATTGTTCAAAAGATATGGAACACAATTAAAATAAAAACAAACTCTAACAAAGAAAGGGAAATCTCAATAAATTTATATATTGAATAAACAAACTCTAACAAATAAATGCAAATTTCAATGGAAATCTCAATAAATTTGTATATTGAATAAACAAACTCTAACAAATATATGGAAATTTCAATAAATTTGTATAAATAAAATTAAGCAATCTAATATATTTAAATATAGTTTAGAAGCAGGAGAAATTACAAAGTTAGTGTTTTTGTATACATTTCTTTAATTATTTTGTATATATATATATATATATATATATATATATATATATATATATATATATTTCCCATGTCATTGGTGAACCTTGTTTCATACATAGAAAAATCAAAACTAATCAAAATGAAATTTTGATTCTTTTTAAAGAAAAAGGAAAAAGAATAAAAGAAAACTCAAGCTAACTTCTATAAATTGTTTTGCATGATATTAAAGGTTGCAAGAGAAACCCACCATTATATCTTGAGAAACTTAACTAACAAAATTACTGGGCCTCCTCTCAAGTTTAGGTTTTTGGTATCTTGGAATTTAGAATTAGCCCAATCTACCTTTTTATTTTGAATTTGAATTTAGGTTGGTTATCTCTTATATAAGGAGATGAAAGAACTATCTGAGAGAACTTAGTAGTGGTAGAGAACTGGAGAGAGGGGCAGAACACTTTGAATTCTCCTAGTTTTTTATACTCCAGGCAGACCTCGATCAAATGAGAGGCTAAAGTGGTAAGTGATTAGCCCTTCCAGGTCAGTCATAATTCAATGTTAGTGTCAAATGCTTACAAAGAATGTTCGTTTGCTAAAGAAATCGTCCATTCAATTCAAGCATTTAGCCTGGCCACTTTATAGCCTGCAACCCTAAACCCTTGAATTGATAAATGTTACTGATAATTTACAAAATTATTAGGATTTAAATTAATAAATTTTACTAACAAAACTATTAGGGATTTAAATATAGATTTAAGAATAATTTATATAGTACTAAAAAAAATGGTAATATAATTTGTCCTGGGTGAAAATGATATTTAAAATATATGCATTAATATTTACAATGTATGCATTTATCAAGAGTTTGACCTGTTCAAAGTGCAGGTAAGAGGCCAATGATCTAGAGGTAGAGGTTGTTAGAGCAGCAAGAGTGAACCAATGATGCTATCAACAAAAATCATAGAACCAAAAATTCGAGTTGTAGAGCATTTTTACTCTCCAGCAACACAGCAGCATGCAGAATTATAGGTTTGGGCAAAGGCAGACATAGTTTACTACCTGGTAGGAGCCAGAATCAACCAAAGGAAAGGAGGAAAAAAAGGAAGGCCAAAAATTCTAAGAATTTTGTTTTGCAGAGGCTATTTTCCAAGAATTGCATAAACGAATGTTGATGTTGTTGAGACTAATTTGGGGAGACTACTTGTATAGAAGAAAATAGAAAAGAACATATGCCCAGATTATTAGGCAACCACGTGTAGCAAAGGCTCGGTTGCCTATAGCAAAGGGCTAGGAAATTGTGGTGGCGAGACCATGGCAAGACTTGTTAGCAAGATCGTGGCAAGACACAAGGAGCCAGGAGCGCCATTAGCCAAGAATTACTTAATCATGTCAGAAAGGCTTATTAATATTATGCATTTTAACCCTAAGTTATGAACCCCTTGGCCTCGAGAAGAGGCTAAATAAGACCTTTGAATGTTTGATTTGCTATCAAGAAACTTTGTCGGTGTTTAATAGGCTAAGAAAAAAATGAATTATTGCATGCAAGCAAGACTTTGGGTTTAATCATATATTTTTTGTATACCAACTCAGATTTTAAGGCAGATCGATTACAATAGTCCTTGTTGCCTTATCACAGGGACTAATAAATGCTTTATTGTTAAAATGATATATATATATATATATATGATTTAACCCTTAGTTTCATATTTCAAAAGGTTTGTTTACTTGTAGCTTTTTGCCTTTCACATAAGTGAATAGTCTAAGTGATTTTATTTCCAACCAATACAAATATATATTTATGCCCATGTCACTACCCATTTTGTTTTCATCTCATGCTATTTTTCAATCTTTAATATTTTTTATGGGTTTTTTTTTTGGCTAAGTTGACCTACTTTAAACATAACATAGGTGCTTGGCTTTTGTTGACTAGCAATTTAAGAAGCCCAAAATGTAGTTTTGGATGCCATGATCGTAGATTTTCTTAAAAAGACATTCACTGATGTCATTTTAAGTGGATGTAAAATATGATTTTTTATTTGTTTAATAATAAAGTTTATAATTTTTTAAATTAAAAAAGCTCATAAATTTTTCACTATATAAAAAATGAATAAAACTATTTTTAAAAACATAAATTGCAAAATGAATAGATTTTACCATATATTTTAATAATAAACTTAAGAAAAAGTCGAAAAACTTAAAATTAAAATTAAAAAACAATCTAGGAAATGGACTTTATCCCCAACAAATCTACTCAATTCGAGAAATGGACTCTATGCTCGACGATGGTGCCAAAATATTACAACAAAATCTATCACCCTCATATGATATAAAGTCCCAAGCATCGAGGGGCTAGTTTTGTAGACTCAAGAAAGCTACTCCTATCACCAAAATAACTCTTCTTGACACTTTCATTTGGCTCTTCTCAAACTCAACTGGGGCCTTCTCTAAATATAGGATTGTTAAAGCTAGAGAGTGGAGGTTCAAGGTGATTTTGTGAAGAGTTAGCATAACAAAACAAATGGTTGTAGTAAAAATGAAATAAGTGAGTAGAAGGTAAACCCCTTGATCAAGTACCTAGTCACACCTTGAGAAAATGGAGTCATGGGAGTACAAATGAAAGAGGACACATGCATGATAATGTAAGGCAGTAGGGGCTACTGTTCATGCCATTTATTAGTTTTAACTTGCTGATTTATATAACATAAAATTAGCTTCAAATGTTAGAGGTATCATACTCAAGCATTTCCATGAATGTGATATTGTGTTTATGTAACAACAAATTGAGGTTTATTATATGGCATGCCAACAATGACAACAATATAAATAAGAGGGCCAAAACCTCGCATTACTCTCTCCAAAATGAAACATGGTTCATTAAATGGCGACCACAACACATTACAAGTATTTCTTAAAACACAATCAACAAATAAAGTATATATGCACAATAGAGCCTCATATCAAATATAAAATGCTTCTCCATTAGGCTCTAAACATGCCGTATACAAATGTAATCCAAGGGAAGAGCTCATCAATCCCCAAAAGCCCAACCATTACAATGGAAGAGAGCTCATTTTCTATAAAGTGGGTCTCTTCTCTCATACAATAAAATATTGTTATTTGCTAACTAACCCCATGAAAAGTCAAGTAAATATTATAATAATGGAGTAATTAGATTTTTCCTTAATCCATGGTTAGACATATTACAACATATGGACACTAGTCCCTCCAAAGTAATTTGCCTTCATCCAAAAATAGTAGTAGTAATCACCAAATAATGCTCATGAAGGGTATGAACCACCAAAAATACACATCAAACCAAGACAAATGATTATTGTTAGCATGGAATGCGCCCTCCAATAATGTGCATGCTTGCAACTACTCCATATTTGTGAAAATTAAGGTAAACAACTCCATGGATGAATGTGTAAGATGTTAGGATGGAGTGCTCCACAAAAATGGATGTGGTCAAGTCCCAAAAAAAAAATGTATATAATCTCTCCAAAATTTTGCACTCAAAGTCAATCCAAAATTAGCAAGGAGAAACCAAACCTTCCACAATTGCACCTTCCAAGAATCGTCTCCAAAAATAGAGAGGGGGCCATGTACAAGAGCATGCTTAGCCAGACTTGTGACTCTCCTCGTGTGCCACATGCTTGCCGATAAAAACCTCTATAACCACCCCAAATAAGATAATATATACATGCCAAGTCAAAAAGGTGATGGAACTCTCCAATAAAGGTCAAAGATGCCAAGTGTAGCACAAATATCCATGCAATAAAGATAAGTCAACACCTATGAGATGTGCACCCTAGGAAAATTTGACTTGTAACTACCTCAACCACCCAACAAATCATAAAATATTCTTTGTGTGAAAGTCACCCTAGGAGAATGTCAAGGTGGTTATAACTCATTAATAAAATACTACTCTGTATGTCATGCCATACAGTATCCAACCAACCCAAGAGAGTGTGCCCAAGAGAAGAGTGCCAACCTCTCTAAGTAAAAAAAATACATGCCTTGAAAATCATGCTCGAGAAGTGGGGCACAACACAAGAAAGCTTCAACTAAGTCCAAATAACTACTCCAAGTGTGAAAATGAGGCATACTAGGTAGGGTGCCCAAGTTATTAACCTTAGTTTGGATAGATTAGATTGACTTAACCATTGAATAGTAAAATCAACCTCAACATGTACGCACACATATTAATTTTCTTTAAATATAACCATAGTCCTCCTCCCAAATAGTCATCAACAATTTAAATCACCTCAAACATACTTGCCAAAAATGGTTGCACTTTAATAATTTGTTATATCATGTAAACACAATATGTCCTCCCTATTAAAACCTCTCCATGATAAAAACAAAACATAAAGTCCAAAGTAAAGAGCACCATCACCAAGGGATTATCACATCAAAATTAACTTCTAACCTTGGGAAAAAGGGTTAGATCACCATCAAATCATAATTTAGTACACACTTTATAACTCAAACTTAGGAAATTACACATCAATGAGGGTAATAACATCATGAAACACATTACCCCCTGAGTCATGTATAGCAAATGGGATATTAAATAGTTAAGTCACCTAAGAAAATTTGATAAAACCAACATGAATCATCCCATTGTAGCAACATCAGAAATTAAAGGGACATAACAAAAGGGATAACCCATATAACCATCAAGTGTGTCCCTCTTCACACACACAACATATAAGGACCATGTAGAACACCCCACCCATGCTACCAAATAATACCACATCATCATGCAAGTCACTAGGAAGTTTCAACAATCATGAAACGTATATGTCCTAACCATCATCATCCAACTCCTTGGTGGCTAGAACCATCATCCACATCCAGGATAATCATATAAACCAAACTACCATTATAAGATAATATGCTCCACATCCATGGAAAGTGCAACCAAGGGGTGATTAATAAGGAAGCACATGCGATAATACCACCAAGCATTAAGAAAAACCACCATAAAATCAAGGAGAAGTGAGACACCCCTACTGAATATATCCATTGAATGATATAATGCCATGAAGAGAGAGGGATCCATAAATATGAACTACCTAAATTGATCCAAAAACTCCAAGGAACCAACATCTAGTAGACTTCGTCAATGTGAAGAAAATCACAAGTTGGAACTTTATACAATATGATGTGTAAATAGGTTCAAAGAATGGCGTCAACGCTGCATATTGAGATTTCATATACTATTATATAGACCTCTTCTACATATAGTGCAATGCATAAACTGACATGATATCCACTAACATATAATTCATATTACCAAAATAGAGTCTAGATTGGGAGTTGCCATTAGAGATTTCAAGCAATTAGGAATGGATGTTCTTCTTTAATGGTACTATATAGGTCCATGGTGCCTTACATGTAGATAATATCAACAGATCAATACCTTCTTCTTTTTTCCCAGATTTAGCCTTCGAGACATTGTTTTTATTCCTTGTATTATTAATTTAAATCGGGCATGACTTTGATTTTAAATGAATTACTATATAATTTTATCATATATTTTGGTATTTTTTGTGTGAAAAAATTGGAGCCATGGACATATAGGGCCCATTTTATAGGCAAGTCCCATTTTGGTGATTTATCCTCCTAAAACTTCTTAAGCTCATTTAGAGCATTAAATGATCAATTCTGGGTTGAAACTTTACAAACAAATGTTGTTTTACTTGTTGAGATCTTTCTAATGGTGCGCATATCATTTTAATTGGAGGTCATACAAGGAAGTTATGGCACCCATAATTGACCTATGGTTTGACTATCGCGATACCAAGTGGATGCCACATTAACTCCCATTACTCACAAATGTAGAGTTAGTCACATGTGGTCTTGCAAGAAGATTTTGGAGGGTCCAAATAATAACCCTAACTTAGAATCGAGGCATTTAAAAGCCCTAAACCAACCATAGATGGTTATCATGACATGTTAAAGAATGGGTTTCTAGGAAAGTAATGAGCCTTGTTCTTGTTATATTGATTTATTGTTCCATAGTCGAGTAGAGCAAAAGGAGCGAGATATCATGAGTATAATTAAGGAATTAGAAGTCCCTTGTAACGACAATTCATGTTGCAACTCTATAGTCAGTGAAATTTTCATTGTATTCACATTTATATATGAGAGTAAAGGAGTAAGGCATAATCTTCACTTTTGATTTGGTTTTCCTAAATTAGTTTTTCTAGGGTACATCTTGTGTTCATTGTGAGGATGGTGTGGTATGTATTATTTTAGCTTATTTTATTACATTCTTAGTTTATTTTAGTAATTTGAGCACTATGCTTGAAAATTATAATAAAAAGTAAAATTGTGTTATAGATATTTTAAAGAGACTTA
Source organism: Pinus albicaulis (assembly GCA_034641835.2). Classification (NCBI taxonomy): domain Eukaryota; kingdom Viridiplantae; phylum Streptophyta; class Pinopsida; order Pinales; family Pinaceae; genus Pinus; species Pinus albicaulis. The sequence goes on along the minus strand of CM076583.1, from coordinate 1,220,426,279 downwards.
CCAGATTTATTATGAAGAAATGTCTAATGGAATATCTATGTCAGTTTACAAATCAAACTCAATGTAGCTTATCAAAGGTGGACTCCTTTGCCTTTTTGCTTCTATTTCTCTGAATTGGAAGAAACTATTGAAATGTGACTTTAAGTTTTTGTTGTATAGTAGAATTCTAAAGCTATTTTTTGTTAGCATAGAGGTAAGGAAACGATTCTTCCTCCTTTGTTAGGTGTCCTTGCAATCTCTTATAGCCTCGATTGAAGTAAAAAATCAAACACATAGAGATTTTACAAGTTGTAAATACATTTAAACCAAGAATCTATGTGTTGGGTAACGGGGGTTTAAGCACCTACATTTCTACATGAAGGGGTGATATAACATGCATAATACAAGTTTGGTTATTAAATTCATTATGTTACCCTTCGACATGATGTACAAAGGGCATCCCTCATCTAGGTGACTAATTTGGGGAGTGATCTCTAATTAATGAGTGAATAATATTTTTACCCATATTCGCTTATGATTAATGATGGGATGGGAAGGGGGATTAAGGGTGTTCCTTTGTAAATCCTAACTTTCCACATTTCCTCTTTCTTCATGGTGGAGATGCTAAGAACTTCATATAAGAAATCGTATGTGCACTGAAATGATTAACTAGCTAATTCATCACTTTGTAGGTAGTTCTCATAACATTTTAGAAGAAATAGTTTTTTAATTTTCTCATGTTGGTCACTTCTAATGTGGATTTTGGGTCTTCTCATTCCCAAAATTGGTGATTTTTTGACAATGCCATCTGACAATGAGTTTGGTGGGTTTTTGAAGCTAAGCTAGAGGCTTTTTGTGATTTCTAAGACTAAGGCTTCCACTCAAACTTAGCTATTAATATGTTTATATAGAAAGCTTATAGATACCTTTGAGAAGTTACCTTCATGGTTAACTTAGTGGATTAAAATACTCACTCTTATTGTAAAGAGAATGACTTATTGCAACAAAGTATTTATCCCAACCTTGCAAAGGGGCATTTTAAAGTTCTATTGAAATGAAATATTCTAAACTTAAATATATATTTCAATATTTATTGAAAAAAGTATTTACCCCAATATTTAATATAATTTTTTAAAGACATATGTATTTAATTTTTATCAGTCATGCTATTATTCACACACATGTCTAACAAAAATAAGTTTTTATATTCACTCTTGAAGTGTATTTCAAAATTTCATTGAAACACAATATTTATTCTTTATACCCAATATATTTTTTTAGACATATACTTTTAATTATTATTATTTTCTTATTATTCTCACATATAAACAATTTATTCAAAGAAAAAGAAAATAAACAAAACAAGTATAATTACTTTATACCCAAAGCCAAAGCAAATAAGCATAATCACTTTCCCAATACACCATTATATTCTTACTAATAATATTAATAAATAATCATAATCACTTTCCCAATACACCATTATATTCATATGAATAATATTACTTCTTTGAATGCCCAATTAATATAAATATCATATTATATTCTTATGAACAATATTACTTCTTTGAATGCCCAATTAATATAAATATCATATTATATTTTATTTTATATATTATTATAGACCATTGTAGTTTTACAAAATAGTCTTTTTTGTTTTATTTAAATTTTAGTTTTGATTGAAAAATAAATTTAACATTTTCAAACACTTCAAGAACTTAAATCAAGGAAATTTATTAACTTAAAACTGCATTTTCTTTAGGAGTTTTTTTCGGAAGCAGAGGAATTGTCGGGATGGCCAAAAGTGGTCGAAATTTGGGCAAAATAAAATTAATAAATCTTGCAGTAGCAATGTTTGAATCATGTTTTTGATGGTGGAAATAGATTCAAGATTATCAAAAACCTCTAAAACCTCTAAGAAATCCAAAATATTGAAGTTTGATAGCTATAACCTAGGTCTACAAAAAAATAATTTTCAAAGCAAAAAAACAATCTAATTAAAATACGGCTTTTCTAACTTTCCTATAAAATTTGGATAAAATAGTGAGAGACATGTCGAAGATGTCTAAACAAAATGACACTATTTATAAGCCATGTTAGGATGGTAATCAAACCATAGTAAGCTTCGAGACAACATAATACTCATCATCAAGACCATTGGAACCTGTTCATACAAATATTTGCAAACGACAAAAACACAAACATTAAAAGGTGAGAGCTACTTTATGTTGCTTATTGATGAATTTACAAGAATATCTTGGGTCAATTTTCTTAAGGAAAAATTTGAAGCATTTGAGAAATTTAAATCTTTCAAAGCAGCCGTTGAGAACGAGATCAATCTAAAAACCAAGTGCTTAAGATTAAACATAGGAGGTGAGTTCACTTCCAATGAATTCAATGAATTTTGTGAACATCGTGGAATTAAGAGAGGTTTTCTCATTGGCAAGGACTCCACAAGAAAATGGAGTTGTATAAAGGAATAACATGATTGTGCAAGAAATGTCAAGAAAAATGTGCAATAAAGCCAATCTACCAAACATTTTTTAGGGAAATAGTAATACATTAGTTTAACTTTTAAATAGATCTCAAATCAAAGTAAACAATAGTAATACTCTGTATGAATTATGGAAAGGAAAACTAGATATAGTCAAATATTTCAAAGTGTTTGAAATCACGTGCTACATAAAGATAAATGAAGACAATTTAGGCAAGTTTGATTCCATGACAGATGAAGGAATCTCCCTTGGGGTATGCATTTGGAAGCAAGGGTTACAAATGTGACAACAAAATATTGTGCAAGGTGGTAGAGAGAATTGATGTAAAAGTGGATGAAACACTACCTCAAAAATAAAAGTCACAAGAAAATGGAGTTCTAGAGGAGACACTCAATATAGATTAATAAAAGGAAGAAGAGGTAGAGGAAGACTATACGAAGCAAGAATAAGAGGAGAATGTAACACCCCACCCCACATTTACCCACCTTTACAAGCTCTCTAGGGTAAACACGAGCTGGGAGTTACTGTGCATGACCCAACAACCAAGTTCCAATGACAGAAGTGGGGTTTACCCTTGCCTATAGCCAACCTTCAACTAGAATGAAACCATGACAAATTAGTCACAAAATCAACACAATAACGAATACATGTGCTCATTGATATAAATAAGAAATAAAGTCAACCAAGTTAGGGACTTCTACGTACCACTTAACCGTAGATTGGGTTGAACCAAATCTCTCTTTCATCCAGTCACACTCATGCCATATTCCAAGCATGAATGTGGGATCACATGGGATAAACCAAAAAATAACTAACAAGGTCTTCCAGAGGTTAAACCATCTCAACCCTCCACCACTGTGATTTCACTTAAACCAGTCCAGAATCACCAAAACTGACTTAGATTCCTCTGACTTCTTCACCATACCTAAAGGAATTTTCCAGTCTCCACCCATCTGTCAAGAGTTCTATGAGAATTCCCATCTCCGCCATTGACCCTTGCGAATTTTCATGAGACCACCTCACCAGTATCTGAAATCTACCACCCATCCAAAGCTTAACCAAAATGGGGAACCCACTACATCATGGCTATCTAGGAAATTGCAAGGAAAGGTTGAAACCACTGTCAATCCAGGAAAATATCATGTCAATGAAGACAAAGTAACCAATTAACCAAATTCATGTACCATGGATTCAAATATAAACAAGGAAATCACACATGCAATGTGTTACCTGCAATGTTCTCCTGTTGTAGTTGTTTTTCCAACCTTATTCTTCATTGCCCACGAAATCCTTTGCTTGCTTCCTTGCTTGCTTATGTCCAAGTGCTCTCTCTCTTCAAGTCCAAGTGAGAATGCTAGAATTTTCCCAGAGTAACAAAGAAGTGATCAAGAGTAAGTAAGAGTGACTAAGAGAGGCATAAAATGTTCTCCCTCTCCTTTTGTTTCATTTTCCTTTTTTTTTCCTTAATTTTCCCTTGCATGCATATTCTTATCTCTTCATCTTCCTTTTCTCCTATTTTACTTTATGCCTTTGATTAATTTCCATTTATTTCCTTGTTTCTTTTGCAATTTCCAATGTCAATTTCCATAGCAAATAATAAACCACAAGTGATTCCCACTACAATGTTTTTCCCCTTCATTTAACTTGGAATACATGTCTATCACCTTGGTTTAATTTATTTACATGGAAAATCAACCCAGGGTTGTGACAAAGAAGAAAATAGAACATTAACATCCAAAGACTCCATCTAAATATGTATAAAAGAATCATCTAGAAAATCATATTTTTGGTAACAAAAATTCAAGAGTTTAGAGTAGAAGGAAATTTGCAAGTACACCAAAGCATGTCAAATTTTCTTTGTTGTCCAAAATAGAATCCAAGAACTTTGTTAAATCTAGTGAGGATAAGCATTGGGTTATTGCTATGGAAGAAGAGTTTAATAAAATTGAGAAAAATGATACATGGAAACTTGTGCCTAGACCAAAAAACAAGAAGTTGATTGGAACCAAATGGGTGTTCAGGAACAAGTTGAATGGGGACGAAAAAGTAGTAAGAAATAAGGCTAGATTATGTGTAAAGGATATGATCAAGTTGAGGGTGTTGACTTTGAAGAGACTTTTTCTCTAGTTGCAAGACTAGAAGCAATCAAAATGTTCTTTGCATTTACAAAATTCATAAACTTCAAAGTCTATCAAATGGATTTCAAGTCGGCATTGCTTAATGATAAAAGAAGAGGTATATGTTGAACAAACAAAAGGATTTCACCTGTAAAAAAAAATGAAAATGATGTGTGTAGATTGAAGAAAGCATTATATGTTCTAAACCAATCTCTCTTGGCTTAATGCTCAAGACTTGACAAGTATCTACAATAACAAGGATTTAAAAGAGTAACAACAAACAAAAATCTTTATATCAAAGTAGATAATGAAAATTTCTTATATGTAAATGATATTATTTTTTGGAAGTGATGTTTAATAGTGAGCAAAAGGTTTGAAGAAGAAATGCAAAAATATTAGAAATGTACATGGTGGGAGAATTGTAATTATTTTTAGATTTGTAGGTTATTCAATCTAGTAATAGCATATCCATCTCCGAAACGAAATAAATCAAGGGCATGTTGAAGGGATTTGGGATGGAAAACTATGCATTTGCTAGCACACCCATGGTCATAAGATGAAAGTTGAGCAAAGATGATGAATCCCATGATGCAAATCAAATTGCGTAAAAGGTAAATATTGGTATTTTACTATATTTGAAAACATCAAGACTAGATATCATGCAAGCAATAGGATTGGTTGCAAGATTTCAATATGCACCAAATCAGACCCATGTGCAAGTAGTGAAGATATTATCCAAATATTTGAAGGGCACTCTAAAATTTGGCCTACAGTATTCAAGAAGCAAAGACTTCACTTTAACAACATATACATATGCAAATTAGGTAGGAAGAGTAGATGACAAGTACAAATGGAGGAGCATTTTGTTTGTGCAATTTTCTGGTATCGCGTTTGAGTAAGAAACAAACCTCAATCTCTCTTTTCACACCTGAAGTTGAATACATTACAAAAACACCATGTTGAACTTAAGTTCTTTAGATGAAGAAAATGCTATAGGATATCAAGGCAGTATATGATCAACCAATATCATTCATATATGATAATACAAATGCAGTCAACATTTCAAAGAACCATGTGATGCATTCAAAGACAAAACACAATCTCATCAAGTATCACTCTTTTGGAAATAGGTAGTTAAACAAAATGTTAAGTTGGAATATAGTGCTACCAAGTAATAGGTTGTATACATATATACTAAACCTCATCCTAGAGAAGCATTTCAATATCTCAGATAGAAGCTAGGATTGATATCTCCTCCAAATAATCAGTAAAGGAAAGCATAAGCTCAGGGTTAGTATCCATTTTCCATTGATGCCAAAGGGGGATAAATTGCATACAACGAGAGAGATTGCAAATAGGGAGTGTTCTACAACAATAGTGCATAAAGGTTAGGGGTTGCGATCAATGCCAAAGGGGGCTATTGTTGAATATCGTGTTTTCATTGATGTCAAAGCTAAAGATTATTGTAAATATCATTATCATCGATGTCAATTACAACATGAGACTATAGATGTCCAAGATCAAGATTGCAAGATGGATATTGCCTAAAATATTGTTTGGATACCCATTTTTTTGTTGATGCCCAATTTATATACCTTATATTTGATGGAATTTTTACACAAAATACCTAGCTCAAGTGGGAGAATAGGATATTACTCTGATGCCTTTTCGATGGTATATGGCACTCGCTATAACTCCATAGGAATGAGGAGATATGAAATATTCTATCAAGTTGGTATAGCTAGTTTTATAAGTCATCCATAAGTGAAGGTATAAACATTATAAATAAAGGATAAATGAGTGCATTTTAATACCATCCATCTAAGACGATATCTGAGGTACACAACAAAAGTGGAGGAATAATCTTGGGGTCTTAAAGGTGGAGTAAAAATGTTATTTGTGGAGTGAACGAATCAGCTTGGAATTTTCACTATAACTTTTCTTTTGGGATGTTTCAAACTATGAAACCTGGGGGAGATAAAGGGGATATATTCATGTACATGTGTTAGAAATTTTAGACTTTTATTCACTACAATTTCAAAGATGTACTATAAGGAAGTTAGGATTCCCGGATGCTCCTAAAATATGATTCACACATGTCAACTCAAAATTTTTGCTACAAATTTCTTTTCGGATGTTTCAGACCATGAAAATTGGAGGAGATAGAGGGGAGATATTTCTATACATGTGATAGATATTTTAGACTTTTGTTCATTGTAAATTAAAATATATGCTTTGAGGAATTTAGGGTTCCTAAATTCTCCTAAAATATTCCTCAAATATGTTAGCTTGGTATTTTTGCTATAACTTTTTTCTAAGATGTTTCAAACTCTAAATCTTGAGGAGATAGCAATAAAATCTCTAGGTACATGTGGTAGAAATTTTAGTCTTTGGTTTGCTATAATTTCAGATCTATGGCTGATCCAGGTGGATATTGGTGGCCACCCACCTATTCCACTTGGGGCCCCACCATTGTTTCTTTCAGTTTTTTAGTTTCCTTAATTATAGCACAGTTTACTATTTTTTGCATTTTTTAGGGTCCTGAACTTCTAGAGCCGTTTTGAGGCCCTAAATGACATTTTTTTTGGGAAAACCGGGAGCAAAATGGAAGTTCCTTCAATGTTTCTCACATCAAAAGTTGTAGTCCTCAGATAGATCTTTCTAACAAGGTATTGCACGCGTTAAACAAAGGTCGTATGCCGAAGTTACGTCCTCGGGAAGTTGATGTACCAATTTACCTAAATGGGGCCCATAGTTTTGGCGCTTCATATCCTAGGGTTAGGTTTTTGGATGTTTAGTGTTTTCCATTATTTCTAAATAATAAATAGGCCCTCGAGCCTCATTGTAACATAGTTCGGAGGCCTATAGCCACCACAACTCTTCTCAGAGATAAGCTACCAGTGCCCTAGCTAGTTTATTTCCATTATGTCTGTAAACAAATTTTAGTTCTTTGATGTTAATGAAATGAAGTGTTATTTATGTTGCATCTTTGTATTTATGGTTATTTGTGTATTTCTTTGTGTTCCTGCATAAATACGGATTAGTGGTATTAGAGCGGTCTGCTCTTTCTCGATCCTTCTTTGCATGTCCCTAATGAGGTTGGGGTATAAGGAGTTAGGGCTCGATCAGGTTTAACCTTTGCAAGGTCAACCTCAAAAACCCCAACGACCGCCCATGGGGGATGAAAAGAAAGATGAGGGAGTAGGATATCCTATCAAAATATTGCTCGAGGAGGCCCTCAAAAAACAAAGGAACCCGATGATGGATAAATTTTCCCAGATCCTTCAACAACTGCCCACCGACGGTGCATCTGCATCCAATAGCCACTCTGAAGGTGCAACTCCTTTTAAGGTACAAGTAAACTTTGAAATTCGCATATTTGAGGGCCAAATAGATGCAGACGTCGTAGATAGATGGCTAAATCTATTAGAAGGATATTTCTTGGTTCATGACTTTTCTGACCGGGAGAAGAGTATTTTTTCACTCCTCAAAGCTACCCCCATGTCCAGGACTGGTGGGAAACCTACTGTGAGAAAAAGGACAGGGAGAATCCTCTTTGTTCTCAGTTGTACCCACTTGGAATTCTTCCTAAGACGCCATCAAGAAAAAATATTATCCTTTGGGGAGCTGAGTACAAGTACATACAATGGATTACGTTGGCGCAGCAAAGGGATCAAGATGTGCATGAGCTGACGAATTTGTTCCATACCCTATGCACAAATTTGGGTATCAAATATTTGGAGAAACATTTGGTGTTGAAGTATCGCAATTGTCTGCACAGTTACATTCAGGAGGAAATGAAGTTCCTCAACATCTCCTCGCTTGGTACGACATACCGCTATGCTACGAAGATTGAGTAGGAATTCAAAGAGAAGAAGCGAAACTTTGGATCTGCGAATCAAAATCAAGGGAAAGGTACCTCCAAACCGCATAAAAATGACAAAGCCAAGGCATGGTGGCCCAATACAACCTACCAAATATGCAAGAAAATAACAACACCGCAAAGCCGAATAAGGACACGGGAAAGTGTTGTGAGTTACATAAGAGCTCCACTCACAACACAAGTGATTGTTGGGCCAAACAGTCACTAGTGGCCAATATGAGGGCTTCTAAATCAGATTCATGTTTTGACTCTGAATCAGAACCTGACAAGGCTAATGAAAAAGGGAAGTAGATTATTAATGCAGAGCCCAACGCCATCGTTGCCACTACGAAGATCCAGAAGGAGGAACCAGAAGATCCAAAGGAGGAGGAGCGTCTCTTCCATTCCCAGATGTGGGTAAAGGGTTCCCCACTACAGTTCATTGTTGACATTGGGAGCCAAAATAACCTCATTTCAACAAAATTCATGAAGCGGTTGGGCTTGCCGACCACAGCACACCCACGATTGTACACCATCGAGTGGCTTCACCAAGGACGGGATCTTCACTTCAGCTAGTAGTTTTACCTTCCTTACAGCATCAGACCCTTCACGGATGAGGTATTATGTGACATTGCTCCTCTTGATGTTTGTGATGTATTATTAGGCCAACCATACTTGTGGAAGCGACAAGCTGTGTATGTGTCTCAGCCTCGTGTTGTTATTGTTACTTTGGGAATAAGTTGTACAGGATACCAGAGGTACCACCGCATGCTGCTATCTCTTTGGTTACAACAAAACAATGTAGTAAGCTCATTTCCAAAACCGAGAAATTTGTTTTCCTGATGATCTGCCCTCAGGGAAAGAATAATATTGTGGCCATGACCTCCATACAAGGCTCCTCCGCAAGACAACAACAAATCGACGTGGTCGTCGAGGAGTAAAGGGACATCTTCACCTCACCCATAGGGGTGCCTCTTCACTGTCAGGTCAAGCACCCCATTGATCTAACCCCAGGTGCATCGCTTCCAAATGGACCAATCTATCGGTGCTCTGTTCTAGAGAATGATGAAATCAAGAGGCAGCTTCAGGAGCTGCTATAGAAAGGTCACATCCGGTCGAGTTCATCGCTCTATGAGAGCTCGATCATGTTGCTGCAGAAGAAGGATGGGACTTGGAGAATTTTTATAGACTATCAGGCACTAAACAAAATCACTGTCTGGAATAGGTACCCGATCCCACGAATTGATGACCTTTTGGACCAACTCAAAGGGGTAAAATATTTTACCAAGATCGACTTGAAGTTCAGGTATCACTAGGTACCAATCAAACCCTTTGATGTGTGGGAAACTGTCTTTAAAGCCAAGGAGGGCCTTTTCGAATGGCTCGTCGTGCCTTTCTGGTTGAGGAATTCTCCCACAACCTTCATGAGGTTGATGGACGAAATCTTGCGGCCATTCACCAACTCATTTGTAGTAGTGTACTTGGATAACATTCTGATCTTCAGCCAGACTTGGGAAGAGCACCTCCACCACATCCGATAGGTCCTCCAAACACTGTGGCACTTTTGGCATGACCCAGGTTCAGTATCCAAGAAACGTTATTGATGAACAGGGGGTTCATGTGGATCCAACCAAGATCCAAGTCATTCAGGATTGGCTAGCCCCAACCACTCTAAAAAAGCTTCGCAACTTTCTGGGTCTTTCTAATTTCTACCACAGTTTCATGTTTGGATTCTCTCATATCACTTGGCCCTTAAGTTAAGTCACCAAGGGAGGAGGGAAAGCAAAATTATTTTGGTTAGAATCTCAACAGAAGGCATTTTTAGAATTGAAACATCGCCTCTGCTCCCAATGCTCACATTACCAGACTTGCGACAACCATTTGAGATCGATACAAATGCCTCTGACTATGCTATTGGGGCAGTTCTTACTCAATGGGGGCATCTAATGGTATATCACAATGAGACATTGTCTGACATAACCCGCAAGTATCCCACTTATGACAAATAAATGTATTCCATTGTGGAGGCTTGCTGATAATGGAAGCAATACATTTTGGGGAAGGAAACGGTCATCCACGTAGACCACCAACCCCTGCAATTCATACAGACACAAGGGAAGTTGCAAAATGATCACCATCGGAAGTGATCCACATATCTGCAACAGTTTCATTTGAACATCAAGTACAAGAAGGGTAGCACCAATAATGTTGCAGACTGCCTCAGCCAAACACTGATCGTGGCGCTCACCACCATTCTCAACTCTTGTGGGCATCAGACTTATGATTGGCCACTTCTCTACAAAAGCGATCTAGAATTTGGCCACACATATAAGACACTCTTGGAGGGTACGCAAGTTCAAAATTTTCACCTACAGGATGCTCTGATATATCACCTAGGATACCTTTTTGTTCCTTCAAGCGAGTGTGCCAAGATGATTTACGAAGTGCACTACAGTCGAGTCGCTGGGAATTTTTGGGTCGAGAAAACAGTGGTAGTACTACATAATTATTTCTATTGGTCGAACCTTCTATGGGATTTTGGGGATTACATCAAATCCTGTACTGCTTGCGCCATTGCCAAATTGACCATCAAGAAGCAAGGCCTCTATACTCCGCTACCTACCCCTAGTCGACCTTGGGAATCTATCCATGGATTACATGTTGGGCCTTCCTTCTACTAAGCATGGAAACGACTGTGTTTTCATGGTCTCGAAGATGGTCATTATGGTGGCCTACAATAAGAATGCCACAACAGAAGCCACTGCTAGACTCTTCTTTGAACGAGTTTAGGTGCACTTTGGGATCCCACAGTCTATCATCTCAGATCGAGACATCAGGTTCCTGAGCATATTTTGGTCCAGCCTCTAGTCAATGCTGGACACCAAGCTCGCCAAGTCCACAATTTTCCATCCCCAAACCGATGTCCAGACAAAGGTCGTCAACAGGATGGTCATACACATTCTGCGCATGTAAAATTCCAAGCATCCACGCACATGGAATGAGAACCTTCCCTATGTACAACACAGTAATAACTGGGTTCTCCACAGCTCAACTGTCCACAACCCCTTTCAGGTGGGCTTGGGATTCCATCCACTATGTCCCATTGATGTAGCCATGCCATTTGCGACTACTCAGGCTTATTCGACTCATGTCCAGTTTGAAGCCGACAAAGTGAACAACTTCATTGAGCACATTCAAAACATCTGCCAACAAGTTCATGACATATTGGACAGGGCCAATACTAAGTACAAGCAACGACATGATCAACATTGGGTGCCACACAAATTCCAAGTGGGCGACAAAGTGTGGCTACATTTGCATAAGGGGCTTCTCGTTGGACCCCACTGCAAGCTTCACTTGCTCTGATATGGGATGTACACCATCACCAAAGCTACAGGGGCTAATGCCTTTAAGCTTAGTATTCCACCATTCCTTGGTATGCACCCAGTATTCAATGTGGACCGCCTTCGACCCTACTTCCCACCTCTTTTGGACACCTTCGACATTGTAGAACAACTCACACCAATAGAGTTAAACCCAGACTACATGGAACATGCCACCATGGATTGTATCATGGAAATGCAAATCAAGAACACTCACCAACAGAAGATCCAAATGTATCGGGTTGTCAAAGCTGGCCAATTCCTGCACCAAGGCAAGTGGTTCACTAGGGACCAAGTTGAGCAAAAGCCTTCCTCATCTCATGGAGGAACTCAACGCAATGGGGACCATTTCTTCCCAAGGGGAGAGGAATGATCTAGGTGGATATTGGTGGCCATCCGCCTATTCCACTTGGGGGCCCACCATTGTTTCTTTTAGTTTTTCAGTTTCCTTAATTATAGCACAGTTTACTATTTTTAGCAGTTTTTCGGGTCTTGAACTTCCAGAGTTGTTTTGAGGCCCTAAACAACAATTTTTTGGGAAAAATGGGAGTAACATGGATGCTCCTTCAATATTTATCACATAAAAAGTTGTAGTCCTCAGATAGATCTTTCTAACAAGGTATTGTGCACGTCAAACAGATATCGTATGCCAAAGTTATGTCCCCGGGAAGTTGATGTACCAATTTACCCAAATGGGGCCCATAATTTTGGCGCTTCATCTCCTAGGGTTAGGTTTTTGGATGTTTAGGATTTTCCATTGTTTCTCAGTAATAAATAGGCCCTCGAGCCTCATTGTAACTCAATTTGGAGGCCTATAGCCACCACATCTCTTCTCAGAGATAAGCTACCAGCGCCCTAGCTAGTTTATTTCCATTATGTCTGTAAACAAATTTCAGTTCTTTGATATTAATGAAATGAAGTGTTATTTTCACTACATGTTTGTATTTATGGTTATTTATTTATTCAGTTGTGTTCCTACATAAATCCGGATCAATGCCCTATGAAAGTTAGGATTACTGAATAGTTCTAAAATGAGCTTCAAACATGTTAGCCTAGCATTTTTTCTACAACTTTTTTCTTAAATGTTTCAGAATGTGAAATGTTGAAGATACGAAGGTCAAATATCTAGGTATTTGTGGTAGAAATTTCAAACTTTTTTTCAGTATAATTTCAAAGGCATGCCCAATGGAAGTTAGGGTTACTGAATAGACTTAAAATCCGCTTCAAATAGATCCAAGGAGACATACAAAATTTCCTTAGATAAAATATTTAGAATCACAACTGAAAAATTGGATACATGGCATGTTGTACGAGTTTGTTCTTAGGAAGTGGCAAAAAAAAACAATTTTTAGGAGAATTAGACCTAGTGAAGGTATAAGAAGCAAGGTGAAGGTAGAAGCAACTTACAGACCTGGTAAAGGCAAAAGTAGAAAGCAAACTCAATAAAGTAGTTTGGTTCCTACAAATATTTACAGTAGTGGGGAATCTCCTATAGGTTGGTGCCCACAAATATTGCAGCATAGGTGATTGGTGTCTCATGTAGGTTGGTGCCTATAAATATTGCAATGTAAGGGACTGATGTCTCCTGTAGGTTGGTTCCTACAAATCATGTAGCAGAGGGGATGGGTGTCTCGTATAGGTTGGTTCCTACAACTTGCAACGAGGTCCATTGGTGTCTCTTGTAGTTTGGTTCCTACAAAGATTTGTTATAAAGAAGTTTTGAGTTATATCTTATGTTCCGTGTGTGATATTATTTGGATATGATTCATGAATGTTTAAATAAATAAGAAATTATCTTATATTGATTCTCTTATGCCCCATCGCCCCTCCTCCCTTCTTAGTATAAGCGTGAATCCAATAGACTCAAGAACCTCTCCTTGGCATTCTTGAGAGTTTGATGAACATGAACAAAGTGGGATTACAAGTAAAAGTTGGTATTTGGTGCATGAAGGAATATTACTATGTGGAAATCATTTCTAAAAATTGAAGTTTTTAGGGATTCTCAACAATTCAAAGTTGGAGTGGATGATTGGGGGTCATTTTCTACTAGTAATGAGTGATAATGCACAACAAAGCAACCTCTAGAACTAAATTTGTAAGGAAATTTCTAACAAATTGTCAATTGGAATCCTAATTATTGATTTTCTCAAGGGAATTGCACATATGCACCCTAGATGATGCCCAATGTATGAAGCAAATGAGATCAAGCAAATTCTAAGGACTCCTTAATTAAACATTACAACTAATAAGTCAATTATTCGAGATATTGTAGATTAAATTCACATGCAAGGGGTGAGAAGATATAAGAAAATTAGATTTCTCATGGAGGTGGTGTAGCTTCAAAAGAAGGAGATTGTAAAATTCGACACATGTTATGTCTTGCCTAAGCATAATGTTAATGAACTAGTCAACTATTAAAACATGGCTTTTTCAAATGTGCATCCCTTTTTTGGCTCACTAAGAAACAAATATGGTGACATGATGCAACAACATATGGTAGATATGGACAAGGAATTTGGAGCTTACCACCTAGTCAATACAAACTAAAGCTATAAGGCATAAATCAATATTTAGTCTTTTGTCACGTATTTCAAAATCTACTTATTAGCAGATATATTTATTCGAATATATATTTACAAGGGTAGGAAAGAACTATGTTTTGGACTCAAATACTACACCATAAATATTAGGGCATGAATTTTAATTTTATCTTTACATTTTTTGAAGAACAAAAATTTGATATGTATCATTATATTGAACAATAAAATCACAACATTTTTGCGTGTATATATGTGTGTGTGTGTGTGTACACGCGGCAAAGGAAAAAACATGTAATTTTATTTCGAGACAAAATAAAATTACAAATTTATATGTGAGAGGCATGCCTATAGCTTAAAATCCCAATTTACAAGTTGTTCCAAAGTAATATTTTCCAAATAAAAATTTCAATGTTAGTTGAGGCTCCTTTGACATTTTTATCATACATGTTTCATTAGAATTTCATTTCTTCAAACCAACCTTTTCATTTCATCTAAAAAAAACTTTAAAAGCATTAATTCATTGTTGAATAAAGTTGCATTGTAGTGTATAATTTTCAATGGTAGTTGAGGCTTCTTTGACATTTTTATCATACATGTTTCATTGGAATCTCATTTCTTGATACGAACTTTTTTATTTCATCTAAAAAACTTTAAAAGCGTTAATTCATTGTTGAATAAAATTGATGTTGGGTATGTGTTATATTCTTTCCACGACTAACAGATCACCTTCATCAGTGTTGGAGGATAAGACTCCACATGAGGTATGGACTGGTAAGAAACCCTCTCTTTCACATCTAAGGGTATTTGGATGTGATGCATATGTACATGTTCCAAAGGAGAAAAGGACCAAGTTGGATAATAAATCTTAAAGGTGCATCTTTATTGGGTATAAGGATGGTTTAAAGGGTTACAAGCTTTGGAACCCAGAAACAAGGAAGGTTGTGTACAGCCGAGATGTGGTGTTTAGAGAAGTGAAAGATGTTGTTAAACATGAATTCCTACCAAAGGAACCTGAGAAGATAGAGTTTGAGCTAAAGGAAGATGAATCAGACTCTACAATAGAAGAAGACTCAGAAGATGAAGAGCCACAAACTCCAGCTTTGAGAAGATCAGTTCGGGAAAGAAGGCAACCAGAAAGGTATAGTCCATCTGCTTTCTGTTCAGGTTTTGCCTTAACTATAACTGATGATGAACCCAGAACTGTCAAGGAGGCAGTAGATTCAGAGGATGGAAAACTCTAGAAGGAGGCCATGGCTGATGAAATGGCAT